>OY856413.1:497189878-497897378 GCA_963693085.1 Alisma plantago-aquatica | reverse complement strand
GTAGGTATATACTTGTTTATTCATTTTCCAATGATATTGCCCAAGAAGAAACTCTATGGCGAACCGACCAAGATGGTAGATAAGGGGAAAAAATAAATATTTTCTAGTAAGTGAATTATGTCAAATAAGAGTAAACCTACAGGTATATGCCTTCTTAGTGAGAACACATTGTTGGTTCTAGATGACAAATATGTACCCTCCAAGCTAAGTTACAGATCACTTCAATGTGAATATCCATGTATAGAACCTTATAATTCTTTCAGGTTGACTATTGTGCTTATGCATGTATGTCATATATGCAAAGAGAGATAACATTTGTAATACAAAAAATAAATTTAATGTTAAATATATAATCATACTCTAAACAAATTTTTGTAATACAAAGTGGTAATTGTATTCTTCCAGATAATCATATGTAATGGTTCAAAAAAGTACACATTCGAACAATTTTGTGTATCTTGTTTATATTTCCATTTTAATTATCATTGTATGTGTGGTTATATTCTTAGAATATTGAACTTATTTCAAGTGCTCTACACAAATGCAGATATTCAATTTCTAAATCTTTGATGTTACATCAATGGATATATCCAAATTAGGAATGGACTAATTTTTAGTGAGAAACAACTTATATTGATGAAAAGTACATCATTTGTTAACCTAAGTGCTACATGTAAAAGCTGAGATTGGAGTTCTAGAGGACATTATTAAGAAATTTTTTGGTGGTGGTGAGTTTGAAATGGCACAGTGTTGAAGAGTGAGAATGACAGTAGAATATGTTGGTGTCATTCTAAGAATACCATGTGCATACATTGATATATTTCCAATCAAGAACTTGAAGGTAGTTAGGAAGGTTGGGGAGTACATGTTTGGAGAGGTAATCTTTTCCAAAATGAAAAATAAAGTAGAGAGGAAGAAGGCATTCCATGAGAAAAATTTGAAGGAATTGGAGTTGTTACACAAGGAAAACATTGCCAAGACATGACAAGGTATGATGATTGGTGATACCGAGGTTGATTGTCAAAATACGTGTAGTTGTTGGATGCTATACCTCATGGTCACATTCCTTGTACTAGTTCAGGGTACAATGCATTGTATATCTTGCATCATCTCAATGATGTGATAACAACTCCATCCCTAAATTGGGTAAAGCTAGTGCAAAAGCAAATTTTCCAGCAGATGGAGTTCATGAAAGGAAAATTAAGATAAGGAGATCAAGAGAAATAGTGATAAAGAAGATCCTTTATGCCACCAGTTGTATGGTGTGCTTATATGTAAGTACGAAAACCAAATTTACTTTTGTGTTTTCCTTCTTCACTAAGACAAGAAATCGAAAATGTACTAACTACAAAAGAATGAATGTGGGTTTGGGCACTGGAGATGACAAACATTATAGAATCTAAATACAAGAATGCAAAGCCTAGGGTTAAGAAATGGGAAGCTCCAATTATAGGACAAATGAACTGTCATCAATAGGAAAAGATGAGGTAAAAGTCTATATTACTGAAAATGTTTTACATTACATGATGTACATTTTTATTAATGAGTTCCTATTTCTCTTAAAAAATATATTTTCTATAATGACCTCACTTTTGAGCATCCCGCAATTAAGGAAAGACCCAAAAAGTTGAGATCCATTACCTAAAGTTTTCAATGATCTAGATTTATATCAAATAACAATTATTTGTAAATAATTTCTATAATTCAAATATTGTTTACAAGATGATCCTTTATGGAGTAACATGAATTTCTATCATCAAATTTGTACATATGAGAAGAAGTATCTATCTAATCTTCCTTTACTAGATTTAATGCCTTCAGGTAGATATTATCAGATCTTGTTATTTTCATGTATTGCATGTAACTAAAACAACATGCAATAAAACATGGATCTACATATCAAACTATATTATGTATGTGGCATGCATGCAAAAGTGTGAAAGTAAGCTAACAACATATAATCAATCAATTACTTGCAAATAAGAACTGACAATTTCTTTATATATTCTAGCCCATGCTAGATATCCTCTCTTGGGTGTGATCAATGTCCCTCACACCTCTATACATATCATCCTAGGGTTCAGAATATGATATCTTTATTTGTGTGATACCCATAGTGGCATTATAATTGAATAGAATGTAAATAAACATTCAATTGTTGATTTTAACGATCCTTGGGAAATTTTTGGAAAAAACTGACAAACTATATTGTGGGTAGTCATAAGCATAACCACGTACCACAATGGTGAGCCATGTAGATTATGCAATTATAATTTAAGTAGATTCAATCAGCCCAATCAACAGATCCAACCAATCAACATTTTAATCTGCATGTATGTAAATCCTAAAGTGTCACCATAATGTTATTATGATTAAACCCTACTCGAGTCCTATTCTATGATTTTGGGTCATGATCAGGTTTAGATAAGGAACAAGGGTACAAACCCTAGTTCCATCACATCTTACACATAGGGTGAAACCCTAGTTATCTTATTGAATCCTTGCATTAAGATCACTAAATTCAATTATATTCATTAATCAACATAGCAAGTTGTGTTCATTAATCCTAATTCGGCATATGCATGATTATCCATTGTAGGAACCCTAAGTATTCATCATTATGATCACAATCATCTTGTATCACAATTATATTAATCAATATTAGATTATAACTTGAACTAAAGGTATTTAATGTATTCAACGTGTCCATACCAAAATCTAGGGTTTTCATATACTAGTTACTTACTAAACGTGTATCCAAGTTAATTTTGGAGTTGTGATCATAATTTGGTCTCAATTATATTTTATATGTGTTCCTCTAATTTTGTTGATCATTTTGATATATAATTTTACTACTTTTGGACAATCCTAGAATTTTCTATGAATTAAGCAAGATCAATATCTAAACCTTCAAATGATGCCACATGGCGATTTGCTATTGGTTAGCGCCAAAGGACCCAGTGCCACAGTTAGCTATGTTTGCAAGTCTTAAATTTATAAAATTGAACTCTACATTGCAAGTATATGAGTGCATGAAGTATTATCGAGGTTGTCCAAGGAGGAAGGGTTTGTTAGGCACAAGAATATTGAGCTTCAATGATTTAGATCTTTTTAACAAGAGAGGTTTTTTTATGTGAACTAATAAATCTAGAAGAAAATGAACTAAAATGAAAATCACTTGTATTAAGGATCAAATGTGGATTAGGAATTTAGGACAGGGTTTCACTATCATATCATGCCATGAAATAACAACAAATTCACAAGTAATAAAATCACAAAGGAAGGTTCAAGGTATACACCCCTCCTGATAGTGTAGAATGATTCTAACCTTATGTAGAATCGATGTGCATATACACAGAATAAAACCACCAAAACCTTGAAATACCCTTCACTTCCAAGACTCACATGGTCAAAGAAACAAAGCTACAAAACACATCTCCCTACTTTAATGTACACCTTACCAATATGTGCAAGAAGCATAAGACATACATACAAGATGGCCAATCAAGCATGTGTGTGAAATAAACATTGATCTGTCCATAGAATAGTGATTAAAATAACATTAACCAAGAGAATATGTTGTTCAATAAAGCATTACATGGTAGTTATCCCCTTATGCCTAGTAAAAGAAGATATAATCGTCCATGGTTGTAGAAAGTAGATACAAGTAGTAGAAAGTAGTGCTAGACATCATGGTAGAAGGAAATAAACTTGGATGTTTGTGGATGAAGTAAGATAGAGTTAAAAATCTGGTCAAGGAGTCACAAATCCGTCCTTTCTTCTTGAAGTTCTCTAGAAAGCTTCATGGAAGAGTGGAGAGAAGAGAACGGTGAAGATATTTGTTGTAATTATTGGAGAAGAAGGAAGAAGAAGAAGTTTATCTCCCTAGAAACCACCTTTTCTCCCTTGGAATGCCTCCAAATCCTCCTGGTTATTCCCTTGCTTGAGTCCCACTCCAAATGGTCTAAAATAGTATGTGATACAGATAAATGCGTGTTTGAGTGAAATCTACAGGTAACACAATGTGTTGGATGGCCAACATGATGTCTTTGATGCAATAACTGAAGTCTAGATCCAAGTCTAGAAAGTCACACAACATGTCTAAATTTGACATAGCGTGATGCCGTAATTCAAGGTGTTCTGGATTCCAGTTCTAGACTAGGACACGATGTGTTGAATTTTGGACACAGTATGTCTGAGTATAGACACGACGTGTTGATTTCTGGACACATGGTGTCTTTGACAGTTTCAACATTATTGAGTTTCTAAATGTTTAAATGAATGGGGAATGTATTCATGGATGATATGATGGTGTTTTCTTCCCCTTTGGATGTTAAAACATTGTACCTATAATCTAAACCATAGAACAAGTAAAGATAATAATAAAGTAGAATATCTAGCAAACTTAGGAGTGGTTATTGGGTGAAATTGATTTGGAAATACAACTACAAGTAGCCAAAAAGATGATATAAAATACACGCATTAAATCTCCTTAAGATTAAACCATTTCTTGTTTTCAAGCAAAAATAAAGAAAGATACATAGATGAAGCAATAGCATGGCACATACATCAATTCCACCATATGGAAGAATTTAATCATAGCATGTCAATCATTGTCATGATATTGCAACTAGACATGAATTCATTTTAATAACTAAAAATTGGAAGTTAAGTTCAAAAAGGTGGTCAAATTTCTTTGAAAAAATCAACAAGATAGAGATGAATAGAGTTATGATGAAAAACAAAAAATGTAGTGAATATGCGGTCAAACATTATAATTATAAGGATAAATGAAACTAAAATGTTGGCTTGACATTAAGAAATCGGCAATGACTCCTTCATAAGCATTAAAACTTTCAAATTAAGATCTTTGGATATGGCAATTGGCTGCTAATGTAGTCTTACGTGCACATAGAATGCCCTTTAGGGTTTATTAACCCTCTTTCTGACGTAATTCCCTACCTTCTTAGGGCTGAAAAATTATGTGGGTCACTTAGCCATCATTTGTAGGGAAGTAGATTTTTTTTAGAAAACAAATATACCTTTTTAAACATGATTTGGGTCTCTCTTTGTAACCTCATAGTCCTAGGATAGTCACATCTTCAAATATTAAAAGATTCATGCAGATAGGTGATTTAAATCATAAAAACCTTTTTTTGTAAAAGTTTTCATCATAGGGGTGGTTGAAAAGACACTATAGATTTGGCAAAATCATCAAAAATGCTACACAAGGTTGTAAAGTTGATTAATGCAAAGCATCTGAAGCATTACATGCATTGAAATAAGATATGAGAAAAATGAAAAAGATGTTAGAGAAAAAATATCATCGCAATATTATTGATTAGCCAATTATTTTTATTAAATTCTTGGATGTGCATGATAGGGTTTTTAATTACTATATCAATGAATATAATGTTTTAGCTAAAAGGGATTTAATTTTCTACCCAAATAAAACAAAGTCTTTAGAGTCATGCTTAGATTTTCACTTAACTAGGAAAGAGAAACAACAATGGAAAAGAAAAACAAAAAGAAAAACTACCAACCAGTTGCTCTCCTCATAAGATTGAAATATGTAGTGTCCTCACTACCTACAAGAAACTCAAGAAGATTACAACCATATACTTTTCATGGTGAATGATAAAGAGGGAGGTCCATTGATTTTATTTGAGGCTAGAAATTGTTATGCTAAGGATCTATGCCTCTTTGTCAATATATCTTTTTTTGGCCTGAAGATCGACGCTTGTGATTTGCAATAGGAATAGTCTTCTGGATTTCAATGTTGTTTTTCCCTTCATTCTCTTCTTTAAAATAATCAAAATCAGATTCAAAGATAATGTTGCCATCACCAAGCATTGTATCAAGGCTATGTGGAAAGATGACATTTGGATTTCTTGAAAAATCATCCTATGGGGCATGTGCAAATTTCTTCCTTTGAACTTCAATATCATTTCCTACATTGGAGTCAACAACTACATATCATATTGCATTTGATGGTGAAGAAGATTCTCTTATAGAATCTTCACTATTCAAAGTAATTGACATAAATGTCTCCGTTCAATCTATTTGCAGTTGATTAGGCAAGGAACCAAAAGTTATTTTTTAATTGATAAGAGCTTGTAGAGCAATTTAGTTGACCAAAATTCTTGTATGAATAGCAATCCCATACACATTAGAAGAGATAATGTGAATGGTATCTTTCACGAGCTGTCTTTGTTGGAGGAGCTCATCATTTTTCTTCATTTGATTTGAGATAAAGGTCTCAAGCATGGACACCAAATTCGGCTTGGGTTGTGATGTTGTTGTTGTTGACTTGGATAATAATTTGAGTCTTGTGATTTGTTTTTGTTGTGATAAGAGATATTCAGATGATCTCTCCAACCCAGATTGTAGGTGGAATTGCATTGTTCCAATGTCTCTCCAAATTGTGATAGTGTGTAAAAATATGAAGAAGGTGTGTGTTCTATTTCTCCACTTGCATCACAAATTACTTTGGTTGCTTGCTTTTTGAAAATAAAGCTTGAGGAAGAAGGTTGGGCTCCAGTAAGAACTCCATTGGGATAGATTAATTGCCATGTCTTCAATAATGTCATAAGCCTCCTTATATGATTAGTTCATCAAAACACCATTTGCAACATCAACAACATACATCCTTGTATTGTATAATAAGCCATAAAAAAAGTTTGCAGTAGAAGCCAATTAATTAAACCATGGTGTAGAGAAATACGTTGAAGGTATTTGAACCTTTACCATATGTTATACAAGGTCTTTCCATCCTTTTGAGAAAAATTGATGAGCTGACTCCTCAATTGTGCAGTTTTACTTGGTGGAAAGTATTTGGCTAAGAAAACTTTAAGGATTTCATACCAGATGTTGATGGAGTTTATTGGCAAAGAATAGAGGCACACCTTGGCTCTGTCTCTCAAAGATAAGGGGAAAAGAAGAAGGCATATCCCATCAGTAGGAACACCATCTATCTTGAAAGTGCTAAGATACTACATAAATTCAGCAATGTGGAGTTTGGATCCTCCATTGGTGTCCCTATTAACTAGAGTTATGGTATCATCTATACAATTATGGTGCTGAAAAAAAAACATTTGCCTCGATTTGTGGGATGTTGATAGCCTCATTGATGTCTATGGATCCTGGAATGACAAAGTCTTTAAGGGGACGATCATCTTCCATTATTGATTCTTCTTGTGGAGCTAGATGTTTAGGTGAAGGCGGTGATGAGTGTTGTGACTCCTCCAAATTTGATTGAGTTTCACTCCTCCTTGCTTTTTGAAGGCTTCTCATATTATGCTCAATTTTGGGGTCTAGAAATGTGGAAGGTTCAAGATTGTTTTTAGACTGCATCATATAGTCCTGCAAGTAAAGAAGTTGAGTGAAGTACAAAAATTAAAATGGAAGATACAAAAATATGATAATGATGATGATCATGATGGAAAGAAAAAAAGTGATGGTGGATATGAGAGGTAATGGTGTGATCTAGTCTGGCTTACTATTAAACACTTCTTACTTTGAGCAAAAATATTGATGCTCCCTGACAACAGTGCCAAAAACTTGTTATCTATGTGTGCAAGTATTAAATTTATAAACTCAAATACTACCCGACAAGTATACATGTACATGTAGTACTATTGAGTTCATCCAAGGAGCAAGATTTTGTTAGGCGCAAGAGTATTGAACTTTAAAAATCTAGATCCTTTAACAAGAGATATTTTGGTATGGGAACTAAGCAATCTAGAGGAAAATGAACTAAAACGAAATCACTTGTATTTATGTTAAAATTGGATTAGAAATTCTTGAGGATAGGGTTTGAAATAAAAACAAATTCACAAGTAGTAAAATCACAAAGGAAGGTTTGAGTTCTACACCCCTCCCGGGTAGTGTAGAAAGATTCTATCCTTATATAGCACCACTGTGCATATACATGGAATAGAACCACCAAAACCTTGGAATGTCCTTCACTTCCAAGCCACTCCCATGCTCAAAGAAACAAATCTACAAAACACATCTCCCTACTTCAACATACACTTTCAGTATGCACAAGAAGCATAAGACATACGTACAATATGAATAATCAAGCATATATGCTAAACAAGCATTAATGTATCCATAGTACATTGATTAAACCTACGTTAAGCAAGAAAGTTCATGTTTCTACAAATCATGACATGGGAGTTACTCTCCCATGCCAAAGAAAAGAAGATCTACTTGTCCATGGTTGTAGAAAGTATATACAAGTAGTAGAAAGTTGTGCTAGACATCATAGTAGAAGAAAATAAACTTGGATTTTCATGGAAGAAGTAAGATAGGGTTGAAATTCCGATCAAGGAGTCACAAATCTATCCTTGATGATGGAAAGTCTCCAGAAAGCTTCACGCTAGAGTGGAGAAAAGAGAACATAGGAGATCCTTGCTGCAGTTGTTGGAGAATAAGGAAGAAGAAGAAGTTTCTCTCCAGAGAAACCATCTTTTATCTCTTGGAACTCCTCCGACTCCTCCTGGCTTTCCCTTTGCTGGAGTCTTGCTCCAAATGGTCTGAAATAGTCCTTGATAACTATCCCATGATGGCTTGGGGTCGTACATATAAGCGTGAGACAGTTAAATTTGTGTTTGTGTGAAAATTGTAGGTTACAAAGTGTCTTATATGACCAACATGACTATTCTATGCGATAATTAAAGTCTGGATTCACGTTGTGGAAAATCACACTGCGTGTCTAAGTTCCACACAACATGTTGTTGCAATTCAAGGAGTTCTAGATTCAAGTTTTGGATTGGGACTTGACATGTTGATTTTTGGACACAGTGTGTCTAAGTCTAGACACGACGTGTTGATTTCTAGACACATGGTGTCACTGATAGTTTCAACAACATTGATTTTCTGAATATTTAGATGTTTGAGGATATATTTATGGATTATATGATGATGTTTTCTCCCCACTTTAATGATAAAATGTTCTACCTATAATCAAGGCCATAGAGAAAGTAAAGATAACAATAAAGTAGAAAATCTAGCATGATTTGGAGTGATTATTAGATGAATTGTATTTGGAAATACAACCAAAAGTGGTCCAAAATATGATATAATATACACACATCAGCCAGATGGTTAAGTTGGACATGGTTTAGGCTTTTAGTTTCACCTATGTACCTATTGCAATTTGTCGGTTCACCATTGACCTACACTACCCATCCTCTTCTTCTTTCGTAGTCTATGCCTGCCGCTCGACTGATACCTCCATGTCCTACCGCCACCCCTCCAGTGGTGGTTGGGATGTCAATCACCGATAGGTGTCTTTCCCTACTCTTTCGGCTCCACTCTGGATTCCCCTACATCCACCAAGAATGCCCATGGTTCCCACTAGTCATCCTCCTCTAGCCCGCACCACTAGCACAATGTCCTAGAAGCCCTACTCCCTCTAGAAATGGGACCAAGCCTATCAAGCCTTCACTCTCTCTAACCCTTTAGACCTAACCAAATAGGTCACTACCAATAGAAGCTATTGGCCTCCACATCTCCGATGACTTCATCCCATCCTAGGCACCTGTGTGCTCCTGTCCTCTATCTAGAGAGCCTACTTGCCTCTCTCACTGTTATAGAAGAAGGAGAGAAGTGGAAGGGTAGTTCTTCTTAGTGTAAGGGTGGTAGATAGTCACAACAACATAGATGGAGAAGCCTTTTCTTCGTCTCCCCAAGACAGTTAGGTTAGCAGACACAATGGCAACACATTGAGGTGCCTGCAACTCATTCTCCGATCATGATATCATATTGTACCCCTATGTATCCCATCGATGATGATGGTTAGTTGCCCTCTTCCTAGTGGCACAATGCAAACCCTAATTGAATTTGGAGAGGAGTATGGGATGAGAGGTGTAGGAGAAGAGATAAGGGAGAGGGGTGTAGGCTAATATGGCTATGCATGTACCCCTCATATATATACACCTACATCTTCTCATAATCCCCTTTATTGTTCCTTTCCCTCTCTCTTCCATGGCATACAAGGAAGATGTCAAATGTTGCAATGAATTTTATATATGACCTCCTATAAATACTCCATTGCCATCTTTTTGTAACCATTAAAAGATGCCTCTTTTTATTTAACAAATTTAATACCAACTAAAAGGCCAAGCATGGTCCAAGGAAGGAATTACATCCCTCCTATATTCCTTTATGAAAACGTTTTAGTTGTCTTCTACAAAACCCCATGTCATGATTAGGAAACCTCTATGTTCTCCTTTTGGTAACATGTGATGCAAAAAGGAAAATTAATCAATATTTTTCACAACTTATACTTGGTCTGTTGGATTTATTGAAAAACAACCATAGACACATCTTGCTCTTTTAAGCATTTCATTAATCACCATTATCTCATGGAATGTCCTTTCTCTCCCATTTCGAGCATTATCTTCCTTTTTGTTATTATCTTTAAGTCATATTGAAATAATACCATTGGATGCCTCAAAGCTTATGTTTCCAAGCTAGTTTAGACATTTTTTTCCACTAATTATCTAAAATACCATAAATTTTATTTAATGCTGAAGACTTTTATTATTATTTCATATTTCTTTTAGTCAAAAGTTCATAAGGCCATTGTTGTTTATTTATGCACCAAAATATCTTGTTTCTTTGTCTCATGCCCCAAGGACCTATTTGCTAAGAAAATAGTCTCATGTGTATCACTTCGGCCATGGGTTGCACCCATGCCACAAAGTTAGTAACATTATTATTCTTATCACCATTGAGGGAAAATTTACTTATCAGTTCGTGCATTATATTTATATAATTCAATTTCACCAAAATTGACGATATTACATTCACCATTCCTTAAAAGGAATTTTGTCCCCAAATTCACACCTAATAAGGTCAAGGTGAATGGTTACTCAATTTAGCTTTGGATCTTAGGGTTATAAACCCTACTTAGATATCTTTAACATCATTTATTGATATGCAAAAACCTCATATTATCACTAAGATTTGTACCTGAACTCAATTTAAGGTATGTCCACATCCTCAAAATTACATGGCATCATCTCTTTGTGATTACAATATCATTCGTGATTTCAATTTCTCTTAGTGAATATCGTTTTACCTAGGTTTCTAACCTATTATTCATTTATCATCACATAAGGGTGAGATAGAACCTCAAACCCTAGATCATGTCATTAACCTTAACTTAGGGTATTCCCTCTCATATGTCAATTTTAAGCATAACATGTATCTTCCCAATCTCTGTCACTCATAATGAGATGAATAAGCACTTGACTACTGACCAAATACAAAGTTCATCCCATTCTAATAGAAGATATTACCACACTTTATCTCAAAAATTTCACATTTTGATTGAATCATTCTCAACATGACTCCATTCCATGAATACCTTTTAATTTCAATTCTTATATCTCATGAAGTCAAGTGACTTTCTCACTTTGAGTTGGGGTACAACTCCTTTTCATTATTACATGACTTCTTGTATCTTTTATATTTTACACCTCATGCCCCATTAGCCTTAATCATTTCCTTAAGGTCTCTAAGTGTATAGATTCATGTGAAGTGATCTCCTACTAGACGTGTAGACTTCATGCACATAGGGAGTTCCTCTCACATTTACCCCTTGGGGCCCATGAACTCATAAAGGTGGTTAATCTCCCAACCCATGGGACTCAGGCAAACATGGATGTCTATCTCCCGGCCCTATGGTCTTATGCTTCAAGCATGATCACACTCCTAACTCCATAGGTGTTTTTTTTTGGAGAAGTCAGGTGGCGATTTTATTCATCTTGCCCACCTCGTGCAAGCAAATTCAAACTAGTGTTACATATTTTGGTAAATTGCATGAAACTAAACATGTTCGTACTATGACCATTACACAAGACACTCTATCTACTACTAGGAGTACTGTCCGGGAACCTGGCATACTCCCAATTTCCAGTTTTATTTTTAAGGTGAAACTTAGCCAGAGAATCAGCTAGATAATTTCCTTCTCTCCTGCCAAATCTTAGAACAACTGTCTTGCATATGTTCTCCTGTATCGCCTTAATCTGATTTGCATACTTGGGGTTTCTTCGGTAATCCTCGTTAACCATTGTAACAGCTTGTTTACAGTCAGTAACGATAATAGTGTTGTTAAGATTACACACCGTGTAGATTTTGTAGGCCAACTCCAGCGCGTGCATCTCTGCTTCAAGAGGGGACCTTGTTTTGATCACCTGTCCTATGCCTCCCATCCATTCTCCTTTGTTATTTCTAATTACTACATCAATAGCACCTTTACGCCCCTTGAAAGCAGCATCAGTATTAATCTGCAAGGTGCCTAGAGTAAGATCCGTCCAGCCTGCTTGGGTTCTGCCATTGTCTATTCTGCTCACAACCTCCCACGCTTGTCTACTGAGTTTGACCTCAGCTGTGATCGAGTGGATTTGATTATGCACGGTGTTCTCCTTCTTCTCTAAAACCCGCATATTTCATTGATTCCAAATGTACCAACATGAAATCATAAACTTGTCTTTATGATCATCAGAGTGTTTCAGATTAAGGGTAAGCCATCTCTCCAAATTATCCTCTGTCCAGAAATTAGGAGGCGTGTGCAAATGTAGCACTTCCGTCCATATAGGTTGAACTTTCCTACAGTCCCTCAAGGCGTGCAGTATATCTTCATCGCTTGAGCTACATCTGGTGCATGTGGCATCAGTAGTCATCTTCCTTCTCCTTCTATTCTTATTAGTGAGGAGGGTGTTGTTTCCAGCAATCTAAATAAACATCCGCACTCTAGCAGCCACTTTGCTCTTCCAAATGATACTCCACTGGCCATTCCTTCTGACCTCCTTGCTTGTTCTCATGGTGTTGTAGACCGAAGCAACTGAAAACCGTCCACTCGGGTCTTGGCGCCACACCCTAGTATCCTCGCCTCCCTGGTCAGTTGGTGTAGGTATTTCCAAGACTTCCCGTACGATCTCCATAGAAAACCAGTTATCCAGGAATCCCCAGTCCCAATCTCCATTCAAGTTCACTAAGCTGCTCACTTGCAGGTCCTCTAAATCAGCAGGTATATGTTGTGTTACATAGTCCTTCAGGTGTTTCCCACTGGGTAGCCGTATATCTCTCCAGAAGTTAATAGAGCTACCGTTGATAGGGACAATGTAAGAGTTAGACTCTATGAACTCCTTGTTGAGGATGACTGATCTAGCTAAACCAGAGAGATGTGCATTTAATCCTCCCTACTTGGCCTTAATATTGACTTAGGGCTCTACCACAACTAGGGTTTGTTGAGTATTCACATATTTACAACTTTTGAGCACATTATTCTCTCATGTAATTCTTTAACCCAAATTTCCTTCATCTCTCTCTTGGGTACACATTATCAATTTTATGTCCCAGCATTGGGATCTGGTCACTTTCCCTAATTGGGACTTGGTTCCATGTCGACCTTCCCTATCTAGGGCTTGAACTCTTTGTTTCCTTTCCTATCTAGGTCTTGGTCATATCCATTTACCCAGTGGACTTGGACCACCTTCCCTATCAGGGGCTTGGTGACATACCAGTCTTCTCAATCTAGGGCTTGACCACTTCATGACCTTTCCTATCTGGGGCTTGTCCGTCCACACTATGAACTCAGGCCACCATCACTATATGGGTCTTGGTTCCATATTGGTCTTCCCAATATGGGGCTTGACCACTTGTGTCCTTCAGAGATGGCATACTTGGGTTCAAAGAATGTACGTTCTTTCATATTTATATATTAATTCTTCATAGTTTAGGTGACATTCAAGTTTACCTCAATCCACAACTGATTAGTCAAATTTCCCTTCAAGGGAAGGTCCTAACCTATGGTGCCTTCTTGACTCACAGGAGGAGGTTAGGCTCTATTTCTACAACTCGACCCCACAAGTTTAGGGTTCTGCCTCCCGCATAGGTCCATTTCCCACTCTTTGGTTGACCCACCCCAGATCGGGACACCAACCCTAAAAGTTCCATATTTTCATCTTTATGTAATGATTGGTTTCTTATGTTTCTTAAAACCATTTACATTAATGCCTTTCTCTACATACACACATATATGGGAGACATGGTCACCTAAACTCATTTAATCTTTCATATTCCTTTTCACCCTAACTAGGGTTAAAATGGGTAGGATTACTCAATTACCCACACTATTCCCATTTCCCAGTATTAGGGGTTTAGGGTTCAGGTTATGGACTACACCCTGCATCTTAGGGTTTCCATGTCCCTTGACTCCCTGGAGTTTCCCTAATCCAACCCTAGCTCCATCTTGGGTTTACCACTTGCAAGGAAAAACCCATAAAACATTTTTCTTTACTTTATCATTGTGTCCACATTACATGTGCATTAATTGATGGAGGATGCCTTACTTTTAAGTCTTTTCAAAAACCCCTAATTTGAGATGATGAGGGATATATCTCATAAGGTTTATTAAGCAAGAGGATGAGAAGTGGATGAAATTTGAGATGAGAATCCTAAGAGGAAAAATTACTTTAGGAAGACCATAAGTTTTGCTCAGGGTTGTATCACATTGGATAAGGGAGTCCTTGTAAAGAAACTTAATGGTGTAGAGGAAAATATTTCCAGCCCTAAAGTCATGACCCTTTCTAGACCTTGTAACCTTCAGGCTACACCCTGATAACATTCCTTATATTTTTATAGATTACTTGAAATTATAAAGTATTAAATATTATTTGAGAAATATGGTTCTCTAATACTAAATGTAATGATTGTTGGTATGTATGTCCATAGAGCCAATCATATAATGATTGTACTGGCATATCTTGTAAAAAATTGATTAATAATAAAGGCAATTGTGACGTCCCCGAATTTTCTAAAACTTAATCTGATGTGTGACGTCCAAATTGAACCCCTCACCTCAGAGAGAATCCCAATTTGAGCACCACACACTAGGCTAAGAAGAAGAAAATCAAGGGAGTCAGAAGGAAAACAATCAGTAGCACATGTACATGAACAATAATAAAACCATACACACATGTTCACCATTCAACATATAATTACAACATGAATTGTTACAACATTTGATATTACATATTGAACAACAAACTTATACATATACATGTACTACATCTAAACTATAAGATCTTAAGACAACAGGTCCACCTGTACATCAGCTCGCTACACAACTCTCACTATCCTGGATCTTCAAGAGCATAACCACAACCTAAACAAAAAGATTACATGCGGTACACGTCAGCACAATATTCAAAAATATTGTACTGAGTACGCCTACGTGTCTTTTATTTACCTCTCATCATATCTTGGCAATAAGATAAAACTAATACTTGGCAAGATTAAACAAAATATAAGAAAAGGCGTATAGTTGCACAAAGATATTTGTTACTAGAAGAGAACACATATTTTAGGCACATTTCCATTATATGTAAACTTGATCAACCACATGCACTATTCTACCAAAGAGATTTAGTGCTCATAAATGCACTATTCTGTCAAAGAGATTTTGTGCTCACATGTACTATTCTGCCAAAGAGATTTAGTACTATCATCAATGCACTATTCTACCAAAGAGATTTAGTGCTATCATATAATGGACCAGATATCTTATGTTTCATGTGTTCATAGCAATAAGTATGGATAATCAAGCAACATAGCATACAAGAACAATCATTTCAATCAATACCATATGCCAAGTATTTTACTACTCATATAACATAAGCATATTGTATAATAAGCCAAGTAAGAGGTAATAGAGTACCTTGATCAAGAACAAACCTAATCATCATATCCGCATATTCCTGATGTCATCTATATCTTGGTCAAACCCCTGGTTAAGACAAGACCACATACTGTCATCAGGTTCTCATCATCTTGCATCTCATTTTAACCCTATCGTGTCCATTAGGGTTTCTCTTATCTCCTTAGTATATGTACTTTATTACTTCTCTTATCATCTTGTAATTAGGTTACTGATCTTATATTACAGATTAAGATACATAATCTGATCATTATCTTCCATACATTTTTGTACACATTAATTAACCCTAGGTTACATTATTAACCTAGATTAGGGTTTTATAACATGTATTAATATTCATCTTCATATAACATGGATTTTGTTCATCATTATGATCTCATAATTAAAACTGAGGTTCAAGATACTGATATGAGATTACTCTGTAAATTTCACCAATTCTTGAGCATGCATGTATTTAATACATTTTATTAAGGGTTATTAGCCCTAATTAGCCATATCAAGCAAAATATATGATTTTGTGCATCAACGTGATCATTCTTGACATTAGGTGCATTATAAACATAATTATGAATCTACTGACATTTTTCCATGATTTTATGGCATCATTTATTATTTATTATACATGAAAACACCATTATACATCTTGCAAGATATCACTGATATTTAAGCATCAAAAGATGATTATTATGCTTCATTGCGTTCTATTCATTTTTCTGAGAATTTTGGTACCTTATTTGTAATTTTCTGATAATCGAGGTAATTTCTAAAATTTATTGAAGATCTGCGAGTTTATTGGGTTTTTACCTTGTTTGTCCAATGACAACCCGCCACGTGGCCCTGAGGAGGGCACGGCTCCTTTGCTCGCTGGGACCCTCCTGGTCCGGGTCTGCGGTTGGATCCACGGATCCAGGGATCGGCTACCTGATTGGCCTCTCCTCTCATTTCTCGTTCTCGCGTTGGGCGTGATTACAGAGCCCGTGGGGCTCTACTTCACGAGGCGCCGCCGCTACACAGCTCCTCTGGTGAGCAAGTGGTCCTCCTCTAGAGCTCCTAGTCAGATAAAACCACCTCCCAACGCATCTTCAACTCTCCCTCGATGCCGCCGGCCAGTCGGCCTTCTTCCCAGTGCTCTTCCTCATGAGCTTGAGGAAGCCACCGCCGTAGGTAGCCGCTGTGAGTGAGATCTCCGACGAGCATTACCTCACTATCCGGCCCTTCTCGTGGGCCACTAAGGTCACCATCAGCTTCGTGTACTTTGCCTAGATCTCCACGGTTGAGCAATGCCCTGGCTTTGCCACTGGAGACCTGCCTCCATGATCTCTCCGACCATGGTTACCACTGCGACGCCAGCAAAAAAGGGGGAAATCGTCCCCAGGCATGGAAGAAGTCAGGAAATCTTTGCAAAAGCAGTGCGCGGCCTTCATCAACTCGAAGGCAAACTCCCTCAGAGGTGAGGAAGTCCGAAACAGCTAACCTGACCCCAACTTGTCTCCGGTAAGGATGAGCTTCATCAGCCGACAGCACAACCCAAACAGGCTCGAAAGCACCCTCAGTAGCTTCACCTGACCTCGGTCATCCTTCAGCCTCTACTGTCTTCCTTCGGTTTCCTCACTGCCTCCATCTCACACCTCCGCTTCCCACCTGTGACTTGCGGTGGAGAGACTGCGAGAAGGGAGGGCTCGTTCTCTCTGTCTACTTCACCTAAAGATGTGCTATTAAGGTCAGGATGGAAGTACTCGCTTAGACGAGGCCAACCAACCAGTTTCCTGCTTCAAACACCCCACTATCAGAGATCGTGGCTGTGTGGATGGTTGCCCGTCTCACTGCTCCATGACTCCTCCAAAGCCGGAGCTTGGAGATGATATCAGGGCCATCCGATCTACATCCAACAGCTACAACAGGTCCTTCATGAGACCAGATCCGCGGGTCACTCAAGTCAAGGGGCACTGCCGCTAGATCAGATTTCTAGGGCTAGGATTTGGCCACACAGACCCAGCTTAAATAAGGGGGCGCGTGACACCTATTATAATCAACAACTTAGGCTAATCAACACCAATAATGTACATTAATTCCCCAAAATCAAACCTCAATAACTTCCTCTAGGAACCTCCAAATGCCACCAAATTTTAACCATAGATCCCCTACCTCTCGAGCTACCTTCTATTCAAATTTGGTGACAAAACTCATATGTTAGACCACTCAATAAAATTCCTCAAAAAGGCATTAAAAGAGAGATCTTAATCATTATATAAATCTCAATCAACATTCCAACTTTACTAAAACACTTGAAACTCTTAATATTATAACTCAAGATATGGATTCTAATATGTTATTGGAGATTTATGGATTTCAAAAAATCCACTCCATCACATCCTACACACCTTAAAAGACATTTCGTCTTCGAAATTAAGCTAGAAACCCACTTTGTCACAGCAATCATCCAAATTATTCTATTTTATTCAGTTATGAGATACTAATGTACAATAAATGTTTAAAGAATGATATTACTCAATGGCATATGTCTTTAGGTTGAGGACTTGAATGATGAGATCATACAAGAATATATGCATTCTTGTTATGTCCCTAGCCGGATGTTATTATGGAAGGCTAATAGACAATAATAATACATAAGATTAGAGTGTGTGTTGGTTGATGACAAAATCTAATTAGTCATGATATGTGATATCAAACCAAACGCATATATACCTGTTAGAGAATAGTGTATCGTATAGACCCACCTTGAGAGTTATACATGGAAACCATGATTGGTAGTAGAGTCCTCTCTCATAGTTATGATGGTGATTGTGGTTCTTAGACCTGAAGTCACTACAGTCATCACATGTCATTCAGTGTGATTTGACGTTATCCACCGTGGTCATGAATAAGGGTTGCAATAAAGGTGGTGCTCAGGTGAAACATGACATATGGGGATGACTGTGAGTGATGTAGATGTGATTTGTCCCTCCTACATGAGTTTGATATCCTGGACACTCGATAAGCAAGACTGAGAAATGCATGGCCATGCTGGTGTGAGTCAATATGTGATATTGAGCTTACACATATATCAGTTGGTCTTCTCTGGTTCAAGGAATCATTCATGAACATTGAAAAGGATGATGATTCCATGCCTCGAGTTCAAAGCTGGATATCAGAGAGAAAGGGGCTATACAGTCATCATAACACCAATCACAGGTTGTAGGTTGAAGTTGTTCTCCAAGTTCTCCAATTACTTAGGTAGCAATGAAGTCTTGCTAGGTTCCAATCATTGCTTGTGAAATCATATATGATTATGAAATCACTTCCAACTTAATGTGGAGCCTATCAGGTCACACACATAGGATGTATTGGAATAGAAGTATAACTGTGAATGTGACTGGAAATGTTCCAAATTAAATTGATTACTAAAATATTTATGCAATATAATAGATTAATATTGGAATATAATCTGAGTTAATTGGTGAAGATGTTTAAGACAATTAATTAGATTTAAATTATTAAGTCAGTTGGCTAATCCCAAGTGATTGACTAGATTCGGATGATGAAAACTAGTTAATCAATTAATATGATTAATTGGTCAATTAATAGATTCTAGAATATTCTTTTAATAGTTCATAGGCAACTCGTTTTAAATGAAACCACAACCATTTTGTTTTCTCATGGGGTTTATGGAAACCATGCTTCCTTTCCTCTTCTATTTATAGGGGCATGATGATCAAATTTTAGTTGATGTATAGATACACTCTTGTATGTGAACCCTAGCCATCATCGTCCCCAAGAGAGAGGAGAGAAACTGTGATGCTAGCACATCATCAAGTAGAAGGATACTGCTTCATGCTGGCTTAGGAAGGGTGATGTGGAGTTTCAGTCCATCCATGTGGATGAAGTAGAGATGCAGACACTAAAGTGCATGTGTTCAAAGCACGTTGACAATGACCATCTATGCACGTGAGGAGCGACATACATCATCGTGCAAAGAGACGTCGCCGGACTTGCTCTGTGACAAGGTATATCCCATGCACCCTTTTTCTAAATATATTGTTATCAACGAGATCTGGTAGTAGGGTTTGTGGAGAAATTTTTTTATTATTTCTGTTGCGCTTGTCGCCTCTACAAAACCCAACAATGGTATTAGAGTCACGTTGATCTACGGTGTATTTGGATTTATTTTGATATGATTGAATTTCTATATAACATTTTATGTGGTTGCATGTGATGCAAACTTAAAACTGTTAATGTACATATCAGACCTAATTCCACATACACCGCATAACTATTATCTTTAACCTAATGGATGGGGTTGACTATGGAGAAATATAATTTTTCTTAGCGTGTGATTCCCGCACAGGGGTGTTTCCCCAGTGTACCTGCCTAGTATGTGTGGGAGTCAAAAATTATTTAATGGGGAATGTCCTGCATTACAAGGACTACAATTTTAATAAAGACACACACACATATATATACATACATATATATATATATATATATATATATATATATATATATATATATATATATACCTATAAGTCATACATGTTTCCCTTAAAAATTATGTGGTGAATACATGCATGGTTATGGACTAGGACCCCTTATGTGAATTTTTTGCATGGTTGTATCTCTTATGCTTGGATGTTTATGGTTGTGCATGGATCTTTTTGTATAAGTATTTGTCTTGCATGTCGAGACTTGTCTATCATCTCAAAGTGTAATTAATTATATTCCCTCTAAACTCCCCTCGAATGTAACTTGAGGTTCTCCTTTTTACACATAATGTAATAGAGATAGGAATAGATTTAGTTTTGGAAGACTTTATGTGAAGAGGCAACTGAAAGATCCAACTCCAAGGAGCATCTATGGAGAGGCAACTAGAATTCCAACACCAAAGAGCATCTATAAAGTTGTTCACCTTGATGTTGAACAAATACAAGTTCATATGATATTCACTAGTTAATGTTGCATGAGATGCAAAAGACCATTGGTGGATAATAATCCTTTGTGGCTCCAAAGGATTATAGTAGTATGGCCATAACCAATTCTTATGTGTTTGTGGATTGAATATTTGTGGATTGTGATATGTGGATATAGTATGCATATGATACATATTATAAGTATGTGGTGTTTGGATGTGTATGTGTATATATATAAAATCTTTCAATATAATATTAAGTCTCAGATGCTTTCCATAAGAAACACACATGAAGAACTTGATCAACTAAGTGTATGTCACACTAAAGTGTGGTGCACTATCCATCTCGTGGAACTGTGATGGTAGATATGTAGAACTGACAAAGCAGGGTACCTATTCTATTGTGTTGGTTTTTGGGTCAGACTTAACCAAGTGATCTTAAATAGATTAAGTACCTAGAAGCATAGAGATGGAATATGGCAATGAGTTGTGCATACCATCTATCATGAGTTGTATATGGCAAATGTTACCACCTAAATTGTCATGTTGTGGGCGATCAACCAAATCTGACTCATGTTTTGATGAAATATGGATCTTGGCTCACTAGAATATTGTATGATGCAATCTTCTGAATTGATAAGTGAGAGGTTATCAATTTAAAGAAAATAATGTGAGTGATAATTAATTAAAGCTCTAATTAATATCATTCAATTTTATTTTAATCAAATCAAATCAAAATATTGACTAGTGCAAATATTTTCTTGTAGAATCAAATGCCAACAAATAACACATTTTCCTTGATAAGGACAAGTTGAATGTGAATAATTTCCATGACTGGTTTAGGATGTTGAGAATTGTTCTCATATAGGAACACAAGCTCTATGACCTGGAAACACCAGACCCATATGAACCTACTCCCACTGTGCCTAATGTTGACATGGATTCTTACAAGAAGCACTATGTAGATGTCATAGATGTCAAGTGCATGATTTTTGCTCCATGAACTATGAGTTTTGGAGACAATATGAAAACATGGATGTGATTGCTATGGTAACACATCTTAAGAATATGTACCAATATCAGGAAAGACATGAGGGATATGATGTCTCCAAGGCATTGTTCAAGTGCAACATGGTAGAAGGAGATCAGTAGGTCCTCATGTACTCAAGCTTATTGGGTATGTGGAGAACCTTGCTAGACTAGGATTTCCCTTGGTTCAAGAGTTGGCCACATATGTGATTCTACACTCACTGCTAGAGTCATATAGCCAATTTTCATGAACTACAACATGAATAATTTTGACTAGCCATTGTTAGAATTGCTTCACATGTTAAGGACTGATGAAGTGCAAATGAAGAAAGACAAGCCCAAGTTTGTGATGATGATTAGTAGAAAAGGGAAGTCAAAGGGAAAAGGCAAAGATAAGAAGAATTCTAAAGTTTTTTTGCTCTATTGGATGTGTCAGATCCCAAAACTACTCGTCAAATCGCCAGAAGCCCAAGTCTTCTGCACTCAAAGAAAAGGGAGGCAATTGTCACCACTATCACTAACCTAGACATTGGAAAAGGAATTTCCCTCTAGAGGAACTAAGGAAGAAGGAGGGGATAGAGATATCCACTTCATGTATATATGTTATCGAGATACATTTGTCTACTTGTTCATATTGGGTACTAGATACCAGATGTGGATCTCACTTATGCTCGAATATGTGGGATATAAAAATAAGTAATCCTTTACAAAAGGGTGAGGTCAAACTATGCATGGCAAATGGAGCAAGAGTTGCTGCCACTATAGTTGGAACTTATAATTTATCTCTACCCACATGCCTTGTAATAGAGTTAAAGAATGGCTGTTTTGTACCTACCATAAACAAGAACATTATTTATGTATCTTTCATGAACAAGGATGGATATGAATTTCGTATAAAGAATGGTCAATGTTCTATTTCAAAAGATGAGATCTTTTATGTCAGTTTTCTGATGTCCTATGGTCTTTATTTGTTAGATCTTAAGACAAATGTTTATAGCGTAAATACTATAAGATAAAACTTGATAACTCGAACAAAACATATATTTGGCATTGTTTTCTAGGGGAGAATTAAACATCTAGACTCCATAAAGATGGTTATGTAGAATCTTTTGATTTTGAATCAATAGAGACATGTGAGTCTTGTTTGTTGGGAAAGATGACCAAAACTCCCTTCACTGGTAATAGTGAGAGGGCTAGTGATCTATTAGGACTCATACATACTAATGTATGTGACCCTTTCAAAACATATTCTAGAGGTGGTTGTTAGTACTTCATTACCTTTACTGATGACTTCAGTAGGTATGGTTATTTACTTGTTGAAACATAAGTTAGAAACTCTTGAAAAGTTCAAGGATTTCATGAATGAAGTACATAACCAACTTGGTAAATGTATTAAGGAAATTTTTTTCTAATCGAGGTGGAGAATACTTATGCCAAGAGTTTGAGGAACTTCTGTGAGACTATGGTATTGTATCATAATGGACTCCACCTGGAACACCACCACAAAATGGTGTATCATAAAGAAGGAACCATACAATACTAGATATGTGTGATCGATGATGAGTTTTGTTGATCTTCTGACTTCTTTCTGGGGTTATGCTTTAGAAACTGTTGGCATTTACACTTAACTGTGTACCATCTAAATTGGTTTAAAAGATATCATATGTGATATGATTTGGGAAACATCCCAAAATGTCTTTTATGAGGGTTTGAAGATGTGAAGCTTATGTCAAGAAAATGTTTCCTGAAAAGCTTGGCTCTAGATCAGATAAATGTTACTTTGATGGTTATCACAAAGAAACCAAGGGGTACTACTTGTATAACCCAACTGCAACAATGTGTTTGTTTCCAGGGATGCTGCATTCTTAGAAAAGGAATTCATTTCCAAAGGAATCAATGGGGGGAAAGTAGAAATCAGAGAGGTTTGAGACCAACAAGAAAGCATTAAACCATAGAGGTACAAGAGGAACATAGAGAGTCACAAGCCTTTGTAGAATCTCAAATTCCTCATATGACACAAGAACCTTGTAGATATAGTAGAGCACGCCTTGAACCAAATAGATTTGGTTATCTACTGAATAAAGAAGGTGATGTGTCTGTTATAAATGATGAGACAACTACCTCTCTTTGAGTCAGAGCACATCCATTTCCAAAGTGTTGAAGAGGTTTAGCATGAAGAACTCAAAGAGAGGCAATCTGCCCACGTCTCATGGTGTTACTATCTCTAAATCTTAATTTCCTAATTTTCGTGAAGAAAGAGAGCCATAAATATGATTCCATATGCTTCTACAATTGGATCTATCATGTACTCAATGTTATGTACTCATCCAGATATCTTTCATGCCTTAAGCGTTATGAGAAGATATCAGTCATATTCCAGTGAAGCTCATTGGACTATCATGAAGAACATCCTTAAGTACTTGAGAAGAGCTAAGGATCAATTTTGTATCTACAGTGGAGAGGAATAGTTGGTGGTAAAGGGTTACGCCGATGTAAGCTTCCAAATTGACAAAGATGATTACAGATCATAGATTAGAATTTTGTTTTGCCTCAAGAATGAGTTATGAGCTGGAAGAGTTCCAAGCAAGAGACAGTTGCAGATTCTACAAAAGAGGTCGAGTATATTGTTGCATCAATTAAGTGAAGGAGGATGTTTGGATCAAGAAGTTTGTCTCAGAACATGGGGTGGTTCCAAGCATTAGTGATGCAATTGAGCTATATTATCACAACAATGGATCTATTGCACAATCTAAGAAACCTAGATCGCATCAGCGTTCCAAGCATATACAAAGGTGATACCATCTCATAAAAGAAATCATATAGTGAGGAGATGTGAATATTGGCAGAGTACCAACCGAGAGCAATGTGGCCGACCCCTTGAAAAAAACACTTTAGCAGTAAAAGCATGAAGGTCATGTTAGATCACTTGTGATTAAGTTCATGAGTGATTGGCTCTAAGTGGAAGTGGTACTATGCTGGTATGTATGCCAAGAGATCCAATCATATGATAATTGTAATGTCATATCTTGTAAACAATTCGATTAGTAATAAAGGTAATCTTCCAATTTATTCTATTTTATTCAGTTATTAGATACTTATGTACCATAATAATAATCTAAAGAATGATATTACTCAACGAAGTATGTCTTTGGGTTGAGAACCTGAATGATGAAATCATATGGATGTCAAGAGTATATGAATTCTTGTTATGTCCCTAGTCGGGTGTTATTGTGGAAGTCTAATATTCAACAATAACACATAAGACTAGAGTGTGTGTTGGTTGATGACAAAATCTCATTAGTCATGATATGTGATATCAAATCAAACACATAGATACTTGTTAGAGAATAATGTATCGAACAAACCCACCTTGAGAGTGACACATGGAAACCATGATTGGTAGCTAGAGTCATCTCTCATAGTGATGGTGGTGATTGTGGTTCTTAGATCTGAAATCACTACACTCATCACATGTCATTTGATTTGATTTGACATCATCCACCCTGGTCTTGAGTAAGAGTTGCCATAACAGTGGTGCTCGGGTGCACTGTGACACATGGGGATGACTGTGAGTGATGTAGATGTGATTTCTCCCTCGTACATGAGTTTGATATCTTGGCCCCTTGATAAGTGAGAATGAGAAATGCATGGCCATGTTGGTGTGAGTCAATATGTGATATTGAACTTACACATATCTTAGACAATCTACTCTAGTTCAAGGAATGTATATCTAATGTTGAGGTGGAGGATGATTTTGTGCCTCAAGTTCAATATGGATATCAGAGACAAAGGAACTATACAATTATCGTAACACCAATCATAGATTATAGGTTAAAGTTATTCTCCAGCTTCCCCAATTTCTTGGGTAGAAATGTAGTCTTGCCACATACAAATAATTGCTAGTGAAATCATAATATGATTGTGAATATCACTACCAACTTAATTTTGAGCCTATTGGGTAACACACATAGGATCTATTAGAATAGGAGTATAATTGTGGATGTGATTGGCAATGTTTAGAATCAAATTAATTACTAAAATGTTTATGTAATCTACTAGATTAATATTGGAATACAATCTAAGTTAATTGGTTAAAAGGTTTAAGCCAATTAATTAGATATAAATTGTTAAGTCGATTGACTAATTTTGAGCAATTGACAAGAGTCGAATGATGAAAAATAGTTAATTAAAAAATATAGTTAAATGGTTAATTTATTAATTCTAGAATATTCTTTTAATAGTCAATGGGCAGCTCATTTTTAATGCAACTGCAACCTTTTTGTTTTCTCAGTGGGTTTTGGGAAACTATGCTTACATTTCTCTATTATTTATAGGGGCATGACAGTCAGATTGTGGTAGACGCATGTACACACTCTTGTATGTGAACCATAGACATAATCGTCCCCGAGAGAGAGAGAGAGAGGAGAGAAACTGTGACACTAGCATGTCGTCAAGCAGAAGGCTACTCCTTCACGCCAGCTAAGGAAGTGCAACGTGGAGTTCCAGTACATCTGCATGAACGAAGTAGAGATGTAGACATTGAAGTGCCTGAGTTTGGAGGACGTCAACAACGACTATCCATGCATGCAAGGAGCGACATACATCACCTTGTGAAGGGACGTCGCCGAACTTACTCTATAACAAGGTATATCTAGCTCACCCTCTTTCCAATTATGCTATTATAGATGAGATCTTCTTGTAGGGTATGTGGAGATTTTTTTTGTTTATGTTGCGCTTGTCGCCTCCACAAAACCCAATAATGGACTCACGTTTGAGCATCCCCCAATTAAGGAAAGACCCAAAAAGTTGAGATTCATTACCTAAAATTCCCAAGGATCCATATTTTCACCATATATTGATTAATATTAAATAATTTCCATTAATTTAAATATTGTTTACAAGATGCCCTTCTAAGGAATTAACTGAATTTTGATCATCAGAATTGTGCATATGAGAAGAAGTATCTATCTAATCTTCCTTTACTTAGATTTAATTCCTTTAGATAGATTTCACCATATCTTATTATCTTTATGTATTGCATGTACCTAAAATGACATGAAATAAAGCATGGATCATATCAAAATATACTCTGTAAGTGGGGTTCATGAAAAAATGTTCATGTAAGTTAACAACATATAATCAATCAATCAAGTTTGTGATACAAAACTAGTAATTTCTTTACATATTATAATCCATTCTAGATATGCTCTCTTGGTTGTGATCATTGTCCCTCTAGGGTTTGTGTGCATCACCCCTATATACATATCATCCTAGCATTTAGAATATGGTGTATTTGTTTATGTGATACTCATAGTGGCAATATAATTGAAAAAAATGTAAATAAACACTCAATAGTTTATTTCAAAAATCCTCAAGAAATCCTTAGAAAACACTACCAAACTATATTATGGATATTCGTAAGCGTAACCACATACCTCAGTGCTCATCCATGAATATTATGCAATTATACTTCACGTAAATTCAACCAATCCAATCAATAGATACAAGCAATCAACATTTTAATCTGCATGTATGTAAATCCTAAAGTGTCACCATCATGTTATTCATATTAAACCCTACTCGAGTCCTATTCTAGGGTTTAGGGTCATGATTGGGTTTAGATAAGGAATAAGGGTACAAACCTTAGTTCTGTCTCATATCACACATAGGGTGAGACCCTAGTTATCATATTACATCCTTGAATTAAGTTCACTAGATTCAATGATATCCATTAATCAACATAGCAAATTTTGTTCTTTAACATGAATTCTTCATATGCATGATGATACATTGTATGAACCCTAAGTATTCATCATTATGATTGAGATCATCTTGCATCACTATTATTCTCATCAATATTAGATTATAACATGAACTGGATGTATTTAATGTATTTAACATGTTAATACCCTAATCTAGGGTTTTCATGTGCTAGTTACTTACTAATCATGTATCCAAGGTACTTTTGGAGTTGGTATTAGAGCTGGTTCTCAATTATATTTTATTTGTGTTCCTCTCATATTTATGATCATTTTGATATATAGTTTTGTTACTTTTGGACAGTCCTAGCATTTTCTATTAATTAAGAAAGATCAGTAATTATATCTATAAATGATGCCACGTGGCGACTTGTTATTAGTTAGTGCCAAAAGACCGAAGGCCATCTAGTTAAGTTGGGCATGTTTCAAGCTTTTGGTTTCATCTATGGACTGGTCACAATTGGTTGGTTTACCATTGACCAGGACTAACCTTCCTTCTTCTTTTGCAGGTTGTGCCCGCCGCTCGACTGCCACTGCACATGTCCTCCCGTGGCCCCTCCTGTGGAGGCTAGGATGCTGACCACCGATGGGTGTCTTTCCCTACTCCTCCTGCACTCTATCTTCCCCTACGATCACCAAGAAGTCCCCTGGTTCCCAGTAGTCTTCCTCCCTTGGCCTACACCATCAACTCCATGACCTAGCAGCCCTACTCCCTCTGATAATGGGACCAAGCCCAACAAGCCTTCATACGTTCTAACCCTTTGAACTTGACCAAACAGGTCGCTACCAGTGCCGCCTAATGGCCTCCACTTCTTTTACAACTTCATTAGGGACTCATGTTCTCTTATCCTCTGCCCAGAGAGTTTTCTTGCATCTCTCATTGTTATAGAAGAAGGAGAGAAGCGGCAAGGTGGTTCTGCTTGGTGTAAGGGCGGTAGATAGTCACAGTAGCATGAATGGAGAAACCTGCTCTTTGTCTCCTCAAGGAAGTTAGGTCGGTAGGCACCATGGCAACGGATTGAGGTGCCTTCAACTCATTCTCCAGCCATGATATTCTACTATACCCCTATGGATCCCAACTATGATGATGGTGACTCGCCCTCTTCCTAGCTATGTGATGTAAATCGTAGTTGAAGACAGAGAGGAGTATGGATCGATATGCATAGGAGAAGAGATAAGGGAGAGGGGTGTAGGCTAAAATGAATATATGTGTACCCCTTGTATATGTATACACCTGCATCTTTCATATTCCCCTTTCTCATTCCTTTTTGCTCATGTTCCTTGACATACAAGGAATATGTCAAATGTGGAAAGGATTTTGATATTATGACCTCCTATAAACACTCCATCACCATATTTCCATAACCATTAAAAGATGTGTCTTTTTATTCAAAAAAATTATTACCAAATAAAAGTCAAGGCATGGTCCTAGGAAGGAATATATATCCTTCATATATTCCTTTATGTAAATGCTTTAGTTTTCTTATATAAAACCCCATGTTACGAGTAGGAAACCTCTATATTTCTCTTTTGGCAACATGTGATGCAAAAAGGAAAATTAATCAATATTTTTCACAACTTATACTTGCTCTTTTAGATTTATTAAACAAAAACCCATAGATACATCTTGCTCTTTAAGCATCTTAGTAATCACCATTATCTCATGGAATGTCCTTTCTCTCCCAATTTCTAGAATTCTCTTCCTTATTGTTATTATCTTTAAGTCATATTGAAATAATACCATTGGATGCCTCAAAGCTTATTTTGCCAAACTGGATTAGACAATTACTCTACTAATTATCTACAATACTATACATATTATATAATTTTGGAGTCTTTGCTTTTTATCTCATATTTTAGTTAGTTAACAATTCATAAAGTTTAAAAGTTGTTGCTATTTATTTATGTGCAAAATCTCTTATTTCTTTGTCTTATGCTCCAAGGACCTATTTTCAAAGCAAATAGTCTCATGGGCATCACTTAGGCAGTTGGTTAACCCATGCCACAAAGTGAATAACATTATTATTCTTATCAAATAATATCATAGAGGTAGTTTACTCATCAACTCACGCACTATGTTTATATAATTCAATTTACCAAAATTGAGGATATTAAATTTTCATTTTACAAATTATTGTATCTATTATAGTATATGTTTCATAGTACTCAATTGTTCTCTATTACAAAAGTCTTGTTTTGTACTACATAAGATTTGTTTCTGATACAAACAATGCGTGTGTATTGCTGAAGTATTATCATTGTTACAATTTTCTTGTTTGTGTTATAAAATCATTGTTTCTAATATAGAGATTGAATTCCTATTACAAAATGCTTGTCTATATTAAAAAAATGTTGTTTGTTTTGCAAAATACAAGTCTCTATTACATAAATGTTGTTTGTATCATAAAATACATCTATGTAATTATATCTAAATCTTCTTTGTACAATTCATACATGTTCTAAAAGAGATGAAGGTGAACAATAGTGATGACTGGGAAGTAATCAAAGATTTAAAAAGTATACATGTTTACATCACATGGTAAAAAGTTCCCAAGCTACTACTCCAAGTGTATATAACAAGGGAGGATTGTGAAGTCAAAGGAAAAAGAAAATAGTTAGATGAAGAATCTAACACATGAAATGATAACTTGGTAGATATGATCAAGTTTCTTGAGGATGATGTAGAAAAGTAGAAGGAGATGTGTACAATGAATGTCTTCAAAAGTTTTGCAGAGGTAATGGAGGAAAACAAGAAGGTGAAAGTAAGGGTTCATGAATTGGAGGAAGAGAACAAAAATTTTAAGAGACAATCCAGTGCATATTTTGTAGAGCAATCACCACTATTCACTCCACTTCATTTTAGCTCTATAGAACATACACCTCCAAAAAAAAAGTTCCAGTAGCTGGGAAACAAGAAACACCAGCACCATAAATGGAGAAAATGAAGATGTTCACCAAGAAGAAAAATAAGCTACATTCAAAACTTAGAAACAATGAAGAAATTATGAAGATTAGAAGGGAACCAGTTGTAAGTACATATCTTAATTTTTTTATATTCCTCTTTCCTTGAGTATTACATGAACTTCAGTACAATAAATATTAATAATCCTTGTAATATAACATAAATACATGAAAGAAATGCAAACTTCATAGGATATGAACACTTCAAGGGTGATCAGAGGAAAGAAGAAGTAAAGAACTTCAAGAAGAACATCGATGAAGTATGATAGAAACACATGAGAAGAATTATGTGATACATACATATAATCAACCTCATTTAATATATTGGGCTAACACTTGTTCTACATGTCAAGAAAGGAATGGTGATTTGGAGATGACACATGGTGCAAAGGAAAATAACTATCAAGTTTGCTTTTCAAGGATCAACTAATTGAATCTCCTATAAACTTGAAACATCAAGATCTAATATAGATATAATCTTTTTGTGTAAATTGTGTACTAATGTTCAATGTAATGAACATGTGAATGACAACTTTCTGGACATGCTCAAACAAACTTCAAGTAAGAAACAAAAATAAACAAATCAATTACCATTGATTGAAAATGTATGTACCAATAAGAATGAAATACAAGTCGAGTTAGAATGTTCCGAATTTAAGAAAATACTGAATCATACTTAGTACATAATTTTTGTTTCTTGCAGCAAAAAATACACATGGGCGTACATAGTATAACAGGGGAGATAATAAGTGAACTACCAAGTCTGTTCAACATCAGACAAAGTGCTTTTGAGAAGATGTGTCCATTGTTCACTATTCTAAACAGTGATATACATTGTCATATACTGGAAGATAATTTCATACAACAAAATATGAGGGAATTCAATTTCTTTCTAAAATTGGGCTTATTAGAGAGAGGTGCAAAGATGGGTAAGTTTCAAGAATTTTTTGAAGAAAATTATCCACGTGATTGTAAAGTGAATACATATTCTGACATCAATTCATTATTTTGTTTTTGGTTGGATGGCTATTGGAATACTTAAGAGGAGTGTCTGATAGAAGGAGCCAAATTTCTCGATGGAAAGTTGAATTTGTTGACTACCCACAACATGTAGAAAATGAGGTGGATTGTGGTGTGTTTTTTATGAAATACTTAGATTTCTTGGTTAATGGACATAATATGATGTTTCCAAATGAAGATATTCCAATGATAAGAGGTGATATATTGCATAAGATGATGACATTGGGAAATTGAAAAGCATCAAAGAAATGCAATAGTCAAAGGGGAGCATTGAAGAAATGAATGATTCAAAGGGGAGGAGTGAAGACATGTAAGAGTAAAAGGGGAAAGAGTAAAAATGATCTTTTGTGTTATGTTTGAAGATGTTACTTTGATGTAGATATGGAATTAACTATGATTTGACCAAAGTTCAGTTTTATCTGAAGTAATCATCTGATTTTCAACTTCAAGAAGATAGAAATGTAGTCGCGTTCTAGCAAAACCTCATTTTTTTGTAATGTTTGAAGTTACTTTGATGTGGGGATCAATTTGGAATGTATAAACCTATTATGCTTGTAAGGAAACATATTTTTTGTGGTAATTTAAATTGGATGCTTGAGATAAAGTGAGTTTCTCCTCTATCTTGGTTTAATTCCAATTTTTCCCTCATTATCTTCACTTGTGACCTCAATTTATTTTTCTTGGCTACTTAATCAATGTTGATACAAAAATTTGAATTATAACGACCAATGTGGATTTTATATACTTTGTGACACAACAAATTAGTTTAATTTGTTACTTTATCCAAAGAATTAAAATAGCATATGTAACTTATGTTTTGGTTCGCAAACTTTTTCTAAATGTTCTACACATTTTTTTAAACCTATGGTCCAAACTTCACCTGGATTGGACATTCCTACAATTTTCTATGGATTCTTGAAGTTAATGTGTTAAAATCCCTTTAAATGACCTTTTTATTCAACTTTTGCACGTCAACAAGTTGGGGCTCACTCTAGGGACAAAGCCCAGCCCTTGGATCAGTCATCCACAGACTGTGGCTCAACTATGCAACCATTAGTTCATCTCCTACCTCTCACAGATTATAGGGAGGAGTTAATGTGACTGAAAATGTAATCAACCCGATGCGACCATGCTTTGAAAATCTAAGTGAATGAAAATGTTCGTCTCACGATTTCGAGCCGACATAGCACTTAATCTGCTACAAATCAACATGTTTCAGGAATAATCAAGAGTTACTCTCTTTTCCATCATCATGAGTATGGTAACCCCAAGTTTAACCATAAACCTAGCCTTGAAACCCTATGAAACCCCCACATACACCTTCAACCTGCTCCCATGATCTCTTCTGACACCCTCACCTTCCCTCTCTTGCTCTCCTGCTTATTTCCCCCTTTTTCCTCCGATCACTATTTTGAGCCTAGATGGGGTTGTGTCGAGTTATGAAGTATATATGGGAAGGTGCATCGACTTGGAAGCCATAGAGTAGGTCCCATATTGGTTTATCATCCTTTTGAAAGTACTCATCTTGGGATAAGCACCTCAAGTATGTGAAGCATGTTGGTTTAGATGTTCCTTGTAATAGTTGTATCGGTTTGCACATAAAGTGATATTGGGTTGTGATATCTTATCAAGCAAGATACCCAATGGCCGATATCTTATCTATGGATTATCCTCTTGAGTTTTGCATGACCAGATAATTATGGATGCGTGAAGCCACCATGCATGGACATGTGTCACCTAAGTACATATGGTGATGACACTTCACAAACAAACTCTCTCTCTTGAACCTAAACTATATAAGCCTTTCTTTTTACCTACAAGTGAAACTTTCAACTCTCATATCATCCTTTTCTTGGTGGACGATCATAGAATCTTAAGGAATAGGAAGGAGCTCGAGCATCTTGCCTAAGGTGAAGCCATGATCATCTTCAACCTTAGGTGGAGTATACTTCTCGGGTCATGATTCCTTTCTTTCTTTTCTTATTCACCAAGTTCCTAACTATGGTATCTTCTTTCATATAGAAGTGTTGTGATCGAGTCTTGGACTTTTGATAAGTCATCTTCAACCTTGGGAATGTGGTTTGGAGCTTGAAGCTCTTGTGTTAATGTTGATGCAGGTTATATTACTTGAACTCAACTCTATTATTATTCACCTTCTATCATGCAATACTTGGTGATCCCTTTTCAATTTTGACTTTCCTTGATTAAGTGATGATTTTATGAGAATATCCAAGTATGATCATTGATGATTTAGCATAATACATATTATATAAGGCCTTGTGATCCATGTGATATAACAACAAGTATGATATATATGGGTCCGATGACCTAGAAATGATTTTTGCCTGGTAAAAGGTGACATTGTTCAATAATGAACTGAGGGTTTGATACCCAAAACATGTGATCATGATAATGAGAATATTAAAGGGATAGGAATCTTAGTAAAAGTGTTCAAGGGATTGAGATCCCAAGATGACTGTAACAAGATGTGTTCCAATTGATACAAGATTTCTTGAAAAATATGTTACATATTTCTATGTAGAATTTATCTATAATTCATGCTTGTAACTTGATAGATGCTAAAAAGATGCAGTAATGCACTTAACCTATGAAATGAACTAAAATGTAGTTATCCTAGCCATAGATCCATTCAGTGTTAGGATTTGATGAATGGTGAAGTGAGTTTTACTCGAAGTGCATATTATTGAATATGCGGGGTGCAAGTAGAGGTATCCCCTTATATCCTTAACTAACAAGATTGGCTATGGGACATACCCTAAATATTAGGATTGTCTTTGGGTCATACCCTAACAAAAGTGTGGTTGTACCGTGACTCAATAAACAATCAGGATTGGTTACGGACCACACCCTGATATAATCAGGATAGACTTTGAGTCATACCCTGATAAGGGAACAACTACGAGTTTTATCTCTCTAATGAGGAGCCTATATACCCAGGCTAGATAATTGCAGTTTGACTCATAATGTCACTGCCAATAATCTCATACTGATCGAGAAATGAGAGGTCGTGGAGTCCAGATCTTCCATGGACCTTGTATGGCACGGATGCTACTTAGCAGTGGTTAGTTGGAGCATGAGCAGTATACCTCATCTCCTCATGGCATAAGATTGATTATTAAAAGATGTAATCATCTGTGTAGTGTATTTGCTTAAGGATCAAATATGGAAACATTGAATGAGGTTGAAATTACTTTTATATGTCTTAGTTTATAAATGTTATACATGTTCTTCATATTCGTTAAAAAAATGATTACACTATCTATTGCTCAGTCATAGTTATTTGAACTACTTAAATGATAAAGATTTCTCTACTTTGCATATAACAAGTAGTTATACATGTTTAATTTAATAAAGGTTTCTTCTGCTCTCTTTCATAAGATATATCTGTGATAATAATATTATTCGAGGAGGGTTATTTTCTCACTGAGATATGGATCTCACCCCGTGGGTTTCCACACTTTTAGGTGGATGTGCATGAGGAGGTAGAGATCATACAACAGAGAGGGGGCAACAATAGAAAGGACAATAGTAACAACTCAGGTTGAGTGTGTTATTATGTGTCTTGTAGATATAGAGTCCTATGTGTCATCCCTATACTCTCAGGTCTTTGGGATATAGTGAGTAAATAGTTTTATGCTCGATTTGAGATTTTTTCTAGTACACCTCGATGCATAATGTTGCTTTTGTATATGTTTTGGTAAAGCAACTGATATCTCATATCCTTACGAGGTGATAGAACGATGTATGTATAAAATGAACCATGATGTATATATGGTTTGGTTCTTTCTGTAAAGATTTTCCTGGTAGTGGATCTCTTGGTAAAAAGGTTTTATTTTTAATGATTTTTGATAATCCACTGTTAATGATTATTTCCACGTAGTTTTTCATGATAACAATGTCAGTTGATAGATGTCATCACAATTTTTGGTATCAGATCCTTAGGTTTGCTGAGTCTACAGGGATATAGGAAAAAGGTCATTGAGTCTATTCTAGTGTCCTCCAGTTTATCTTATAGTGACTTCTTCTTATATAGAAGAAGAAGTAAAGCTTAAAGATGTCTGGAGAACATGAAAAAATGTTGTTAAGAGCAACATTGTTGCACCAGGAGGAGGTGCAAGGGAACATGCAAGAGAAGAACATGTGCCTGAGAATCCTCAATTGGATCAGACTATGTTGGAGAACCCTACTTTTCATGCTCTCTTTGGGCAGTTCATGACGACAATAACACATATGGTGGACAGGATACCACCACCTAGGGTACTAGTCCCCAATGTAGAATCTTCAGGTTCTAGTAAGACTTTTGAACGGCTAAGGCAAGGGCCTATGAAGATTAATGAGTATGAAGCTAAGTCCATGGAGCTTCTATCGTTTTATCCACACATGGTTACTACAGACCTGGAGAGGAATTAGTGTTTTGAAAAGGATATGAACATTGAGTTATCCACATCTATAGTTGCTCTGGAGAATAGGGAGAGATTTTCTACATTTGTGGAATTGGTTAGGAGGATAGAAAGGTTGGTAGTTAAGAAATGTGAGGCCAATTTTAGGAAAGGACCCACCCAATTCCAAGTACAGGGGTCTGGAAGCTTCAAGAAACTAAGGTTTCTTGCACTATCAGCACCACAAAGGTTTAGTTCCCAGACGCGGTGGACAACGAGTAAGGGTAGAGGCCATAACTTTATGCCTATTGGAGCCCATAGTGTGACATCAATGTCAGTGATAGGTTCATCTAGGCCACAACAAGAGACCAGAACCTACCACGAGCAGACATGACATGTGATGAGGGATTGTCCAGTAAGAGATACTGAGGTAGCCCAATCACCAAGGAAGAGTCAACAAGGCTCTCATAGGTAGCAGTTCAGTAGTGGTGTAGGAGGATGAGGTCATGGACATGTGTCTCAAGTAGGTTCATCTGTACAAGGTAAATGAGGATGAGGTCGATAATAGGCAATAGAGAGATTCTATGTCATGAGTCATTCAGAAGTAGTAGTCAACCTATGAGTTGTGACAGGTCAGATGGAGTTATTTCATTCTGATATGTCTTCATCTTGCTTCATATCTATTTTGATTGACCCAGGCACTAAACACTCCTTTATCACTTGTGAAGTGATTCATAACTGTCTTTTGCATGTTAGTCATAGAACAGATAACTTGTTGTTAGAAACTTTGTTATTCGGTTCTATAGTGTTACCAGAGGTATGTTCCCCATGTGTTCTTTCTTTCTCAGAACACAACATTCAAGTGGATCTTATACCACTTGAGATGCATGGATTTGATGTAATCCTTGGGATGGACACCTTAAAAAAGTATAAGGTAGTCTTAGATTGTGGTTCCAAGCAAACTATGTTCACATGTGGCGGTGAGACATGGATCTTTCATGGAGACAGGAAGATTCTTCCAACATGTCTAGTATTGACAATGATAGGTGAGAGACTATTGTGACATGGGTGTGAGGCATTCTTAGCACATGTGGTGGATACCAAGATAGAAAGTCCTATTGTTCCAGAAGTGCCAATTGTCAGGGAATTTAAGGATGTGTTTCCTAAGGAATTTCTTGATGTTCCTCCACCTTGAGAGATTGATTTTGAGATCAATCTAGTTCTCGATACACAATCAATAGCCCAAACACCTTATATTATGGCACCAACTGAGATGGTGGAATTAAAAAAAAAATAGTTACAAGAGTTACTTGACAATGGTTTTATCCATCCAAATACATCACCATGGGGTGCTCTGGTACTTTTTGTAAAGAAAAAGGATGGATCTATAAGGTTATGTATAGACTATAGACAATTGAACAAGGTGACAATAAAGAACAAGTATCCTCTACCAAGGATAGATGATTTGTTTGACCAGTTGTGTGGCACAATAATATTCTATAAGATAGACATGAGGTCAGGATATTATCAATTACAGATTAAGTAGGATGAAATACCCAAGTCAGCTTTTAGGATAAGGTATGGTCATTATGAGTTTTTAGTTATGTCATTTGGACTAACTAATGCACCAACAACATTCATGGATTTGACGAATAGAGTGTTCTAGTCATTACTTGATCAGTTTATAGTGGTCTTTATAGATGACATTCTAATATACACGTCTGATAGACAACAACATGAACAACATCTTCGTCAAGCATTGACTTTGTTAAGACAACACAAGCTATATGCTAAGTTTAGTAAGTGTGAGTTTTGGTTGTCAGAAGTATCTTTTCTAGGACATATCATATATGCTAAAGGTATTTGTGTTGATCCTAAAAAGGTGGTCTATTTTAGAATGGGAACAACCTAAGACACCAACAAAGATTCATAGTTTCCTAGGTTTTGTAGGTTACTATAGGAGCCTCATCAAAGACTTCAGTTCTGTAGCATTAACCCTAACTAGGTTAACCAGGAAGGATGTTCCTTTTGTTTGGAATGACAAGTGTCAATGCTCTTTTCAATTGTTGAAGGAAAAGTTGACCAGTTGACCAGTGTTAGTGCTACCTGAGCAAGGGAGATGATACATTGTCTTTTGTGATGCCTCAAAGAATGGTTTGGGATGGATTTTTTTGCCTCTTGACAACTTAAGAAACACAAGGAGAATTATCCTACACATGATCTGGAGTTGGTTGTAGTGATTCATGCCTTGAAAATATGGAGACATTACCTGTACAGGTAGAAGTGTCAGATTTTCACAGACCATAAGAATCTAAAGTACATCTTTTCACATCAAAAATTAAACATGAGACAGCATTGCTGGATGGAACTAATGAAAGACTATGATTGCACGATTGATTATCATACAAGAAATGTTAATGTGGTGGCAGATGCACTATAAAAAGGTCCTCATCTTCATTCACAGATAAAGCACAGTTGAATTCTTTGGCGTGTCATAAGCGGGACATGCTAGTTTCCTTATAATAGATGAATGTATAGACAGAAGTATCTTTGCTAGCCAAATTATTGGCACAAATGCAAGTAAAACCTACACTGAGACAATAGATTAAAGAAGCATAATAGGTTGATACTGTGATATAGCAGAGTAGATCAGAATATGGCAGTGAGAAGTGGGATGGCTTTCATGAGTCAGAAGATGGAACAATTTGCTACCATGGTAGAATCGTGGTACGTCATGTTAATGACCTAAGGAAGAAAGTTGTGGAAGAAGATCATTCAACTATGTATGCTATGCATCCCGAAAGTACTAAGATGTATCGCAATCTAAAAGATATGTATTGATGGCCTGGTTTGAAGAAGCATGTAGCTGAAATTGTTATGCGATGTTTGGTATGTCAGCAAGTTAAGGCTGACCACTAGAAGCCTGCAGGAACATTACAACCATTACCTATACCACAGTGGAAGTGGGATCATGTGACAATGGATTTTGTAGTTGGTTTGCCTAGAACAACCAAAGGTCACGATTCCATTTGGGTGATTATTAATAGGTTCCTAAAGTCGGCACATTTTCTTCCTATTAAGACAACTTACACTACTGAGAAACTTGCATAGGTTTATGTACATGAGATAGTGCAGTTGCACAGAGTCCCAACAACAGTTGTGTCTGACAGAGGTCCCCAATTTACAAGCTTCTTTTGGGAGCGATTACACACAGATTTGGGTTCCCAGTATAACTTTAGTACTGCTTTCCACCCTCAGACAGATGGACATTCTAAAAGGACTATATAGACCTTGGAAGACTTTCTTAGGGCATGTGTTCTTCAGTTTGTAGGTTGTTGGTATATACATTTGAGTTTGATAGAGTTTGCCTACAATAACAACTATAAAAAAAAGCATTGATATGGCAGCATATGAAGCATTGTATGGTAGACATTGCATATCTTCGTTATGATGGTATAAAACAATAGAATACCAACTTCTTGGTCCTAAACTTGTGCAACAGACAACACAAAAGATTAAAGTGATACATCAATAGTTAAAGGCAGCACATGATAGACAGAAGTCATATGTTGATAATCACCATAGACCTTTAGAATTCCAAGTCGGAGACAAAGTGTATCTCAAGGTCTCTCCTTGGAAAGGTGTTCTCAGATTTGGGAAGAAGGATAAGTTGGCTCCTATATTTAGGGGACCCTATCTGGTGATAGCAAATGCTGGAAAGGTATCCTATAAGTTGGAACTACCACATGAGTTGCATAGACTACATCCAATATTTCATGTATCTATGTTGAGAAAATATCACCCTAATACAAAGCTTGTATTACAATCTATAGATGTAGAATTAGATGAAGATATATCCTATGTGGAAGGTCCAGTGTTGATTCTTGATAGAAGAATCAAGAAGTTAAAATAGAAAGACAAAGTTCTTGTGAAAGTTCTTTGGCATCATCGTGGCATTGAAGAAACCACATGGGAGCTAGAGGAAGACATGAGGAGGAAGTACCCTTCTCTTTTCTCTTGAGATTTCGGGGACGAAATCCTTGTTAGGGGTTGATGACTTGTAATACCCCTAAGTGGGTTTTGGGATAACCCTAGAAGTTTTGCCTAAGTAAGTTTCTTAGAACCTTGTCTTAATCTTTGGAAAAGTAATTAAGACTTGAGGATAGTTTAATTCTCAATTATGAACTTATTTGCAAATTGTTTGTGCCTGATATGATAACTTTGGTAAAGATTACAATTTACCTAAATGTGGGGTTTATGTGAACATTATCACCTCTACGGTGTTCCTTCTCTCTCTTAGTAGCATCTAGAGGAGAGAGGAAGAAGGGGGCATCTTGTTTGAGTCTTGGTTGAATGATATCACTCATTGTGGTGAAAGAACCAAAGAAGTGTTGAGTGTTTTTAGCCTAGATGGGGTTGTGTTGAGTTATGAAGTATATTTGGGGATGCCTATCGGCTTGGAAGCCATAGAGGAGGTCCCATATCAGTTTAGCATTGTATTGAAAGTACTCATGTCGATCTAAGCAGCTCAAGTAGGTGAACCATATCGGTTTAGATGTTCCTTGGAAAAGTTGTATCGATTTGCACATAAAGTGAAATTGGGTTGTGATATCTTGTCAATCTAGATACCCAATGGCCGATATCTTATCTATGGATTATCCTCATGCATTTTTCATGACAAAATAATTATGGATGCATGAAGCACCATGCATGGATACATGTCACCTAAGTACATATGGTGATGACATTTCATAAACACTCTATCTCTTAAACCTCAACTATATAATCCTGTCTTTTTAGCTACAAGTGAAACTTTTGACTCTCATATCATCCTTTTCTTGGTGGACGACCATAGAAGCTTAAGGAATAGGAAGGAGCTCGAGCATCTTGCCTAAGGTGAAACCATAGTCATCTTCAACCTTTGGTGGACTATGCTTCTTGGGTCATGGTTCCTTTCTTTTCTTCTTCACCAAGTTCCTAACTATGGTATCTTCTTTCCTATAGAAGTGTTGTGATCGATTCTTGGACTTTTGATAAGTCATCTTCAACATTGGGAATGTTCATCCTTGGAGCTTAAAGCTCTTGTCTTGATATTGAGGTGGGTTATATAGCTTGAACTCAAATCTATTATTATTCACCGTCTATCATGCAATACTTGGTGATCCCTTTTCAATTTCAACTTAACTTGATTTAAAGATGATTTTATGAGATCTAATGGATATATGGGGTTGTTTTCCATGAACTAAAGTGTTAATGGATGAAGGGTTGAAGCTTGAAGATGATGTAATCATCTACACACAAGCTGATATTGGCTTTGGGAACCCTAACCTGACATGGTGATATGTGATGGGAAATCGATACACTAGGAGTCCTAACTCCTTAACAATTTATTACATGCAAAGGACCATTGATCTTGCAGTTGTCCAGCCTATCACCTAAGGCTAAAGATAAGGGCAGGCTGATATCTTGAAGATATGTAGTCAACTCGATATGCCTTAAACTCTATCAACCCATCCTACACTTTAAGTGGTGTTACCCGTCACACTTCAAGTGGTGTTGCTCGAAACACCCTTCAACCGGGTTTAAACTGACACACCAAGTAATGGTGAGTCTGATATCACTTGGTGATAGAAATGGCCGATACACAAGTGGATAGCTAGACTAACACATTAGATAGTACACAATGGTCGATACCCAAAGTGTTAGGGTGGCTGATACCCTAAAGTGAGGTCAAGTTGTGATTTCTATGTGCGGTGAAAATATTTTACTAAATTATGAAGGAGGTAATGCACCAAGGCATGGTGAAGGCAATTCACTAAGATGTGATTCATGGACGAAATCACCCTAAGCACCTCACTACCAATATCACCTTAAGCACCTCTAAACCAATATCTTTAAGGTGCAATGGTCGACACAAATGAAGAGTGTCATGGCCGATACATGTGCCTTGGCCGACACAAGTATATGTGTCTAGGCCAACACAAGTGAATGTGTCTAGGCCAATAAAAGGATTAGAGTGAAGGCCAATACACCTTGATGAGTATATGCTGATATACTTTGATGATTATAGGTCGATACTCCTTGATGAGTGTAGGTCGATACACCTTGAATATAATCAATGGATATACTATGAAGTAATAAGATGGATACACTTTAATAAGTGTAGGATGATAAACCCTAAAGAGGATTAAATCAATGTAATAAGTATGTTGAAGTCAATATCCTAGTAAGGATGAGAGAGAAACTTGTACTACTCATATGAGAAAGGTAATACTTCATGTTGATAATCAATTTATGATATTTGATGAAGTATGCTTGAACACTTATGGGAATAATATAGCTCTTATGATGTGAATTATGGTTTGGTTGATAAATATGAACTTGAAAACCCTAAATCGGATCTAAGGGGAAACCCTAACCCTAGTTATGAGAGGGTTGCAATTTGAATGATTCTCTTTATGGCATGGTCATGATATTTACTTGATATTGCATTTGCTATGAAATCCTAACCATGCAGGTATTGTGAAATGATGAGCATAGCCAGGTATGATCTATGATGATTTAGCATAATACATATTATATAAGGCCTTGTGGGCCATGTGATATACTTGTACAACAAGTATGATATATATGGGTCTGATGACCTAAAAATGATTATTGCCTAGTAAAAGATGACATTGTTCAATAATGAACTGAGGGTTTGATACCCAAAACATGTGATCATGATAATGATAATGTTGAAGGGATGAGAATCTTAGTAAATTGTTTAGGGGATTGAGATCCCAGGATGAGTGTAACAAGGTATGTTCCAATTGATACAAGATTTCTTGAAAAGTATGTTACACCTTTCTATGTGGCATTTATCTATAATTCATGCTTGTAACTTGGTTGATCCTAAAAGATGCAATACTGAACTTCACCTATCAAGTGAACTAAAATGTAATTGCCCTGGCCATAGATCCATTTAGTGTTAGGATTTGTTGAATGGTGAAATGAGTTTTACTCAGAGTGCATATTATTGAATATGTGGGGTGCAATTTGAGGTATCTCCTTGTATCCTTAACTAATAGGATTGGCTACGACCCATACCCTAAATATTAGGATTGGCTTTGGGTCATACCCTATAAGAGTGTGGTTGTACCATGACTCAATAAACAATTAGGATTGGTTACAGACCACACCCTCATATAATTAGAATTGACTACATGTCATACCCTAATAAGGGAACAATTACGAGTTGTATCTCTCTCGTGATGAGCCTATATTCCCAGGCTAGCTAATTGCAGTTTGACTCATAATGTCACTGCCAATAATCCTGTACTGATCGAGAAATGAGAGGTCATGGAGTCCGGCTCTTCCATGGACCTTGTATGGCACTGATTCTACTTAGTAGTGGTCAGTTGGAGCATGAGCAGTATACTTCATCTCCTCAGGGAAAAAGATTGATTGTTAAAATATGTAATTAGTCTTGTAGCATATTTGCTTAAGGATCAATACGAAAACATTGAATGAGGCTGCAATTACTTTTATATGTCTTAGTTGATAAATGTTATACATGTTCTTCATATTCCTTTAAAAAAATGATTAGATGATCTATTGCTCAATCATAGTTATTTGAACTACTTAAATGATAAATATTACACTTCTTTGAATATAACAAGTAGCTATACATGTTTAATTCAATAAAGGTTTCTTCTTCTCTCTTTCATAAGATTTATCTATCATAATAATGATGTTGAAGGAGGGTTATATCTCCCGCTGAGATATGGATCTCACCCCGTGCATTTCCACACTTTTTAGGTGGACTTGCATGAGGAGGTAGAGATCATGCAGTAGAGAGCAGGTAGCAGCTGCAAGAACAATAGTAACAACTCAGGTTGAGTGTGATGTTATGTGTCTTATAGATATCGATTCCTATGTGTTGTCCCTATACTCTCAGGTCTTTGGGAGATAGTGTGCAAACAATTTTATGATTGTTATGAGATTTTGGCTAGTACGTCTTGATGCATAATTTTGCTTTTGTATATGTTTTGGTAAAGCAACTGATATCCCATATCCTTACGAGGTGATGGAATGATGTATGTATGGTTTGGTTCTTTCTATAAAGAGTTTCTTGGTAGTGGATCTCTTAGTAAAAAGGTTTTAATTGGAGTGATTTTTGGTAATCTATTGTTAATGATTATTTCTGCATAGGTTTGTGTGATAATGTTGTCAGTTGATTGATGTCATCACAGTTACCTACCAGTGCATGTTCTTGAGAGGACGTCATGCCTCATCTGTTGATCCACTAAGGCGGTCAAGTTTGACCAGCAAGATCAATGACTGATATTTTTCTCCTCAGATATTCCTTTTCTGGTAATTACCTCCTCTCTGCTCCAAAAATCCAGTAAATGATCAAATCTTGAAAAAACCTTATATTTTTATTCCTAGCTCCAAAATTATGAACAAATAGTCGATTTTGATAAAAAAAAACCAAGGAATCTATTAAAAACACTTGTGAAGCCTGATTCTTTATATATTTTACTAATATCCTTATATTTTGATCTCTTGCTTATATAATTTATCTAATGACTCTATTTGGTGTTTCATATTTGGAAACCCTAATACTTGACTTTGTTGATTATCTTGAGACACTAAGATTAGACTTGACTAATTAATAATCTAGATCTAACCTTGTTGGATTATCCACTTTTGAATATGAATCATGTACCCCTAAGTAATTGTAAGGCCCCTGAACTTGTTTAAAGAGTTGAATAAGCTTTATTACCATAATTGAGTTCTTATAACCCTAATACAAACTTTTTATATGCTTTTAAATCTTAATACAAGCTTAAGTTTCAAATTTGGTCCAATTTGGACACTGTTTGAGCAAGTTATGCAATTTTATGTACATATTGGACTTTTATGTAATTTACCCAATTGAGGGGTTTTATTTGCAATTTGTCACATGAATTATGTTTCTTAGATGTTTGATCTGTGGGGATCCTGGTTAAACCTTGGTTTGAAGGTGTTTTCTAGCAAGGGTATTTTAGGGTTTACCCCTGCATGGATGAGCTACCTTTAGTAGCTATCAACTAACGAATTATTTGATTGGCTTGGAAATTCGACAAGGGAGAGATAATCAGGTCTATATGGATGGTGGGGGATCTTCTTCTATGTGTTCTCATATATTCTTAATAGTTTAAGGCCATGGACACTTGGAAAGATACTAGAACTTCAACTTTTTCTTTTTCTTTTTCTTTATCTTGAAGTTTCATATACTTATCCCTAAGCACCCAAACGAGCCATTTGATCTCCACCACTTCCCTATGAACCTCATTCTTCCTCTATGCTTCTGTGAAGTTCCTGTCCAAGGAATAAGAAAGTGGGGATCTTCTTGGGGAAAAAGCATCGAGGGTTGCAATTGACTTCCTTTTAGGGTTTAAAAAGCTTCCTTCTAGTGATCTTGACATAAAAGAGTAAGAATCTCCTTATTTCCTCCATTTATTTCTTTGTTATTCTTCCTCTTACCTTCCTCCAGGTCAGAACCTTGTTGTTCCATGGTAGAAATTTCTCTAAAACTCTACCTTTCTTGCTCCTTATGCTTAGGGTTTGTTCATTTGATGAAGAAAGGTGCTAGATGGACGAGTTCACAGCTGATGCTTGGATTTTCTACCCTACCTACTCTTGTTGTTACAACCCCAAATTTTGGGTTCATTTTTTGAGAAATTTAATTTCTCATAATAAAGATAAATGAACAAATAATGGATGATTGCATGGATTTCATTTACAATAGCCTTGTTGTTTGATTTGTGGGCTTTATTGGCTATTGGGCCCAATAACAAGGATATTCAATTAATTAATGAATAACTGAGATTTTGAGATAAGAAAGGTGTGGAAACCTCTAGAAGGCAAATCCAAAGAAGATTTCGTGCCTCTTAGATTCCTTGGGTTCCAAGGAGTCCAAAGTTGCAAAGAAAAGGCAATAAGAAAAGAAAATATCAATTAAGTATTTCCTTGTTAATAAAAAATTGAAAACATTGATGAAACGTGGAAAATATGTGAAAAGAGGTATAATTGGGTAATCCTTAGTGGAATTTCGTATCCCAAGGATTCCTAATGTTAAAAGGAACACCAACGAGGAAAATAAAAGAGAAATAAAGATAAATTCTCAAAAGAAGATATTTTTATAAAGAAATAAGTGAGATAATGAGAAATAATGGATAAAAGATAATCAAAAGGCTAAGGAACAGTCCCAAGATGGGAATTCGAGCCATTAAGGTTCCTTGAGGTCTGAGGAAATCCAAGATAATAATTTAATAGCAAAGGAAAGAGAAATTAGGTGACAAATCTACCTAATTGAGTAATAACTTGCAACTAAAGAAAGGGACCCGATTTCTTTATATAATGAGCTCAAATTTGGCATGATGATAGATTAAGTCTTTAATAAGATTCCCTTAAAATTTGGACTTAATTGGATAAGCGGTTTGCAAGTTATGATTTTTACAAGTTTCCTTAAAGTTTTGTGATTATAGTAAATGTCACAATTTCCCGATTTAAATAAAAATAAAAGAAGATGGCGCCAGCCGTCGGATCAAGATCCGACGCTTCCTATGCATCTCCTTCCTCAAGTTAGAGAAGGAAAGGGTCGCGTGACAGAGACTTTTTCCCCGATTTTTCCTCATGGATCTGACCATATGCAAACATGGAAAGTTGTTCTTTGGGTTCGTGAGATGTTTCCGCACCCAACCATACCAGGTTTTGGGTGGTTTCGTTCATTCTATAAGAAACGCCCAATGGGGCCAAAGGCAAGGTCGGCGGCGAGTTGGAAATCTCTAAACGAGCCATATACCCTATAAATATGACCCTCCTTCAACTCAGGCAGACCATCACGAACCCGGACGACGCCCTCACGCTCTGAGACTCCTTCCACGCGGTGGATGGAGCAGCTGCGGCGTCGCCCGTCTTTCCGTGGGAGCAGAGCGCGGCCGTGTGGCTGTGAGTTCTGGGGTCAGTACCACAACCCGGGTCGACGGAGAGGGATACCAGAGCTAGGGAGGCATCGATAGGCATCCATAGAGGGCGGAAGACCAGAACCTGCTGGCGGAGTCGCCCTTCTCCGTGGCACTCTATTTCACAGAGGAAACAGAGTAGGGCGCACGGAGAAGAAGACGCAGGCACGCGGGTTAGCCGGGTCGCAAGGGAGCCGGATCCAAGCGGCAGATCCGCAAAGCCAAGGAAGGAAATCACCAGAAAATAATAATAAAAGGAACACGTGGCACGATGCCATTGGCCAAAAAGGTACTAATCTCGTGAAAATCCTAACTATTTATTGGTATCTCCGATGAAAACATGTAATATGTGAATTTTTATCAAAAAATGCAAGGAATGCAACAAAAATAGATTTGGAGTTTGAATCTGATCCTAATTTGAAAAGTAGTTAAAGTTGCTAACATTAATGCTTTAATATGAGAAAAACCCTAATTGATGATTAATGAATTGAAGGGATTAATATGGATGTTCTATGATAATATTAACCTGTTATTAATAAGAAAGATGTTTTGATGCCTAAAGAGTTAATCCATATGCTTAATAGATTAATTTAGGGTTTTGATATATTGATGAGCATAAATGGGCCTTGAAACCCTAATGTTGACTAATTCGACTATTGATGGCTTTAATTGGTTAATTTCATGATTAAAGTTGGAATATGTTGAATCTAAGCTATTTCGAGCATTAAAGTTCCTAATTTGTGGATAAAATACCCTAAATGTAGTAATTAGGGTTTTCTCATGAATCAAGGTAGAATTAATGATTAATAACGTTCATATGAATGATAGAGCATAATGAATTACAAATTGATGATAAATAAGCATAATGATCTTGTCATGGATTAAAAGGATAAAAATGACAGTTTTAATGTAAGATAAGTATAATGGGTTTAATTGATGGACAATGATTCAAAAATAAGGTTAAATGTTGTTAAGGGATAACCTTAATATCTATTGTGAATAATTAGGGTTTAAAATTGTGAAAGATGAAAGGAAACCCTAATTGCCATAGAAACCCTACAAATGAAATAGTAACCCTAGGGCTCGAATAGGTCTATTAGACTTGGATACCATGATCCATGATAGAAAATATTGGATGTTTGTTTTAGGATCTTATTGAATGCTTGCTTGTCTATTGTTGACTGGAATATTCTGTCTCAAGTCTGCATGTACAGGTATGTGGTTACGCTTATGACTAACCGATGTAGTTTTTTCAGGATTTTGATGATGTTTTCATCATGAACTGAATTAAACTGTTGGATGTTTTAATTCAAGAAAATTATAAAGTGAATATGACTATCACATAAGAAATATGCCTACTAGCTCAGATCCTAGTCCCCTCTGTAGCTTTATAGATTGACCTAGTAAATGGCTACCCATGAGGGTAGGTCCATCAGGTCATTAAATGACTTAGTAAATGGCTACTAATGGAGTAGGTCCATCAAGTCATCATGAGTCAGGGATTGGTCTACCTTTGGGTAGGACCATGCGACTCCATACCCTAGGTATTGGCTACCGGTGTGGTAGGGCCATGGGGGGTAAGGATCTACCATATGAGAGAGGTAGTATCCATGTCCACTGCAGGGACGTTACAGAGAAAGGGGATAGGAAAGGATTGAGTAGTATTGCTTAAAACGTAATTTTGGATGTTAAATGATATTTGGTTGATTACATTGTTAACATAGTTGCACAATTATTGTTTCCCCCACATACCAGCTTCGGCTGATCGACATTTTGTTTGTCGGCGTTTTAGGTACAAATGAAAAGAACAAACAGTAAAGTGGTATATGTGGAATTAAATGAGAAGTAACGTGCACAGGAGGATTAGATAGATTGACATCTTCATGGATAGAAGTTTAGAAATCCCAGTTTTCACAAGGTGATAAAAGTTTTATTTTATACCAGTTTTCAGTATAGTTGGTAAAGTTTATTAATTGTTATTGATTATTTGTCGAACCTTTGATCCTGTTAATTGAATAACGGCTCTGACCTTCGGGTCTCCCTTAATTGGGGGTTACCAGGAGACGGGGCCGTTACACTTGTTTTCTTCTATTTGGGATTTTATCTTCTAAATCGAGGAAATTTTATAACTTTCTCCACATTTATTGCTTATCATAAGCTTTCTAGCTCATGTTCTTGCTTGAAAATGATGATCCATGCACTAAAAAGATATACTTGACTTGGATTTCAATTTTTATAATGTTCCCTATTCTGATTTCAGTTCTAGATGAACTTGTGATCATGTGTACATTATTCCTAAGGTATATTATGACTTGGATCAGGTTTGTTTGACAACCGATGGTGCTAAACACCTATCAACCAATGGTCAATTTTAGGGTTTAAAGCTGATTTCTTCTATAAGCACATGACTCAATGGTGGTACCATTGCAACAACCGATAGTGTTGTCTTCATGACAACTGATGGTGGTGACCAAGGGTGACAACTGACATTCAACCCTTAGGTCGGGTGTTGGCCTAATTAAAATCTTAGTGATTAACAACTAAGTACCCTAATGATGTTATCAATCAATGGTGATATTAGTTTGATATTTTACGGTGATTAATGAATATAGTGCTGATCTAACAACCTATGGTGACTTAATGGTCACTATTGATGGTGGATCAGGTCTCAACAACCTATGGTGAGTTAAGAATGTAGTTTTAGCATCAATTAAGCCTTAAACCAATGGTTTCTTGGGTCATTTGATGCAATGGTCAGACCTATACTCCAATTGATGGTTTTAATATATGAACTTGACCTAATGGTTAAGATCTAATGTTTCTTCATCCAATAAATTGGAATGATTTCTAAATGTAATTTTTTGGTCCTAATAAAGTGATTTAAATGGTTTCCTTTATGAGATTAACTTAAGAAGCTCATTTACTGACGACTTGTTTTAAATAAACAATTGCTTGTGTGTTTTACCCCACTCTCAATGGAGCTTTTTATGTTGTTAATGAAGGGATGTCTAGGGTTATATGGTTACTCTTTCTAGAGCACAACTCAATGACTTCATACGTGTTTTGTTCATAATGTTTACTTATGTAAACAACCAATGGCTTTACCTTTTCAACATTTAATGGTTAGAAGTCGATGCCTCAATATTCCCTTTGTTTTGGGTGAAGTGTGTAGTGTCATGTTATGATTCTTATGATGAGAATTTGATGGTTCAATGCCTTAAACTTGTAGTCATACCCATCACCATAATGACTTAATGGGTAACCCTTATGAGGTATAGCTTGTTATATCTAGCTTTAATATAACTAAATTATGGTAATTGTGTATGAATAGTCCTTGAATGATTAATACAATCATGGAGTACTCTCTTATTGTTGTTGAAACCTTAGTATTCTATAACCCGATGGTTACACCTTGATTTATGTGTGGGTTCATACTTGAGAATAGTATGGAATGTGATGGTGATGATTCACCATATGCATCCATGATCTAATGAGGATGTTGCGAGTTCGGGTTTGGGTATGAGTATTGATTAGTAACATTAATATAATTTATCTTGTTGAACCTAACTCTGATGCACATTGATAAATATGAGTATTAATGTTCAACCTTCTTATATGATGGCATGATGGTCAAATAACCTCCTTAATATGATCATAACCTTAATATGTTAATTGGTGGTTATCATTGCCACATGGTTGATACTTTCTTATGCTAAACATGTGCATTACAAATATGATGAGGGTTAATCATATCTAGATTCCTTTCATGTTGATGTAATAAAGGAATATTCTTAATGAACCCTTCTATGATTGTTTATGAATATCTCCTAGCTCATTGATACAATATTGTGTTGATCTGGTGTATTATATGTGAGTGATGTTGTTGAGCCTTTCTATAAGGCATGGAATGATAATGATGATCTTACAATGAATAGTATGATTTTCTTAATGACCTTTGGGCATGGTTGAGCCATGAATGAGGTGTAATCCTCTTATGTTGACAAGGTTTGATACCCTATGATATTGTGAAAAGAATTCATATCTTGTGATAGTATCATGACTAGTGTGGTCTTATGAATGGTAAGTGAATAGTATTGTGTGATGATGAGATGAGAAATTATGTTTCATATATTTTATATCTTTTGATGTTGTGATTTTTATATGCTTGCTAGAAATGAATTAGGGTGTGTATGTCCACTTGTTTGATGCATCCTTAATTCACCCAATTGGCATAACTACTCAGGTGCAACTCTAATCATGTAGTGCCTTGTACCGTAGAGCCATCTTTAGTGTCAGAACTTACTGGATGGTGAAACGAGTATTCCTAAGGGAAACTCAAAACACATACTATTGAGTATGTGGGGGTGGCAAGTTGTCGATATATCCTTGTCATCCACAATGAAGGTTATGGAGGATGGCTACGGTCATGCCTCAGATATTTGATGTGATTGAGGACAACTACAGTTGTACCTCAAATTAGAGGGTTTTGTATACCATGGTTTCTAGTGTCGTGACCTATACCAAGGGTGGACTAGTGGTTAGAAGCTTGACTATATGTTGTTGTAGTGGCATATTTGACTGATTATGTCATTGGTTTTTTACTCATACTAACTGAGGGGAAGAAATCTTAGGATACTGGCACTCCTAGATCTTGTACGGAACCAAATAGCCCTTTGCAGGGGTCAATTGGACTTTGAATGGTATGATTCAAATTCCCCAGGGCATAATAAAAGATGCAATACAGTTGTTTAGCATATTTTTAAGGGTTATACGTGACGTTTCACATTGGATGATAACCCTTGTTTGTTATCTTTACATAAAGATGATGCTTAGTGCAATTAAGAGATGGTAGATATTCTTAGGTTGTAGATATGCTTAAGATTGTAGATGCATACCTACAGTAGCTATGCTTATGTTGATAACTATACTGCAACTGGTAATTATAATCATGATGTTAGTTATCTCATGTTGTTAGTTATGTTTAGCATGCTAGCCATGCCTTCGTAACTAGAGATGCAAAAAGTGCTAATCATGCTTATCCAGATAGTTGTGCTTATGTTGTTAGATCTTCTTATGATGTTGATATGTTCAACCAGTTAGACATGTCTATGTTGTTAGCTATGCATATGATACTAGACTTATTCATGATGTTAGAGATGCTCATGTTGCTAGACTCCTTATACTATTAATAGGGATATGAGAATAGTCTAGCTAATGAAGATAGTTATTATATACTCCTATATGTATTTTGTTAATAATTAGTATTGTTGATCTTATTTGTTATATATTATTAAACTGCTTAAACTATCTCATCACCTAAAAAGGTTGGAATCAATAAATGTTGTTGGAGGTTATATTTCATGCTAGGACATGGGTCTCACCCTTGTAGTTCGCCACATTTTTTTAGGTAATCAGAAGTGACGAAAACAAACATGTGGTAGCAAAAAGGTACTATAGTAATCAATCTGTGAGAAAGTTGATTAGATTTCTAGTGTGTCCTAGAGTCATCCATGTACTCTCAAGTCCGGGCGGGAAAAGTTTGTATATGGTGTTTCAAATGAATCGGAATTTTTTAGCATGTTAATGTTTTTTGTGTGGCATATACAAATATTGTTCTCCTGTGTATATATGTTGTGTCTAAGGTGATAGAAAATTTTGTATCAAATTCTTATCATAGTATGGATACAAGAAAGATGTTGGGATCTTATGCAAACGTTTCTTAGTGGGTGTTGATGTAGAAATTGGTTTTAATTTACCCATATTTTTGGGTATGTGATTAATTAATGATTGATTGTGTTTTATGTTTTGAGTAATCCCATTTAGTGTAACATGTTGTTACAAGTTGGTATCAGAGCTTTAGGTTCACTGAGTCTATAGGGACACTAGGACTTAGGATTAGGATGATGTTTAAGTAAGGAATATGACATAAAAACATGATGCATACTGCTAATATCAATACTTGGGTGCCCATGCCAGGTATTCAATTATTGAAGAAAAGGTAAGTATGGAACTTTTAGATTGTTTTTTTATTACTCTGATCAAGTAGTCATTTTGAAACAATCTAAAGAGCATAATGAATAAGATATTTTGGTGTGAATATCTCAATCCTACCTTAAAGAAGATGAGAATTACATCATTATCTATCAAAACTTGAATGTTTGGTAACTATAAGAGAAAGATACAACACCATGAAATCTAAATCATAATACAAATAAAAAACAAGAGTTCTTGAAGATGAAATTCAAGAAGATAATAAAGTAAAAGGTAGATAAGTATGTTCTTATAAAGTGATTCAAGGTATGAAATTCACATCATATGGAGAGAATTCCTATGATAAGTATAAAATGAGAAGATGAATGGGAACAATGACAAAGGAATAAGGTGGAACCTGAGTTAATCTCAGACCAACCCATGTATGTATGAAAATTGTAATGTAAAATCAGCATGGCATGTGAAAGAAATTAAGGGAGGTGATCCTTATTTAATGAATAAAATGAAGAATATGATGATTTACCTATTGATAAGTGGTTGAAAATCATAATAAAATAAGAGAACATACCCTAGTGGGATAAAAAGTGATCAAGGAAGGAGTAAAGAGATATGTTAATCATGATGATTCCTATGCTAATGGCAAGGAACCCAAAATAAAAAAGGTAAAATGATACATAAGAAGTTGTAACCTGCATAATAAAAACAGAATTGGTTACCTTTTTTATAGTGACCCTTGAACAATGTTGTTATGATGTGGGAAGTGTGTTTCCTTTGTGTCTTTCCTTTCTAGGACATAAATTTTAAGTGGATCATTGCCATTTGATATGTGTGGATTTGTTGTAAACATGAGGCTGGATAGCTTGTTAGAGCATGAGGTTTCTTGGACTATGGTTCCAAGATCATAAAGTTTGTGATGAGTATGCTTTTGAGCCTTCCAGTAATTAGGAAGACTCCTCTTATATGTATTAAGATTTGATTATGTTGGTAAAAGTAGATGAGATAAGGATGTGAGTTCCTTATAGCACATGAGGTGGATACCAAGGTAATCAATCCTAGCATCCAAGATGTATCAATAGTATGGGAAGTATGTGAAGGTTGGAGGTGTTTATTAAATGAACATTCCAAGTATTCCTCTCCCTTATAGAGAGAGAGAGAGAGTTGATGATGACCCTCTAAATGTTGTTTGGAAGTAAAAAAAATTGATTCTATAATGTTGTGTATGGTCTAGTGATAGTTGGGCAAGACCACTATCAAGGATAGATGGTTTGTTGATCAGTAGACATGTGCTACCATGTTCCTTTAAGATAAACCTAGGATCATAATATCAATGGATAAGAGTTAGAGTGGATGACACAAGTTTCATGACCATGATGAGTTTAGGATTATGTCCTTTAATAACCAATGTACCAACAGAATAGTTTCAGGCGACAATCGAGTCCCAAAGTTGAAAGGTACTATCAGACATGTACATGTGGTACAACCGTTCTTATGCTAAACAAAGATGACACATGCAGAAGTTGAGGGAAAAGAATATGAATTATATGAGAATAATGTGACATCATCATGAAATGAAAGTTACCATGTGGAAGACTGGGTATGAGGTCCATGAGAAGTATCTATCTTTATTTACCTTGGATTTGGGGGGTGAAATCCCTATTAGGGGTTTATAGTTCTAAGGCCTCTGAACTTGTTTAAAGAGTTGAATAAGTTTAATTACCATATTTCGTACTTATAACCCTATTATAACCTTTTTATATTCTTTGAAATCATAATACAAGCCTAAGTTTCAAATTTGGTCCAGTTTGGACATTATTTGAGCAAGTTATGCAATTTTGTGTACATTTTGGACTTTTATGCAATTTACCCAATCGAAGGGTTTTCTTTGCAATTTTTCACATGAATTATGTTTCTTAGATTTTATCTTATCATTCTTGATCTTTTTGATCCATGGGGCTCCTAGTTTTTTTAGGGAAGTCAGAGGGTATTTTTATTCATCTCGCCCCTCTCTTGTAAGTTGGACCAACAAATTATTACAAACCGATCTACTTAAAACGGAATCAAACTTGGTAGTACTCATACCATTAAAAATATCCATGTTGACTAAGTCAACAATATTTCTAGGTGGACTCCTATAATAATAAGAGCCACTATTATTTTTGATATGAAATTTGGCTAGCTGGTCTGCGACCCTATTCCCCTCGTGTTTGGTGTGTACACAGAACTAACCCGGCTTGATCCCTCTCCTTGTAGCAGTAATCCATCTGGATAATCTAGGGAACTTTGCATCATTGCCATCCAAAGATTCTTTGGAATTCTTACAATCTGTTTCAATGCAAATGTTACTGCAATTAAGACCCTGCCCAACCTCCACAGTGAGCTCGATAGCCCGGGTTTCAGCTTCAAGAGCACTGTCAGCTTGGATAGTCTGCCCCAACCCCCACGCCAGTGGCCTCTTTCATCATGACACATAGATACAACATCATCTAGATGGTATGTGGGGTTGAACGCGACGTCAGTGTTCATCTTCAGGGTACCTTGTTGCGATCTATGCCAGCCAACTTGATGGTCTTCCTTCTGCTTGTTCATCTGATCTCCAACCCAAGCTTTCATTTGGATAAGAACTTCTTTCCCAATAAGTGTCTGTAGATGATTTACAGTTAATTTCTTCTTGTCGAAAACTTGCAAATTCTGATGTTTCCATAGCTGCTAGCAGCCGATGGAAAATTGAAGGTCGTGTGGAGCAAGAGCTTTCAGGTTATCATGTAGCCAGTTCTAAATGACTGTTTTGCTGAAGAACTAATTCCAGTAGCTCTGGTTTAGGACCCCCTTCCACACAAGTGATGTCTGTCCGCAATCTCTCAGGGCATGGAAGACAGATGGGGCTCCTGGTTAAACCTTGGTTTGAAGGTGTTTTCTCCAAGGGCATTTTAGGTTTTACCCCTTCATGGATGAGCGACCTTTGGTAGCTATCAACTAATGAATTATTTGATTGGATTGGAAATTCGAAAAAGGAGAGATAAGAAGGTCTATATGGAAAGTGGGGGGGCTGCTTGTGTGTGTGGTTGTATATTCTTAATAGTTTAAGGCAATGGACACTTGGAAAGATACTAGAACTTCAACCATTTCTTTTTCTTTATCTTAAATTTTCATATACTTATCCCTAAGCACCCAAATGAGACATTTTATCTCCACCACTTCCCTACTCCTACGAACCTCATTCTCCCTCTGTGATTATGTGAAGTTCATGTCCAAGGAAGAAGAGAGTGGGGATCTTCTTGGGGAAAAAGCATCCATGGTTGCAATTGACTTCCTTTTAGGGTTTAAAAAGCTTCCTTCTTGTAATCTTGACCTAAAAGAGTAAGAATACCCTTCTTTCCTCCATTTATTTCTTTGTTATTCTTCCTCCTACCTTTCTCCAGGTCAGAACCTTGTTGTTCCATGGTAGAAATTTCTCTAAAGCTCTAAAACTCTACCTTTCTTGCTCCTTATTCTTAGGGTTTGCTCATTTGATGAAGAAAGGTGCTAGATGGATGAGTTCACAACTTATGCTTGGATTTTCTATCCTACCTGCTCGTATTTTCTTCTTTTTGGGATTTTATATTCAAATTAGAGGAAAGTTTTATAACTAGATCCACGTTTATTGCTTACCATAAGCTTTCTAGCTCATGTTCTTGCTTGAAAGTGATGATCCATGCACTAAAAATCTATGCTTGACTTGGATTTCGATTTTTATAATGTTCCCTGTTCTGATTTTAGTTATACATGAACCTGTGATCATGTGTACATTTATAATATGACTTGGATTAGGTTGGTTTGACAATTGAATGTGCTAAACACCTATCAACCAATGATCAATTTTAAAGCTGATTTCTTCTATAAACACGACTCAATGGTGGTACCATTGCAACAATCGATGGTGTTGTCTTCATGACAATTGATGGTGGTGACCAAGGGTGACAACTTAAATTCACCCCTTAGGTTAGGTGTTGTCCTAATTAGAATCTTAGTGATTAAGAACTAAGTACCCTAATGATGCTATCAATCAATGGTGATATTAATTTGATATTTGATGGTGATTAATGAATATAGTGCTGATCTAACAACCTATGGTGACTTAATGGTCACTACTGATGGTGGATCAGGTCTCCACAACCTATGGTGAGTTAAGCATGTAGTTGTAGCATCAATTAAGCCTTAAACCAATGGTTTCTTGGGTCATTTGATGCAATGGTCGGACCTATACTCCAATTGATGGTTTTAATATATGAATTTGACCTAATGGTTAAGATCTAATGTTTCTTCATACAATAAATTAAAATGATTCCTAAATGTAATATGTTGGTCGAAATAAAGTGATTTAAAAGGTTTCCTTTATGAGATCAACTAAAGGAGCTCATTTACTGATGGCGTGTTTTAAATAAACAATCGCTTGTGGGTTTTACCCTGCTCTCAATGGAACTTTTTATGTTGTTGATCAAGGGATGTCTAGGGTTAGATGGTGACTCTTTCTAGAGAACAACTCAATGACTTCATAGGTGGTTTGTTCAAGATGTTTACTTATGTAAACAACCAATGGCTTTACCTTTTCAACATTTAATGATTAGAAGTTGATGCCTCAATATTCCCATTATTTTAGGCAAAGTGTGTAGTGTAATGTTATGATTCTAATGATGAGAATTTGATGGTTCAATGCCTTAAACTTGTAGTATTACCCTTACCCTCATATGATTATTATTGATAATTACCATAATGAATTAATGGGTAACCCTAATGAGGTATATCTTTTTATACCTAGCTTTAATATAACTAAATGATGGTAATTGGGTATGAATAATCCTTGAATGATTAATACAATCATGGAGTACTCTCTTAATTTTGTTGAAACCTTAGTATTCTATAACCCGATGGTTACACCTTGATTTATGTGTGGGTTCATACTTGAGAATAGTATGGAATGTGATGGTGATGCTTCACCTTATGCATCCATGATCCAATGTGGATGTTGTCAGTTAGGGTTTGGGTATGAGTAATGATTAGTAACATTAGTATAATTTATCTTGTTGAACCTAACTCTAATGAAAATAGATAAAGATGGGTATTCATGTTTAACCTTCTCATATGATGGCATGATGGTGAAATAACCTACTTAATATGATCATGACCTTAATATGTTAGTTGGTGGTTATCATAGCCACATGGTTGATACTTTCTTATGATAAATATGTGCATTATGAAAATGATGAGGGTTAATCATATCTAGATTCCTTGCATGTTGATGTAAAAAAAGGAATATTCTTAATGAACCCTTCTATGATTTTTTATGAATATCTCCCAGCGCATTAATGCAATATTGTGTTGATCTGATGTATTATATGTAAGTGATGTTGTTGAGCCTTGCTATAAGGCATGGAATGATAATGATGATATTGCATGTAATAGTATGATGGTATTAATGACCTTTGGGCATGGCTAAGCCCTGAATGAGGTGTAATCCTGTTATGTTGACAAGGGTTGATACCCTATGATATTGTGAAAAAAATTCATATCTTATGATAATATAATGACCAGTGTGGTCTCATGAATGGCAAGTGAATAGTACCATGTGATGATGAGATGAGAAATTATGTTTCACACATTTTATATCTTTTGAAGTTGTGATATTTATATGCATGCTAGATGTGAATTAGGGTTTGTATGTCCACTTGTTTGATGCATCCTTGATTCACCCAATTGGCATAAATAATCAAGTGCAACTCTAGTCATGTAGTGTCCTATGTCGTAGATCAATCTTCAGTGTCAGAACTTATTGGATGGTGAAATGAGTATTCCTAAGGGAAACTAGATGTGCATACTATTAAGTATGTGGGGGTGGCAAGTTGAGGATATATCCTTGTCATCAACAATGCAGGTTATGGAGGATGACTACGATCATGCCTCAGACATTTGATGTGACTGAAGACAACTACGGTTGTACCTCATATTAGAGGGTTCTGTATACCCTGGTTTCTAGTGTTGTGACATGTACCCTTGGTGGACTACTGGTTAGCAGCTTGACTATATGTCATTGTAGTGGTAGCTTTGATTGATATGTCACTTCCTTTTTACTCGTATTGACCGAGGGGAAGAGATCTTAGGATACCGGCACTCCTGGATCTTGTAAGGAACCGAATAGCCCTTCATAGGGGTCGGTTGGACTTTGGATGGCACGATTAGAATTCCCCAGGGCATAATAAAAGATGTAATATGGTCGTGTAGCATATTTGTTTAGGGTTATACATGACATTTCACATTGGATGATAACCCTTGTTTGTTATCTTTACATAAAGATGATGCTTAGTGCAATTAAGAGATGGTAGATATACTTAGGTTGTGGATATGCTTAAGATTGTAGATGTGTACCTAAAATAGCTATGCTTATGTTTTTAACTATACTGCTACTGTTGATTATAATCACGATGCTAGCTATCTCATGTTGTTAGTTATATTTACCATGCTAGCCATGCCTTTGTAACTAGAGATGCATATACTACTAATCATGCTTATCCAGATAGTTGTGCTTATGATGTTAGCTCTTCTTATTATGTTGATATGTTCAACTAGTTAGACATGCTGATATTGTTATCGATGCATATGATACTAGACTTATTCATGATGTTAGAGATGCTCATGCTGCTAGACTCCTTATACTGTTAATAGGGATATGAGAATTATAACACTCGCGGCCCACTACCCAAGGATCTAGTAGAGTTTCAAGAATGACAAATAGCCCCACAGACCGCCAGTAGCCTTAAATGCATGCTTTTTGTCCACTCACGTGCAAGCCAGGATCAACTTCCTTACTGGTCACCCATCCTAGTACTGCTCCAAGTTGAGCACGCTTAACTGCAGAGTTCTAATGGGACCCAATGCATTAGTGCTAGTATGATCACACCTGATTTAAAGAAATTGGGGTTGTTCCCTATGGATGGAAGGAAGGTTGAGAAGGGGTTGTTCCCTATGGACATTGGGAGGCCTGTGTTAGGAGTAAAACTACTTGGAGGATTTGTTAGGAAGAACAAAAGTTTTATTGAGGAGTTGGCCATGAGAAGGGCTACTAAAGTTGTTGACTTGATGCATCTACTTCCTTAGTTGCATGACCCACAAAGTGAGATTCTTTTATTACAGTCTTGCATGGGTATGTCTAAGCTTATGTTCAGCTTACGAACATGCCAACCCACACATGCACATCAGGCTGCAACTATTTTTGACAAAGGGTTGCGTGGATCTATTGAGGATATTGTGGTATGTGGAGGTCCTTTCTTTGGGGATCTTCAATGGCGTGTGGCATCCTTACCTATTAGAATCGGTGGTTTGGGCCTATATTCAACAATGGAGGCTTCTTTATATGTGTTCGTGGCCTCTAGAACCCAATCTTGGATGCTCCAAGACCATATTTTGCGAGATAGAGGGATATATGGTATGGACTCTGATTTTAACTATGCTTTAGATTGTCTACGTGTTACAATTCCGTCTTTCGATCTTAATTGTTTTGCTAATAAGGACACCGTCCCCCCTAAAGCCCAAAATGCTTTGGTGAGTTCCCTTTTTAGCAAAATCATTAAGGGCATGGATGTTGAATTTGATATGATCGTAAGACAAAAAGTAGTCTTCCAGTGTTTACAGGCTGATCATGGTCAGGACTTTCTTCTTGTTATACCTATTGATGGCCTTGGACTACATATGTCTCCAGTTGAGTATCGTACTGTTATCAGATATCATCTTATGATTCCACTTTTTCCTATTGATGAGGTATGCCCAATGTGCCACAAATCTTGCTTAGACACTTTTGGGGAGCATGCAGTTCATTGTAGGGAGCTCCCATGCTTCAAGTATCAGCATGATCTTGTAAGAGACGTTCTTTATGATGTTCTTAGACATGTGGGAGTTGCAGCTAAGAAGGAAGCTCCTGTGAATTTTTTGACCGATCCTCAGGAGGGCAGGTCGACACTTAGGCCCACAGACATTCTTATTTTTGGCTGGGTTGGAGGAAAACATGCATGTGTAGATCTAACAGGAGTTTCCCCATTGGTTGGTCTGAAGGGTGGCGACTTTACTGTGGGACATGTTGTCCATAAATCCATTTCTGCTAAAGTGGCCAAACATGAGAAGGCATGTATCGACAATCAACATGTTTTTATCCTATTTCGTTTTGACACTTTTGGGTTCCTAGCACCTGAGGCTGTGGAGCTTCTTGAAAGAGTTCAAGAAGTTATGCATAGTAATGTAATGACTCCCAGATCTATGGATGTGGTGTTTCAGAGGATTGGATTTGCCATTCAAAAAGGGGTGGCGGCGTAGCTTGTTGCCCGCCTCCCTTCTATTTCCTTGTAATCTTATAGTATTATTTTTTGGAAAATATATATTGATGTACATCATTCAACATCATTATCATTAATATATGTACATCATATTCTTGGTAATTTTAGGTCCAAATTAGGGTTTAGGTCTCTGGGGGCCCACTGCCCAAGGCTCTAGTAGAGTTTCAGGAATGATGACTTGCCCCACAAACCACCACTAGCCTTAACTGCACGCTTTTTCCACACTCATGTGCAAGTCAGGGTCAACTTCTTGACTGGTCACCCATCCTAGTACTACTCTAAGATGAGCACGCTTAACTATGGAGTTCTTTAGTGATGGGCTCCCAGAAAAGGAGATGCACCTTGGTGATATGGGTAGTCCAATCATTCCTTTTAAGATCATTCTATCTGAGGCCTCATCCTGGGACATTACAATCTCCCCCACTTAGACTCTTAATGTCCTCGTCAAGGCTCAACTATATGGCCTCATAATCTGACCCCATTTCAATGCAGACCCACAATGGCCTATGGACCCCATCTCCCGATCACGGAATACCAGCGCAAGGGTGGCTATGTCAACCATGGACAACCCTTTCCTACATGCCTAGACCGCACGACTCAAGACTGGCATGCCACATGCCCATGTGGGCCCCACCTACTGGAGGGGAATTGGCTCTGATACCATTTGTAACACTGGGCCCACTGCCCAAGGCTCTAGTAGAGTTTCAGGAATGATGACTGGCCCCACATACCACCATTAGCCGTAATTGTGTGCTTTTTCGACACTCATGCGCAAGCCGGGGTCAACTTTTTGACTGGTCACCCATCCTAGTACTACTCCAAGCTGAGCATGTCTAACTATGAAGTTCTTTAGTGATGGGCTCTCAGAAAAGGAGATGCATCTTGGTGATTTGGGTAGTCCAATCATTCCTTTTAAGATCATTCTATCTGAGGCCTCAAATCTTGGGACGTTACAAGAATAGTCTAGCTAATGAAGATAGTTATTATTTGCTCCTTTATGTATTTTATTAATCATTAGTGCTATTGAGTTTATTTGTTATATATGATTAAACTTCTTAAACTGTCTCATTACCTAAAAAGGTTGGAATCAATAAATGTTGTTGGAGGTTATATCTCTTGCTGGGAAATGGGTCTCACCCTTGTGGTTCACCACAGTTTTTAGGTAATCGGAAGTGATGAAAACAAACCTATGACAGCAAAGAGGAGCTATAGTAATCAATCTGTGAAAAAAGTTGATTAGATGTCTAGTGTGTCCTAGAGTCATCCTTGTACTCTCAGGTCTAGGAAGGAAAAATTTGTATATGGTGTTTCAAATGAATCAGAATTTTGTTAGCATGTTGATGCTTGTTTGTGTGGCATATACAAAATATTGTTCTCCTGTGTATATATTTTGTGGCTATGGTGATAGAAAAAATTGTATCAAATTCTTGTCATAGTATGGATACAAGAAAGATGTTGGGCTCTTATGCAAACGTTTCTTAGTGGGTGTTTACGTAGAAATTGGTTTTAATATACCCATTTTTTGGGTATGTGATTAATAATGATCGATTGTGTTTTATGTTTTGAGTAATCTCATTTAGTGTAATGGATTCTCACAGTAATGATTAATCTTGATGAAGGTATCTTAATATTATGAAATCCTTGATCTTTTGACCTAATATCTGATCTGTGACTTTACTTTTACATCAACAAAAACTTGATCTAATTTGAACACAAATGATGCTAATTCATAATGATGATGATCTAGAAACTTGATAATGACTTGAATAATGATCACAATAATTATGGTTAACACTTATGTTCCTAGAATACCTAGGTAGGTCATTCATACTTGAAATATTCTTGACACTTGAATAATTGTCAGACATCTTGAAATATTGTTGATCATAAGTGAATGACCTATACCCAAGGTTAAATATGAATGAGTAACCCTAATCTTGAATTTGGAAGCATGATCTTCTAAAAATTAGGATCTTGACCCTTGATCCAATATTGTTGATCTAGGATCTGACTCAAGGGGTTAATCTATTATTTCTTGGAATCCATACTCTAATATCAACCAAGAAGGTATGCTATTATACCTCCTCTTTGGCCAAAATAGTGGTATTGATGATACATTTTATGTACCTCTTGAAATGTATACTTGGATATGTATTTGTTTAAGCTAATATTCCCTACTAATTCGTATTCCATTTTTTTATATTATAGCTTGCAACTAAATTGAAAACATAAATTATATTTCCCATTATGACTACCAGTAATACTTGTTGATATTGAGTAGTACAAGCGACCTCCTCATTCAGAGGGTGGAACTTGTACATGTCGATTGATATCAAACTTGTACATATTAATTGAACTCCTACCTCTTATGGAGAGAAGGAGCATGGTGACATCCCCCATCTCGTTGGGGCTATGGAGCCATATAAATATATAAGCATGATCTTGATACCACCATAATGAAAAACTGGTAATAAAATCTTGTCGAACAAATATCATTTTGGAAAATTGCGTGTTGACTATTTTTTAACATAAGTCCTACCAAGTATACTATTTTGATATAAAACTATTAATTTGTTTTTAATAGCATCGCATGAAATTACATTGTTTGTGTCATGATTTTATTGATTTTAGGTAATGCATAGAAATAAATAATATGCACCTGCTATCTACTTCATTTGTTATCTTTTGAAATAGAGACTGCTACATCAATCTAGACTCAACATGAGAGCTAATATAAAAGGGATGTAGTAGTTGGATTAGTTTTCCTTATCTGTATATTTCTTTCCATGTTTCATATATGCCCTATGGAATAAACATTTTGGTTCATTTTCAATAAAGAAGAATGTTATTTCCTTTTTGGATATTATTTGTGTGTGATTTTCGGGCCACTGAGGGATGGGAGCTCTAGTCCCATTAACACTGCCCATTCATAGAGTGGGATTGGGATTGGGGTAAGAATGGTTCTGTGATAGTTGGTATCAGATCCATAACACACTTCATATGCATTAATGAAATGAAGTTCTTAGTCATTGAACCAAGGAAGCCCTAAAGTTTACTATGGTGAAAGTGAGGTGTCTAGAAAGAGCATAAAGGGGGTTCTGGCATAAACACCTCCTATTTGTCTCCATAGTGGCTGAGGTCTCCCCTGCTCCACCTGGCCTTAGTGGACCTAGAAATAGATGGAAGGACTTCCTATAACCCTAGAGAGTCTTCTAGCATCTCATGTCTTCTTTAAGGACTACCCAAGCCACCTATTAGAAGAAAGTAGGATGACTTATCATCTTCTCTCTCTCATTAGAATTTCATGACTTGATCTATTACTCTTTCTATTTTGGGTAGTCTAAGGATGGGAAAGAACTAAATTTTGAAAATAATTTTGAGAAAGCTTGAATTCAAATTGCAAATATTGCCATGATCTATGATATCCTTAATTTGAATATTTAAATGAGAAAACTTATATCAATTTAACCCTTACAGATGGCCCCAAAAACCAGGAACAATAGGGATGGTGAAGGAACCATTGGAACCAAAGATAAGGGAAAGAAGCTTCGCATGAATGATGATGAGGGTGTTGGTTCTTCCAATAAGACCATAGATATGGGGGAGTGGGAAATGAAACAAAAATCCATTATGGATGCCCTCTATGACTTGTAAGTCCATACAACATCTCTAGTCCCCACCCATAACCCAAAACCCATTACTATCCAAGATTTCCCCAAACATATCCAAGAAGCCTTTTATGGTAAGGATAACAATGATGTATTAGATAAGGTTGATGCCTAGTTAGTGTATATGGAGAAGACCTTTAGGGTTTTGAGGTTCCTTGAACAAGACAAAGTTGGTTTTTCTACCTACTAGTTGAAAGGGGTGGCCAAGTTGTGGTGGGAAAACTATGTCCAGTCAGAATAGGTCATCCCAATTAACTTGAAAGCCTTTAAACCCATTTTCACCAATCATTTCCAGTCCACATCTGAAAGAAAAGAGAAACAAAAACAATTCCTTACCCTTACCCAAGGTACCAACACAACGGCTGAGTATAGTTGACAATTTTGTCTCCTGGAGAGGCACACCACTAATCTCATAGAAGAGTAGAAACTGAACTGTTACATTGATGGGCTCTTCCTAACCCTCAAAGCCTTTATCTCCTCATCCAAACCTACCTCTTTTCAGGAAGCCTATGACCATGCCTTGTCCATGGAAAGAACCCTGGGGATGGGACATGGGAATCCACTACCTTCTCTTACCTACCTAGGGCTTAATGATGTTGTGCCTGCAAAGTCTAAGTAGAAAGGGAAACCCCATACTAGTGGCAATAGGAATAGAAACCAACAGAAGAATAGAAATCCTCCTACCTAGAACTATAATCAAGGCTAAAACCAAAACTACAATCGAGGCCCTACTCAGAATCAGAATCTTGACCAAAATAGAGTTCAAGGTTGGAGTCCCAATGTTCCTCATAGCTGCAATTGCGGTAACCTCCATTCTTACCAGTGCAAGTACTCATCTCCAGTCTGCCATTTTTGCAAGTAGGAGGGACATTTCAGATACAATTGACCTCACCCTCCTCCAACATGGGCCAAAAAGGGTGAGCACCGACAGGTCTGTGTCTTTGTAGTGAATGCATATGAGGAAATTGCCAATGGGAACAAACTCATGGAAGGTAATATTATAAATTTGAAATAAAATCTAGAACATTGTATCATGATTATCTTGTACAAACACCTTACACTGAATATATGTATATATAGGTATGATGCAAATCTATGACCATTTTGTTGTCACTCTTTTTGACTCTGGGTCAACCAATACCTTCATGTCTAAGAGTCTCTCCTCTGTGGTCAATCTTGAAATAAGGGACTTAGGGTACATACTTGATGTAACTACCCTAAGTGGTAAAATGAAAGTCTCCTACTATATTTTCAAAAAATTCCCCCCTATCTTATGTTGGTCGTAATCTTAAATCCGATTTTATAATCTTAGACATGGAAGACTTTGACCTTATTTTGGGGATGGATTGGCTTCACAAAAATCGTTCTATGATCAATTATCATGTAAAGAAAGTTATTTTTTCTAAATCCAACCTCCCCATTCTTGTAATTCCTGTAAAAAAATATCGAAGTCAAAATATTGTCATTTCCTTGATCAAAGTTCAAACCTTGATATCCAAAGGGTGTAAAGCATACCTAACAACTGAAACTATAGTCAATCTTGATACTAGTGCCCTTGAACACATTGATATAGTGTGTGAGTACCCAAGTGTTTTTACTGAGGAGCTCCCTAGGATAGCACCTAATCGTGACATTGAATTCTCTATTGACCTGACACCTGGTACCACACCTATTTCTCGGGCACCCCATGAGATGGTTCCTATTGAATAGATCGAATTGAAAAAGCAGTTACAGAAATTACTAAATAATGATTTCATCTGACCTAGTACATCTCCTTGGGGAGCACACATTCTATTTTTCAAGAGAAAGGATGGATCCCTTAGCATGTGCATTGACTATCGTATGATCAATCAAGCTACTATAAAGAATAAATATTTGTTTCCCAGAATTGATGACCTTTTCGGTCAACTTTGTTTTGCCCATGTCTTTTCTAAAATTGATCTTCATTTTAGTTACCAACAACTCAAGTTTATGGATGAAGACATCCCTAAAACCACCTTTCAAATTCGATACGGGTATTATGAAATTTTGGTCATGCCATTTGGGTTGACCAATGCCCCTGGTGGGTTTATGAACCTGATGAATAGCATCTTCCAACCTTTCCTTAATGAGTTTGTAGTGGTCTTCATTGATGGCATCCTAATATATTCAAATGATATTGAGTCACATCGTACTCATCTTCACAAGATTCTTGATATCCTCCAATCCTAGAGATTCTATGCAAAATTGTCAAAATGTGAATTCTGGATTTTTGAAGTCATGTTCTTGGGTCACATAACATATGGTGGTAAAATTTCTATTGACCCCGCCAAAGTCTCGGCTGTTCTTGAGTAGCAAGCTCCTAAAAATGTTTCTGAAATTAGAGGTTTTGGGTCTTGCTGGCTATTACTGACACTTCATACCCAGCTTCAGCAAGTTTACCTTGTCCCTCACAAAGCTCAACAAGAAAGGAGAACAACTTGTCTGCTCGAAGGAGTGTGAGTCTAGTTTTTAGGAGTTGAAGATAAAGCTGACAATAGCACATATCTTGACCCTCCCTTTGGGAAATGAGGGATTCAACATCTTCACTAATGCATCAAATTTCGGTTTGGGTTGTATCCTCACGCAAAACAAAAAGGCAGTTGCCTATGCCTATATACAATTGAAGCCAAATGAGGTCAACTACCCAGCCAACGATCTCGAGCTTTCCACCATCATATATTCTGTAAATATATGGAGACACTACATGTACGGTGCCACCTTCAACATCCTCACCAACCACAAAAGTTTGAAGTACATCCTGACATAGAAGGATCTCAATCTCAGACAAAGATGATGGCTTGAGTATCTCAAAGACTATGACTTCACCATTGCCTACTACCCTAGTAAGGCAAATGTAGTGGCTGATGCCCTTAGTAGGAACCAGGCTAAATGTGTTGCCATTTTCACCACTGAATGGAGAAACATGGAAGTCATGTCACCTTGGGCCTTGAGGCATATGAGTGATGTTCTCATATTAGCTAACATTCATGTCAAACCAAGCCTATATTCTGAGTTTTTGATAGTCCATAAGAATAGCTAGAGTCTTGACGAGATGACTAAGCTTCTAAACAAACCCCATACACATCTGACGGTAGGTATGGATGGTGAAATCTGGTACAAATGATGCATATGGGTCCCAGAGGATTCAGAATTGACATAAAGGGTGCTATAAGAAGCTCACGGGTCAAAATATACAATGCATCCTTGATTAACTAAAATGTACACGAAACCACAGAGGCACTTTTGATGGAGGAATATGACGATCGACATCATTGCATTCATCTCTACGTGTTTGACCAACCAGCAAATCAAGGCTAAACATCAACGGCTAAGAGGTCTTCTACAACCCCTACCTATCCCTAAATGGAAATGAGAAAACATCACCATGGATTTTGTGGTGGGTCTACCCAAGGCTAGGAAAGGGAGTGTCCCCATTTGGGTTGTAGTTGATTGTCTAACTAAATCAAGCCATTTTATTCCAATCAAGACAACAACCAAAGTTCCAGAGTTAGCAGAGCTTTACATTTATGAGATAGTCAGGTTGCATGGGATTCCTATATCCATTGTGTTCAATCGCGATGCAAAATTCACTTCTCACTTGTGGTGACAAGTGCAGGAAGAATTGGGGACTCAGCTAAACTTCAGTACTACATGTCATTGACAAACTCACAAACCATCTAAAAGGACAATTCAGGTTATAGAATACTTGTTGAGATCATGTGTCTTTGATTGGGGTGGTTCATGGGACCACTACCTTCCTCTTGTTGAGTTTTCCTACAACAATATCTATCACTCCAGTATAGCCATGCCTCCATATGAAACCTTATATGGAAGGCCGTGTAGATCTCCACTTTACAAGGAAGAAGTAGGCAAAAGATGGATTCTGAAGTCTGAGGATCTATGACTTTATTTTGATAATGTCAACCTAATCAAGAAGAGACTGAAAAGAGAACAAGACTATCAGAAGTCTTATGTTGATGCATACAGGACAAACACTCAGTTTTTGGTAGGTGACTATATTTTTCTAAAGATTCAACCAATTTGAGATATTGTAAAGAACAAAGGAAAACTTAGCCCTAGATATGTGGGTCCATTTGAAATTTTGGACCGTATTGGGGAATTTGGATATAAGTTAGATTTACCTACACAATATAACATGATGAACAATGTCTTTCATGTGTCAAACCTAAAGTGCTATGTCAAGGACCCTAGTCATGTCCTCAATCATGAACCAATTAAATTAAAGGACACCCTCGTATACCATGAAGTTCCAGTCAAGATACTTGATACTCGCACCAAGGAGCTCAGAAATAAGAGGATTGATATGGTTAAGGTATTGTGGAAGAACCATAATAGTGATGATGCTACCTAGGAGTTCAAGTCAGACATGGAGGAAAGATTTCCTGACCTTTTCAAGGAAGTCCGAATTTTGGGGACAAAATTCATATTAAGGAGGAAAGGATGTGATAAAGTGAGTTTTTCCTCTATCTTTGTTCAATTCCAAATTTTCACACATTACATTCACTCATGACCTCAATTTATTTTTCTTTTCTACTTAATCAATGTTGATACCCAAATTCAAAATATAATGACAAATGTAGATTTTATACACTCTGTAATACTACAAATTAGGTTAATTTGTTATTTATCCAAAGAAGTAAAATTGTCCATGTAAAATTATCTTTTGGTTATTAAACTTTTTATAAATGTTCTACATATTTTTGTAACCCTATGGTCCAAATTTAACCTCAATTTGGCATTCCTACAATTTTCTATGGATTCTTGAAGTTCATGTGTTAAAATCCCTTTCAATGGTCATTTTTTTTTACTGTTCCACATCAGAGATCTAGGGCTCACTCTAAGGACAAACCCCAACCCTTGGATCGGTCATCCATGGATCACATCTTGATCATGCAGCGATTGGTTCATCTCCTACATCCTGGTGATTGCAGGGAGGAGTTAATGGGATCGAAAATGTAATCAACTCGATGAGACCATGTTTAATCTAAGCAAATGAAAATGTTCATCCTACGATTTCACACTGATCTATCCCTTAATCTTCTTCAAATTGACATGTTTCAAGAAAAATCAAGAGCTACTCTCTTAGCCTCCACCATGAGCACGGTGACTCCAAGTTTAACCATAAACCTAGACTAAAACCCTATAAAAACCCCACATCCACCTTCGGCCTGCTTCGACGATCTCGATCGACTGCCTTGCCTTCCCTCTCTATATCTCCTCCTTGTTTCCCCCTTTTTGCTTTGGTCACTACTTTAATGTGACACCCCCTTGCCTTGAGCAAGATATTGGATGTGGGCGACGAAATCCCAACCCTTGATCTGGGTCAGCGGTCAAGATCTGACTGAGATCCAATGGCTTCGAGCCAGCTTAGCCCGCCTCTCCCTTGTTACCTACCAAGGCATGTTCCTGAGAGGTCGACATGCCTTAGTCTTCAATCCACCAAGGCATTCAAGGTTGACTAGCAAGATAAATAGTTGATATTTTTCTCCTTGAATATTCCTTTTCTGGTAGTTACCTCCTCTCTGATTGAAGAATCCAGTCAATGATCAAATCTTTCAAAAACCCTATCTTTTGATTCCTAGCTCCAAAAGTTAGGAAAAAAGAGTCGATTTTGATCAAAAAGACCCAAGGAATCAACTAAAAATACTTGTGAAGACTGATTATTTATGAATTTCACTAATATCCCTAGATTTTGATCTCTTGCTTATATAGTTTATCTAATGACTCTATTTTTTGTTTAATCTTTAGAAACCCTAATATTTGACTTTGTTGGATATCTTGAGATGCTAAAATCAAGCTTGACTAATTAATAATATAGATCTAACCTTGTTGGCTTATCCTCTCTTGAATATGAATCATGTACCCTGAAGTAATGATTAATCTTGATGGTGGTATCTTAATATTATGAAATCCTTGATCTTTTGACCTAATATCAGATCCATGACTTTACTTTTATATCAACCAAACCTTGATCTAATATTGAACACAAATGGTGCTAATTCATCATGATGACGATCTAGAAAATTGATAGTGACTTGTATAATGATCACAATAATTAGGGTTAACACGTATGTTCTTAGAACACCTAGTTAGGTCATTCATACTTGAAATATTATTAACACTTGAATAATTCTTGGACATCTTGAAATATTATTGATCATAAGTGAATGACCTAACCCCAAGGTTAAATAGGAATGAGTAACCCTAATCTTGAATTTTGAAACATGATCTTCTAAACATCATGATCTTGACCCTTGATCCAATCTTGTTGATCTAGGATCTAACTCAATGGGTTGATCTATTATTTCTTGGAATCCATACTCTGAATATCAACCAAGAAGGTATGCTATTATACCTCCTCTTTGAGATGACTAGTGGTATTGATGATACATTTTGTGTACCTATTGATATGTATACTTGGCTATGTATTTGTTTGAGCTATTATTCCCTACTAATTAGTCTTCTGATTTTCTATATTATAGCTTGAAACAAACTTGATAATATAAATGATATTTCCCATTATGACTGCCAGTAATACTTGTTGATATTGAGTACAAGTGACCTTCTCATTCAGAGGGTGGAACTTGTACATGTCAATTGATCTCAAACTTGTACATGTGAATTGACCTCCTACCTCATATGGAGAGAAGGAGCTTGGTGACCTCCCCTATCTTGTTTGGGTGATGGAGCCACATAAATATATAACCATGCTTCTCGATATCAGCATAATGGGAAACATGTAATAAATCTTGTCAAACAAATACATTTTTTTGGAAAATCGCTTATTGACTATTTTTTAATATAAGTCATGCCAAGTATACTATTTTGGTATAAACTGTAGTACTTATTTTTAATAGAGTACCATGCAACTGCATTGATTGTGTCATGATTTTATTGATTTTAGGTAATGCAAAGAACTAAATACTATGCACCTGATATCTACTTCATTTGTTATCTACTGAAATAAAGACAACTACATCAATTTGGACTCAACATGGGAGCCAATATAAAAGGGATGTGGTAGTTGGATTAGTTTTCCTTATATGTATCTTTCTTTCCATGTTGCCTACGGGCCCTATGTAATTAACATTTTGGTTCATTTTCAATAAAGAAGAATGTTATTTTCTTTTTGCATATTATCTATGTGTGATTTTTGGGCCACTCAGGGATGGGCACTCAAATTCCTTTAAAACTGCCATTCAGATAGTGGGATTGGGATTGGGGTAGGAATGGTTCTGTGAACGTGCTTCTGAAGATGCTTATTTTGTGATAATGTTACAGTAACTTCTTTAGGTTGTGTTTTTTATGCTTTTTGTGTATCATTGTCTTGGTTGTTTTATTTGTTTTGGGGTGTCAGTGCCATCTATTTACTAATTTTCTATAATGCAGATCGGGATTGTAGTTGTAATGAGAATGAGAAGAATGTAAGGAGAGCTAGCATTTTTGCAATGAGAAGGAGAGAATTGTAGTTAAGGGTAATTTTCAGTAATAAAGACTACATGTGTCACAATCTACTCTTCTAAGAGAATGAACTAGTAGCAGGCTAAATCACAACAAGAAGGATCATCCCATACTGAGAATGGAGAAACTAGAAAGGAAAGGAGAAAAAGTAACCAAGGATGTTGTTCTGCAAGGAGAATTAGCATATTGTAATTAGAAATAATCACGTGTAATGAGAATGAGAAAGATGTAAGGAGAGCTAGTAGTTTTGTAATGAGAAGGAGAGAACTGCAATTAAGGGTAATTTTCTATAATACATACAGGATGTTTCATAATCTACTCTAAGAGAAGGAGACTCAGTAGAATACTAAATCACAACATTAAAGATCATCCTCTAATGAGAATTGAGAAACTGGAAAAGGAAGGAGACAAAGTAACCAAGGATGGTGTTTTGGAAAGAGAATCAGCATATTCTAATTAGAAAAGATCACATGTAATTATAAGGAGAGTTAGATGTTTTATAATGAAAAGGAGAGAATAGTAATTAAGCGTAACTTTATGTAATACATAGTGGATGTGTCAAAATGTACTCTTCTAAGAGAATGAAACTCAATAGCATGTTGAATTGCATAAGAAGGAACATCCTCTAATGAGAATCAAGAAACTTGAAAGGGAAGGAGAAAAAGTAACCAAGGACGTCAATCTGCAAGGTGAATTGACATACTGTAATTAGAAAGGATCACATGTAATGAGAAGGAGAAGTATGTAAGGAAAGCTAGATTTTGTAATGAGAACTATAATAATGGGTAATTTTCTATAATACTAACTAGATATGTCACAATCTATTCTTCTAATAGAATGAGCCTCAATAGTAGGATAAATCACAACAACAAGGAAGATCATGTAATGAGAATGGAGATACTGGCAAGGGAAGGAGAAAAATTAACCAGGGATGACGTTCTACAAGGAGAATCAGGGTATTGTAATTGTAGGGAAATACAACATCATATAGGAAGTGGAAACAAAATTGTACTAATATATTTCTCGATAACCAGTCAATGACTATGCAATGGAAAGGATGGTTTCACAAAGATATAATTAGTTCTAGAGCAAGTCCAGTGACAATCCTCATCCATATACATGAGCACGCTATCTTGCATAGTGTCTGTGCAGCTCCTGGTTGTGGTGGAACTCATCTAATTGCTCCTTCACGAATAGTAGACTCGAGCATCATCTTCTACAGTATCTCCTCTCATCACAGACTGTTGGCTAATTTCATCATCCTAAGTGAAGGGAAAAGGCCACCTCACCTCTATAGAAGTTCACACGGACCAATCAGAACTCATGTCATCCTGCTAGAACGGACAGGAAGGAGTTGTCCCTCTTTTTGGTGTACTACTCACCAACCTACTCTCCCACAACAATGATCCTTAGTTGTTTCTCTCCCTTGATATCCCTCCCTAGTCAGGTAGGACTTTCTTGGGCTCTCTTGGTTACCACAACCAGAGAGGACAACAATTGTCAGATCAAATAATTTTGTTGTGCTATGGGGAACCCCCAATACCCCTCTATTTATAGTAAAGGTCAGGGTCATGGTTCCCAGTCTATGCGGGAGTGGATGGGACTGGAAGATCTTGAATTTTCACAACAATTTTGGAAATTTTGTGGCTTGTGATAGACAAAACGATTAGTTCACATGCCAGACGGTCATCTGGAACTGTCCAAATGGTTGTATGTGGTTTCCCAGTTTTATACATATTTCAACAATTCAATTCAGATTAATGCATGACATGATGTCAACACCAATCATTGATGCAATCAAATTGCATCCCTGAATCGACTATTTGGTGCAGATGATATGGTGGTACCACACCACACAAAATGGTCATCTCACAACCCGGGTCCGATTGAATTCCAACCAATGTACAATACCATAAGCCTGACACTCCATACAGTTGTCTCAACACTTGAACTGATCGTTTTGCAATCCAGTCACCTGATTTGTTGTGTGAATTGAATATCTAAACACTTTAGTAATCAATCCAATTATTATTCATGGTCAAAATCCTCTTCTAGGTAAGTTCCTATGTGTGTGACCCTATAGGTCCTGTATTATGTTGGCAGTGAATGTCCATAACAACTTATGACATCACAAGCAATGAGTGGTGCCTAGTCACACATCATTGCTACCCAAGTAAATGGAAAGTTGGAGAACAACTTCAACTTACAATCTATGTATGGTGTTATATTATTTTTATTGTTCCTTTGTCACTGATATCCAGATTGAACTCAAGGCATGGATATGTCATCCTCTTCAATATTCAATCTATGTTTCTTGCTATAGAAAACTGTATGAGATATGTGTAAGATCAATATCATATATTGAATCACATGTGCGTGGCCATGTATTTTTCAATCGTGTTAACTCAAGTGGCCTTGGATATCATACTCCCATAGGAGGGACAAATCCCATCTCTATCACTCACAATCACTCCTCATGTGTTGCATTCACCCAATCATCACCTTTATGACAACCCATGTTTTAGGAATGTGTTTGATGATCTCAAAATGTACGAACAACATGTGACGAGTGTAGTGATTTTAGGTCTAAGGGACACAAACACCACCATCACTATAAGACATGATTCTAACTTACCTCATTAAGGTTATATGTATCAATCTTATGGTCGGTATGTCTGATACATTGTTCTCTAACATGTATTTATGTGCTTGGTTTGATATCACCATATCATGACTAATGAGATTCTGTCATCAACCAACTCACACTCTAATCTTATGTGTTATTGTTGTCTATTTACCTTTCAAAATAACAACCGAACATGGTCATAACAAGGATGCATATACTCTTAACATCTGTATGATCTCATTGTTCAGGTCCTCAACCTAAAGACATACATCATTGAGTAATATCATCCTGTAGACATTTTTTGTGTTATTTCATTATCTCAAAACTAAATAAATAGAATAAATTGGAAGCTTGTCTTTATTAATAATCAAATCATTTACAAGTTATGCCATTACAATCATCATATGATTGGCTCTTTGGGCATACATACCAATAGACTCCCACTTGCACTTGGAGCTAGTCACCCACAAATCTTATCTCGAGTGACCTAACATGACCATCATGCTTCTTCTATGAAAGTGCTTTAATCAAGGATTCAACAATGTTGCATTCATTTGGTACTCTGCAAATCATTACATCTCCTTGCTGTACAATCTCTCGTATGAGATGAAACCACCTTTATATATGTTTTGAGGGTTGATACGATCAGGGTTCCTTAGCTTGTACAATATATCCATTATTGTCACAATATAGCTCAATTGCATCGTTGGTGCTTAGAATGACCCCATGTTTTGAAATGAACTTCTTGATCCATATAGCCTCCTTTGCTTCATTCAATGCAGAAATATACTCAGACTCTATTATAGAATCGACAACCGTCTCTTGCTTGGAACTCTTCCATCTTATAGCTCCATTTTTTAGGCAAAACAACAATCCTGATTGCAATTTGTAATCATCTTTGTCAGTCTGGAAGCTTGCATTGGTGTAACCTCTTACCACCAACTCTTCCTCTTCGTCATAGACCAAGAATTGATCCTTAGTCCTTTTCAAGTAATTGAGGATGTTCTTCATGGTTGTATAGTGAGAATCACCTATATCTGACTGATACTGCTCGTCATGCTCATGACATACAAGACATCTGGATTGATACACAACATTACATATGTAAGAAATGGGACCTGATAGGGGATACACTCCCTACTAGAAAAGAAAAGGCCACATCCCTTGAAACAAATACCACAGAAATGTTTTCACCAAAGGGATGTGTAGCAATACTTTCTACATGTATGTCATGGTACCAAAAATATAGCAGCAGAATAAGAAAGTTCTAACTATTACAAAGCTTGTTATCATTATACATCACTTCACCACACATGGGTGTCAAAAGGAAATCTAATCATATAAACCAAAGATCAAGCTGAGGGTCATCTAACCACCTCTTCAAAGTCTCCCAAAAGCTTAGCTATAATGTTGAAGTCCAAGTCCTCCTTGCTCTACCTGGGGTTGGAAGCATACCCCACAAAAGAAGAGAACAAATGGGAACATCAGAAAAAGCCAGTATGTGCATACTAAAATAGGAAATTGATCAATATATGAAAATAAGGATATCAATTATAAATGCTTCCCATAGAAGAGGAAAGTACTACCCAAAGGGGCATAAAAAAAAGAACATTCATATCATGATGTAAGCAAAATATAAGTTCAAAGCATCCATGTGTTTCACATGTGACAAAACTAGAATAATATATCATGTAGGTAGGAAATACACATCTACCAAAAATGTAGAGCGAGCAGGGTCTTGTATACATCTGCTCTATAATAGGGTGGTGGCAGGTTCTATCAACATATTCCTAGCAGGAATTTTCACATCTACCATTATATATAAAAATGTGTAGGGATTTTCACATCTGCATTCATATGTGGGAATTTTCACATCCACATAAATTCACATTCAACATTATACTAATAATCGCCACATGATGCATAACAAGGATAAACAAGAGATATGAAATCAAAAATATCCATCAAAGTGTGCTACATATACATCCACTACCATGGTGGGAAAAGAAGCACAAAACATCCACTACAAGATGGGCATAAACATCCACATCAATGTGAGCACAAAGCACAAGATAAGAGTCTAAGAGAATATACAAGGTCATAATAATAATCTAATTCATAAGAACCATGATATCAAAAGAATAGAGCACTGTGAAGGATAATGTCTATAGGACCAAGAGTAAGACAAAAATAGGTTAATTGCCTAACATTGAGGAATAGGGGATACATCATACATTTAGAGAGAAGAATTAGAAATTTCTCAATATAGAAATAATGTGGGATGCAATCATACCTCAACTTCAGAGTCTATACAGTCTAAAGTCCAACCTAAGTCCAAGCCTAGGCCTCCAAAGAACCTATAGGGAAGGTGGACATGTCCAATAAGTAAGGTTTCCAAGCTTAGAGAGACCGATTTCTCCAACAAAGCTCCTATCTCGAGAAAGAAGCATCTTCTCCACTTTAGAGGTGAAAAATCCTTGGTCAAAAACCCTAGAAGAGGACCTTGGAAACCCTAGATAGGGCTAGATGGGACTCTAGGAGACCTTTTTCTCAATAATGGGAACATCTTCTCCCTTGGACCACCTAGTTCCGTAGCAAAATAGAGAAAGATAGGTATTCTAAGCTAGAGGAAATGTGGAGTGAGCAATGATTTCGAATTGGAGCTAGGAAGGGGTATATATAGCTTCATGGATAAGAAAGGGGTCAAGCATGAGGTGTAAATGGAGTTTTCCATGTGTCAATAGCCTAGAGATTCTATATCCATGCAACACCTCCCTTAGTTACTATCCACACTTTATCTCTTTTATCCATATCCTTATCCTTATATTTATATTTATCCTTATATTGACCTTTATCCTTATCCTTATCCTTATCTTTATCTTTATCCTTATCTTGACCTTTATCCTTATCCTTATCTTCATCCTTGTCCTTGAAGAGAAATACTTCCAAACCAAATATAACTAGGAGCCCCAAAGCCCAAAAAATTCGAGAATGATAAGGAAAGCTATCAGAATCATAATGCTAGTGACAATTTACAAATAAAACCTCCCAATTGGGTAAATTGCAGAAAAGTCCAGAATGTACCTAAAATTGCATAACTTGCACAAACAACATCTAAATTGGACCAAACTTTATCCACAAGTTATCTTTTATGTGTTGAATATGAATTTGCTATTATTTCTATATTTTGAAGTTATATAATCACACTATTCATTACTTATGCCTTTTAGCCATTCTCTCTCCTAAACTTATCCTAATTTTTCAAGGTTGTCCAAATTAGATGAAATTTGACATGTAGGCTAATTTTCATATGTAGATTTATAATTTGAAGTTTGCTTCCACTTTTGAGACTTCTTTTTATGAGATATGTCATATGGCCCATTAACGGCCCATTATCTAAATTATTCATCCAATTAAGCTTCTTATCTTCATATTACCACCAAAATGAGTTATGTGGCATATTTTATGTATCCATTATAAACCTAAGATTAATATTAGAACATTAGGTTACATTAAGGTGATCTATAAAGGCATTAGCTCATTGGGATAATACAAAACATCTATTTAGGCCTAACCTTCAACCTTATTTGGCTAAGTCCAAAATGTCAACTTCCAGGGTAGGGTATGAGATCTAGTATGTTACAAAATACATGATTGATCTAATTGTTGAGGCATATGGAATCAAGCTCATGCATTCCCTTTCTTCACAAATACTTGGAATTTGAACTTTAGAGATGGAAACTTCATGTAGCATGGATGGGTTTCCTCTCTTTGAGTTCTCCATGCTGAATCGCTTCAACACTTTGTCAATGTATGTGATTTGACTTCATCCAAGAAACCTTCTTGATCTATCTATATAGATCTTTATCCCCAAGATGTAGGATGCTTCTACCAATTGTTTCATAGAGAATGGATTCCCAAGCCACATCTTTACCTTTAGTAAAGTAGGTATGTCATTCTCCATCAATACTATGTCATCTATATACAATATGAGGAATGTCACTGTGCTCCCACTAATCTTCTTGAACACACAAGGTTCATCTTCATTTTGAATAAAGCCAAACTCTTTGACTATCTCATCAAAATGAAGATTCCGGCTCCTAGATGCTTGCTTCAATCCATAGATTGACATATGTATCTTATAGACTTTATTTGCATCCTTTGGATTGATAAAACTATCAGGTTGTTTCATATACCCATCCTCAAGAAGATTCCCATTACGAAATGTGGTTTTAACATCTATCTACCAAATCTCATAGTCATGATAAGCTACAATAGAAAGCATGTTCCTGATGGACTTAACCATATCCACTAGAGAAAAGGTTTCATCATAGTCAATACCTTGAATTTGTCTGAAACCTTTGCAACCAATATGCCCTTATAGGTTTTTACCGTTCCACCCAAGTCTTTATTCTTATTGAAGACCCACTTGCACCCTATGGGTTTTACACCTTTAGGTGGTTCCACCATGGTCCATACCGTGTTGGCATACATGGATTCCATCTCAGATCTCATGGCCTCAAGCCATTTCTCAAACTTTAGTCCCTCAATAGATTCTAGATAGGTGGTTGTCTCATCATCTATGACCAACTCACTGCCTTCCCGAGTCACAAGATATCCAAATATCTCAGCTTCTAGGTGTGTCCTACTAGATCTGCGAGGTTCTTGTGTCACATGAGGAATTTGATATTCCACAACAATTTGTGAATCTCTGTGTTCCTCTTGTACATCTATCCGTTCAATGTTTTCTTGTTTCTCTTGAACCTCTTCGAGTTCTACCTTCCTCCTACTATTTCCTTTGGAAATAAATTCCTTTTCTAGAAACACAACATTTTTTACAACAACTATTTTGTTGTCAGTTGGGTTGTATAAGTAGTATCTCATTATCTCCTTAGGATATCCAACAAAATAACATTTATCAGACTTAGGGACAAGCTTTTCAGGAAGAATTTTCCTAACATGAGCTTCACATCCTCAAATCTTCTTAAAAGACACATTGAGATGTTTCCCATACTGTATCTCATATGGTATCTTTTGAACCGATTTTGGCAGTACTTGGTTAAGTGTAAATAGGGTGGTTTCAAGAGAATAACCCAAGAAGGAAGTTATAAGATTAGAAAAATTCATCATTGATCGCACCCTATCCAAAATATGTGATTCCTTCTTTCTGACCCACCATTATGTTGTGGTATTCTATGTGAATTCCATTGTGATACAATACCACGGGCTCTCAAAAGGTCCTCAAACTCTTGGCTTAAGTATTCTCCTCCTCGATCATAATGAAGTGCCTTGATATTTTTACCAAGTTGGTTTTATACTTTATTCATAAACTCTTTGAAATTTTCAAGAGTTTCTGACTTATATTTCATTAGGTAAACAAAGCCATACCTACTAAAGTCATCAGTCAAGGTTATGAAGTACTGATACCCACCTCTAGCATTTGTTCTAAAAGGACCACATACATCAGTATGTGTGAGTCCTAATAGATAACTAGCCCTCTCACTATTTCCAATGAAGGGAGTCTTGGTCATCTTACCCAACAAACAAGATTCACATGTCACTATTGATTCAAAATCAAAAGAGTCCAGATAACCATCTTTATGGAGTCTGGATATGTGTTTCTCATTTATGTACCTAGATGACAATGCCAAAGGTATGTTTGGTTTGAGTTATTTGGTTTTTGTCTTTTGATATTTATGTGATATATGCTTGTCTCTAGATCTGTCAAGTATAGACTATAAGACATTAAGGCACTGCCTTAAAAGATTCCATCTTTACTATTAGAACATCTTCCATTCTTTATAAGAAATTTGAATCCATTCTTTCCCAAACAAGATATAGATATGATGTTCCTATTAATGGCAGGTATGTAATAAAAATTATCTAATTCTATTACTAGCCCACTTGGCAGAGATAACTCATAGGTTCCTACTGCATTGTTCACAACTCTTGTGCCATTTACAACTCACAGTTCTATCTCACCTTTCTTTAAAGGTCTACTTCTTTTCACATCCTTCACATTTGAGCAAATGTGTGATCCACATTTGGTATCTAGTAACCATGATGCAGAAGTAGTAAAGTTAACCTCAATAATGCATATTGTGACGTCCCCAAATTTTCTAAAACTTAATCTAATGTGTGACCTCCAAATTGAAACCCTCACCTCAATGAGAACCCCAATTTAAACACCACACACTAGGCTAAGAAGAAGAAAATCAAAGGAGTCAGAAGGAAACAATAGTAGCACATGTACATGAACAATAAACAAACCACACAACAGATGTTCACCATTCAACATATAATTACAACATGAATTATTACAACATTTGATATTACATATTGAAAGATAAACTTATACATATACATGTACTACCACTAAACTACAGGATCTTAAGATAACAGGTCCACCTGTACATCAGCTCGCTATACAACTCTCACTATCCAGGATCTTCAAGAACACATGTCTACAACCTAATCAAAAGATTACATGTGGTACACATCAGCACAATATTCAAAAATATTATACTGAGTATGCCTACGTATCTTTTATATACCTCTCATCATATCTTGGCAATAAGATAAAACTAATACTTGGCAGTTACAGAAGAATATAAGAAAAGCGTATACTTGCACAAAGATATTCATTATCAAAAGAAAACACATGTTTTAAGCATCATTTCCATTATATCATCCATGCATTTACTACCTCAGAGTTGAATGCATTAAGGCCTTTATGATCACTACCAAAGAGTTGGATCATATGTACAATGTGACCACTACCAAAGAGTTGGGTCTAAGCACACTACCAAAGAGTTGGTGCTTCCATATGTACAATGTGACCACTACCAAAGAGTTTGGTCACTTCCAAGCACACTGCCAAAGAGTTGGTGCTTTCATATAATGGAATAGATATATTATGTTTCATGTGTTCATAGCAATAAGTATGGAAAATCATGCAACATATCATACACGAACAATCATTCCAATCAATACTATATGCCAAGTCTTTACTACCTTATAACATATGCATATTGTATAATAAGCCAAGTGAGAGGTAATGGCGTACCTTGGTCAAGAGAAACCTAATCACAATTTCCTCATGTCATCTATATCCTTGTTCAACCCTGATTAAGACAAGATCATATACTATAATCAGGTTCTCATCATAACCCTATTCGTGTTCATTAGGGTTTATCTTATCTCATCAGGATATTCCCATCATTACTTGCATTCTTATTTTAGATTTATCTTACTGATGTCATATTCTAGATTATAGTTCATTAAATGGATATACTCATGTGTCACATTATTATGTGAACATATTTAACATTATGTCACTTTCATTAACCATATTAGGGTTACATCATACATATTAAGGGTGTTGTTCATATAACATGAATTTCATGTATAAAACTGATCTCATATCTACATATTATCTTCCAGTTACTGATATGAGGGTTTTATGTAAATATAATCATTTATTGAGCACGTAAGTATTTATTGCATTTTATTTAGGGTTATTAGCCCTAAATAGCCATATTGAGCATATTATATGATTTCCGGCATCATCATCATAATATCTGACATCATATGAATTCTAAACATGATTATAGATTTAGTAATATATTCTCATAATTTTAGGTCTTCGTTTATTATTTATTATACATGAAAAGGCCATTTTACATCTTACACGATATTACTGAGATTTGTGAATCAAAAACCTGATATTATAGTTCCATGTTGTTCTACTCATTTTTTTGAACATTTTGGTACCTTATTTGTATTTTTCTGATAATCGTGATATTTTCTATGATTTATAGAAGTTCTGGGAATGCTAAGTATTTACCTTTTTGTTGCCAATCCAATTCCGCCACGTGGCTAGCAAAATGGCACTGCACTGTTGGGCCGGATGGATCTGTAGATAGATCCATGGATTCTCGGATCTGTTAGCCCAGGTTGGGGCTTCCCCCTCTTTTCCCGATCTCACGCGAGGACTCTGTTTCCTTTGTGAAACAGAGCCCCGCCCAAGCGGTGCCCCCAGGCGATCTGCCAGCTTCTCCAGCACTGTGCATATTGACGATGGCTTCTCCTTGCTCACGTGTATGCTTGGTTGGTCACACCTGCGTGTGCTGCCACCTCTATCTCCTTCATTTCCCACCATCTGGTTCGTGAACTGCTGCCGCCGCAAGGGACTTATCTTCGACGTGGGATCTGCTTGGATCCATGGACAACCTTCCTCGATTGGTGCCACCTCGCCATCATCTTCTACAACCAAAAGGTTATATTGTGGCTTTCTGGTTCTGCCGACATTGTGGATTTCCTGGAGCCTACTCCTGTGATCCATGTGAGAGAGCACCAACAGTCGTTGCAGTCACAAGAAAAGCGGGGAAAACCCCTCGCAACGCCATGTCTGGAAGTTAAGGCTTCCAAGAGGTTCACTTTGCCTTTAGGAACTGGGTATCTATCTCCATAGGCCGCACCCTCCTCTGATCAATGCTCTAGCTCCCTTCCCTTCCTCTTGACCAGACCTGCTCGTCTCAGTGGAGAGGCGGGGAGGAGCGGGAGCTCTTTCTCCCCATTCTCTTTATCATATGCCCCAAATGAGGGGTTACTCTGGTCGTACTCTCTAGAGGATCCCAACTCCTCAATTAGTTCTTGCCCACGACCCACGTTCTCGATGAGTGGTGGCCCAGAAGACCGCGGGGTGAGCTGTCCCACAATCTCCATTGTGATGGGAGGTAGGAGGAGAGCTCTTAGTTGTCTAATCGTCATCCAAGGGCTCAGCACATCCCTTTCACAAGGTCAATCTGTGGCTCTCCCTTCTCAAAGGCCATGATCACTAGGTTAGAGATCTAGGGCCATAAAAGGGCCACGCAGCCGGCTCCAAAAAAAGGGGTGCATGACACCAATTTCAAGCCCAACTTAGGTCTATAAATCCTCAAAACAAAATGTGCATTATTTCACAAAATGCAAACCTAAATATCTCTCTGTAGGAATATTTGATTGCCACCAAATTTTAACCATAGCTTTTTATCTCTCGATCTACCTTCTACTCAAATTTGGTGACCAAAACTCAATCGTTAGACCATTCAATTAAATTCCTCAAAAGGCATTAAAAGAGATGTCTTAACAATGATATCAACATCACATCAACACAACTACTTTGTCAAAACCTTAGAACTCTCAATATTATTCAACCTTATGATTTCACGTATGTCATTGGAAACTTAGGATTCTAAAAGTACACTCCATCACACATATACTAGAAGTAGAGATCTCAATCCCTTACTTCATCTTCCTAGGCTCCCTTATCCTTCTCCTCATTTTGAGTGTTGAAGACTTAGACTTTCTCTTAGCCACATAATGCTTCTTGGCCTTGCTTTTTTGGACTCAACTTTGTTGATCATCATCATAGATTTTTCCATCTTCATTTGTTCTTTGACACTTATCAATATGTCAAGAAACTCTAACAGTGGTCTAGGAATGTTACTCAAGTGATGACACTCGATAAACTGGTTATATGATTTAGGCAACAATTGTAAAATCATATTTGTGGCCAACTCTTAACCTAAAGGAAATCCCAATCTTTCTAGAAGCTACATATGTCCAATCATATTGAGCACATGAGGCTCTACTAGTTCTCCCTCTATCAGTTTGTACTCAAATAAAGCCTTAGAGACATTAAACCTTCATGCTTATCATGTTGTTTATGCAACTCATATTTCATACAACCCAACATAAGGTTCTTGACGTTCACAACATCATTGGCATTCTTCAAAGAGGAATTCATGTCAGTCTTAGGGAAAGATGGAGTGGATACTAGAACTGGTGTTTCAAGATCATACAGAATGCTTCTCAAGGTCCTAAACTAGTTATGGAAATAGATCTCATTTAATTCGTCTGATTGTGATGATTGAGTGTCTTCCATTTGATTCTATAAGAGAAAATTTGCATTTGTCAATTTTTTTTATTTGATTTGATTCAAAAATTAGATATTAATTAGGTCTTTAATTAACTATCACTCCCACTATTTTATGCAAATTGATAGCCCTCACTACCAATTTTGAAGATTGCAGCGTACGACCTTCTAATGAGCCAAGATCCTAATTTCATCAAAATCATGAGCTATCTAGGACTGTCACCCACAACTTGATTCTATCAGGTAGGAAACTTTTAACAATTGCATCATATGCATCTCTTGATAGATGATATGCACAACTCTTTGAAATTGATCATATGTATGCTTCTAGGTGCTTAATCCAATTAAGATCACCTAGTTAAGCCTAACCCATAAGCCGACATGATAGACTATGCACCCTACTAGGGAAGACCCACATATCTACGATCACACTTCCACAACATAGATGGAACACCACGCTAGGGCATGCCCACACTTGGTCGACCAAGCTTTTCATGTGTGGTTCTTATGAAAAGCATCTTAGACTTAATATTAAATTGAGGGATTTTGTATAATACATATACTTTAACTAATCACCACATGTATATAGTATGTATCTTATACATGCTATAACCCACAAAAAAAACATGCAATAACCAAAAAGTATTGGTTGTGGACATTCTAATGTAATTCCTTAGATCCACAAGAAACTACCACAACCTGGGGTCTACATCACATGTAGAAACATGTTGCTGAGGAAGATCTCTACTTGCCAATCTAGGTCGATCGGTTCAGCCCTTGAATTGGTCATCTCGCCTCTTGGTCGGTTGGTTGGTCTTCACACCAATCATATGATAATCGGTTCCACCATCTTTTAGATCCTCAAGTCGATAGGTCGGGTCCGCCAATATATCAGGTCAACTCATCCTCCTCTGTCCTTCTTGGTCCTTCATCTGGTCAGTTTACCTCCTAGACGGTCAACTAACCTGGTGCAAAGTGTCTTATTCTTCATCGTAATAAGAAAGTTAACTATCCTACTAATACATTATTATAGAGAAACCTCGAGTTACATTCAAAGGGAGCAAAGGTAAAAGATAATAATACTTTTACATTGGGAAGATAAGAGAGAGGCTCGGTTTGTAGACTGAGATATCAAACACACAACCACCATGCATAAATAAAGGGGTATTAACCATAACCACGTTACACATCCACCATCAAAACTCTCTTTTAGGGTGATACGTGTAATTTTCCTATATATATGTTTATATAATATATATATATATATATATATATGCATTCTTATATGGTCATTACTCAGATGTGCACATCATCTAGTTTAAATATTCACATTGCATGCATTAAATAAACTTGATAAAACCAAAAAATTCGATCATATTCATTATCCCAAAACATAATTAGTTGACATGGATCTGCTACCACTGTAGGGAAATATGGCATCATATAGGCAGAAGAAACAAAATTTCATTGACAAATTTCCCATTAACCAGCAGATTGTGTCAATAACTATGTAATAGAAAGGATGATTTCATGAAGATATACCTGGTCTTAGAGTAAGCCCAGTGACAATCCTCATCGATGTAGATGTGCACTCTATCTTGAATAATGTCTGTATAAGTCCTAGTTACACTAGGACTCGTCTGACTGCTCCTCCATGGATAGCAGACTTGAGCATCGTTGTCTACAACAACTTCTCTTATCACGGACTACTGGATGACATTGTCCTCTTTAGCGATGGGAAAAGGCCACATCTCCTATAGATAAGTCCACATGAACCAACTAGAACTCCTGTCAACCTACTAGAATAGATAGGAATGAGTTGTCCCTCATGTTGGTGTACTAGTCACCAACCTGCTCTACCACAACAATGATCCTCAGTTATTTCTCTCCCTTGCTATCCCTTCCTAGTCAGGTAGGACTTGTTTACTCTCTCTTGGTTACCAAAAATAGAGAGGACAAAAATTATTAGATCAACTGATTTACAATTGTATGTGTTGTGTTCTCGAAACCCCTCAGTGCCCCTCTATTTATAGTAGAGGTCAGGGTTAGGGTTCCCAGTCTATGCGGGAGTGGAAGGGACCGTGAGATCTTGAATTTTCTTAGCAATTCTGGAAATTTTGTAGCCTATGGAAACTAAACCACATGCCATATGGTCGGATCACATGCCAAATAGTCATCTGGCACAGTCCAGACAGTTGTATGGCACTTTCCCAGTTCTGTACATCTTTCGGCAATTCAATTCTGATTAATACATAACATGACATCAGCACCAATCCTTGATTCAATTGAATTGCTTCCTCAAGTCGACTATTTGGTGTAGACTATAATTTCATCTTGCACCACATGAAACAATCATTCACACAAGAAAGATGGGCATCTCGCAGCCCGGATCAGGCTGGATTCCAGCCAATGTACAACACAATCAGCCTGACACTCCAAATGATTATCTCAACACTTGAACTTATCATTTGACAGTCCAATCAGTTAATTTGTTGTGTGAATTGAATACCTAAACACTTTAGTAATCAATCGAATCATCATTCATGATCAAACTCCTCTTTTAGGTGAGTTCCTATGTGTGTGACCCTATAGGTCCCATATTATGTTGGCAGTGAATGTCCATAGCAACTTATGACATCACAAACAATGAGTAGTGCACAGACACACCATTTCTATCCAAGTAAATGGAAAGTTAGAGAACAACTTCAATCTAAAATATTTATATGGTGTTATAGTGTTTTTATAGTTCCTTTGTCACTAATATATAGATTGAACTCGAGGCATGGATCTGTCATCTTCTTCAACATTCAATCTATGTTTCTTGCTATAGAAGATTGTATGAGATATGTGTAATTTCAATATCATATATTGAATCACATGTACATGACCATGTATTTATCAATCTCGCTAACTGAAGTGTCCTTGGATATCATTCTCCCATAGGAGGGACAAATCCCATCTCTATCACTCACAGTCAGTCCCCATGTGTCACAGTCACCCATTCATCACCTTTATGACAACCCATGTTTTAGGATTGCATTTGATGATGTCAAACCATATCAAATGACATGTGATGAGTGAAGTGATTTTAGGTCTAAGAACCACAAACACCACCATCACTATAGGACATGATTTTGACTTATTTTTTTAAGGTTTCCATGTATCATTCTTATAGTGGGTCTGTCTGATACACTATTCTCAAACATGTATCTGTGTGCTTGGTTTGATATCGCCATATCATGACTAATGAGATTCTGTCGTCAAGAAACTCACACTTTGATCTTATGTGTTATTTTTGTCTATTTACCTTCCACAATAACAATCGATCAAGGACATAACTAGATTGCATATAGTCTTAACATCTGTATGATCTCATTGTTTAGGTCCTCAACCTGAACATATACATCATTGAGTAATATCATTCTCTAAAAATTTATTATATTGTTTCATTATCTCAAAATTGAACAAACAGAATAAATTTGAAGCTTGCCTTTATTATTAGTCAAATCATTTACAAGTTATGCCATTACAATCATCATATGATTGGCTCTGGCATACATACCAATAGTAATTAGAAAGGATCACATGTAATTAGAAGAGAAGTGTGTAAGGAGAGCTAACAGGTTTGTAATGAGAAGGAGAGAACTATAATTCAGGGTAATTTTTGTAATATAGACGAGATGTGTCACAATATACTCTTCTAAAAGAATGAAACTCATTACATAATCAATAGACATCTAACTATTGAATTTGATACAAACAAAAATTAAAAGGAAGAACTTCTATAAAATCAATTTGTAATTGATTTTCGATTAAAATTACCACAATGAATGTCTCACTCAACATGATTACATTAAAATTCAAATCCAGAAGCACCATTACAAATCCAAAAGAAACATTACAACTCCAACAGAAGCATTACAAATCTGATAGAAGCATTACAAATCCAGAAGTGCCATTACAAATCCAGATGCACCATTACAAATCCAATACAAGCATTACAAATCCAGAAGAAGCATTATAAATCCAGAAGAACCTTTACAAATCCAGAAGCACCATTACAAATCTAGCGGTACCATAACAAATCTTGTAGCAGCAGCAAAGAAGTATATAAATCAAGTCCAAAGGCAACAGATGAATTACAAATCCACCATAGCATCAACTTCTTCATCATGAAGACATTGTCAAGTTTCAAAAGAGAATCATACTTAGTTCCTACACATCTACAAACCAAAATTAAAATGACAATAGTGGAGGTTACAGTATATATTTTACAAAAATGGTAATGTTCACATAACTATTTATTCAAAGGGAAGTTTTTGTTGTCATGGTTAACACCATACTACAAATAGCTCATACATTGTCTCACTTTAGATAGGGAAGTTCCAATTCTATATTTATACCATACACCAACCACTCTAGGTCTGCTTTTAGTTTTACAAATACTAGAAAAGTGAACCTTGACAATAGATGTTGAAGCCATACTAGAAGTAGTTACACTAACATCATCATTATCTATCTCCTTCTGTAAAGAAAGAGACTTTTTGTGATAGAGATCTATAACATCTTGCAAAGATATGTTGACAATAGAATTACACATAGACACTGGCTGAAGGGTCTTCCTAGTAGATGAATGCATAATGGATATCGTTCCAAAAATCAAAGAGTGGTATCTATACCCTTTGCTCCACATCATTGATATATATGGATCAAGAAGAGCACAAAAAGCATGACTCTTTAGATAATCAAGAATGTGTTTGTAGAGAATTCTTTTGAGTTCTAACATGAAACAATTATAGATAGTATATCAGCAGACGAGTATTTCTTCAACACACAAGGACAACTAGATCCACAAACATGATAGAACTCAAATACACCATCATCAGAAGTTTCCTTCATGTTATACACCATACTTTGATGAACTTCATATTGAAAGATCTTAAAAATAGAGTTGGTGTATATCCCCTCATTTGTTCTTCCAACGGCCACAATGAAGACAATGGCAGATTGTTGTACTCGTCATCAAAATCCTAGTAATCTTCTATTTCCCGAACATGAGAATAAGTAGTTTTCAAACTAAAAATAATTTCAAAGAGAGTTTTCCTTCTATTTACATGGCTTCTAATGAATGCATTCATTCTCTCACTCCTTTGCATTGTCCTCATTCCAGAAAAAATGAATCCTACATAAAACATGGCACCCACATCCAGCAAATAGCATACACATCAGAAAATCAACTAATGGACAACAACCCATTCTCTTAAATTATAGAACTCGATCTCTCTTCAAATTTTTTTGTATCATCTATATTCTAGACACAATCATTCAAAGCACTAATGATTTGGTCCTTGTTAGGAATTCCACCAATTTTAGAGGGGAGTTTCTGTGGAATGTGTCAGCTACAAAAATGATGCCACATGATGAAAAATAGTAATAACACAACATTAGTTGTTGTTCTTGATCAGTTATGATGGAAATAGACACTTTACTAAAACACAATAAATATTGATTGAAAACCCATATAAATGAATCATGCATTTCATCTGACAACAATGCTGAAGTAAATAGTACTATTTTTTTATGGTAATCAACACCACCAAACATTCCAAAAACTATGGAATACTTATTGTTAAAATAAGTGGTATCAAATATGATGGCATCTCCAAACAATGAATAGTATCAGATCATACACACACACACATAAGGAGTGGCTCAAGTGGTCAAGCACATTGTTTCCTAACAAAGAGACCCATGTCCGAATCATAGTTACCGCCTTGATTTACCACCCCCTGGGAGTTTGGCCTCCACCACAAGCATGGGAGAGGGGGAGAGAATTCCTCTCTTAATCCCATACACACATACACCACTAAGCTATCACTTGTCAATCACAAACACACACACACATGCACGCACAATCACACACACACACACACACACAGATATATATATATATATATATATATATATATATATATATATATATATATATATATATATATGGGATTAAGAGAAAGATTTCTCTCCCCCTCTCCCATAACCTGTGTCAGAGGACGGACGCCCGTGAGGGTGATAAAACAAGAGATACATCTCCGTGTGGTTTTGAACCCGGGTCCCTTCATTGGGGACCAGCAGAATTAGCCAACCGGGCTATTCCCTTACCGGCTATATATATATATATATATATATATATATATATATATATATATATATATATATATATCCATATATATACACATATATTATATATATATCCATCTATATACACACATATTATATATATATATATCCATACATACATTGTAACGTCCCCGGATTATGCCGTCTCGAGACTTAGAAGGCCCGAGAAGACAAACCTGAAAATGTTAGACAATCATTTCAGAGAGCGATGCGGAAGCACAATATGCATACATGAACATACAACCATAACATACTCAACATTCAACATGTATATTTATACAATATGAATTATTACAAAATGATTTACATTTACATATTGAATGAAAATTCTACAATCTATGAACATGTATGCTAATCAGGATCCTAGACAATAGGTAACATGAACAACTTTCTCACACCCTATTCTTTTTCTCCCATGCTATCTCTGAACCTAAAACATACGTGAAACAAACAAATCAACAAAAGTTGGTACGTGGTAAAAGATACACTAGTAAGGTTGCATAAAGGAAAATACTTGAAGAAGGAAGAAAGAGAGAAAAATCATTTCTTAAGGCGAAAATTAGGTAGACATCCTTTTTATTACATTTATTTGATGCGGTTGTACTACACTTATCTGCACTTGACTTACATCCAGTATGGGCAAAAATTATATCATCATACATCTAACATGGGCCAAAGCATCATACATCCATGTTAGGCAACATACATCCATACTGGGCTAGGTGCACTAGTAGCTACAACCCATCCATATCCTTTTATGTTATATTAGATTTTGGAGAAGTATAACTCATAATAGTTCAACCAAGCAATGAATATCCAAATAATAGCATTCATGATATTACACATCATAAGCAACCAAGAAATCTAGTCTTATACTTATAAGACCACATATCTGAGTTCAGAGATTCCTATTTGTATTCTGGACCATCTACATCTCTGGTCATCACCTGATTAATTAAAAAATACTCATCATTAATACAAGATTCACCATTATTTTTGGTATTTAGGTCCAGATTAGGGTTTAGGCCAAACCTAGGTTTAAATTGACCTAAGCTTGTCTCTGATATTTTTATACTGACCTACATGTCATAATTAAGGTCTGGTTCAAATTTCATGTTTTTCTGATGCCTTATCTATTATCTATAATTAATATAATGTTTTTTTTTGTCTGAAAGCTCCTGTGTCTATTTATATTTTTGGGAAAAGGGGGAAAAGACATAATCAGTGCCTGTAAGCCATTACCTGATTAAAATCTCAGCTGGAAAGACCAAACTGAAAAACAGGAAAGAAAAACAGCAACCTGTCTGCACAAAACTAAATCGTAAGGAGGCAGAAGGTACTTTGTATCTTCCGCCACTGAGCTTCTATCCCTGTGTATCTGTTCTCATGAATACGGCTATTTCTTTCATACCAAAGAGTATAAAGGATTAATAAGGCGCAGAGGTGAGCCTCCTTACTCGACCACTTGATCAGGTCTTCACAGCAACTTGGGGCAGGACCAAGAATCTGTCCTTTAGTCCAAAGCTCCTTAGAATAGGGACAGTTAAACATAACATGGACAACGTCCTCACAATCATTCCTACATAAAAAACACATAGAAGAAGTAGGAATGCCTAGCTTCATGATGTACTCAGTAGTAAGAAGCTTGAGATGAACCACCTTCCAAGCATGAACATGATAGTTCCTTGGGCAAGCAAACTTCCACACCCACTTGAAGATCTCAGACCTGTACCCTCTCTCTCTGACATTATCATAAATGAGAGAAAATCTAGGATGAGACTCACCCATGAGTCTAACAATATCACTGCCTCCCGAAATAATAATGTTATCCTTTAACATATTCAAGACAAAATCATTCCTTCTGTTCTGCAGAATACTCCAACAGCCGTCCTTAATGATACAGCTGAGCATGGCATTGTTAGGAACCCCTAGGCTAAGAGCCACCTTAGGGCCAATAACGTCCATCAAAAACTTGTTACCAGGAAGCCAAGGATCACCCCACATCCTAATATTCTTCCCATCGCCAACAGAAAACTTGAGATGAGGAATAAGTAAATCTCTCACACGAATCAATTGATTAATGAGCCAAGAATTTGAACTTTGCACATTAAGCAACCAAACTGTGGTCTTGTGGAAATACTTCTCATGAATCCATCGAACCCAGAGGCTATCTTTCTTAGCCGCAAGATTCCACAAGTTAGCAATGGAGGCAGCCTTAATAGAATACCTCATAGAAACAATATTTAAACCCCCTTCATCCTTAGGCAGAATAACATCTTTCCACTTCACAAGATGAACACCATTTTTAGCCTCAGACCCTCCCCAGAGAAACTCTCTACAAATTTTCTCAATATCATCAGCTATAGAAAACGGCAGGGGAAAAACAGCCGACCAATACCTCTGGATGGCCATAACAGTGGATTGAATAAGCTCTAAACGCCCCGCCATGGATAACAACTTAGACTTCCAACCATCCAGCCTAGCTTTAATTCTGTCCATCAAAGGAGCACAGAAATTCTTCTTAAGCTTACCAATAAACAAAGGAACTCCAAGATATCTGTGAGGCAATATTCCTTCCTCAATATTGAGAATGGCCTCCATCTCCTTCTTATCCACATTACAGCTGTAAAACACAGAGCTCTTTGCAGGATTCAAACTTAATCCAGTCAAGGTTCTAAGATCTTCAAACAAAGCACTGATATTCTGAGCATTATGAGAATTAGCTTCAGAAAAAATCATCAAATCATCAGTGAAAATAAGATGGGACACATTGAAATTAGCAGAAGCTCTAAGAGGAGAAATTTTCTTTTCATCAATAGCCTGCTTCATCAAGATGGAAAAACATTGCATAACAATCACAAAGAGGTAGGGGGCAAGAGGATCACCTTGCCTCACTCCATTGCTAGGACTAAAGGGCTCAAGAGGTTCTCCATTGAAAAGAACCTGATAAGAAGTAGTAAAGAAAATCTCCTTTATCCAAACAAGCCAACATTGAGGGAAATTCATCTTTCTCAGAATAACAAAAAGTGCTTCCCAATTGATGGAATCATAAGCTTTAGTAAGGTCCGCTTTGATGCACATTCTAGGACTCCCATGAGACCTGTTGAAATCATGAATAATTTCATTGGAAAGCAAGATATCATCTTTGATACTTCTACCCTTCACAAAGGCACACTGATTGGGGCTGATAAGAGAAGGAAGCACTCCCTGCAACCTATTAGTCAAGATTTTTGAGACGACCTTGTAAATTACATTACATAAGGATATAGGACGCCAATTCTTCAACTCCTCAGTACCATTACCTTTAGGAATAAGACAAATAAACGTTCTATTAGCCTCTTTCAGAAGTCTACCAGTTCTGAAGAAATCAAGAACAGCACGAATAGTATCATCTTTAATATCTCTCCAACAATGCTTAAAGAACTTGCCATTAAACCCATCTGGTCCAGGGCTTTTGTCAACATTAAGACTCATAAAAACATCTTCAACCTCCTTAGGAGTGACAAGCTTGTCCAAGGACATCTTCTGAACCTCATTGAGCTGGGGAAACACCAACTGATTAAGTTTGACAGTATCCACCCCCTCATTTTTGTTAAAGGTATTTCTATAGAAGTTATACACAAACTCTTTAAGCACATCAGGATTAGACTCCAGCATGCCATTAATATTAAGGCATCTAATAGTGTTCCTGTGTCTTCTAGTTCTTAAGGAAGAATAAAAAAATTTAGAGTTCATGTTGCCTTCCTTCAACCAGCTAACTCGAGATTTCTGCCTAAGCAAAGATTCATACTGAGCATAAGCATCCTTTCCCTTTTTCCGGGCAACAACATCATCATGAATAAGAACCTCATCAGTAGGATTTCTATCAAGAACACTCTGAATCCGATTAGCATCAGCCTCTAAAATTCTGTAATTATCAGCCAGATTACCAGACTCCTTGTTCCACTTAATGAGAGCAGCTCTAACGCTTTTAAGTTTGTTGTAAACAATAAACATAGGAAAACCTTCAGCTCCATTCCACCAAGCGTCATTCACAATACTATTAAAGTTATCCTTAGAACACCAAGCATTAATAAAATGAAAAGGGCTTTTGACAACCCTCCTTTTCCCCAAAGTGAACTCAATAAGTCTATGATCACTCGTAGTAGAAGGATGAGCAATGGCTCTAGCTTCAGGGCAAACCAGTAAGAAATCAGAATTAAACAAAATTCTATCAATCTTAGAAATGGAAAAATTACCCCCTTCCTGATGGTTGTCCCAAGTAAAAAACGATCCGTCAGTATCAAGCTCAAACAGACCAGAATAAGTCATACAATCATTAAAATCCTCCATACACTTTTTTGAGGGAGGATCTTTACTAATGCGTTCACCATCTCTCCTAACAGCATTAAAATCACCAATAAGACACCACGAGCAAGTAACAGATTCAGAGAACCGTTCAATATCCTTCCACAACTGAGACCTCTCATACTCATCATTATGTCCATAGACACCAGTCAAAAGAAAGAAATCGTTGCCAACAGAAACACTCATATGCACAAACTGATCCGATTCAGCTATCTTGGTGACAGTACAGAAATCCTGTTTCCACATAATTAGAACCCTACCCAACACATGGGAATCATGATTAGAGAGCCACGAGAAACCAGGAAAAAACCTGTTAACAAGCTTTTGAATCTTTGTAACTCTAACTTTAGTTTCAGACAGAACAACGATGTGGGGATTTCTCCTACTAACCTCCTCCTGGACTTTGAGGATCTTATTATTAAGACCTCTCACATTCCAGGCCACAATAGACAAAGAAGAAGAACTATCCATTTGAACGATTTTCATCCAGTACTTCACTGGGCAGCTGATTTTCCCCTAACTTGATAAGTCTGTTATTTAGAATGGCCTTCTGATCTGCAATCTTCTTAGTAGCCTTAGCCTTCTTCTTATTCCCTACAACTTTAAATTCAGCTTCCTTTCCTTTGTTAGCCTCAGAAGGCGTACTGTCAGGCGTGATGTCGATCACCTCACCTGCATTGGATTGTTTGCACTTCTCTTCAAAATCTTTAACAGCTTTCTCAAAAGCTTCCTTTTCCTTTTCAGAAACTTCCTCCAGCTTATCGTTTGAGTTCACAGTAGAGCTACCTTCAAAACCTTCCTCAGAAAGGGGCTTATCATTACCTAAACTTTCCGATACAGACGGATCCTTCTCATTAACTTTTTTAGGAACCCAAATCTTCTTAACAGCTTTCCCGCATTCCCCATGACCGAACATACCACAAGTGTTGCATTTCTCTGGCTTCCATTCATACTCAAATTGGATCGTGTGAGTAGTACCTTCATCCGAGCAGAGTTCCAGCTCCGGTGGAAACCCAAAGTCAGTTGGAATTAAGACTTGCAACCTCGCAAACTCCATCCTCTTGCATTCGCTGGTGAATCTGTCCGTGCACAAAGGAAGCCCCAAATAAGATCCAATACGATCAAACATTCGTTTATCCCACAGCTCCAAGGGAATGTTATGAACACGAATCCAAATGGGAATATCAGACAGCTTAAACCTCGAGATAATGTCTCCCGGTTTCCACCTTAGCAGAACAACAAGCTTCCCCTTGACAGTCCAAATCCCACCTTCTAAGACATCTTCGAGATCCTGGCTCTCAGAAAATCTGACGATAAAGAAACCATTACCTCTGCCGATAACCTCTATGTTCCCAGCAATCTTCCAGATCTGAGTAAAGTAGGATTCAAGAGTAGGGAGATGCGGCTTAAATCCCACAACATAACCAGCTAGGCAATTTTTCCATCGTTCCGAGTTCTCATCGGCTTCCTTCTTGGGGTAGAACAATTTGCCTTCCTTGACAGTGATTGCCGTTTTCTCCAACAGAGTGTTGGCGTTCTTCTTCTTCGGCACCTGAAATAGCTCGCTCCATGACTTCCTAGCGAGCCCAGACTTACCTCCTTCAGCATTATTAAACCCAAGAAGCTCAGGAGGACGACCTAGCACCGAATCGCCATTGGAATCGCCTGCGCCGCCACCTCCGCTGTTTTCCGCCATACGAGTGTGACTCTTAATTAATATAATGTTAAAAGCATCTAAAATGCATAAATTGGAAAAGACCTAGTATTTTGACATAATTCTCATATCAGAGTTCACATTTGGTTTCCAAGTGGTATTATGGTTCAAGAGAATTGTTCTTGTATTTTATATCCATCATTTTCTAATTATACAAATTAAATATACCCTAAAAGAAGCATTTCACCCTAAATTGAATATCATCAATAGTTGTGATTCAAAATCCAAAACTAAGGGTTCAGTAATATAGGGGATCATTTTTTGAGTCTAGAGGTATTTTTGGAGGATCTATTGGACAATTGGGCTATTTTCTATGCATTTTCTAAGCTGGTGTCATTTTTTGGAATAAAAGAAAATATTTACCTTGTATGGAATTTTTCGTGGCTGTCGGATCTTTCTCCTTGGGGTATCGATCTCTACCATGTGTACTTAAAGTGGGGCATGGTTCACTCTGCTGGTTTGCTTGAACCGGCCGTCTTTGACCTTATCTTTATTGCTGAGCCGGCCCGATCCATCAGACTCCTCACGCACCCCTCCGCACGGACTCTACTGCGCGTGATCGGAGTTAGGCGAACGGCCACCGCCGCCACAAGGAGGACTTGCCTTCTCCATCTCCTACTATGAGCGAGTGCCATGGCACATGGAGAATGTCAGTGTGGCTTGTCAGAGGCATGGATCTCCCAACTTGGCATAGATTGGGCAATTGGGTTAGGTTTCTTCTCGGTCAACTTGGCCTTCTCTCCTTTGGTTATCCAAGCACGCCCTCTGTTTGCCATGAAAGAGCCTCCGCACATGTAGGAAGATAGCGTCCAGGACCTCCTCATCGATGGATAAAGCCTCCATCTTCGGTTGAACTCGCATCTTAGGGTGACATGAGTATTTTTCGCAAGGATAAAGCCAGGTCTCTGCTGCCATGAAAGGGGATCCCGGTGAAGAGCTTAGGGCTCAAGGATATCTTGTGAATAGGGAAGAAGGCTTGGTGTTCAGTCGCGCCTCGAGTCCAAGGAGACATCAGGATCTCGACCCACTGATTGGTTACTTCCTCTGTCACCGCAGGGAGCATGGAAAGGGGAGAAGGAGTTTGCTCTCGTTTGGCCTTCCTCTGTGTCTAACATCCTCAAGAGCTTTGAGGAATCGCTGCAAGACAGGAGGGGACTCTGCTTTTCTTTACCAGGTTCTAACGGCTACTCCAAGATCCCTACTTCCTGCTCAACCAAAACCATCTTCTGGAGCTCCTATGTTGGTACTTTTGAGGTCGATTGGTGTTGTAGGTAGAAATAACTTGCTTGGGTAGTGGTTGTATCTGCCAGATCTCAATCGATTGGCCACCCTTCTCGCCTTCTTCTCCCCATGTCACTTGCAACAAGAAGCAGTGAGCTAGGAAAGAGAGAGTGATATCTCCCTCATCACTGCACTCCACGCCCAAACTGAGGCATTATTTCACAATGGAGAAAGCTAAAATATAGTGGGGATATCTTGCTCCACCCTCCATCCAACCTCACAATATCAGGTGTGTTGGGTAGCTCCGATATGCCCGGATCTAGTTGAACCATTCAAATCCCAAACACTTGGCGACAACCATATGTGATGCCCTCCAAATCCATTTAACAACCTCCATGGAAACCGGAGGTGGAACATGATACATGGTTCATCAGTTCACTAAATGGTCGTGTGCCAAAATAAAACAAAGAATCATTATTCACTTTATGATATACTAAATCATCCATATCTCTCAAACGGTTAATAGGAATTCCATGAAATTTAAACCATAGGTTCTTCATCACCTAAATCCTCACATTATCAAGTCCAAACTCAAAATCCCAACAGTTCATCATCTAAGTTGACTCTCAAATAGCCTCATAAGTAATTTGTAAATCTCGAATCAAATTGCCTAATCCTCAACGATCAAACATGTCCAAAAATGCCTTTCATGATCCTAACATACCTTACATTTCATCAATTTGGAACTTGGGTTCATTGAGAATATTAAACGAACCTCTTGGTCTCTTGAACGCCCAAGTGGGTGAATGAAAAACTATTCAATGTAATTTAACTCAATTAGATCTAATAATCATTCATTACATCTATGCTTACCCTTTTTAAGTGAAAAGAGTCCATGATTGAATAATCAATTCCTCATTTTGGTATCATCATCTACATGACACTCATGGTCTTAAAACACTATATTGGGTATCATAATCCTAAAATTTTGGGTCATCACATTCACCCCACCTTATATGAAATTTCTTCCTCGAAATTCAAGTGGTTTCATTCTTAACCTAATATTCAGGAGTTGCGGATGTCTCTAAACCACCACTCTAAGTTCCAAGAGTATCATTATCTTGATTCATCCTAGGTTGTCATCTTAGGAGATTTAAGCATGTAGGGTGTACCCACCCCACCTTATATAGGTTGAAGTATAATTTTCTTTTATCAAAATTATCTGACTTAACATCTTAATGTCAAGTTTTATGATACACATCATATCAGAGGATTTCATCATTAGGGGGGGATTGCTCTTCATATTTACATAGTAGGGTCTTCGCCCTATTGTGTGAATTGTCATCAAACTAGAAGCTTAGATGTATAAGATTGGGGATTGAGAACTAAATCTAGTGATGTTGTAATATGTGATCCAAAAATGTGTTTTATTTCAAGCACATAGTTTCAACTTATATCTTTCATATATGATATGAGGGGAAATAATAGAATATATTCATCGAGATTGTCAGGATTTCAAACTCATATGTTTCAAGTACAGTGTCAAGGGAAAGAGGATATACTAAATCAATCTTAACATGATTCAAACTTGAATATCACATGTAGGGTATAGGAAGGGTATATATATATATATTAGTTCAAGCTTATTTGAATGACTCTTCATACATGATCATCCAAATAGCTCAAGTGAGGCTTCTAACATCATATATATAGAGAAAGAGAAGGGGAAGGAGAAGGATTGGCATGCATTGATGAGTATTATATGCACAAGGCATTTTACTCTCTGAACCAGAGTTCATATAGCACCTCACTTGCAACTAATGATGAGATTAACAAACATATGTCACTCAAGATAGGACATATATATGTCCAATAAGACCTACTAACCAAAACTTCTACCCATAAAAAAATTTCTACCCATCTTTTGGGAACAAGGTTAATCACTAGATTCCTTTATATACAACTACTAACCTGAGTATGAGGCTCGTCATAGTTATCACACATCATATACATCATCTTAGGGTCTTGGGACATCTCCCTTGCCTATATAGAAAGAATCAAATTTTTAATTGCCTCGTCCTCTATGGTTAGATATTTTCATAGGACATCTAGGGTTCAACACTTTTAAGGAAACCACACACTAGGTCACTCAACTCATATACTTAGAAGTAGTCTAGCTAGGGACTCATTATCATGTATTTCATCATGCATATTTTTCAACATTTTACATATATTTTGGAGTATAGGTACTCTGACCATCTCCCGTGACGGGTCGACTCATATAAAAGGGTCACCCTATTCATATGTCCCATGCTAGAGGTCCTCCTTTATAAAGAGATTGAGGCCCATGTTGGTCTCAAACTATATGTTACATATCATATCTCAAAATGCGTAAGAGTAGGTACAAGAAAACATGCCAACCCACTAGCTATGTTTAGAACATCAACCAAGTCGTATGTATCAACAAGGTGCTAGGTCTAGCTAGGGTTGCATGGTTAAACTCATTTCATATTTTCAACCTACTTGACCTTCTCAAGGACAACGTGAGCATTATCAACATCAACATCATTAACAACATCAACATCGACATCGAGATCAACATTAACATCATTATCATTATTGTGATCATAATCATCATCATCATCTTAGGTTTCTAAGTTACTCACTAACCTAACCTTTATCATGGCTCTAGACAACTCTAGAGACTACAACTACCATCTGAACTCTCTCATCTAGACTTGATGTTACATCTCTTTCTCTTAGGTTACATGGACACTGACTACCTTTCTGGGTGTGGTAACATTTTTCATATGTATATATACTAATACTTGAAATAAGTTTTCTCCAACGTTAAAATGGGCGATGAAAACCACCATACTCCATTCAAACAAAACCAAAACCAAAATGAGTTACCACAGTCATGAGGCAGTCTAGTACCATGACACCTAGAGAACTAGCAAGAACATGGTGCACACATGTGTAGACACCCTAAGCACATGTCGCAAATCATATGTCTAGGGAGGTAAATTGCACAAGTCTACACCTTGTTCTAGAACATCTAGGTTCTAACCAAGAGGCTAAGTCAACCTAGTCCACAAGGATATTTCATTAATTTCTAGGGTTGGAATGTAAAGTGAGTTTGGTTTATGTTTCCTGTGAGCAATTGTTAGGTGTAGCTATTGTTCATGCTCTGATACCAATTGTAACGTCCCCAGATTATGTCGTCTCGAGACTTAGAAGGCCCGAGAAGACAAACCTTGAAACGTTAGACAATCGTTTCAGAGAGCGATGCGGAAGCACAATATGCATACATGAACATACAACCATAACATACTCAACATTCAACATGTATATTTATACAATATGAATTATTACAAAATGATTTACATTTACATATTGAATGAAAATTCTACAATCTATGAACATGTATGCTAATCAGGATCCTGGACAATAGGTAACCTGAACAACTTTCTCACACCCTGTTCTTTTTCTCCCATGCTATCTCTGAACCTAAAACATACGTGAAACAAATGAATCAACAAAAGTCGGTACATGGTAAAAGTTACACTAGTAAGGTTGCATAAAGGAAAATACTTGAAGAAGGAAGAAAGAGAGAAAAATCATTTCTTAAGGAAAAAATCAGGTAAACATCCTTTTTATTACATTTATTTGATGTGTTTGTACTACACTTATCTGCACTTGACATACATCCAGTATGGGAAAAAATTATATCATCATACATCTAACATGGGCCAAATCATCACACATCCATGTTAGGCAACATACATCCATACCGAGCTAGGTGCACTAGTAGCTACAACCCATCCATATCCTTTTATGTTATATTAGATTTTGGTGAAGTATAACTCATAATAGTTCAACCAAGCAATGAATATCCAAATAATAACATTCATGATATTACATATCATAATCAACCAAGAAATCTAGTCTTATACTTATAAGACCACGTACCTGAGTTCAGATATTTCTATTTGTATTCTGGACCATCTACATCTCTGGTCATCACCTGATTAATAAAAAAATACACATCATTAATACAAGATTCACCATTATTTTTGCTATTTAGGTCCAGATTAGGGTTTAGGCCAAACCTAGGTTTAAACTGACCTAAGCTTGTCTCTGATATTTTTATACTAACCTACATGTCATAATTAAGGTCTGGTTCAAATTTCATATTTTTCTGATGCCTTATCTATTATCTATAATTAATATAAGGTTAAAAGCATCTAAAATGCATAAATTGGAAAAGACCTAGTATTTTGACATAATTCTCATATTAGAGTTCACATTTGGTTTCCAAGTGGTATTAGGGTTCAAGAGTATTGTTCTTGTATTTTATATCCATCATTTTCTAATTATACAAATTAAATGAACCATAAAAGAAGCATTTCACCCTAAATTGAATATCATCAGTAGTTGTGCTTCAAAATCTAAAACTAAGGGTTTAGTAATATAGGGGATCATTTTCTAAGTCTAGAGGTATTTTTGGAGGATTTATTGGACAATTGGGCTATTTTCTAAGCATTTTCTAAGCTAGTGTCATTTTCTGGAATAAAAGAAAATATTTACCTTGTATGGAATTTTCTATAGCTGTCGGATCTTGCTCCTTGGGGTATCGATCTCTGCCATGTGTACTCAAAGTGGGGCATGGTTCACTCTGCTGGTTTTCTTGAAAAGACCATCTTTGACTAGGTCTTTATTACTGAGCCGGCCTGATCCATCAGACTCCTCACGCACCCCTCCGCACGGACTCTGCTGCGCGTGATCGGAGTTGGGAGAAAGGCCACCGCCGCCGCAAGGAGGACTCACCTTCTCCATCTCCTATTATGAGTGAGTGCCATGGCATAGGGAGAATGCCGGCATGGCCTGTCAGAGGCATGGCTCTCCCAACTTGGCATAGATTGGGTGATTGGGGTAGGTTTCTTCTTGCTCAACTTGGCCTGCTCTCCTTCAGTTATCCAAGCACGCCCTCTGTTTTCCATGAAAGCACCTCCGCACATGCAGGAAGACAGCGTCTAGGACCTCCTCGCCGATGGATAAAGCCTCCATCTTCAGTTGAACTCGCGTCTCAGGGTGACATGAGTCTTTTTTGTAAGGATAAAGATAGGTCTCTGCTGTCACGAAAGGGGATCTCGGTGAAGAGCCTAGGGCTCGAGGATATCTTGCGAATAGGGAAGAAGGCCTGGTGTTCAGTCGCACCTCAAGTCTAAGGATATGTCAGGATCTTGACTCGCTGACTGGTTACTTCCTCTTTCACCGTAGGGAGCATGGAAAGTGGAGAAGGAGCTTTTCTCTCCTTTGGCCTTCCTCTGTGTCTAACATCCTCAAGAGCTTTGAGGAATCGTTGCAAGATAGGAGGGGCCACTACTTTTCTGTACTAGGTTCTGACGGCTACTCCAAGATCCCTACTTCCTGCTCAACAAAAACCATCTTCTGGAGCTCCTATGTTGGTACTTCTGAGGTCAATTGGTGTTGCAGGTAGAAATAACTTTCTTGGGTAGTGGTTGTATCTTCCAGATCTCAAACGATTGGCCACCCTTCTCACCTTCTTCTCCCCATGTCACTCGCAACAAGAAGTAGTGAGCTAGGAAATAGAGAGTGATATCTCCCTCATCACTGCACTCCACGCCCAAACTGAGGCATTGTTTCACAATGGAGAAAGTAGAAATACAGTGGGGATATCTTGCTCCACCCTCCATCCAACCTCACAATATTAGGTGTGTTGGGTAGCTCCGATATGCCCGGATCTAGTTGAACCATTCAAATCCCAAACACTTGGCGACGACCATATGTGATGCCCTCCAAATCCATTTAACAACCTCCATGGAAACTGGAGGTGGAAGATGACACATGGGTCATCTGTTCACTAAATGGTCATGTGCCAAAATAAAATAAAGAATCATTATTCATTTTATGATATATTAAATCATCCATATCTCTCAAACGGTTAATAGGAATTCCATGAAATTTTAACCATAGGTTCTTCATCACCTAAATCCTCACATTATCAAGTCCAAACCCAAAACCCCAATAGTTCATCATCTAAGTTGACTCTCAAATAGCTTCATAAGTAATTTGTAAATCTCGAATCAAATTGCCTAATCCTCAACGATCAAACATGTCCAAAAATGCCTTTCATGATCCTAACATACCTTACATTTCATCAATTTGGAACTTGGGTTCATTGAGAATATTAAACGAACCTCTTGGTCTCCTGAACGCCCAAGTGGGTGAATGAAAAACTATTCAATGTAATTTAACTCAATTAGATCTAATAATCATTCATTACATATATGCTTACCATTTTTAAGTGAAAAGAGTCCATGATTGAATAATCAATTCCTCAGTTTGGTATCATCATCTACATGACACTCATGGTCTTTAAACACTATATTGGGTATCATAATCCTAAAATTCTGGGTCATCACATACATACATATATACAATACATATATATACATACATTATATATATATATATATATATGTGTGTATATATATATATGTGTGTGTGTGTGTGCATGTGTGTTTTTATTTATGTGTGTGTGTGGGTGGTGTGTGTGTCTATGTCCATGTGTGTGTGTTTGTGTGTATAGATGATTGATTGTTTGTGGTGTAGTGTTTATTCATTATTCTTTTTCTAGTATTATTACCATCTCTAATCAAATAGTCATATTGAACTAAATGTGGATCCAAAAGAGGCTACTAGGGATCAATGCCTCCTCATCCCAAGCCTCAACCCCATTTTAGAAAACACTATTATTGTTTCCCTATGGCATTCAATGTATACTCATTGGTGTAATATCCTAAAATTTTCCTTCTTGGTCCCCAGTGAGAATGTGTTACTTTATCTATTAATATTAGAAATCACAAACTCAAGAAAAAGTATGTTCATGAACAAATATAACTGTGGGCTCTGATCTCCAAACCATGACATAAACACGATTAAAACTTAGCGGAAGCGAATCGGTAATCAGCGGAAGACAAAAATCACGGGAAATTAAAACTTTTTGAGATAAGAATTTGTATCCATAAAAACTTCTTTCATAAAGAGAGGTAACTGTTTACATCTCAGGATAATTACTTCTTGAGTAATTATATACATCAAGATACAAAATCTCAAGATCACTTATACAAAAAGACTCCAAGACCTGAGAGTACAGAGGACACATAGGACTGACTCTAACTACACCACATGGCAGGACAAATCTCCACCTGAGATTACTGCTGCCCCTGGTGCTGCTGCTGCTGAGACCGATCACCTGTAGGCTGGTTTCTTCGTCTCCGACATCCACCTAAAGAGTTGAAGTCTACGGGGTGAGACAATTATACATCATTGTCCCAGCGAGAGTTATAACTCTTCGCCAGAAGCTTTATTATAACATCAAAGATTATTTTAAACAGTAAAGCCTTCAAAGCATTCTATAACAGTTGCAGATATAACAAGATCTCTACAAATTAGGAGATATGGAGGATATCAACATTATTGCAATGTAACATCAATCAACTAACTTGGAGTCATCTCTAACAAGTTATACTACATGGTTGATTATGTTTTACAAACAACATTATGCCCTGTGGAGATGAGGCTTACCACTCATACTCCAACTGATCGCTGAGAAGCCGCATCAGTATCATGCATAGGTCATTAAGAGAGCCGGATTCTCATGACCTTCACCTTCCTCAGTCAGTAAGAGGATCACTGGTAGGACATCTCGTGTCTCTACTATTATAGCTCACCAGGGTAAACTGGTCCTTCGCTATTCTAGAGTCACAGTGGCGTTCTGTACTCTCTTCGTCATCACGAGGTTTCATATTTACCTACCACTGATACGGATATCTGTGCTGTCTTCGTCATCAGGAGGTTTCATGTTTACCTACCACTGATACGGTATGGAACTATAGTGAAGGATGGATGGATTACACATCTACATCACTTTCCTACACTAGGATGTAAGGTTCTACACATCCATGTACCCCACATACTCAAAAGTATGTGCTCCAGGAGTTCCCTAAGGAAAACCTGTTTCACCATCACTTAATTTCTGACAATGATGGATCTATGATCAGGGCTCTACATTATACTTGATTAGTTAGGTACATTCAGTATTCTTTAACAGCATACATTGTCCTTCAAACAATAACAATAGCATAGCAGCTATAAAAGAAGAATACTAAATGTAACAAGCCTAACTCATATCAATCATCATTTCTCATTATCTTCATCACAAGTCATCTCTAAGGCATGACCTTGATGGTATTCATGGCTCTCATAGCCCAATATCAGCATAGGATGCCACTGGCAAGGCATCAGATTACTTTACTTATTCATAAGGCTAACAACATGCCTTCAATGAATATAACATCAACATCCATACCTGGATATGATTACCTTGATATCAGAACCTGCATGGTTAATACATCTGATAAAGGTAATACAACAATAAGGAATGTACTTCCTATTTTTGTCATAAGAGTTAATTCTTTAATTCTATTCAATTAGAGTTTATTACTCAAAAGCATGTCATTACCCTTGAATTAGGGTTTACTATTCACATCAAGGTGAATTAAACTCATAACATCATCATGTATGAGTAACATCTTCATTGATGCTCTTGGATTAGTTAAAGGTTCATCATTTATCATAATTAGGGTTTCTATGATCTCACACAGGTGGATCATACCCTAATTATGCTCATTTCTGTGTATTGGAGGTGCTTTACTTGAGTTTCCACTTAAAAAGGGGTACTTTCTCTCTCTAGAAGTACTTTCTCTCTCATCATAAGGGTAGGTGATGTCAACATCACTCTAAAACATGTTGGGTTGAGTCATCATAGGCTAACATAGCCAAAAACATCATCATTATGTGATTAGAGTTACTTTCTCTCTCTAGGTTACTTTCTCTTTCATCATACTAATGGTTGATGGTAACATTACACTAGATCAAGTTGGATAGAGTCATGATGACTAAAAACATCATTATCATGTAATTAGGGTTTGAATTGAGCAAGGTATAACTTAATTGACCCTTCAGGGGTATTTTGGTAATTCACCCCATTGATCATCATCCTGGTCAAAAACCTTAGTCAAATAACCCCTTACTATCTTAGATTATCATTAGTGTTTGATTTGGGCAACATTGAACCATTTACATCATCAATTGATTGAATGTGGTCAACCTTGAGTCACATTGATTAATTCCAATCATTAATCATTAATTGAATTGAGATCGGTTGAAAGTGTTGACCGTTTGCCCACTTTGACCCTCCAAGACCGCGAGCCTCTTTCTAACTCCAAGACCGCGAGCCCCCTTAGGCTTCAAGACCGCGAGCCCCCTTAGGCTTCAAGACCGCGAGCCTCTTCAAGGGTTCAAGACCGCGAAGCCTCCCATGGGTTCAAATTAAAGTTGAGACCGCGAAGACCAATTTGAGTTGAGACCGCGAGGGTCATGAAGACCGTTTGCCCTTCTTTGACCTCAGGACCGCGAGGCCCTTCGCGGTCTTGAGACCGCGAGCCTCCTCTCGATCTTGAGACCGTGAGCCCCCTCACGGTCTTGAGACCGCGTGCCCTCTCACGGTCTTGAGACCGCGAGGCTCTCATGGTCTCAGCCGCTTGGTCCTTCAACAAGGCTCAAAGGTGCAACCGATAATGTCAACCCATGTTGAAGCCCTCAAATGGTCAAAGCTATGTTGACCACTTATGGGTTTAGTCAATTAAGGTTATGCTTGATCACTTGGTCATTCAATTGACCCATAATGGTTAACCAATTATAGTTGAAATCGATTCAATTAGGGTCTATCAATGTTCACCCATCAACACTCAATAGTGTGCATCAACACAAAGTTGAACCCTTCAATTGAGCTCCAATTGGGCCCAAACTTGGCCCAAACGGTCTTGAGATCATGTGGGTGAACCCCACATGGTCTTAAGACCGTTTGCCCAAGATTTTATCAAAGTCTAAGGTGATTTGATAGGGGTTGAACCATGATTGAACCACAAAACAGAATTTTGATTAAATTGATAACTTATTTGCAATTGGGTCCTCAATTGGTCAACTATCCTTGACCCCAGACCTCCAAACGGTCTTGGTTGATTGCCCTCACGGTCTTGAGACCGTTTGGTGACCCCCAAACGGTCTTGAGACCGTTTAGGTCAATCCACCCTAAAAACCCTAATTAGATCACCATAATTTCAGTACTGATTTTATCTAGGGTTAGCCCTAGTATTCACCCTTCAACTCTTAGCCCGTTTGGAATTAGACCATCAAACTTGGTGAGTTGTTAATTAACATAATTTTGAACAGTAATCTCATGGGGTCAACGCTTAGTCAACGACCTTTCACGGTCTTGAGACCGTGAGCCCCCTCATGGTCTTGAGTCCGTGAGCCCCCTCATGGTCTTGAGTCCGTGAGCCCCCTCATGGTCTTGAGACCGTGAGCCCCCTCATGGTCTTGAGACCGTTTGCCCAAAAAGGCAATTTCATACCGTTTGAAAATCAGCAGTTAATTCATTTAAAGTTGTGACTTAAAAAGGTCATATCTCCCGATTCCTTTGGAGTTAGTCTCCCAAATTTTGAGGGTAATTAGCCTATATAATTAGGAACAGATTTCTTATACGGTCCACGCTCGGTCAACGGGGCCAAACGGTCTTGAGACCGTTTGCCCTGTCGCGGTCTCGAGACCGTTTGCTCACCTCGCGGTCTTGAGTCCGAGAGAGCAAACTGTTAGGACCGTTTAAGGAAAAGAAAAGCGGTGGGTTTTCCTTGGAAATCACGCCTTCATCTTCTAGCTCAAGAACAGTACAGATATCCCACGGGTTTACTTGCAAAATAGCAAGGAAAAGTAGGGAAATACTAAGAGCTATCATCAAATCGCAAATAAAGATGCACATAGTAAAGCATGGGTTTAGAGTTATAAAACCCGCCTAAAGCTTTCTTCTTGAGCTCCAAGCTTTCAAGCTCCAAGCTCTAATGGCGTCCTTGAGTTCCCACAGGTTGGCCAAGGTGAAAACTCCAAGGAAGGATGAAAAGAGACGGCTAGAAAGATAGGGTTTCGAGAATTAGCCATGAAGCTGACCTTGAATTCAAATTCTAACCATGGAATTAGGCAAGAAGAGGGGTTTAAACCTACCTTGCACCCCTTGTTCGTCCTCCTTAGCTCCAAGGCAGTCCTTGGTCGTCTTTGGTGAAATGAAACAGTAAGGGAACGAAGGTTAAGTTCCCTTGCAACTAAGGGAAGGAGAGCTTATATACATGGGGTAGAATTTTCAACATTAGTTCATAAGTTTCCCTTAATTCCAACTAAGTCCTTCCTTTATTACTTGCTCGTCCCTTCCTCTTTATTCTAAGGACAAACCTTATCTTAAGTTATAGAAAAGAAGGCAAGGAAGAACAACCTAATAATAAAGTTCATACTTAAAGGGATATTGCACATGTACCCTGATTATTCAATCACAAAGCCTATTTCTTAACTTGATAACTCAATTGAGGTGAATTCCTCATCATTTCTTCTCTAAATGATGGCAAGAGTCTAAAAAGATACTTTAGATGACATTCTTTACAAATTGCATCCCATCATTTGGGTAAATTGCATTTTACCCCAGATTAGGGTTTCAAGCCCTGGGATTGCTTCCACAGCTGCACCTTGGTGCTCTAGCTTGGGAAATCCCTCAAACTTTGCCAAAGAGATTCTCATGATGTCTCAACATCAGAGGAACATCTCATCATGTGCAAATTGCAAGCTAACCCTTTCAACTGGGTAAATTGCACATAGGTCCCTGTATATCAAAACAATGCTACAACTTTAAATAAAAAGGAGCACTTACTGAAATATACGTTTCTGAGAAGCTTAATTACATGCTCAGAGTTATTCACAAAGATTTAATTACATATTTAGGCAAAACACCTAGGGTTAGCTCATAACCCAGTTCAGGGATGTTACAATAACATTCACCAAACTACATCCTAATTCACATGTATTGAACTTTCTATAACTTGTTAAAAAAAGTCATTTATAGATGTACATGACTAGCATCATCTACCACAAATTTGCACTGATACAACTACTTGTGTCCTTTTATCACCTTTTTCATGCATTCCTTCTATCTCTAAACCTAAAATGTATAAGTGTAAAAACATTAGCACATAGAGAATGTGTTGAGTATGTTGACACAAAACATTTGCAAATTATACTGTGTAAAAAATGTCAAAATAAATTATGTATATATACACAAAAATAATTTTTCTCTGTTATGAAAGAGGAACATTTAAATTCACTATTGATTTCATCATGTATATGTTGGGAGGACTAGAGCATATATTATGGAGTTCACATAGTCCACTATTCCCATAAGTACATAGTGTCTTCATAGAGTATCATAACATCCCCTCAACATAGATCAAGGGTGGTTCATAGTGTCCCTTCAACATAGATCAAGGGTGTTTCACAATGTCCCCTCAACATAGATGAACAATACTTTAAAACGTCCCCTCAAAATAGACCAAGGGTATTTTCATAATGTTCCATTAACATAAATCAAGGTCTTACTAGCTTTGTTATCATATTTATCATGATGAGGAAAATCTCCTATTATATACCCAAATCTAGGCATTTAACGTAATACCTACCTACATTATGCTCCTTTAATAATGTTGGCTTTGATGACCTTTTCTCTCTATTAGAATACAATGGAACTAAAAAAACCTAATTTGTAATATTTTTAATTATTAATTATATTATTTGAGGCTTAAGTATAATTAATTAGGTTAAAACTACAATAAGTTTTATATAATTTTATAATCATAATAGATTTTAGTTTAAAATTAGTCTCTGATATCTTCCTTGGACTAGGAGAAGGAAAGAGAAAGTTAGAAACATGATTTGGAAGTAAATTGATAAAATAAGAGATAATAGTTTTAAAGGATTACTTCACGTACAAGTTAATATTTAACATATTGAAGGGCTTGAAAAAATGAAAACAATGAGATAATTAGATATCCCCATTCTTATTTTTCTTATCAGTCAATTTTCATATATTTGGAAATTAACTCAAGCTAGGTAAAACACGTTATTATTACCAAAAAAAATTCGAATAAATATGCTCGATGGTAAATTGGAGGGAAATGAAGTATTTCTAAAAATAATAAATAAGTGGAAGTACTCTAATAAAAACATAATACTAATATTAGTCTAAATACAAAATTGCGCAAACAAATGTGCTTTTTCTTTGCACTTGGATAAATAACGATGAAAGGACTCAAATGAGTTAGATGATAGATGGAGCCCTAGCTTGGATCTCCATCTTGTGCTATTTTTCTTTTCATCACAATCAGATATATAGAATGCATGCTATTTTCCAATGAATATCATTTTATGATAAATGCACTTATTGTTACTCCTACACATTTTATAGGTATTTTCCAATTGTTAAAAGAAGGAAGAGAAGAATGATTAATCTGGGAATTCCCTACCCATCGATGTGCCTAAGTGAGGCCTAAAGATACCCTACCCCACGTGACCAAGGCATGAATTAAATCAAGGAGCACCATGTAAGAACACTTAGAAAATCAAAATGCAAGCCAAAGCCCCAAAACGACCGCAGTACTCCACAACATTCGTTCTACTAGTGTAATATTCACAAACTCAGTCAAGTGCCAAGAAATACCTAAGAAACCTAGCCACCATAGACATTTTCACAAGCATTCATGGTGTGTTTGAAACAAAAAAGAAGGTTGGTCCATGCAATACGGTGTGCCAGTGGAAGCTCATACTTTCCTCCTATCTCTTCCACCATGGTCATGCCACCCGCCATAGTCATGTTACCCTCAATCCAGCATGGCCATTCTACCTCACTTCCTTTACCAAAATTTCATCTAACATTTATATCTTCACACATGGTCATTTCCTACAACCATGATCATGGTGTCCACCACGGTTGTTCTAACTCACCTAACATTAATGCATCCTACCTGTCATTTTATCACTTTACCCCCCACTTAACCCTAGACCACATCAACCACTATGACCATGGTGCCCACCATGACCATGGTGCCCACCATGGTTGTTCTAACTCGTCTAACATTAATGCATCCTACCTATCATTTTATCACTTTACCCCCACTTAACTCTATACCACATCAACCACTATATATACATGAATGGCACATGAGAGTCTAAGGTTAGCTACTTTAAGCCTCCACAGAGGCCACACACTCCTCTCTGCTACATTCACTCCATTTTCTTCTGTTTCCCACCCAAAAATCCTAGTTTTTTACAATTTTGGTCATTTCTCTTACACTTTCATGTCTTTTTCACCCACTTGGAGTGGGAGGACGACCTCGAATCTACTAAACATGATGAATTGAGATCCTTCATCCATTCCTATGGTGTTTCTATCCTCTCTTTCCCTTTCTTCTGTTATTTCCTTATTCATGAGTGCTAAGTACCCTTTGTGGGGTGTATGGGAGCAAAAACATGTAAGTCGATTACATGTTGGGAAACATTTATGCATCAAACTATGATTTCATTATCTAATGCTACATTGCTTCTTTCCCTCTTTCTTTACCTCTTTCAATGGTTATTTGAACTATGGAATCATCTAAGGAACAGGGAAATGAGTGACTTAAGACTTGTGGTGAAAAAACTTCTAAGTTTCTTAGAGGTACCTTAGTTAGTTTCTTCCCTTCCCCCTTTATCTCTCTATTCCCCTAATCAAAGGTGAGATATCTAAGTGACAATGTGTTCTTTTACATATACACTTAGTCAAATGTCTTGCTCGGTGATTATATCAAGACAGTTGGAGGTGAAATACCTTTCACATATACTCCACACCTCTCCTTGCCCCTAAAAACCTAGACTTACATAATGTATATTTCTTTCTACTTATTCCTTAGTCAATAAAGCCTTGTAAGGGTAGATGATGCATGATAGGTGTAACGTCCCAGGATTTGAGGCCTCAGATAAAATGATCTTAAAAAGAATGATTTGACTACCCATATCACCAAGGTGTACCTCTCTTTCCGGGAGCCCATCACTAAAGAACTCCATAGTTAAGAGTGATCAGCTTGGAGTAGTACTAGGATGGGTGACCAGTAGTGAAGTTTATTCTATCTTGCGCGTGAGTGAGGAAAAAGTCTGTAGTTAAGTCTAGTGGTGATCTTCGGGTCAATCGTCATTCCTGAAACTCTATTAAAGCCTTGGGCAGTGGGCCCGGGTGTTACAAATGATATCAGAGCCATAACCCCTCCAGTATGTGGGGCCCACATGGGCATGTGGCATGCTAGTCTTGAGTTGTGTGGTCTAGGCATGTAGGAAAGGGATGTCCATGGTGACGTAGCTACCCTTGTGCTGGTATTCCGTGATCGGGAGCTGGGTGTCCATGGGCCATTCTGGGTCTGCACTGAAATGGGGAAATATTATGAGGCCATATAGTTGAGCCTTGACGAGGAAGTCAAGAGTCTAAGTGGGGGAGATTGTAATGTCCCGGGATTTGAGGCCTCAGATAAATGATCTTAAAAGGAATGATTGGACTACCCATATCACCAAGGTGCACCTCCTTTTCTGGGAGCCCATCACTAAAGAACTCCATAGTTAAGCATGCTCAGCTTGGAGTAGTACTAGGATGGATGACCAGTCGGGAAGTTTATCCTGGCTTGCGTGTGAGTGAGGAAAAAGCACGCAGTTAGGGCTAGTGGTGACCTGTGGGGCCAGTCGTCATTCCTGAGACTCTACTAGATCCTTGGGTAGTGGGCCCGGGTGTTACAATAGGGACTATTTTCCCAATACATCACCATGCCATTTGTGGCTAACTAATAGAATACGATGCATGTTCTACACTGATCCATGTTGTTTGGTTTGATGGATACTTGTTGGATGTTTTAAGCATCAATAGAACCCCATTACATTGTTAATTGTTATATATCCTCAAACAAACCCTAATTTGATCTCTTTCTAGCTAGTTGCACTCTTTCTTGTTTAGTCTACTTCTTGCCTTGTTCATGCTAACTAGATCTTGTTAGAGTGAGTAGTTCCTGGTTGGTTTCTTGTGCTAGGTTTGTTTAGTTAATTGCCTTGTGTAGTTCTTGCTTGTTTCCTTGGTTTTAATTTCTAGTCTGGTATAATTAATTGTTCTCCCTTTCTTGTTGGTAATTTTATACATGTGGAATAAATGCATCTAAACATGTATGTTGGCTTCTTATGAAGTACATGCACCTTTTTTCTTCTAGAAATGTTGATAGCTTTTATTAAACCTATTTGAATAAGAGTTTACATCAAGGTTGATAATGATAATTATAATGGGTTACTTGATAATAACCCTTGTTACATTAGAAGATATGAAAAGAAACAAATCACACTTAATTAAGAAAAAAAGATCAATCTACATTGAGTTAGAAGAAATCTAGCCTCAGGGGATATCTTCCTTTTGCTTAAACAATTAGATCATTGAGTGGATCATAATCTAGTAGGTCCTCAGTGAGCTTCTTGGCTTGAGCGCAAGTGTGGTATAGAGAAGACATTAGCTTTCCATTTGTTCCCCTTACCTCCCTACCCATCTTTCTACTTTTTTGTTGTGCATGTTCTAAAATGGACATGTTGACCAACAACACAGTGATGTGAACAATAACCCCATTTACTTCCAGGTCGGCTGCTATGTGGCTCCCAATTGAATTGTCATTATCCTATTGTGAATAGGTTTTAGTCAAATTTTATAATGTATTGGAATATCTTCAGTGGCGTGAACAATAACCCCATTTACTTCCAGGTCAGCTGCTATGTGACTCTCAATTGAATTGTCAATAGCCTATTATGAATAGGTTTTAGTCAAATTTTATAATGTATTTGAAGTGTCTTCATGTAATTTAATGGTTTAAACAATGGTTGAAACTGATAACCCTTGTTTCCGCTTGCGAGTCATGGACTTGGTTGATGTACAAGCACTTTGTTTGTGGGTATCTGGAAATGGTGATACCTCTTTGTCTTCAACTTCCATGTTTCCATGAATGTTGGAATCTCACTGCCAGACTGGGGCACAAGAAAAGGATTTGTGTTAATGTGTTGAACTACACGTAGCTTTATTAGAACATAAAAGGATCAATTTTTTATTTCAGAAAGTAAAAATGAAATCTATTTTATGCTTTGGGGACTAAATTTTGATTTAAAAATATTGAAAAGAAATTACATATAGATCCTTCCATGAGCCACCTTACACAATATATAATTTTAAAAATTAAAGTCAAAAATGTAGTGTACACAGACTTGGAACAATTTATATTTCCAAAGAGTAGTAGAAAAATTGCATTCAACATTCTCTATGGGATTTCTTATATAGAAAAGATGAGTCTCCTTACATAATATATAATAAAAAATAAAGACAAAAGTGTAGTGTACACACAGACCAATTTTAGTTCCAAAAGATAAAAAAATTGCATACAACCCCCACTACGGGCTTTCTTATATAGCATATATGAGTCTTGTTATATAATATAAATTTTAAAAATTAAAGACAAAAGTGTAGTGTACATGCATAGGGAAAAATTGTAATTCCAAAAAATAGTGGATTGTATTTATCCCTCAATGAGCTTTCTTAAATAGTATAGGTGCGTCTCCTTACATAATATTTAATTCAAAAAATTAAAGACAAAACTATAGTTTACTCACATTGGGAGCAATTTGTAATTCTAAAAAATAGTTCAAATATTGCATTCAGCCCCCTCTATGGTATTCTATGGTAAAGATGAGTTTCCTTACACAATATATAATTTTTAAAATTAAAGACAAAAGTGTATTGTACACACACATGGGCGAGTTTGTAATTCCAAAAAGTAATAGAGAAAACTAAATCATGCCCCCTATGTGGGCTTTTGTATATAGTTGAGATGAGTCTCCTTATACAATATATAATTATTAAATTTAATGACAAAAATGTATCTTATACAAAGAGAAGCTAGTTTGTAATTTCAAAAATAATCGAGAAAAATGAATTCATCCCCCTCTTTAGGCTTTGTTATTTAGTATAGATGAGTTTTTTTGCATAATATATTATTTTACAAATTAAAGACAAAAGTGTGGTGTACACACATAAGACAAGTTTGTAATTCCAAAAAATAAAGGAAAAAATGCATAAAGACCCCTATGAGGTTTTTCTTATATATTATAGACGAGTCTCCTTACACACTATATAATTCTAAAAACTAAAGGCAAAGTGTAGTGACACACACATACACTAGTTTCTAATTCTAAATAATAATGTTGAAAATGACATTCAGCCCGCTCCTCGGGCATGCTTATTTAGTGTGGATGACTCTCCTTGAACAATATATAATATTAAAAATGAATGAGAAAAGTGGAGTCTACATAAATGGAGAAATTTATAATTTTAAAAGATAACAGACAAAACTACATACAACCCTCCTTTGTGGGATTTCTTATATAGCATAGATGAGTCTCCTTTAAACATTAATGACTAAAGAGTAGTGTACACACATAAGGACCAATTTATAATTTCAAAAAATAATGAAGAAATTGCATTTGGACCCCTATAAGGGCTTTGTTATATAGTATAGATTAGTCTCCTTAATATATAATTTTAAAAATTAAAGACAAAAGTGAAGTGTACAAACACAATGACTAATTTGTCATTACAAAATGATAATGGAGAAAATTTCATTCCGTCCCCTTTTTGGGCTTTCATATATAGTATAGATGAATCTCCTTACATAATATATAATTTTAAAAACTAAAGATAAAAGTGAAGTGTACACACACAAGGACCTATTTATAATTCTAAAATATAATGAAGAAAATTACGTACATCCCCCTATTTAGACTTCATTATATATATTAGGCACAAAAATGTGCTATGCATGGGTTCTTTAGTAGAATACAATGAGTAATTTATAGGTTGAAGTTTCAAAAAAGAAAATGTGATAAATATGTACAATATTTACCGAGGAGGCCATGACCGAGGTGGTGCCTTGCCTCGATCGAGGTGGGACCATGATCAACCACTGTGGTGACCTCAAATGAGGACAAGCCTTGACCGATAACAAGCCTCGACCGTGGTGTGAATGGATAAGTCGGTGGGCAACACCTATAAATAGGCCACCCACGTTGACTTGTCACATCATCAGATCATCAAGGACTATGAAGTGATGCCAAATTCGGTACCCACTCTCATCCATCTGATCAGTCTTAGATCTCTGAAGGCGGAAGCTGAGGAGAGAGAAGATTGAAGGATCCTCTCCCCCAAAATAAGGAGAACTTCCACACCATCCATACCAGATCTAGATTCAAAGGAGTACTTAAAAGATCTTCTCATACAAAGAGGGACATGCTTATAATTTCAAAAAATAATGGAAAAAGGGCATCCAACCCCCTCTATGGGCTTTCTTATTTGGTATATATATGTCCAAAATTTTAGTCACACAATGTGTAATTCACATAAATATATGAGTACTTATACCAATATAAAATATCCAAAAACCATAGCATAAAATATGTATAAATCATATGCATATGAATGATATAATATACAAAATGTAATGTTCATCTAGAGAGTGAAATATATGAAGTCTCTCTCTCTCTCTGAATCATCTACTGAGTTGGTAGTTGATCTTTAGGACTAGGTATTCATTCGGGTATGTGGCATGGGATCCTGAGGTTCAGGATGGGTTTCCATTTATGACCTTCCGCACACCTATGGGAAGTGGATATTTACATGCCATTGGTGCCACACTTTAGTTTGTTAGCCCAGATACCCTACAACCTACAAATTACATCAAAGCTTTATGTGTCTTTTCTATCCAAAAAGCCATTGAGTTACCAACATCCATCAAGATGAAATAATGATCTACACATTCAAGTAAATTGCTAAAAATCCATCATTGTCACCTACTATCCTCTCAGATCTATCCTGTCATCCACCATCATGGTATTGTCCATCCAATATCAAACATAAAAATAACCCTGAATCATCATAAAGAGCCATACACTAAAAGATGGTTTGAGAAAGGAAAGATTACAACAAAAATTGACTCTCTCTTTCTAGATGCCAAAGCCCTCATATGCACAAACACCCATGTATTCCATCACCCACCCATAAAACCGCATATCCATCACTTATGGAGAAAGGAAAACCATGTTTGTTCCCCAACAACCCCACCAATGCTACATCACCAAGCCTAGACAAGGACACTATTGGTAGACTAAATTCTACGATTATAGAAGTGCTCAAGTCATCACATAGACCCAATTAGAATAGGTCATCCAAGCTACCATCTATCATCACTACATTCAGTTCTCTTATAGCCACACCAGAGGGAAATGCTAAAAGAAACTTCTTCATGATGGATGACACAAATACCCAATATACAAACTCATCACTTTCCATTCAAGATTCATATGAACATTTTTCTAGAAATCAATTATCATGTGATCCAAATGCTCAATATAGTGAATAATATATCTGATTTAGCTTCTTGGTCTGATACACAAGAATTTACTAGTTTTTCATCTAAGTTAGGCATGCACTTTAAAAGTGAGCTACATTCTAACTCTATCTTATGAGATATTGATTGTTTCATGGGATGTCATAACATTATACCCATCCACCTAGATATGGGATAGATAGAAACACAAAATATAATGAATCCACCTTTGTTTCATTAATTGACTTGAGCACATTCTTTCACCTCATGATTATTGCATCATGGAACAGTACTGGTGCATCCTATGCAAAATGAAGAAAACCCATTAGAGGTTTTGTCTATACAAATAAAACTAACATTATCACTATTCAAAAAACTAAGACACACATATCTCCTTTCTCTCTTAAAACCATAGGGGGAAACACATAAATGAATGGATCCAAATCCCGCCCATTGTTTCAGGGGTGGAATATCATAGGCATAAGCAACAACATCCTCAATATCATAAATCAATTACTGAAGAAATATAGTATCACTGTCACCAAGTAAAATTTTCATGACCACAACTCATGGAACTTCACATGTGTCTAACGAAAGACAAATAAACATTTACAAAGAACTATATTGTAACATCACTGACCTGGGTTATGAATTAACCCTAGGTGTTTTGCTTAATGAAAGTAATTAAATGCATGTTCTTTTCTTTGAAAAGTATTTAGGGTTCAATAGGAACTTATATTGCAATTTTAGTCCTTTTTGAATATTGTTGAAATCAATATTTTGCCTGTTTTGGACTAAAGTGCAAATTACCCAAGTCGAGGGGTCTATTTGCAAATTTTTCATGATAATATGTTCCTCATGTGTTAAAGCATCATGAAAATGAAGATGATGTCGAGGTATGGCTTGTGATAGCCTGAATACCAATAAAGAGCTGATAAATCAATGTTATGCATGAAAACCTAGTTTTGGTGTAATGTGCAATTTACCCAAAACCTAGGGGAAATATATAATTTACCACTTAAAAAAGGTCCCTAATATTTCTTGGCATCATGTGGAGCAAAGAAAATGAGAGGGGTGCCTTATTTAAATTAAGTTGAAGGAGAGAGAATCTTGATATTAAAATAATCAAGATTTAAGCATAATGGAAACATTAATGCAAAAATAAATAAAATAATTGAAGGGCCTTCAACCAAAATTAAAATGGTGGAATTCGGATGTATGTGTGGACGTCCTTGAGCTTTGCAAGGACCGAAAATATCTTAAGGAGGTGAAATTCCACCCACCTTATTATAAGGAAAAGAATTTCCACTCAAAAATATATATTAATATTATAAGGGATTAAGGTGCTTAATTTCTTTTCCCTTAATCCATGGATAATGGAAGGGAGTTAGGTGGGTTTGAGTTTCTTTTTCATGCAATCAAACCAAGGAGGAAGAGGTGGTACCATTTTTGGAATTAATTGATTTTTTTTTAATAAAACATTTTCTCTTTAATCAATTTTCTTATAAAAGAGCCTTTTCCAACCCACCTAAGGATCTTTTTCAATTCCTTTCTTCCCCTTGCTTGAAAAATCGACCAAGAGAGCTAAGAACAGCAGGAAGAACGTCCCCAACCTGTTGGTAAGCCTTTGACCTTCGTTTTTCTTGATTTCATGGTGAAAATCATAAAATAATGTATGATTCCTTCATTTCTTCACTCCATCTTCAACCCTAGTCGATCCTTTCACTCCAAAAGCTTGAGAAACGACCTTGGGAGATTGCTAGAGCTTCAACCACCATTGTATCCATGAAGCTTGGAGCTTTAGATCAGATTTGAAGGCGGGTTATATAACTTAAACCCTTAATCTTTGTCATTGAATTCAATTTCTACATGCAATTAAGTTAATTGTTATTATTGCAATAGTTTTGCTTAATTGATGGAGTTGCCATGGAAAATGGCAGTAGTTCCGTGAGTTTAAAGGTTGAAGATGATAACCTGTTCATAAGCACACACCTTAATTAAAGAAAAAAAGCAAACGGTCTTGGACCTTTGGTCCAAACGGTTTCATCAAACCGTTTGGGACCAAACAGTTTGCAAACCGTTTGGTGAAGTTGGATTCCAAACCGCATGGATGAGTTGACCATTTGGTCTAGTTGACTGTTTGAGGTATGAACTTAATCATAGGTTGGATGATGATCCAATGGACTCAATTGATTGATCCAATGTGTGCATGATCCTTCAATTGGAAACCCTAATCAAGTTGATTGATGAATCCTTGATTGGTCCCAACAATTTCAAGACAATTTGGGTCAAACGGTCTTAAGACCGTTTGAGCCCAAACGCTCTTGAAACCGTCTGGGACCAAACGGTTTCAAAACTGTTTGATGGATTGGAGTTTGATCCTTGACCCATGGATGATGATCTAATGGTTTAGAGTGATGATCCCTTCAATTGAATAATCAATGATCAATTCAATGGTGCAATTCGAAATCGATTTGATGGAGAAATGACCTTGAGAGCCCTTGCGGTTTTGGGACTGATTTGGCCCAACCGGTCTTGAGACCGTTTGAGACCAAACGGTTTTGAAACCATTTGGGGGGGGGGGGGGTCAAACGGTTTCAAAACTGTTTGGTGGCAAACGGTTTCAAAACCGTTTGGTGATGAAACTTCAAAACCGCATGAAGGTTGTTAGTGGTTCAATCACTTGGATATTGAAGGCAATGATGGTTCCAATTATCCAATGATGATTAGTAATGTTAATCAATAAAGGTACAAATGTTGAAACCCTAATAGTACCTAGGGATTAGTTTTAATTAAGTAAGGAACCCTAATTATCATAAGATCAATGACTTGGTACACTATGTCATTCATAGTTGTATGAACTTGACTAAGGGTTGATATAACCTAATCAAGTTGAGAGGAATGATAGCATGGAGTTGATACATGAATATGATTCATATGATGATTAAGGGCATGATCCTTAAGTAAAGAGATCATGAAACCCTAATCATGAACATAAATCCTAATTGACAAGGTTGTTGAACCTTGACCCTAATCCGGGGTAATTTATAATTGAAACCCTAAATGGGATGAATAGTAAACCCTAATTATGGGTGATGGAACATGAAACCCTAAATGGGATGAATAGTAAACCCTAATTATGGGTGATGGAACATGAAACCCTAAATGGGATGAATAGTAAACCCTAATTATGGGTGATGGAACATGAAACCCTAATTGGGATGAATAGTAAACCCTAATTATGGTTATTGGACATGAAACCCTAATTGGGATGAATAGTAAACCCTAATTGTGGATTATTGAATGTAAATCCTTTTCTAGGGTGAAATTTATGTGAAACCCTATCTAAGGATGGTTTCATGAGAAACCATGATGTTTGATATGCTTTGAAGCTCAAACCCAGGGTAATACTATGTATTGCTTAATGAATGCTAAATTTGGGCAATATGGTGATAAAACCATAATTATGATCTGGTAATGGGATGATTATCCTTAAGTGATATGAAATGGGAAACCCTAACCCTGGTGAGGGAATAGTGGTGTTACCCATGAATAGTGAATTCACATTTTTTGTGCATGGTTCTGTTAAACAATTGATATTACTGTTATCATCTGTGCTAACCATGCAGGTATGTTGAAATGATGATCATGGCCAGGTATGAGCTATGATGTTTAATTCACTATTGTGATTGTACCTTGAGTGCCATAATATACCTTGCTGCCTGGTAAGAGGTAACAAGAGAGTTAATGGGCCTCAAGTACCATGTGTGATGCTTGTAATAGAAAGTATCATGTTCACCTTGGTCTATTGACATGAAGGTGATGGTTACCTGGAAAAGTGGTAACAATGCTTAATGATGAATCAAAGGTTTAATTACCTAGGGCCATATGATTATGGTGATGAAATTGTGAAGGGATGAGAATTCCCAGCTTTGAAATAAGGGACTGAGTCCCCAATGCCTTTTAAAGATTGTTAAGTAATTGATGAAAATAGTACATGTTTCTTTATAGCATTGTCATAATAAGTTTTGTTTGAGAACTTGCCTGATGCTAAAAGAATATGAAAATGTACTTAATTAATCAAGTGAAATCTATTCATGTAGTGCTCTGACCATAGATCCATCATCATCAGTAGTTGGTGATAGTGAAACATGTTTTCTATGGAATTCCTAGAATTCGCATATTTTGAATATGTGGGGGTAAATGGTCGAAAATATCCTTACGTCCGTGTGAAGAGATTGAGGGAAGGTAAACATCAAACCTCTCAACCCTTCATGTGTCGGGATAGATGTAATATAAATCTCCCAGTGGTTGGGATAGATGTATCATTAATCTCCCAATGTTATTTTATGTTGGGTCAATGGAGATAAACATTAATGCTCTCGATTACTGATGAGAGTGCAGTTGACGTTGTAACTCTATAGCGAAGTTCCAGTATACCCTGGAAAGCTATTTGATAAGTCGACACAGTCCTACTTGTAGTCATGTGCTGACCAGGATGTGGGAGGTCATGGGAATCCGGCTCTTCCATTGACCTAATTATGGTACCTATTTCGATTCTAGAAATGGTCGGTTGGAGTATGAGTGGTATACCTCATCTCCTCAGAGCTTAAATCTATTTGTAAAATATAATCAGCCATGTAGCGTATTTTCATAAGATTGAAGTGCAAGAACCACTGGTTGATGTCATATTGGTTAGCATGTGCTTGATACATAGATATACTTATGTTCCTTTAAATCATATTGAACATGATACATGCTGCTTTATCAGTTTATAACTGAAACACTTGCATAAGAATGTTGCTCTAATCTGTACAGATGTTGATTATCTGCTATTGATTTATATTATCCCACTGCTCAGTTTATTTCTATTAAACTGCAATGCCAATGTTTTGGCAGAGAGTTATATCTCCCGTTGGGGCAATTTTTATAATTGTCTCACCCCCGTGGGATCCAATATTTTTAGGTAGACGCAGACATCAAGGTAGAAACTCTTCTACAGGAGAAGAACAGCAGCAGCAGACACAGGGACAACAGTGATCCTATAGGTGGATACATTGGCTGTCTAGTTTTGTGTAGTTAGTCCTATAGTCATCTCTATACTCTTAGGTACTAGGAGTTAGTGTTTTGATACTTCAATCTGAGATTTTGTGCATGTATGCCTCGAGGTGCAATGATTCATGTAATGTATATATATATGAACCATGATGTAATGTTTTACTTTGGTTCTAAATGAAAGAGTTTTCCTGTGAAAGGATCTCTTGATAAGTGGTTCTAATTTTTAGTAATTTTCAATAATTCCGCTGCTAATAATACGCTTCCACATTAGTTAATATTGTTTTATGAGTTGTATGCCACAAATTAGTGGTATCAGAGCTCTAGGTTCGCTGAGTCTATAGAGAGATAGGATTAAGATAGTTGAGTCTGTTCTAGTGTCTTCCAATTTATCTCATAGTGTCTTCTGCTCATATAGGAGAAGAAGAACTAAGGATGTCTGGATCACACGAAGAACACGCTGCTGAGAGCAGTGTTACAGCACTTGGAGGTGATGCAAGAGACTAGGACAGGGAGGAACCCGTACCTGAACAACCCCATTTCAACCCAGCTGATATGGGGAACCCAGCCTTCTAGGCTATGTTCGGGCAGTTTTTGGCAGCTATGACCCACATGACGGATAGAATGTCAATACCTACACCCAGGGCACCACCCCATGATGAAAGACATGGTGCCAGTAAGACTTTTGAAAGGCTGAAGAGGTTAGGGGCCTTAGAGTATGTTGGTACAGCCGATCCAGCAGATCTATGGTTGACTGAATTGGAGAAAGCCTTTAGAATCCTCATGATTCCTGATAATGAGAGGGTCATACATGTTGTATATCTCCTCAAAGGGAGTGTTGGCCACTGGTGGACCATTGAGGAGGGCAAAAGACCTGGAGTTGTGATTGGATGGGATGAATCCAGGCGTGAATTTGTCGCTAGATACTTTCCCAAGATGTATCTAGATGAGAAGATATCCCAGTTTGAGAAAATTAAGCAAGGACCAATGAACATTAGCGAGTATGAGTCTAGGTTCATGTAGTTGTTGTGATTCTGTCCGCATATGGCATCTAATGATGAGGAGAGAATTCGGCGGTTTGAGAAGGGGCTAAACGCTGAATTAGCCACTCTGGTGTTTGCCTTGGAGAACCGGGAGAGGTTTGCCACTTTTGTGGAGTCTGTAAGACGTATAGAGAGGTCTGTAATCGAGAAGCGACAGACCAAGGGTAAGAAGGAATACCCACAGTTTCAAGAACAGAGTGTTGGGAGTTTCAAGAAACCGAGGTATTCTATGCCTACACCACCACCAAGGTTCAATACCCAAACGTTGTGGACGTCAAGTAAGGGTAGAAACTATAGTTTACCACCGAAGGGAGCTCACAGCTCAGCCTCTACGTCTATAACAGGACCACGCAGAACACCAAGGGGGAATATAACATGTTATAGATGTGGAAACGAAGGCCATGTTGTGAGAGACTATCCTGAGAAAGTCAGGAGTGTGACCCAGCAACTGAGGCAGAGTCAGCAGGGCTCTCAGAGGCAACAACCTGGCAGTGGTGCTAGAGGACGTGGACCAGCATCCCACGCCAGTTCTTCGACATCTAACAATCGAGCACAGGGTCAACAACAAGCAACAACTAGGTTCTATGTTATGAACCAGCCTGAAGTAGTAGTCAACCCTCGGGTTGTGACAGGTCAGATGGAACTACTTTATTCTGATATGTCTTTATCCTGCTTCGTATCTGTGTTAATAGATCTGGGTGCTACACACTCTTTTATCACTCAAGAAGTGATTGATGACTGCAATATGATTGTTAGTCATAGAATAGATAGCTTGCTGTTAGAGACACCTTTGATGGGATCTGTAGTATTACGGGAAGTGTGTTCTCCCTACAATCTTTTCTTTTCTGATCACCGCATTCAAGTGGATCTTATACCACTTGAGATGTAGGGTTTTGATATAATCCTTGGGATGAACACCTTAGAAAAGTATAAGGTTGTCTTGGATTGTAGTTCCAAGCAAGCTGTGTTTACAAATGGTGATGACACATGGATCTTTCAGGGAGATATCAAGAATCTTCCAACATGTCTTGTGTCAGCTACGGTATCTAAGAGGCTGATGAGATAAGGATGTCTTGCATTCTTAGCCCATGTGGTTGATACCAGAATGGAAAGCCCTCATCCTTCTGAAGTTCCTGTAGTTAAGGAATTTGAAGATGTATTTCCTGAAGAGATTCCAGGTGTTCTGCCACCCCGAGAGATTGATTTTGAAATAAATCTAATCTCAGGCACGAACCAATAGCACAAACATCGTATAGGATGGTGCCTGCTGAGATGGCATAACTCAAGAAACAATTGCAAGAGTTGCTTGAGAAGGGTTTTATCCGACTGAGTACTTCACCTTGGGGTGCTCCAGTCCTTTTTGTTAAGAAAAAGGATGGGTCGATGCGGTTATGCATTGACTATAGACAGTTAAACAAAGTCACTATAAAGAACAAGTGTCCTCTACCAAGGATTGATGACTTGTTTGACCAGTTGTAGGGTGCGACTATCTTTTCTAAGATAGATCTGAGGTCGGGATACCATCAGTTACGTATCAAGGAGGGTGACATACCTAAGTCTGCCTTTAGGACAAGGTATGGTCACTATGAGTTCACAGTTATGTCGTTTGGACTAACTAATGCACCAGTTGCATTTATGGAACTCATGAATAGAATCTTTCGACCTTTTCTAGATTAGTATGTTGTCGTATTTATAGATGACATCCTGATATATAGTAGAGATGCTCAACAACATGAGAAGCATCTTCGCCAAGCTCTGACTTTTCTAAGAGAGCATAAGTTATATGCTAAATTTAGCAAATGTGTGTTCTAATTACCAGAAGTTTCTTTTCTTGGACACATAATATCTACTTCAGGTATTTGTGTTGATCCTAAGAAAGTGGAATATGTCCTGTAATGGGAACAGCCAAAGACACCGACAGAGATAAGAAGTTTCCTAGGACTAGTTGGCTATTACAGAAGGTTCATTAATAACTTCAGTTCAATAGCCTTACCCCTGACTAAGTTGACAAGGAAGGAGATTCCTTTTGTCTGGAATGACAAGTGTCAACAATCTTTCCAGTTGCTGAAGGAAAGGTTAACATGTGCACCTGTGTTGGTGCTACCTAAGCAAGGAAAGGGGTAATAGTATTCTGTGATGCATCTAAGAATGGATTAGGATGTGTGTTGATGCAAGATAAGCAAGTGATTTCTTTTGCTTCTCGATAGCTTAAGAAACACGAGGAGAATTATCCGACACACGATATAGAGTTAGTTGTTGTGGTCCATGCCTTGAAAATTTGGAGACATTATCTCTATGGAGAAACATTCCAGATTTTCACAGACCATAAGAACCTAAAGTATATCTTTTCTCAGCATGAGCTAAACATGAGGCAACACTGCTGGATGGAGTTAATCAAGGACTATGATTGTACAATTGATTATCATCCAGGGAAATCCAATGTGGTTGTTGATGCACTGGGTAGAAAATCAGCAACACCATCCCTAGATAAAGCACAGCTAAACTCCTTAGTGTGCTCTAAGAGAGATATGTTTATCTCGTTGAGGCAAGACAAGGTACAACTTAAAGTGTCATTGTTAGCCGGGTTGTTGGCTGAGATGCATATAAAACCAACTTTGAGATAGCAGATTAAAGAAGCTCAACAGACTGATTATATGATTCAGCAGATCAGGTCAGAATATGGCAGTGAGAAGCGGGATGGCTTCCATGATTCTGATGATCAGGTAGTCAGTTACCATGGTAGGATGGTAGTACCTGATGTTGACAACTTAAGAAAGTTAGTTCTAGAGGAGGCTCATTCTTCAATGTATGCTATGCATCCAGGGAGCACCAAGATGTATCATAACTTAAAAGATATGTATTGGTGGCCTGGATTGAAGAAGGATGTTACTGAGTTTGTTATGTGGTGTCCAGTGTGTCAGCAGGTTAAAGCTGAACATCAGAATCCTGTAGGAATAATGCAACCCCTGCATATACCACAATGGAAGTGGGATCATGTAACTATGGACTTTGTGGTTGGTTTGCCTAGAACAGCTAAAAGTCATGGTTCCATTTGGGTGATAGTTTATAGGTTGACAAAAACAGCACATTTCTTACCTGTCAAAACAACCTATACATCTGAGAAGCTTGCACAAATCTACATAGATGAGATAGTGTATTTGCACGCGGTCCCAATTACAATAGTTTCTGACAGAGGTCCTTAGTTTACGAGTTGTTTTTGGGAACGACTTCATAAAGCTTTGGGCACTCAGCTGAGGTTTAGTACAACTTTTCATCCTCAGACAAATGGACAATCTAAGAGGACGATACAAACCTTGGAGGACTTGCTTAGGGCATGTGTCCTTCAGTTTGTGGGGAGTTGGGATCTACATCTGAGCTTGATAGAGTTTGCTTATAATAACAGCTATCAGCACATTATTGAGATGGCACCATATGAAGCTTTGTATGGTAGACATTATAGATCTCCCCTATGTTGGTATGAGACTGGTGAATATCAACTTTTGGGTCCTGAGCTGGTTCAGCAAACAACTGAGAAGATAAAGATCATACAACGACAGTTGAAAACAACCCATGATAGACAGAAATCCTATGCGGACAAGCATCACAGACCCTTAGAATTCCAAGTCGGAGACATGGTGTACCTCAAGGTTTCACCTTGGAAAGGTATCCTGAGATTTGGAAAGAAAGGGAAGTTTGCTCCGAGATTTATGGGGCCTTATCCGATCATTGAGAGGATGGGAAAGGTAGCCTATAAGCTGGAGTTACCACCTAAGTTGCACAGATTGCACCCAGTGTTTCATATCTCTATGTTGAGGAAGTGTCATCCTGACACTGAGTTAGTTCTACAACATGTGGAGGTAGAACTAAATGATGACATATCTTATGTTGAAGGACCTGTGTTGATTCTTGACAGAAGAATCAAGAAGTTGAAAAATAAAGACATTAGTCTTGTAAAAGTTCTCTGGAATCACCGTGGCGTCGAAGAAACTACGTGGGAACTAGAGTATGAGATGAGAAGAAAATATCCTACTCTTTTCTCTTAATGTTATGTTGATGATTTCGGGAACGAAATCATTGTAAGGGGTGGATAAACTTGTAACATCCCTGACCTGGGTTATGAATTAACCCTAGGTGTTTTTCTTAATGAAAGTAATTATATACATTCTCTTGTCTTTGAAAAGTATTTAGGGCTCAAGAGGAACTTATATTGCAATTTTAGTCCTTTTTTAATATTGTTGAAATCAATATTTTGCCTATTTTGGACTAAAGTGCAAATTACCCAAGTTGAGGGGTCTATTTGCAAATTGTTCATGATAATATGTTCATCATGTGTTAAAGCATCATGATAATTAATATTATGTAAAGGTATCGCTTGTGATAGCCTGAATACCAAGAAAGAGCTGATAAATCAATGGTTGTGCATGAAAACCTAGTTTTGGTGTAATGTGCAATTTACCCAAAGCCTTGGGTGCAATATATAATTTTCCACTTAAAAAAGGTCCCTAATATTTCTTGGCATCATGTGGAGCAAATAAAATGATAGGGGCGCCTTATTTGAATTAAGTTGAAGGAGAGAGAATCTTGATATTAAAATAATCAAGATTTAAGCATAATGGAAACATTAATGCAAAAATAAATAAAATAATTGAAGGGCCTTCAACCAAAATTAAAATGGTGGAATTAATATGTATGTATGGATGTCCTTGATCTTTTCAAGGACCTAAAATATCTTAAGGAGGTGAAATTCCACTCACCTTATTATAAGGAAAAGAATTTCCACTCAAAAATATATATTAATATTATAAGGGATTAAGGTGCTTAATTTCTTTTCCCTTAATCCATGGATAATGGAAGGGAGTTCGGTGGGTTTGAGTTGCCTTTGAATTCAAGCAAACCAAGGAGTAAGAGGTGGTACCATTTTTGGAATTAATTGATTTTTTTAATAAAACATTTTCTCTTTCATCAATTTTCTTATAAAAGAGCCTTTTCCAACTCACCTAAGGATCTTTTTCGATTCCTTTCTTCCCCTTGATTGAAAAATCGACCAAGAGAGCTAAGAACAGAAGGAAGCACGTCCCCAAACTTTTGGTAATCCTTTGACCTTCGTTTTTCTTGATTTGATGGTGAAAATCATAAAACAATGTATGATTCCTTCATTTCTTCACTCCATCTTCAACCCTAGCCGATCCTTTCACTCCAAAAGCTTGAGAAACGACCTTGGGAGGTTGCTAGAGCTTCAACCACCATTGCATCCATGAATCTTGGAGCTTGAGATCAGATTTGAAGGCGGGTTATATAACTTAAACCCTTAATCTTTGTCATTGAATTTGATTTCTACATGCGATTAAGTTAATTGTTATTATTGCAATAGTTTTGCTTAATTGATGGAGTTGCCATGGAAAATGGCAGTAGTTCTATGAGTTTAAAGGTTGAAGATGATAACCTATTCATAATCACACACCTTAATTAAAGAACAAAAGCAAACGGTCTTGGACCTTTGGTCCAAACGATTTCATCAAACCGTTTGGGACCAAATGGTTTGCAAACCTTTTGGTGAAGTTGGATTCCGAACCGCATGGATGCGTTGACCGTTTGGTCTAGTTGACTGTTTGAGGTCTGAACTTAATCATAGGTTGGATTATGATCCATTGGACTCAATTGAATGATCCAATGTGTGCAGGATCCTTCAATTGGAAACCCTAATCAAGTTGATTGATGAATCCTTGATTGGTCCCAACAATTTCAAGACAATTTGGGTCAAACGGTCTTGAGACCGTTTGAGCCCAAACGGTCTTGAAATTGTTTGGGACCAAACGGTTTCAAAATCGTTTGATGTATTGGAGGTTGATCCTTGACCCATGGATGATGATCTAATGGTTTAGAGTGATGATCCCTTCAATTGAATAATCAATGAACAATTCAATGGTGCAATTGGAAATCGATTTGATGGAGAAATGACCTTGAGAGCCCTTGCAGTTTTGGGACTGATTTGGCCCAAACGGTCTTGAGACTGTTTGAGACCAAACGGTCTTGAAACCATTTGGGGGGGGGGGTCAAACGGTTTCAAAACCGTTTGGTGATGAAACTTCAAAACCGCATGAAGGTTGTTAGTGGTTCAATCACTTGGATATTGAAGGAAATGATGGTTCCAATTATCCAATGATGATTAGTAATGTTAATAAATAAAGGTACAAAGGTTGAAACCCTAATAGTACCTAGGGATTAGTGTTAATTAAGGAAGGAACCCTAATTATCATAAGATCAATGACTTGGTACACTATGTCATTCATAGTTGTATGAACTTGACTAAGGGTTGATATAACCTAATCAAGTTGAGAGGAATGATAGCATGGAGTTGATACATGAATATGATTCATATGATGATTAAGGGCATGATCCTTAAGTAAAGTGATCATGAAACCCTAATCATGAACATAAATCCTAATTGACAAGGTTGTTGAACCTTGACCCTAATCTAGGGTAATTTATAATTGAAACCCTAAATGGGATGAATAGTAAGCCCTAATTATGGGTGATGGAACATGAAACCCTAAATGGGATGAATAGTAAACCCTAATTATGGGTGATGGAACATGAAACCCTAAATGGGATGAATAGTAAACCCTAATAATGGGTGATGGAACATGAAACCCTAATTGGGATGAATAGTAAACCCTAATTATGGGTAATGGAACATGAAACCCTAATTGGGATGAATAGTAAATCCTAATTGTGGATTATTGAATGTAAATCCTTTTCTAGGGTGAAATTTATGTGAAACCCTGTCTAAGGATGGTTTCATGAGAAACCCTGATGTTTGATATGTTGTGAAGCTCAAACCCAGGGTAATACTATGTATTGCTTAATGAATCCTAAATTTGGGCAATATGGTGATAAAACCATAATTATGATATCGTAATGGGATGATTATCCTTAAGTGATATGAAATGGGAAACCCTAACCCTGGTGAGGGAATAGTGGTGTTACCCATGAATAGTGAATTCATATTTGTTGTGCATGGTTCTTTTAAACAATTGATATTACGGTTATCATTTGTGCTAACCATGCAGGTATGTTGAAATGATGATCATGGCCAGGTATGAGCTATGATGTTTAATTCACTATTGTGATTGTACCTTGAGTGCCATAATATACCTTGCTGTCTGGTAAGAGGTAACAAGAGAGTTAATGGGCCCCAAGTACCATGTGTGATGCTTGTAATAGCAACTATCATGTTCACCTTGGTCTATTGACCTGAAGGTGATGGTTACCTGGAAAAGTGGTAACAATGCTTAATGATGAATCAAAGGTTTAATTACCCAGGGCCATATGATTATGGTGATGAAATTGTGAAGGGATGAGAATTCCCAGCTTTGAAATAAGGGACTGAGTCCCCAATGCCTTTTAAAGATTGTTAAGTAATTGATGAAAATAGTACATGTTTCTTTATAGCATTGTCATAATAAGTTTTGTTTTAGAACTTGCCTGATGCTAAAAGAATATGAAAATGTACTTAATTAATCAAGTGAAATCTATTCATCTAGTGCTCTGACCATAGATCCATCATCGTCAGCAGTTGGTGATGGTGAAATAGGTTTTCTATGGAATTCTTGGAATTCACATATTTTGAATATGTGGGGGTAAATGGGTGAAAATATCCATACGTCTGTGTGAAGAGATTGAGGGAAGGTAAACATCAAACCTCTCAACCCTTCATGTGTCGGGATAGATGTAACATAAATATCCTGATGGTTGGGATAGATGTATCATTAATCTCCCAATGTTATTTTATGTTGGGTCGATGGAGATAAACATTAATGCTCTTGATTACCAATGAGAGTGCAGTTGACGTTGTAACTCTATAGAGAAGTTCCAGTATACCCTAGAAAGCTATTTGAGCAGTCGATACAGTCCTTCTTGTAGTCCTGTGCTGACCAGGATGTGGGAGGTCATGGGAATCCGACTCTTCCATTGACCTAATTATGGTACCGATTTTGATTCTAGAAATGGTCGGTTGGAGTATGAGCGGTATACCTCATCTCCTCAGAGCTTAAATCTATTTGTAAAATATAATCAGCCGTGTCGTGTATTTTCATAAGATTGAAATGCGAGAACCATTGGTTGATGTCATATTGCTTAGCATGTCCTTGATACATAGATATACTTATGTTCCTTTAAATCATATTGAACATGAGACATGCTACATTATCAGTTAATTTATAACTGAAACACTTGCATAAGAATGTTGCTCTAATATGTACAGATGTTGATTATCTGCTATTGATTTATATTATCCCATTGCTCGATTTATTTCTATTAATCTTCAATGACAATGTTTTGGCGGAGAGTTATATCTCCCGCTGGGGCAATTTTTATAATTGTCTCACCCCCGTGGGATCCAATGTTTTTAGGTAGACGCAGACATCAAGGCAGAAACTCTTCTGTAGGAGAAGAGCAGCAACAGTAGACACAGGGACAACAATGATCCTACAGGTGGAGACATTGGTTGTCTAGTTTTGTGTAGTTAGTCCTATAGTCATCTCTGTACTCTCAGGTCCTATGAGTTAGTGTTTTGATACTTCGATTTGAGATTTTGTGCATGTATTCCTCGAGGTGCAATGATGCATGTAATGTATATATATATGAACCAGGATGTAATGTTTTACTTTCGTTCTAAATGAAAGAGTTTTCCTGTGAAAGGATCTCTTGATAAGTGGTTTTAATTTTTAGTGATTTTCAGTAATTCCACTGCTAATAATACGCTTCCACATTAGTTAATATTGTTTTATGAGTTGTATGCCACATATATGACCTGGCCCAGACCTACACATCATCAACATAGCTCACAGTAGGAAATTTCAACCTCATTACTTATTACATTGACATTATCAACACTCATAACTCAACCACACCACATCTTAGTAGATTTGATAAACTCTTCTATCTATTCATCATTAACTACAAACTTACTGACATCACGATTTCAAATTTTTTATTCACTTGGAATTGTTGCACTGCTTGGGCAAAAATTGATAGTTTTCTTTGTTCATAGAAGTGGGAGGACAAACATCCTCTTTTGCCTCATCTAGACCTATCTCCGATCATTTCCTCATCACCATTAACACCACACATGCTACTTGGGACCAAAAACCTTCCATCCTTGAACGATTTTGGATGGAACACCTTGATTTTAAACCATTGATCCAACTACACTGGCCTATCCCAATCATACACATAAACTTGGATTGTATATCCATAGAAAAACCAAAAACATATGATGATAGTATGGAAAAAAATCTTTTGTAATATTCATAAATTACTTTTGGACATAGAAGATCAACAATTCACTTAAGACAACAATCTTCTAGCTGACTTAACTCTTCACTCTAGATAGCAACCCTCTAACTAATCCAACTCACACTCTGGCTATTAAAGCTGAATTAAACATCTCACATGCCAAAATGAACTTTATAAAAACAAAGATCCAAAATTAAAAGGACTAAACAAGGTGATAACAACACTAAGTTCTTCCATAATTGCTACAACAATAACACTAGAGTCAATTCCATACACAGTCTGGACATCAATGGACAACACACTACTAATAGACATACCATTATGACACACATCATCAACCATTTCACATCCCTATTCATTAATAAAAACCATTGTTCACCGCATATCCACATCCCATTGGGATTATATCTTTCCTAACGACACTCTTCTACCATCAAAACTTATTACACCTTTCTCTGAGACTGAACTCAAGAAGGCTTTTTCCAATTACGAGTTGATAAATACCCAGGACTAGATGATATAAATACTAAATTCTACCAACATATGTGGGAGGACATTTAGTGGGATTTCATGTATCTCCTACAATACATCTCTCTTAATGATGACTTCAGACCCTACATAGATGTCCTCAATCACACACATATCACACTCACTAAAAAGATAGATACTGGAAACCATTAATCACTTCTGAAATTTCAACCTTATCAACTCTTTCTAGAAGATTATCACCAAACCATGACTACTAGGATGAAACCACATTTAGAAAACATCATTGGACACCAACAATGTGCCTTTCTCAAACATAGAAACATACAAGTTGCCTACATTATATTCTATGAAACAATTCACACGTGGCACAGAAACAACACCCCACTCCCAGACTTTAAACTTAACTTTGAGAAAGCCTTTGACAACATCAATTGTAAATGCATATTGAATGTACGAAAGATGTGTCTTCCTTAACCGGCGGATCCAATGGATTAATGTGTATATTCTCCACACGTAAATTTTCCACGATCATTAATAGATCACCATTTTAATATTTTCATATATCAAATGGACTTGGACAAGGCAACCACTTATCTATTGGATCCTAGGATGGGTGATTAGATGCTCTAGAGGGGGAGTGAATAGAGCGGAATGCACTTAAACAAAATTTATTAGACCTTCAAGTTATATCACAAGGTAAGGTTGCTAAATAAGAAATTTGAGTGCAACTAAAACATACATAGCAAGGGAGGGGGAGATTGAGCAAGCACCAAGTGACAAGTTATATAGAGTGGTTTCATATTCCAAACTAGGAGTATGTCAGTCCACTACATGGAGAGGTCAACCTCTAGGATATCTAAGTGTGTCTTCCCCTATATATTCACTTATAAAAGTTACAACACATGACCCACCAAAGGACTTACTTATCGAATACAAAGACAAAGAGTCTTCAACCTTACCAAGGACTAACCCACTTTGCAACAAGTCTTCAGCCTTCTCTGAGGACTTACCCACTCTTGCACAAGTCTTCAGTCTTCTAGGAATTACCCACTCTTCTTGGATCTTCAGCCTTTAACTTCACCTTCACTCAGAGAAGCTTTCACCAAGGACTTACCCACTTGAGTAAGGAGTCATCTGCCTTCACCAAGGGCTTACCCACTCTGGCTCCAAGTCTTCAGCCTTGATCTTCACCAAGGGACTCCTTCGCTTGTTCTTCTTCACCTCTCTTAGCCAAGAAAGAGAACCTTCATCTTCATGGTTGAAATGAGAGATTGGAAGGTGATGGAAGTGAGAGCCTCACAAGATATACATGTAGGACTAGCTCTCTTACAAATCTCCTACTCACTCTAATGGATGTAGCAAGTAATTAAGCTTAGAGAGAGAGGAGGTTATAGGATGCACTCAACTATAGACTAGGAACCTCACATAGAGTTTTGCATTAAATGCTCAACCTTAGAATGAAGTCCAATGGGTCATATTTATAGTTGGGGATGCCTAGAAGCCTTTGGGAACACTTAAGGATGAAAACTAGACATTTTGTGGTTTGTAAGGGATATATTTTTTATTTTTGTAACTCCATAATGGCTAGAAACACTTTTCTACACTTTTCCATACAGTGTTATCGGCCGAGCTTCTATAAAGGTAACTCGACCCAATGTACTATGCGAAAAAGCTCATATGATCAATTGGTCGAGTTTGCCCTAGTAGGAACTCAACTGATAGATTAAATTAGTTTTGTTCTAGTGCAGTGGTCAGTCGAGTTCTGATCATAGGAAACTTGACTGCCCAACAACATTATCAAAATACATCAAGGATCGATCGATATTGTAACTCGACCCATAAAGTGCTTGTAATAAATTTTGAAAAATGTCATTAAAGTGCTTAAATATTCGATTTAAGTGATCTAAATTTTTATAAGCTTAATTACAAGTCATACAATCATTATGAGTGATTTACAATATGATTCTAATGGATTTACATCATATTCCACAAAAGTGCACTTGCATTGATTTTGACTTGTCTTTTCTCCAATTTGAGATGTGCAAGTTAGGACATTTGGAGTGTGTCTATACCTAATATGAAACCACTCCAGTAGAAGAATTAGACACAACTAATTGGAGTGGTTTAGTCATCATGAAAATAAGGGTTTAGTCAGTTTAGATCGAGAGTCAGTATTGACCTAGAGTCAACATTATCCCCTTACCTTTTCATTCTTGTGGCATCCATCCTTACTAACATGATCAAACTTGGCACCCAATAAGGGATGATCACATCCCCTCAAGAGTGCAAAGAAAACATCATACAATATGCAGATGATACAATTATTTTCATTAACCTTGACAACACTATTGTCATTAATTTCATCTATCTTTTGGGCATCTTCTCATACATTACTGTAATCAATATTTGTCTTCATAGATCAGCAATTATAGGCACACATATGAACCACAAGTTAATCCAACTACAAAAAACCCTTCTTAAATGCAAAGTAGAAACCTCCCTTTCCCATATCTTGGGCTTCCTATCTCACCTCACCCGATGCCACAAACTATCTAGAACCCCATTATTGACAAAATCAACCACTATTAACATAATGGAAAACTAACTTTCTCAACCTAGAGGGTAGACTCACACTACTTAACAACTTAGTCACTACAATAACTACCTACTATCTCAATTGCATTCCACTGTCGCCTCACCTTCACAACAACATTGACAAAATCTGAAGAAATTTACTTTGAAAATACACATGAAACAAATTCCATTTGGTTAACTGGGGCACTATTTGTGCACCAAAAAAATATGGAGGATGGGGCATCTTGAACATCAAAATGCATGCCTTATGTTTGAAAAATTATAGTTTATTTATGCTAAAATAGAAAATGCATTTGGAGAGAACACATTATGGAAAAATACAACAGAAGTCCTTGGGGGGAAATAACACAGAGCAAAGTATCGCCTCTTTGGAAACATATCAACCGCCACTTACACTAGATCCATAGTTTTATCCGCACTCCATCCCATGGAGTTAAACATGTCAAATTTTGGACTGATCTATGGTATCATGGGCTCTGCATAAAGAATCACAACACCAACGTCCATATACCACACCCCATGTCAAACATTAACACATGGAAAACTATGTTCCTTCTGGGCATCCAAATAAACAACATCCAAAAACATTCCCACAGTAGAGATGCTCATTGACCTGTATTGTCATCTTGAAACAAATATTAGGAATCATGTTTCATGGATTGGGGACCCACCTACACACCCAAAGCAACATGCCTTTTCTTCACCTTATGTGGTTATCACTATCCCACTAAGTATACTGGAGCATCATTGGTTTCCAAAAATCAAGCTCATTATTTGGTTTATCTGATATGACAAAATCATGAGTGATAACAATATGAAAAAAGAGAATTTCAAGGCCCCTCCAGATGTGATCTTTTCCAAGCACAAGATGAAACTGATGCACATCTATTTTTTACTATTCCACATCTTCATTCATCAGAGCATTATTTTTCAATTGTTAATTTGCACACTGTCCAAACACTCAACAAAACAAATTCATTTCTGCAACCAAAGCCTTTAATATTAAATATATATATACGCTTCTGGCTTCTATAGTTTGGAGAATATAGTTAGAGAGAAATTACAGAAGATTCAACAACCACAAATATAATATTCAATCACTCATCTAACATGTAATAGTTACATATGAACAATATCTTCATTGTACAGTCACAAAGTTTGGAACATACCAATGAATATGAGCATCCATCACAACCTTTTGGAGGCACGGCCACCATTCAGAGGATATTCACCATTGAGGAGATATTATAGAGACAGATGATTTTTTATGTGTTTTTATCTTTATTTTTTATTGCTTTCATTGTAGAGGCCTACTGCCTCCCCCATTTAAACACTTTTGCAACACCTTTGGGTATCTCTTTTATAGTTGCCATGGCACTCCTGATGCTATCGAAACTATGAAATGTACGACCGTACTTATTTATTAGCATGTAGTTGTATGTTAATCTTACATTATATATATTTGATTATTTCATCAGAAAAAATTGTCACGTCTTCTGGGTCCAACTTCAATCCCCGTCTTTGTGCCTAGTGAATCATGACCCTTCAATTATTAGGCCCATGATCTGTGGGCACAGAGGATACACCCGAAGCATATATTATGTGTCGCTTCTATATATCTTGACAAGAAGTCTCAAAGCTTAATTGAAGGAAATTGAGCCGATTTTGTGCTGGGAAACGTGGCCTCACCCTTCTTTCGAAGTGACTTCCGACGGGAAGAATAGCTTCAAGTTTCCAGTTTACTCGGTTTTAAATGTACCGATGACCATGCATGCCTTAATCCATGAATCCAACATAAATGGGTTTGCACCAACAACGGGTAAGAGAATGAGGGCGCTTGTTCCAAGTTGAGCAAGCCAAGTGCTTAAAATATATGCTAATTATGTCTGGCATAAATCCAACATATATATATCGTATGCGTGCACCAAAACACCACGGGTAAATGGGAGGAGAGGACTGATCCTACTGTAGCGGAGATGATTACGGCGATGATAATACATGTTTAACCCAGAAGAAGCTTTTGGATGAGCGTCGTTAAGACGCGTGACAGCCAGGCAGTGGTTGTAGACTGGCAGTCTGGTACTGGCGGACAAAACAGTAGAGATCATCAGTAGGGAGGGCGGCCGTAACGGGAAAAGAAGGTTATAGCAGAGGCAATAAATAGATAACCGAGCCCGGAGAGGCGCAAAGACGGCAGCAGTAGAATTGGTCGATGGGAATAGAATATAAAGGGACTAATCCCTTCCTGCTACCGCACGCAACAGCTCACCGCCCGCCTACGCTCCACAGTTCACCTCCTTCCTTTGCATACACTCGAGGTGGTCACCTCGCCTCGCCCCCAACCCCGCGCCGGCTTTGCAGGAGTTTGCTCCCCCTGCGGGCGGCCTCGACGGTCCCCCCACCGCCCTACCACTCCTTCCAATCAACCCTGTGGCTGGCTGTGGGGAGCTGCATGTATCTTTTCCCTGCCCCTGTTCTCTGCAAAGAGAAAGCAGCCAACTTGCTTGGAACACCGGGAGGGAATGAGACAAGAAAAAGGTCTTGTTCTTTATTACGATGGGGGGTACCTAGTGAGGGAATGAATACACGTTGGGGATTGAAGCGGACCCAGCTTATCCATATCGTGCCAGAATGGACGGACTACGAAGGACCTCCAACATTTTGTTTTCTTGTCATGCAACAACAGTACCTTGATAATGCGACTAGTATATCAGTACCATAGTCCCAAACAGTGCTCCTGCACAGTTTGAGGGACGGTGGACACAAATCCGTACGATGACTTGTTCTATGATGATTAATGACTGTTGTTAATAGATATTTTAACAATGACAAATAGATTGGAGAGCAGTGTTAAGGCGCTTGCTTAGGGATAAGCATGTGCATTGTGAAATGGGGGCATTAGCCAAGCACGATTGTATTCGATGACTTGCACTCAGAGTGTATTATGAAGAAACAAACAACCCTTCCTTGGCGACTGGAAGGGGCTTTACAACTGGGTTTAATGGTCATTGATTGGGATAGGTTGTTGTTGATGCCAATACACTGGGTGTGGTTTGGTTAAACTTAGAGCAACCCTAATATTGCATACTAGACTGTACATAGTGGAATGTACTGTACTTTTTTTTTAGGCTTGATAGGTAGCAACATTTAGATCAAACTTAATTTGACTGTTAAAGAATGGTTAAGTCAAACTAAGTTTGATCTGAAACCAAAGTCATTTAGTAGCTACCACTTGTAAAGAAGTGAAACCACCTCTCTACTAAAATTTGAACAATAGAACATTCAGTCCAAACACACTTCATAGGTATGCTTGGAGTGGGTGTAAAAATTTTAAATCTTTATTAATGGTATACAAAACAACCAAAGTATAGCAACAGAATAAAAACGTTGACTATATTCAGTTTCTCATAAGGTAACAAAAGATCATTTTCATCTTACATGTAAGGGTACATCATAAGGATCCAGGTAGAGGGAAATCTAATCCACATCAAGATTGTCTTCAATCTTTAACTCCTTAAGCTAAGTTCATATCTTTAAGTCATGTCCTCCATGTCCTTCACCTAGGGTTGGAAGCGTACCCCAGCAACAAGGAGAAGAAAAGGAAACATCAACAAAGGCTGATATGTGCATACTAGAAAGGAACATTGATCAATATTACAAAATAAAGGACAACAAATATAAAAGGCTTCCCATAGAAAAGATGAGGACTACCCAAAGAGGGCATAAAAGGAAGAGAATGACAAGAAAAAGAGATACTTTTTTTTAATTATGAGAGAACCGCCCCCGTATAAGCCCCACAATCGTGACTCCCCCAGACAATCGTGACAATAAAAAGAGATACTTGCCATAACCAAATAAATAGAATCGTGCCATACTAGCACATATTAAGAAATTATGGCACACACCCCATAATCATTAATTTGTATACATGTGAGATAAACATAGCCCTAGAACAATATAAAGACAAAGGCGACCAAGGCTTCACATCCTAGAAACTTGATAGAGAAAGGAATACTGTCAATCTCCCAAATATATAAAATTGATAATGGAATATTGCCAAACTCGGGTATAGAGAATGGGATACTGCTACTCTCCTAGAAAAAATAACATGGGAATATTGTCTCAAAAACCAATGTAATTTACACTACTCTAGTTCTACTAAATCACATAGCATGTAAAATATAGAGGCAAGTAGAAAGTATAGTCAGATTTACACAATGTTGCCATCACACAATGGACAACACAAACATATAAACATCCACTTCAAAGTGGGAACATATCATCAAAAGTCCAACAAAAACCACGGCACAAGATAAGATTCAAGAAAATATCCAAGATTGCCACAAACAAGATAGTTCCCAAGAACCATGATATTAAAAGAGAAGAGCAATGTGTATAGGTTATTGTCCATAGGACCAAGAGAATGAATAATATAGGTGAATTGCTCAATATGGAAAAATAGGGGATACAACATACCTCAACATCAGAGTCAAATGATCTAAAGTCCAACTAGGTCCAAGTCTAGGTCACTAGAGAACCTATTAAGCATATATGTAGATTTTGAGTCAATTTCATATTCATTATTCAAACCCTAAAAATTACCTTTTTCTTATATGCAATTTAGGTTACAAAAACCATACCACATTTTAGTTTACCTTTTTCTAAGTCTAAAACATATTTTATTATATTTTTCTAACATACATATATTTAGTTATGGATTTTACAAATTATTATCTATTTAAGTGAATTCATTAAAATCACATATGTTCAAGATAGGATTTAGTCGACAAAACCAACACCATTAGGAAGCCCTTATTTTTATGAATCCAACGACTATATATTTGTATTTTTTTTATCAGTAAATAATTAGTTATCAATTTTTCAAAGCCAACCAATAGGAAAAAGGGAGAAAGTCACGTCAGCACACAACTTGCGAGAAATAGAGCATGGGCCCGCTGACTTGGCCCAATCATCGAAAACCTACTTTCCATGTCAGAGGTCGATGAGGTGCGCAACTAGACATGAGGGAAACGAGATGAAATGACCTTTTCTCCCTCAATAGGTGTGACAAAACCAAAATTGAATCAGGGTCGATTAGGTAAAATACTCGAGGGTTATCTTCCTCATTCCAGCAACTAAGAGCAATTGATCCACAAAACCCCCATCCCCCATTCTACTACACAGAAGGTAGCAGCACCCACCTCGTCGGAGTCTCCCAGTCTCAAGGAGCCCTAACTCAGCGTCTGAGGTGACGAAATGCGCCAGATAAACATCTCGACATGGCCACAAGCAAAGCAAAGCTTGGTAAAGAAGCCAAAAGAGGGAAAACTACCTTACCATGAGCAGAGATGAATCAACGATTCCTGAGGGTTCGGATAGGATCAGGGAGCTCTTCCTGGTTTGCACAAGCCTCGCTGCCACTGGCGGAGGGGAGACGAGCCCACCCCCCCCCCCCCCTGCAAAAAGGGACGACATCGAGTCGGGAAGGCGGGATAAGGGCCAATGCCACCCTAGGGAGGTGGTGGAGTCACTCGCTGGATGCAGTACGAAGGTAAAAGAGCGGTTAAAGGTGAGTGAGAAACCTCGAGGTAGAAAAGCGTCTCGATGAAGATGATGAACAGGGGATGTGAAGAACCATTTCATCGACTGGGAAACTAGGGTGACGACTCTTAAATAAGGTTCGATCTGCATGGAATCGGGTGAGGAAATATCACGAAAGCAAAACGGGCAGAAAAATTGAGAGGTGCAGAAGAAATCGAAAAAGGGAAAACATGGCTATTGCAGCGAGCAAGTCGGAAAGGAGTCAGAGGAAAAAGAAAGCTTCGCAATCATCAGATCAGGAACCAAGGGTGGCGATTAAACTGCATATAAGGCAGTCCTACATGACACATAACATGGAAAACCTTATACCAAAAGAAATCAGATTCAAGTGACATATGTTAATTTATTTATCTTTTCTCTCTCTTAAATTAAGGGTCCAAACATCATCTGAATTAGGTGAAACTTTGCACAGAGACCAATGAAGGCATGTAGATTCTGATTATGCAATTAGATTTGCCTTTTGAGAACTTTTAATGTGTTAAATAAATCAAACCTTCTCTTTCTTCATTCACTAATGACATTAGGATTTTCCATATTTGATGAAACTTCACCCACAAGTCATGTTTAATGTATTGGATACGAATTTTCCATCAATTTTACATGTTGGAGTTGTTTGAGCATTTATTTAATATTTTAAAGGTTCTACACATTTTCTCTCTCCTGATTTCAACTTTAAAGCAAACTTTCTCCAAATTGGATGAAAATTCACCCAAAGGCATATTTTAATATGTAGATTATGAATCTAAGATTATTTTCCACTTTTGGAGTCATTTATTATTTTATTTGAGATATAGAGCTGAAAAGCAAGTTTAGTGTGAAAGCAACTCATAATAGAGGAAAGTATTGATAAAACCTTATATTGTTAAAGAACAACTAGAATTTGAATTTATCCTTGCGGCCTTGCATGATGTTGGTACATGATTCTAGAATCCTTGAGTTTCCTGATTTGTGTGTGGACTCTTGTACTGCTTTAATGTAGTCCTTCCACTAAACTTAACCTTTATCAGCCTCATGTTGATCTCCCTTGGACTCTTCCAAGGTGGTGGTGTGGTTCTAGTACATGAATGAAATCGATGGTGGATGTTGATGGATGGGGAATAAAAAATGATTCATCGCCATGTTTATATGGGAAAACAAGGAAAACCATGAAGACTCGCTTCGAAAAATCTGATAGATAAGGGAAATAAGAAAAATGGGAGAAGAGGACAAGGCATCAAGTTACACGAGGTAAACATGTTAGGCACCCCCAGGATGCACATGCAGTATCATAAATTCCAATGAGGTTAAGATGTTTTATTGTTCTTTAATTCATATATACTTATGTATGCAATTTATAAAGAGAAATGATGATATTACCTGCAAATCAAATGTAGAGATAACCAAATGGTATAGGTGATCATCATCCTCAGATGCCCATATCCTCACACCACTAAGGGGTTGAAAAAAGGGGATAAGATGTAAGAATAACAAATAAAAACCTACAAAAATGATGTAGGTGCTATCAAAATTGTATCGGTGATCATCAACAATGGTTGCTCATATCCTCACACCATGAGGGCTGGAAAGGGGGGTGGAAGAGGATGGATTACATTATGTCAATTCATATGTCTACCTTGCCTGATAGTCATTAGGAGGGAAAGAATTCCTTCTCTCTTGGGATGTGGATGTTTCTGCCTCTCAATATTGAAGCCAATGCTAATTGTAGCCATTTTAGAGGATAGTCCAATCCCCATATCTCTAGCCAAAGTGTAAACCAAAACTCTAGCCTTTTTTTGAGTCCAATCCAGCCTTAAAGTCGTAGCCTATGTAACTATTTGATGGGGTTCTATATTTATATAGGATAAGGGTGTCCTAGTGTTAGGGTTTGATTTTGAGTGTTTTTTAGGAAAAAAAGGGGTTGGAAGGTGGTTGGGCACAAGATAGGAGGTCATCCTTTTTCTTGAATCTTCAAGATGTGTTTTGGTCAAGTTTGTTAAGGGAAAAAAACCATAAGTGTGTTCTACATGTACACTTCACCTTTTGAAGGTTTCATGGATGTGTTTGAATGATGTGGAGTTGAATGTTTGAAGTGGGAGGCCTACATAACCCAAGGCACGTGTCAGGTGTGCACCCCACCTTCTAAAGGATTCTAGGAGGCATTTGAAGCTGACTTGACATGTCAAAGTGGGAGACATGGGGAACACGAGTCATACACCAAGTGCAATCCCACCTATTAGATGCTTCCTAGCACAGATCTGAGATGCTTTGGTGGGCCTAGGCTAGAAGAGAAAGATGAGGTGTGTGCCAAGTGCACGTACTACCTCCTAAGATCTAATTCGTGTGAGTTTATATTATGCACATTTGGGATGCATTTGCACACATAAACCAACCTTTAGTGACAAGGTCCACTTCATGGGATAAGATCAATTTGTGACCTTGGTGACAAACATCCAAACATGGTAATATGTAAATAGCTTCTCATGAGTTGAACATTCACTCATATCTGTAGTCTTTGTGTTGAGGGAATTTGATGTTTGAATGCCACAAATGTGACTTCTATTAATGATAGATATAGAGTCACATTTTGCTAATTCATCATTTGAATATGTGCTTTGTGTTGATTATTAGATATAACTTGATATTTGATCACTAATCTAATCTATATCCTCATGGTTAGTTGGATATGTTGATTATTACACTTGAATCATCTTTTTGAATCCTGACATCCATCACAATGTTACTTTTAGATCTAAGATGTTCATATCACCTTATCTCACTCAAGGGTGACATTTAGCACCTCATCCAAATTTTAGGGAATATTATTCATCGCTAAATCTGTTCTAATTTTGAAGTTTGATTGTTATTATTTTTTTACTCTTCGGTCATCTTAGTTAACACTTGCACTATTTTACCCATTTGATAACCCAATCAAGAGAACTTAACAATTTAGTGTTAACAATTTGCCTCTCTCAATAGAGGTATGAAGCATGGTCGGTTGAATCCTTTCATGATGAGGATTGAAGTTTTGAGACTGACAGACAATCATTTCTTTTTTCACATATGTCAGTTCAAGGACACCAAATGTGGGTAATTTATGAAGAAACCATACTTGTGGCAAGAGTAAGCTCAATTCAGGTAGTCATATTTTTCTTGCATGAGTAAAAATTCAAGCTCCTATGTAGTACATCAAGATTGCTTGTTTTAAAAGCAACAAACTACTTTCAGGTGTAAGGTTTGAAATAGGGTGCTTATAGCTCAAAAGCAAAGGTTTCTCACTTTTGTGAGGTTAATTTGTGATAGAATTAGTGGCCAAGTGGACTAACAAGGGCATTCACACTACGTCCTGGATTTACGGGGGTCATCAAGATGCAAAAAGGCTTGAAAGTGTTGAAAATCAGCATTTTGGGCATGTAAATCTGACTTGAGTTGACTTGATGGGATGTGTGTGGCCAACCCACAGATCCAGCTAGGGATTGGGCCCAAATTGGGTGCACACTCACTCCATGCCTCCTCTAGTTTAAAAGCACTAGGATTTTTTAGTGGGGAATGGAGGCACAACATGGACACCCCTTTTTTCTCAAGAATGGATGTCCTAGGAGCGCCAACTTACTGTGTGCCTCTGTTGACTACCTTTATAATCATGTTGTTGGGGTTGTAATACCCTCACAACTTAAAAGTTAGTCTATCTTCCATGCTCTAGTATAGATGTGAAGAAGGAGAGGGGACTGTATTAAACCATTAACAAGGCTACAGAAGGTGTGAACTTGCATCTTCCTTCATTTCTCCTTCCATTTTCCTCAAGGTGGGAAAATGACATTCTCCACTACCTATGGGTTGTATATTGATGCTTGGTGGATGCCAAATATGTGGTTTAAGTTGGGCGTCTCCATCATTGTATGTTTGAGATGTGGATGTGTTTACATCATAAATAAGATTTGACTAGAGAATATTAGGGTTCTATGATCGGCCTTCATGTACAAGGCATCTTTGATATCCTGTACGTATTGGTGGACACAAAGTTGATCAATGTTGTGAAATTTTAGGATTCAAAAGTCAAATATTTTTTATATTTAGTCAAACTTATCTAATGCCAACATTAGAAAAGATGATGTACTTTATGGGCCTACTGTCGAATGATAGTTGGTCTTCACAGTACTCCACTAATTCCCTAATACATCTTATAGCCAGTATGTTGGGTGTGAAGAAGAATGTGGATACTTATTTCTTAAGTAGAAGAGGAGAGATGGTGCAACTATTAAGGTGTAAAACTTCTTCAGATCAAAGAAGTGCCTACCTGAATGTCAAGACTTGATAGGTCACTTGGTAGCATTTATTGTCACATTGTTTGGGGAGACTTTGATTTACACTCTGGGGGAGAAGGTCTCTGCACAAGTGCTTCCAACTATGGGGGTCATCATGCAAGGCAAGTGCATCCTTATTTGTCTTTGTCAAAACTATTCTAATGCCAAAGTATTAGGTGGATCCACCCTTTTCTATGGATTTAGCTATCCTTGCATCTTGTATGTAAGGACCCTGACCTCCATTTAGGGCTTATCCTATTTGCTTTGCTTAAACCTGATGCTTAGTTGCTTGCTAATCACCTTTTGTGGTGATTAGGTTTTGTTGGTGCTTTTTTTAGAGTTAGAGGTGCTACTTGCAATCAACCCAAGTCTAGGGTTTGAGGGCAAGTTTGCCACCTTGTGAGGTGTTCCTCCCTCTCTTTGCTTCCTCTTGTGTTGATAGGAAGGGTTGGGCTCGTTGCTTGGGTTCCTTTGGGCTTGGTTGAGCTTGTTGGGCTTTGTGGTGCCTTGTCTTTGTTTCTTTGGACCTTGTGTCGGGAAAGAGTGCTCCGTGTCGGCTTAGGTGTGTCGGCCTATGGTGTGTCGCCTAGGGTGTGTGTCGGCCATGGTGTGGGTGTGTCGGCCATGTCGTGGAGGTGTGTTGCCCATGGACCCTTTGACTCTCTTTGACCTCATTTGTGTCACCACTAGTGGAAACTTGGTGATTGATGCTTGCATGTGGCAATGGCCTTGGACATGTGTTTAGGGCATGTGAGAGTGGTGGCTTTGCACATGGACAAGTGTCCCTAGGTGGGCGACACCTTGCCTTGTCTTACCTTGGTTTCTCCTCCATACCCTCTTATATATGCATTTCCTTTCTCTTGTTAAGGATCCCTTTAGTTCCTTAGTCTCCTTCTCCTTTGGTGCACGACACCCCCCTTTCCTTTGCAAGCTTGGTGGTCGATCCCTGCCTTGGAGTCTCCTTCTTCCTCTAGTGGTGGTCGAACCGTAGAGTGCCTTGTTCTTCTTCTTGTGGTGGTGCTTGGAGCTTGGAGCTTGCTTAAGGCGGGTTACATAACTCCTAACCCTAACTACACTACCTTATTTTATGTTCTTATATGTTGCTTATGATCATATCGGCTATGTGTGTTGCTAATTTGGTTTCTTGCTTAGTTGTTTCTTATTGGCTGATCCATGTTCTAGGGTTTCTTGGTGAGCAACACCCCTCTCCCTCCTTTGGTCTTGAGAAGTGAGCTTGAACTCTAGCGATATGAGTAATACTCCTCTCTCGTTTGAGTTGATAGGTGAGCTTGTATTCTAGTTTCTTGAGCAACACCCTTCTCTCACCATGGATTCGAGAGGTGAGCTTTGTGGTAGATGTGGACCTTGGTTGTGGTTGAACCTTATGTTGCCCGATTGGTGTTAAGAAGCTTGACAATATCCCTCTCTCTTGGTTGTTGAGAGGTGAGCCATCTTCTTGATCCATTAGGGTTTTGGTGCCCTTGTGCTTGAGGTTGATGGCGATCTTGTCGGGTTGCATCTTGCTCGATATGGTTTTAGTGGTGATGTTGCCTGATATCCTTCTAGAGCCTTGGACATTATGTTGTGATGTTCTGGTCCTGTGTCGGGCGTCGCACCTCAGTTGTTGCCTTGAGTGTTGGCCGATAGGTCATGGCTAGGTTGGATGAACGTCAGGCTAAGTTGCACCTTTAGGCGTTGTTCCCTGTTGTGCTGCTGGATACACCTAACCTTGAGATGGTAGCCTAGTACCCATTGCAACCTGGATGATAGGAAGCTCAGTGGCTAGCTTGGGTTGGGCGTCCTAGCGTTGTGGTGATGACCGATAGTAACCCTAGCTCTTACGCATGTTGCCCGACGTGCCTTTGCACATGGATGCTCGATACCAGTTGCACGATACATTCTTTGGGCACGATGCACCGTTGCGTGACCTGTTCCGTAGAGGAGCTGCACGATAGGCTTTGAGGCCGATATACACCTTGCGCACAATGCGTCATTGCACGATAACCCTCTGGCCGAGCTGCACATTATGCTGATGGCCGTTACGCTGTGGTTGCCCGATATGCATGTGGTGCAAGACACAGCATTGCACGACACATGTGGTGCGCAACACCTAGGGTTGCCCGATACACCCTGAGGTAGCCTGACACCCTTGCTGATTGCTTGACCATTATATGGTTGTAGTGTGAGCGTTATGGGAGAGTACCCTACCTGATACCTACCTTTGGTAAGGGTGCCCTACCCATCACACCTTTTGGTGAGGGTAGTGGACACTTCTAGGAAACCGATATGATAGTCCTTGCTTATGTAGACACGTTTGGTTTATGATAGTGATCCTTGACATGTGTGATAGTAGATATAGCAGATCACATCTATGTATCTTGACTCGACTTTACATGTGTTCATGATCATTTGGAATGATATGCATAATGTTGAGATATTGGTAAGCATATAAGATGCCTTGCATGATGATATGACCTATGCCTATGATCACAGGTTGAGGCATGATTTATAAAGCATATAATCATCAATGTTGCCCTATATTGATAATATGATCTCTCTGTCAATCCTTGATGATTGTACATACTAACCATGCAGGTGTTCCATACAGATGCATAGCCAGTTAAAGGGTTATGAGGTATATATGTTTGAGTAACACTGTATTGATAATTACTCTTGATGATGATATAACATACATTATGTGTTTTGGTCTGAGGACCTGAGTTTGGCCTTGAGAGGCAATGACACTATGTGATGAGGGATTGAGATCTCATGGAAATGTGATGATCCTTGAGGTGGATCTAGATGATTGGAAAGAGGCCAAGTGGTAACATGTCATGATGGATCCTTGTGATGGATCAGGATAATGTTGATTACAGTAAAATCATGATATTGAGTTTCATGTTGTTAATTCTTGTTATAAGTTGCATGTTATACAACTTTGTTGAATCTTGCAAATCACTTAAAATATATTAACTAATCACAGTGGAACATATCATGTAGTTTCCCTGGCCATAGATCCATCATCGTCAGGAGTTGGTGATGGTGAAACGGGTTCTCCTGCGGGTTAACCCAGAGCGCATATTTTTGAATATGTGAGGTTCTCCTAGCCTAAAATAGAGAGGATTCGAGTGCAGCTGTGGTTGCAGACTCGGGATATGATAAGAGCATGGTGAACATGCTCATGGCTCAAGATATGTGATATGAGAGCATGAATGTGTTCATGGCTCAGAGCACAGTGAACAGGCATGTGGCTCAGATATACTAGCGCCGAGACCTGTACCAAGGCGGGCTAGAGGAAGGGTATCCTATGGAGCTGACCATGTAGCTGAGGCCACTTAAGCATGAGACTGCGGTTCTGCTTTGGTTCTCGTGCACTGACCACGAGGTGGGAGGCCGTGGAGTCTGACTCTTCCATTGACCTTGTATGGCACCGACTCTGGGTTTCACAGCCGTCAGTTGGATTTGAGCGGTAAGACTCACTTCCTCAGGGCATAATAATACATAATCTAACCGTATAGTATTTTATGCTTAAGGCAAAACATGGAACATTGATTGAGGCCTTGCTTGAGTAGTTGATCTTGTTATACCTTGCAGTTACTTATACATTCCTTATGTTATGTGGTAAGATCTTATAAATCTTATCTTGTTAATCATGTTCCATAAAGAGATATTTTGGTATTATGCCTTCCGTACATCTGGTAAGCTTGATGGTATGAAAAGCTTAATTATATAGACTGCTCTCGTTATACCTCTTATCAGTTATCTGATGTTGTTGCTCTATCTTTCTGAGGTTTTGTGGTTTCGGCAGGGAGTTATGTTTCTCACTGGGACTGTGTGTCTCACCCCGCTGGTTTACACCCTTTTTAGGTGTTCGAGCTAGACGTGGTGGTGGTCGCGGAGTTGCGGCCAAGCAGCAAGAAGAGTAGTAGGAGGCAAGCGATGGACATGCTGCTGTTTTGGTTGTTTTGTAGTAGAGTCCTAGAGTCATCCATGTACTCTCAGGTCCTTGGAGGTGTTTTGACATTGTTTCACAATGTATAGTTGTTGATGTTTTGTATATCCTGCTGCTGGCCAGATGGGGGCCGTTATGTATGTATAAATAGGTGATGAACTCATATGATGACTAGACAGCTGATCTCCTAAGCTTTGGACACATGTCAAGAGCTTGTAAATGTTTATATAACCTATTTTCCTTGCAGGATGAGGACCTAAATGAAATAGTTTCTCAGTTTATCTGCTTCCTGCAATCGGTTTTAACTAACCCGTATTTTTGGTAATTTGTGGTATATGGTGTTTTTTGCACATTTTTGCGTAACACCTCACTATCTGTGTGATAGTGGGATGTGTTGCCACAAGTTTGGTATCAGAGCTCTAGGTTCACTGAGTCTATAGGGATTTAGGACTAGGTTGTATATGTTCTTGTGAGTTTTCCAGATTTTCTTACAATCATCTTCTGCCCTCAGTGGAAGAAAAGCCAAGATGTCTGGAAACCATGAAGAATATGCTGCTGAGAACAACGATGTTGCATCAGTTGATGGAGCTATAGGACAAGCACATGAAGATCGAGTGCCTGAGGTCCCCCAACCTGACCCAGCCATTCTTGAACACCCTGCCTATCAACAACTTATGGGGCAGATGATGGCTATGATGAATCTCATGGTAGAAAGATTGCCAGTGCCTCCGTCGAAAGCATAGGCTCCCCATGGTGAAACATTGGGTATTGGGAAGACCTTTGAGCGGCTTCGCCGAGTCAGAGCTTCGGATTATGCTGGGACGGCAGATCCAGCAGATGCAGATCTGTGACTGACAAGTCTTGAGAAGGCTTTTTGGATCCTTGACATCCCCGAAGAAGACAAAGTAAAGCACGATGTCTACCTTCTGAAGGGTAGTGCTGGTCATTGGTGGACCATCAAGGAAGAGAAGCAACCTGGTGAGGTGATCGGTTGGGAGGTTTTCCAGTGCGAGTTCATCAGCAGATACTTTCTGAAGATGTATCTGGATGAAAAGATCAGCCAGTTTGAGCGCTTGCGCCAAGGAGCGATGAATATCACCGAGTATGAAGCCAAGTTCATGGACCTATTGAGGTTTTGTCCTCACATGGCAGTGACAGATGAAGAGCGGATCAGATGTTTTGAGAAATGTTTGAGTGCTGAGCTAACGACACCTGCTTCTGCGTTGGAGAACCGAGAGTGGTTTGCTACATTTATGGAATCTGTCCGGAGGATTGAACGATCAGTCAGGGAGAAAAGAGAATCCATGTCTAAGAAGAGGCCTTCTCAGTTCCAGGGATAGAGGTTTGGTGGCTTCAAGAAGCCAAGGTTTTTCGCACCTTCCGTAATGAGAGGTTCTAGTGTACCATTGCAGTGGTCTCCGAGTAAGGGAAGAGGATATGTTTCTTCATCGTCTAAGGCACATAGTACGGCTTCAGTGGCAGTGACAGGGCCATCTAGGCCATGTTTTGAAGTTAAGGCATATTATATCTGCGGTCAGATAGGACATTTCAAGTCAAATTGCCCGAATAGAGATGTTGAAGTGACACAGCAGCCGAGGCAGAATCAACAAGGGTCAGATAGATAGCAGCCCAATAGTAGCAGAGGGAGAGGATGTGGTCAAGCATCGCAAGCGGGATCGTCTTCTCAAGGAAGCAGAGGACGTGGACAGCAAGCAATGGCTCGATTCTATACTCTAAGTCAGCCGGAGGCCATAGTCAACCCGCGAGTGGTGGCAGGTCAGATGGAGTTATTTCATTATGATATATCTTATTCTTGCATTATATCTTTTCTGGTTGACCCGGGTGCTACACACTCTTTTATCGCCTATAGTATGCTTGAGAACTGTCGTTTACCTGTTAGCTGTAAGAAAGGTAGCTTGTTGTTAGAAACCCCTCTTGATGGTTCCTCGATGCTTTGAGAAGAGTGTCCATCTTGTGTCTTATCTTTTTCAAGATACAATATACAAGTGGATCGTATACCACTTAATATGCATGGTTTCGATGTGATCCTTGGGATGGATACCTTAGAAAAGTATAAGGTTGTTCTGGACTGTGGTTCCAAGTAGGCTATGTTTGATGATGATGGAGTGAAGTGGATCTTCCTAGGAGATAGGAAGATTCTTCTGACGTGTTTGGTATCAGCTATGGTGGCAGAGAAGTTGCTACGACAAGGATGTTAGGCATTCTTAGCTCACGTTGTGGATACCAAGGCGAAAGGCCCTAGCCTTGAAGAGGTGTCAGTTGTCCGAGAGTTTGCCGATGTGTTTCTTGATGAGTTCCCTAGTGTTCCTCCACCCTGAGAGATTGATTTCGAGATCAATCTGGTTCCAGGAACACAACCAGTTGCACAGACACCGTATAGGATGGCTCCAGTAGAAATGGCAGAGCTTAAGAAGCAGTTGCAAGAGTTGTTGGAGAAAGGTTTCATCCGACCGAGTATGTCGCCTTGGGGTGCTCCAGTGTTGTTCATTAAGAAGAAGGACGGGTCGATGTGGTTATGTATAGATTACTGATAGTTGAACAAGGTCACAATCAAGAACAAGTACCCGTTACCAAGGATAGACGATCTGTTCGATCAGTTGTGTGGTGCTACAGTGTTTTCAAATATCGATCTATGGTATGGATATCATCAGTTGAGGATTAAGACGGATGATATACCAAAGTCAGCTTTTAGAACGAGGTATGGTCACTACGAGTTTGTGGTTATGCCATTCGGGCTAACCAATGCACCTGTTACTTTCATGGATCTAATGAACCGAGTGTTCCGTCCGTTCCTAGATCAATTTGTTGTAGTCTTTATAGATGACATCTTGATCTATAGTCGGGACAAGCAAGAGCATGAGCGACATCTTCGACTAGCGTTGACTCTTCTTTGCCAACATCAGTTGTATGCCAAGTTCAGTAAGTGTGAGTTCTGGTCAGAAGAAGTGACTTTCTTGGGTCATGTGATATCTGCGGAAGGAGTCAAAGTGGGCCCGAAGAAGGTGGAGACTGTTGCAGAGTGGGAACAACCAAAGACACCAACAAAAGTTCGTAGTTTCCTGGGTTTAGCAGGATACTACCGAAGGTTTATTAAGGACTTCAGTGCGATTGCGTTGCCAATGACAAAGTTGACTAGAAAGGATATACCTTTTGTCTGGGATGATCGTTGTCAGCAAGCTTTCCAGATTTTGAAGGAAAAGTTGACTAGTGCTCCAGTACTAGTGCTTCCAGAGCCTGGAAAGGGCTATGTTGTTTTCTGCAATGCTTCCAAGAAAGGTTTAGGATGTGTGCTGATGCAGGAAGATCATGTGGTTTCTTTTGCTTCGCGACAACTTAAGAAACACGAGGAGAATTATCTGACTCATGATTTGGAGATGGAAGCAGTGGTTCATGTGTTAAAGATTTGGAGACACTATCTTTATGGGGAAGTGTGTCAGATCTTTACCGATCATAAGAATCTGAATTACATCTTTTCGCAGCATGAGCTAAACATGTGACAGCGTCGATGGATGGAGTTAAACAATGATTACGACTGCACCATCGAGTATCATCCTGGTAAGGCAAATGTGGTAGCTGATGCGCTTAGCCAAAAGTCTTCTTCTCTTTCTTCAAAGAGGGCACAGTTGAGTTCCTTGGTATGCCATAGACGAGATATGTTTATCTCTTTGCGACAGATGAATGTGCAGATGGAAGTTTCCTTGTTAGCTGGACTTTTGGCACATATGCAAGTCAAGCCTATGCTGAGACAACATATCAAATATGCACAACAAACAAATGATACAGTTCAGTTGATCAAGTCAGAGTTTGAAAGCAAAAGGCGTGATGGATTCCATGAGTCTGAGGATGGACTAGTTTGCTATCGTAATAGGATGGTAGTCCCCGATGTTGATGATCTGAGGAAGTTAGTGCTCAAGGAAGCACACACGTCGATGTATGCTATGCATCCATGAGTCACCAAGATGTATCATAGTCTGAAGGACTTGTATTGGTGGCCCGGCTTGAAGAAAGATGTAGCCGAGTTTGTGGCTAGGTGTGCGGTTTGTCAGCAAGTCAAGGCTAAGCATCAAAAGCCGGAAGGTACACTACAACCCCTGCCGATACCGCAGTGGAAATGGGATCATATAACCATGGATTTCGTAGTTGGTCTACCCAGGACAACTAGGAATCATGATTCCATTTGGGTAATAGTGGACAGATTGATGAAGTCTGCCCATTTTATACCAGTAAAGACAACATATACAACTGAGAAGCTCGCTCGAGTATACGTGGATGAGATAGTATGTTTGCATGGTGTGCCAACGATGATAGTTTCTGACAGAGGTCCTCAGTTCACGAGTCGTTTCTGGGAACAGTTTCACAAAGCGTTGGGAACACAGTTGAGGTTTAGTACCGTCTTCCACCCACAGATAGATGGACAGTCTGAGAGGACTATTCAAAGTTTGGAGGATCTTTCAAGCTTGTGTTTTGTAGTTCCTAGGAAGTTGGGACATACATCTCAGTTTGATAGAGTTTGCCTACAACAACAGTTATCAGCGGAGAATTGACATGGCTCCTTATGAGGCCTTATATGGAAGGAAGTGCAGATCTCTGTTGTGTTGGTATGAGTCTGGTGAATATCAGCTTTTGGGTCTTGAGTTAGTACAACAGACGATAGAAAAGATCAAAGTGATACAACAACAGTTGAAAGTGGCACAGGATAGGAAGAAGTCTTATGCAGACAATCGCCGACGACCTTTGGAGTTCCAGGTAGGAGACAAAGTGTATCTTAAAGTCTCACCGTGGAAAGGTGTGCTAAGGTTTGGCCGGAAGGGTAAGCTAGCACCCAGATATATGGGGCCATGCCCAGTCATAGCACGTATGGGCAAGGTAGCTTACGAGTTAGAGCTGCCGCCAGAGTTACACAAGTTGCATCTAGTGTTCCATGTCAATATGCTGAAGAAAAGTCATTCGGATACAGGAACAGTGATACAGCCAGTCGAGGTTGAGCTAGATGAAGATGTGACCTACGAGGAAGGTCCTGTGATGATCCTTGACAGAAGTGTTAAGAAGCTAAAGAGGAAGGACCTAGTTCTTGTGAATGTTCTTTGGCATCATCGTGGCATTAAGGAAGCCACATGGGAGCTTGAGGAAGAGATGAGGAGGAAGTATCCCTCACTTTTCTCTTCGGATTTCAGGGATGAAATCCCTTTGTAGGGGGTTAGCTTGTAAGGACCCTGACCTCCATTTAGGGCTTATCCTGTTTGCTTTGCTTAACCCTAATGCTTAGTTGCTTGCTAATCACCTTTTGTGGCGATTAGGGTTTGTTGGTGCTTTGTTGAGAGATGGAGGTGCTACTTGCAATTAACCCAAGTCTAGGGTTTGAGGGCAAGTTTGCCACCTTGTGAGGTGTTCCTCCCTCTCTTTGCTTCCTCTTGTGTTAAGAGGAAGGGTTGGGCTCGTTGCTTGGGTTCCTTTGGGCTTGGTTGAGCTTGTTGGGCTTTGTGGTGCCTTGTCTTTGTTTCTTTGGACCTTGTGTCGGGCAAGAGTGCTCTGTGTCGGCTTAGGTGTGTCATCCTGTGCTTGTGTCGACCTATGGTGTGTCGCCCAGGGTGTGTGTCGGCCATGGTGTGGGTGTGTCGGCCATGGCGTGAAGGTGTGTCGCCCATGGACCCTTTGACTCTCTTTGACCTCGTTTGTGTCACCACTAGTGGACACTTGGTGCTTGATTCTTGCATGTGGCAATGGCCTTGGACATGTGTTTAGGACATGTGAGAGTGGTGGCTTTGCACATGGACAAGTTTCCCTAGGTGCGCGACACCTTGCCTTGTCTTACCTTAGTTTCTCCTCCATCCCCTCCTATATATGTGTTTCCTTTCTCTTGCTAAGGATCCCTTTAGTTCCTTAGTCTCCTTCTCCTTTGGTGCACGACACCCCCCTTTCCTTTGCAAGCTTGGTGGTCGATCCCCGCCTTGGAGTCTCCTTCTTCCTCTAGTGGTGGCTGAACCCTAGAGTGCCTTGCTCTTATTCTTGTGGTGGTGCTTGGAGCTTGGAGCTAGGAGCTTGGATCTTGCTTAAGGCGGGTTACATAACTCCTAACCCTAACTACACTACCTTCTTTTATGTTCTTATATGTTGCTTATGATCATATCAGCTATGTGTGTTGCTAATTTGGTTTCTTGCTTAGTTGTTTCTTGTTGGTCGATCCATGTTCTAGGGTTTCTTGGTGAGCAACACCCCTCTCCCTCCTTTGGTCTTGAGAAGTGAGATTGAACTCTAGTGATATGAGAAATACTCCTCTCTCGTTTGAGTTGAGAGGTGAGCTTGTGTTCTAGTTTCTTAAGCAACACCCTTCTCTCACCATGGATTCGAGAGGTGAGCTTTGTGGTAGATGTGGACCTTGGTTGTGGTTGAACCTTGTGTTGCCCAATTGGTGTTAAGAAGCTTGGCAAGACCCCTCTCTCTTGGTTGTTGAGAGGTGATCCATCTTCTTGATCCATTAGGGTTTTGGTGCCCTTGTGCTTGAGGTTGATGGCGATCTTGTCGGGTTGCATCTTGCCCGATATGGTGTTAGTGGTGATGTTGCCCAATATCCCTCTAGAGCCTTGGACGTTATGTTGTGATGTTTTGGTCCTGTGTCGGGCGTCGCACCTCAGTTGTTGCCTTGAGTGTTGGCCGATAGGTCATGGCTAGGTTGGATGAACGTCAGGCTGAGTTGCACCTTTGGGCGTTGTTCCCTGTTGTGTTGCCCGATACACCTAACCTTGAGATGGTATCCTAGTACCCATTGAAACCTAGACGATAGGGAGCTCAGTGGCTAGCTTGGGCTGGGCGTCCTGGAATTGTGGTGATGACCAATAGTAACCCTAGCTCTTACGCCTATTGTTCGATGTGCCATTGCACATGGATCCCCGATACCGGTTGCACGATACACGCTTTGGGCATGACACACTGTTGCGTGACCTGTTCTGTAGAGGAGGTGCACGATACGATTTGAGATCGATATACACCTTGCGCACAACGCGTCGTTGCACGATAACCCTCTGGCTGAGCTGCACGTTATGATGATGGCCATTACACTATGGTTGCCCGATATGCATGTGGTGCACGACACATGAGGTGCGCGACACCTAGGGTTGCCCGATACACCCTAAGGTAGCCTGACACCCTTGTTGATTGCTTGATCGTTATATGGTTGTAGTGTGAGCGTTATGGGAGAGTACCATGCCCGATACCTACCTTTGGTAAGGGTGCCCTACCCGTCACACCTTTTGGTGAGGGTAGTGGGCACTTCTAGGAAACTGATATGCTAGTGCTTGCTTATGTAGACACGTTTGGTTTATGATAGTGATCCTTGACATGTGTGACAGTAGATATAGCAGATCACATCTATGTATCTTGACTCGACTTTACATGTGTTCATGATACTCTGGAATGATATGCATAATGTTGAGATATTGGTAAGCATATAAGATGCTTTGCATGATGATATGACCTATGCCTATGATCACAGGTTGAGGCATGATTTATAAAGCATATAATCATCGATGTGGCCCTATATTGATAATATGATCTCTCTGTCAATCCTTGATGATTGTACATACTAACCATGCAGGTGTTCCATACAGATGCATAGCCAGTTAAAGGTTTATGAGGTATATATGTTTGAGTAACACTGTTTTGATCATTACTCTTGATGATGAGATAACAAACATGATGTGTTTTGGTCTGAGGACCTGAGTTTGGCCTTGAGAGGCAGTGACACTACGTGATGAGGGATTGAGATCCAATGGCAATGTGATGATCCTTGAGGTGGATTTAGATGATTGGCAAGAGGCCAAGTGGTAACATGTAATGATGGATCCTTGTGATGGATCAGGATAATGTTGATTACAGTAAAAGCATGATATTGAGTTTCATGTTGTTAATTCTTGTTATAAGTTGCATGTTATACAACTTGGTTGAATCTTGCAAATCACTTAAAATATATTAACTAATCACAGTGGAACATATCATGTAGTTGCCCTGGCCATAGATCCATCATTGTCAGGAGCTGGTGATGGTGAAACGGGTTCTCCTACGGGTTAACCTGAAGTGCATATTGCTGAATATGCGAGGTTTCTCCTAGCCTAAAATAGAGAGGATTCGATTGCAGTTGCGGTTGCAAACTCGGGATATGATTAGAGCATGGTGAACAGGCCCATGGCTCATGATATGTGATATGAGAGCATGAATGCGTTCATGGCTCAGAGCATGGTGAACAGGCCCGTGGCTCAGATATACTAGCACCAAGACCTGTACCAAGGTGGGCTAGAGGAAGGGTAGCCTATGGAGCTGACCCTGTGGCTGAGGCCACTTAAGCATGAGACTGCGGTCCTACTTTGGTTCTCGTGCACTGCCCACAAGGTGGGAGGTCGTGGAGTCCGGCTCTTCCATTGACCTTGTATGGCACCAGCTCTGGGTTTCATAGCCTTCGGTTGGATTTGAGCGGTACAGCTCACTTCCTCAGGGCATAATAATACGTAATCCAGCCGTATAGTATTTTATGCTTAAGGCAAAACACGGAACATTGATTGAGGCCTTGCTTGAGTAGTTGGTCTTGTTATACCTTTTTTTTTAAAGACACCACATTCATTACATTAAAGCCATATGGCATCTACATGTAAAGGGAGATACACCAACCAGACACAAAAAAGTAAAGACCAGATACAATAACCAAAAACTCATATTGGAATGTGATAAGAACAATGATGTGTTGATCTCTCTTCTATATCGCTGACTAAAACAACTTTTTATGAGAGATTCCTTCAACCTGAGATAATATCTGATATAGAGTATATGCTCCAAACCAGTGACCGAAGAAGGGATCACCTTTGCACTTGCTGCCATATAACAAAGAAATAAAAGAAGACCTAACATGAAAGGAGGACACAAACCACACGACAACAAAGAAGCTATAACTCACTAAAGAAAACTACAAACAGACAGAAAGATAACAGATAACACGCCACACTACGATACTAGTAGAAAAAGCCACTACGGATCCCTTTCAAGGACAAGCAAAGGAGCAAAAAAGGCCAGAGGAAGAACAAGGATGGGGGATAGAAAACACAACATAACCCCACCACCACTCACCAAGAATCCTAACTCGATCGCAACTAAGAGAGGAACGGAAGCAATGCCTCCAAACCCAAGACCCCTGATTATCCCCTACCCCGACAAGCCAACAGAGAAACCGAGGGCACACCTACCAAACCTTAGACGGAAGAACAGACACAAGACACAAAGAATAGAATACCCCAACAACCTAGACCTACAAACTACCTACAAACTACACAAAGACGACTGACAGGGAGAAAAAAACTAAAAAGAAGACGGAAAGGGGAAGAAAGGAAGCCTGAGCTGGAGAAACGCCAGAGACGCCAAGAGGCTCTACGACCACAAGGGATCTAGAGTCCGCCTTTGTCTCCAGATCGTTGTGAGCTACCAGTCTGTCGCCATCAGGGTCTGGAGCCCCGAGTCCCAACGCGCGATCCCCACCTTCCGACCTCCCTGAGCACCAGGCGGCCTAGGAGAGACCCTAGGGGAGCGGGTCAGCACAAGAACGGCGGCTGAAACCCCTCCCCTGAGCCGTCACTGCCCATAGGGGGAAGCCCTAGTCGCTCTCCCTAATCTCCAGAGCGGCGCTCGGTATAGCCGCATCCGTTCAGTTCATCTTTGATCTTGTTATACCTTGTAGTTACTTATACGTTCCTTATGTTATGTGGTAAGATCTTATAAATCTTATCTTGTTAATCATGTTCCATAAAGAGATATTTTGGTATTATGCCTTCCGTACATCTGGTAAGCTTGATGGTATGAAAAGCTTAGTTATATAGACTGCTCTCGTTATACCTCTTATCAATTATCTGCTGTTGTTGCTCTATCTTTCTGAGGTTTTGTGATTTTAGTGGGAAGTTATGTTTCTCACTGGGACTGTGTGTCTCACCCCGGTGGTTTACACCCTTTTTAGGTGTTCGAGCTAGATGTGGTGGTGGTCGCGGAGTTGCAGCCGAGCAGCAAGAAGAGCAGTAGGAGGCAAGCAATGGACATGCTACTATTTTAGTTGTTTTGTAGTAAAGTCCTAGAGTCATCCCTGTACTTTCAGGTCCTTGGAAGTGTTTTGACGTTGTTTCACGATGTATAGCTGTTGATGTTTTGTATATCCTGCTGCTGGCCGGATGGGGGTCGTTATGTATGTATAAACATGTGATGAACTCATGTGATGACTAGACAACTGATCTCCTAAGCTATTGACACATGTCAAGAGCTTGTAAATGTTTATATACCATGTTTTCCTTGTAGGATGAAGACCTAAATGTAATAGTTTCTCAATTTATCCACTTCCTGCAATCAGTTTTAATTAACCTGTGATTTTGGTAATTTGTGGTATATGGTGTTTTCCGCACGTTTTCGCGTAACACCTCACTGTCTGTGTGATAGTGGGATGTGTTGCCACATTGTCTATTTTACATTCACGCTACCCTTAGATAGAGATTGAAACATAGATAATTTATATCATAACTCTACATAATGTTTTGGTGTTAGGCTACCCAAAGCTCATGGCTAGTTGACACTTTGCTTGGTGTCTCTGACTTTTTGGGATGTTTGTTGGCACTAGGTGGTAGCAGGTGGAAGCATAGAGTCACATCTTTTATAAATGGAAGAGTATCACAGCCTCATCGTATTTCTAAGACTTAGGTAGTGTGCGACACATTATTCAGTGGCTCTCCTTTGACTGTTCGGGAGGTCTGAGACATAATTTTATAGGGTGGATGGTTTCCAATGAGTGGGTAGGAGGATTTGCTCATTAATAAGGTAGTAGTTCTTCATGATCAAGGAAGTGTCATGTGTTAATGATGTATGTGGTTAGTGGTCCCCAATAACCAACTATTCCTAACATAACATCCACTTATCATTTTAATTCATTGATGTGACTTTAAGCCATACTCCCCATAGTAAGTCCTAAGTGGTGTTCAAAAGTCTAACGCTAAGTGTTGATGACCTTTCACCAACTCATTGCCCAATTTCATCCATACCTTAGGTTGAAGTATGATTTTATCTGAGGAATAACACTATCCTATCTCTTGTTTGTATAAGATTGATCGTCCACACCCTAATGGAAAAATCCACTCTAACAATGGCCGCTTCATAACGCATAGTAATATGGAAGTGCCTCCATGTGTTCCTTCATTGGTTAATCATCTTGTTGGTCATGTTCCTTTTTCATGGCACTATTACACTCTCTACATGCCCAATGTGGCACTTTGGCAATCATTTTACCACATCACTAATCCCCTATCATGTTTGGGTGTTAGACCATATGAGCTCCTTGGTTGTGTACCCTCTTTTCACTCATTGGATATTCAACATCATTGGCAGTGAAGATAAATGTTGAAACTCTTGCTCATATTGAATCTTCTCTAATGAAGGTCTCATATTCCTCATGAAGTTAGTTGCAACTGAACTTGGATGGGAAGCTCTCAAGGACACTCAATAACATTGAATGTAGAATTTGGAAAGGGACTTCGAATCCCCTTCTGCCATCAGTGTCACTTAGATTTCATGGGTCTGATCTTCCCTCTGGCTTTTTGCATGTAGACATGCTTCTTCTTAGTCATGCTCATGTGAATATGGATGGGCATCAGTCTATACTGGGTTTTGTCTATCCCAAACCCAAATCCACATTTAAAAGAGGGTCGTTGGTCAGGTTAGAGCTCGGATAAAATTGAAAATGTCAGTCTATATTCGACCCATATAAGAATGTTGGGTTTCGAGCTAGGTTCATATTTGCCCATATAACATCGAATGATCATATCAAAATTTTCTAGATCTAACTTACTAACATGAAAACTAAATTAGTAACATATATACTTTGTGATAAACCTTCAAATAATATATATATATATATATATATACACTCAATGGTCTATGTAGTTGAAATATGCATACCTTAGTTACGTGATCCCCTATAGCAATGAACTGGATATTGAAAGAGAAATAAATCATTTTCTTGTTCATGTGAATGTATGAGACTTAAAGATTTAGTGGAATTTACAATGTTGTGGCTTTTGCTTCCTCATCCTATATGTATATACAATGAAATGGTTTTTGGAGGGGAAAAAGATCAGTTGTCTCCTAAATATGGACACATGAGCAACAATATGAGCAGAATCTACTATGCCCTGAGCTAGTTGCTTTTTTTTTCTTTAATGAGATAAATAGATGACTTTTCTAAGTGTTGTATGCATTGCAAATCAAAGTATGGATGCCATATTTTATTTAGTTGCTAAAATATACATAGTTAAACAACAAAAGGTTCCATTTGAATGACTCAGTGAGATTAAAACAAAGAAATAAAGTATGTATATCCATGTCAATGATGATTATCTTACTAGTATCAATCCACTAATCATGTTGATTGATTGTAGATTATCGATGTCACCATTGGTTGGATCATACTACATATTGCATCAAGAAATATGTTATATTTTTCTTTTAGGAAAAACATAGATGAATATGTATACAATATACACAAAATCTAATTTGGGAATTTGGGGTTTTGGACATGGATTTACCTCAGTCCATACCCAACCCTAATAAAATATGGTTTAAAATTTTAGGCCCGACCCACCCATATTATAAATTAGATTCAGATCTAGATCAGGTTATGCGAGCTAGGTCACAGATCGGATCGGGCCATCCCAACCTGATTCTCATCCCTACTCATAAGGATAGTTTCCTCTTACAACTCCTTCCAATCAAAAGAGAAATGAAACATCAGAAAAGAAAGAAGAGAAGGGAGACACAACTCGAAAGGAGATGTAGTGTGGAAGAAACTATTAAATAAAGGCAAGTGATAATACATCACTTATATCATTAAGGCACTAAAGACATACCTATCCTTCCACCTTTGTAATGATATTGAAACCAGAAACCTGAATCGTTGAGATCCCCACTATTAAAATGGACTCACCCAATACTTCTCTTTCATCCTTACACTCATCTTGGTTGTGACATCCCGCCATCACCAAGACACCGAGATGCCACACGAAAACGTGCAAAACCATCATAAACATCGTATTACCAAAAACACGGGTTAATTAAAATCGATTGCGGAAAGCAGATAAGAAGGGAACTATTACATCGAGATCCTTACTCTGCAAGGAAACATGTTATACAAAATATTCATAAACCTTGATATATGTCCACAGCTTATAGGAACCAGCTGTTTCGTAAGCATGAAGAGTTCACCACCTGTTTATATATATATATATATATATATATATATATATATATATATATATATATATATATATATATATATATAGAATAGGCCACATCAGGCCAACTGTTACGACCCCATCTGAGCTTAATTGGTAAACTAGGGTTTACCTAGACAATTGCAAAGATTAATTAGAATAATCATTCTTGAAATCTAATTAATGACGATAACACGATTAGGATGTTTTAACTATGATAAGAAGTCTAAATGTTCTTTTGTCCTGAGAATTAGGGTTTGAGAAGCATAAACCCTAATCGGCCCAAAATTAGAGTTTTGATAATGCTTGAATACAGAATTTGATAAGTGGAATGTCTCACTAAATGATTTTTAGTATTTTATGTGTAACTCTGATTTGCTTCAAATTTGGATATGATTTAGATATATAAAATGTGAACAATATTGGAAAATATCAGAATTTTTGAAAAATTCCCTGACCTGTTTGTCGGCCGAGTTTCAAACTCGACCGATCACAATTTCAGAATTTACAGCAGTGTGGTAATTGAATTTTATCTTTTTATTGGTATATCCAATTGATCTCAAATTTTAACAGTATTTGATAAATACAATTTTAGACACTCTGTTAAATTGGCATAATTTTTGGATGACTTTTGAATCCCTACAGTAAGGGTGTCGGTCGAGTTTGTGCAGGACAAACTCGGCCGAATATATTGCTGACTGCAATATAGCAGTGCACTGTTCGATTTTTAATTAATTATTGGTAACTCCAAATGATCCCAAATTTTAATAGAAGCTCTATAGATCAATTATAAACAACGTGCTAAATTATCATAATTGTTAGAGAAGGTTTGATCTCTGAAATAAACGAATTACAGAAACTTTTGTATAGTTGAATATTCAGCTAATATAGTTAAAGTTGAGTGTTGGGTCAATTTGCAATTGACCCAAGCAGCTCAAATTGGCTTATAAGGTCAACCACACACACACACAGCTCTCATTTCTCGTCATCCATTCCAGAGAAACGAGCTCCTAGAGAGAGAGGGAGAATTAGGGCTTGAGTGAAGAAAGTTGGGGAATTGCTGAATTAGGGTTTTGCGATTCCAGGAAGGGTGAAATCAAGTAAGTTCGGATTCCTTGTATATACTTTTATGGTGAATCTTCTCTCTTATGTCAAGATTCCGTCCATGCTCTGATTTGATCCAAGAGGAGGTCGAAATTCCCTCTTTTCTCACCCTTTCTTCATAATCCCTCTTTTTCTAGGTTTCCGAGTTGAATGAAAGAGGAATTGGGAGATTTGCTAGGGTTTTGATGGGAATTCGAGATTTCCCTGATTGGAGCTGCAGGTTTAAGGTGTTTTCACACCTTAGTGTGAGTGGGTTCTTCCTTCAAACATTCTAATGGACGAATTTGATTATAACAACCAAATCCCTAAATGTTTAGCATGCGATTTCTAAATCCTGAAATGTCTATTTGATTTAAGTTATTGAAAATTGATATGATATGAATTCCTTCTCTGTTTGAATGACTTCTAAATGGTAAATTCATATCAGATACGTATACAACACTTCCCAGTGAGGTTGCTTTTAGATTTATATCAATTGATGTAATTAGGGTTTGACCTAATTGAGATATCGCTAGAGTTTCAACCTGATTGAAAAGGACTAGTAATTCTATATGTGGTTAGGATGTACCACATGGGTCATTTTAATTGAATTCTGTTCTTGATACATGATAGTTCAGTGAATGGTATGAAACCCTAAATTTAGTTAAATTTCCATGGTTTCATGTCTGTATTGATTGCATACGATTTGTTGGATACAATCTTTATTTAGTGAATGGTTATATCTTATGAAATCCTTATAAGAGCTATGTGTTAAGTGAATGAGGTAAATGAAAAGGTGAATGAGGCAAATGCAACCCTAAGAGTAGGGTGTTGGCATGTGATGAATGAATATGGTAAATGGAACCCTAAGGATAGGGTGTTCAATGAATCATGCTATGGTAATATGAAAGGTCTCGATATGAGATGTGGTGATGCTTAACTGTTGAATTGTATGTTTCTAGTGCATTTAACTTTATATGCTTGTTCTCTCTGAAAGGATATATACATACTGCAGGGCTTCTTATATTTCAATATATATCTCGTAGATTGCAGGTGATGAGATATGACATGCCCTAGAAAGGGATGTTACTGAGATATGATATATGTTGAATACATGAGTTTTGACGTTGCTATGTGATATTTCTGTTAAATTGTTGATTGTTAATCAAGTATAGACTTAGATGCCCTAACACCGTAGAACCCCTAACATGTGTCTGCTATTTAGGGGTGAAACTCGTGTTGCAACATCATCCGTGCGTGTGTCGCGGACAAACGAGGAAAGAGAAAAAGGGCAGTGTCTAACAACAATTGTGCTTGTGTCGCAATGGCACTGCGGTTTCACCAGAATACTTGGTTATCTAACACCATTCGTGCGGAGTCGCGAAGGTAACCCTGTGACACTCCGCCTGTGTGCTCAGGTTGAAGGAGGGGTCGAGAGAGAGCACTCAGAGTAGTGCATTGAGGCCGGAGAGCCTGTGGTCCTGTGGCAGAACAGGGCTGGTGTCAGACTCAGCATCCCCCGGGTGTGTCGCTGAGTCTTGTACGGTGGGGCCGTAGCATGAATTTGTTACGGATCCTTATATGCAGAGTACACTGCATATATTTAGGGCATAATAATAAAATGAATGAGAAATCATATAGGATCACAGTAAATTTATATAACTGCCTTCTACTTGAAATGTCTGATGATGCATAGAAATGTGCTATCTCAGTTATATTGTTTTAGAACTGCTCAGTGTAGTATTTATTGTTGATAAATTTCATATTGTTTAATCAAATTATATCTTTGATCACATTAGTGCATTAGTCTGTTTCCATGAAGTATTCATTCACTGAGCGAGTAGGCTCACCCCTCTACTCAAACATTTTAGGGTTAATCGCGTGGACTTGAAGATGATCAAAGCTTCAGTGTAGATCTGCCACAAGAGTCAAGTATGAGATTAGTTGAGTCAGTCGGTCCTTGTCACTCTAGGTCCTATAGAAGAGATAAGAGAGAGAGTTGTAAATACGATGTGTAATATTGTTCCTCTTTGATATGTATGCTAATTAACAAGTTTTATGAGTATAAGTTGTGAAAGACATCATGAATGTTTATATATGTACCTTTTCTGTTAAAGTTTGATTAGTAATGAAAATGTTCATGTTCCTTGTTAAGATGTTATGTGGTTCAATGCGATGAAATAAGAGTTTAAAGGAAAAGAAAAAGTTAAGAGTGATCTTTGTGTTAATTATAAATCCTATCTTACGCCCTAATCTCATGATTTGAGGAAATTGTGAGATCGGGGTGTAACAACTTGGTATCAGAGCTTAGGGTGAGTGGTCAAGGACCATTAAGTTAGTAAGTTAGAGTCCTAAGTGTGGCAGATAGGAGATGTTTGATGTTAGCTTTGGGGATTTGAGTATTTGGATATCCTGGCCCGATATCTGAGTACTTGGATCAGCCAGTACAAGCTACTCTGTCTATTCTCTCACGTATACCCTGGCCAGGTATACAGTGGAAGAATGGGCTAGAGAAAACCCTAGGAATGTTAGGGTTAGAAAACGAGAAAAGGAAACAAGAATTAAGAGCATAAATGTAAAAAGAGATAGAACTTACATTTCATAATGTTGTTTTTGTTGGAAATGTATAGAAATGCTCTTATATGCTTGAATTGAAATATTCAATACTTTGAAATATGGGTCTTTAATATCAGTTGTACACTATGGAATTGTAGCATTTATTGATTTCATTCTTTGTAACATGTAGACTAGAATTGACCTTTGAATGAGTTTTTGTTTCAATAGTCTTGCCCGCTGATTCGGGTGAAATTGATATCAGCAGGTCTGTTTAGGTTTTCAGTCTATATGTGATTCGGCCGAGTTGTATGTAATTCGGCCGAGTTTCCTCAAGTTGATCGGCCGAGCTGCAAGCAGATCGGCCGAGTTGTGAAGCAATCGGCCGAGTTTCTGACCAATCGGCCGAGTTTCTGAGATGTGAGTGCCAGTTCAGGAAGTATGTGATCCTTTATAATTCTTGGCTTTAGGACTTCAGGTTTGGCCTGGTCCGGTTGACAGGATGCGTTATTAGGATCTAATGAATCCTATCAATAACATAATAAGAATATAATTGGAATAATTAGACCCACATCAGAGTAAGAATGTACATACAGTAAGATGTTGAAACATATGGGTAAGGTCAGAAAAACTAAGAATTAGTTGAAACTGATATCTGAGGTTCAACTTTGGGGTCTCAAATGTGAAACCCTTAATTGGGAATAATAGAACATGATATGAATCTTATAATCAGTTTATTGGTTAATTTTGCATGAACTATACATATGAAATATAGAAGAGATATGTGAAATGTATGTATGTATGGTTCAAGATAGCAAGAATAAATCATGAAGAATGAATCATATAATAGAGTATAATACTTTTATGAACTCTAAAGCAAAGGCTAAGTAGAAGAATAGGATTGAGCATTCAATAGGTCCATAGAAGTAAAGAGTCTTTAAAGGAGTAAAGGTAAAGAGGATCATATGAACATGTAATTCATAAGACTAGAACAACAAACTAGTTTCTAAGCAAAGGACATAGGTGTAGTTTAACGAATGAATAAGTCATACAAAGGTAGACTGTATTCAGGAGAGAAAAACTTGATTGAAAAGAGAAACTATGTTTGACCCATGCATGATCCACTTGATGTAAAAATGAAGAATATGTAATGTATTCAACATGAGTAAAAACTAATAGAAGGACTATTAAATTAGAATTAAAGATGACAGGTTAAAGAGTAGTATAGGGGAAGGTGACTATGAAATGTAAGAAAGGGTTTGAAATATGATGGAGCAGTTATAAAATAAAGAGGTTGTGAGATTCAAGCAAGTGCTAATTAATCAAATATCTCTGTTGATAACTAAGTAAATCTACATATGAGAATGTATTAGGGGATGTTTGATTACAAGTAATTCAAGTCTTAAGATCATCTTCTCTTTCATATATTCTTAATGAGAGCAAAATGGAAATGAAAGGATAAGAGAAAATAAATCATACATGGTGAATAACTACCTTGGTAGGGTCATCTGGTAATACGGTTTGGATAATGTCAGAACATATGGAGAGATACCCTGAACAAGGTAGTCATACTTATTCACTCATATTAATAGAAAGGGATGATAATTAGATTGTTTGGACAAGTAACCCTAATGAGGTGTAACTTGTTATACCTAGCTCTAATATAACTAAGTGATGGTAATTGAGTATGATTAATGCTTGAATGATTGAAACAGAATAGTATGGAATGAGGTGGTAATGCTTCACCTCACGCATCCATGACCCAATGGGGATGCCAAGAGTAGTATTGTGCAATCTATTGTTGAATTTAGTCTTTTAATTCAAGATTGTTTTGCTATTTGAGTAGCATGTTATTAAAGTTTTAAACAACATGGTGAACTTGCTTTGTCACTTAAAGGTGATACAGAACAATAGAATTCTCTGAGCAGTATAAATTGAGATAGTTGTATCAGAGAATCAGAGTTGCACAGTGAAAGAGTGGTAGTTTATCTTTGCATTCTATATTTGACTGTGGCATAAAGAATTTGCTTGATATCATTGAGGATTATTTGAAATATGTTGTGATTTAGTAAAGAATTAAAAGATCTAGTGTTGAAAACTACATTCAGGTATGAAATACAAGAGTAAATGACATGGGAGGCTTTATAATCTTAGAATAACCTTGAATGTATCTTTCTTGTAGGTTTATGTTTCGAGGACGAAACATTCTAAGGGGGGAAGAGTTGTTACGACCCCATCTGAGCTTAATTGGTAAACTAGGGTTTACCTAGACAATTGCAAAGATTAATTAGAATAATCATTCTTGAAATCTAATTAATGACGATAACACGATTAGGATGTTTTAACTATGATAAGAAGTCTAAATGTTCTTTTGTCCTGAGAATTAGGGTTTGAGAAGCATAAACCCTAATCGGCCCAAAATTAGAGTTTTGATAATGCTTGAATACAGAATTTGATAAGTGGAATGTCTCACTAAATGATTTTTAGTATTTTATGTGTAACTCTGATTTGCTTCAAATTTGGATATGATTTAGATATATAAAATGTGAACAATATTGGAAAATATCAGAATTTTTGAAAAATGCCCTGACCTGTTTGTCGGCCGAGTTTCAAACTCGACCGATCACAATTTCAGAATTTACAGCAGTGTGGTAATTGAATTTTATCTTTTTATTGGCATATCCAATTGATCTCAAATTTTAACAGTATTTGATAAATACAATTTTAGACACTCTGTTAAATTGGCATAATTTTTGGATGACTTTTGAATCCCTACAGTAAGGGTGTCGGTCGAGTTTGTGCAGGACAAACTCGGCCGAATATATTGCTGACTGCAATATAGCAGTGCACTGTTCGATTTTTAATTAATTATTGGTAACTCCAAATGATCCCAAATTTTAATAGAAGCTCTATAGATAAATTATAAACAACGTGCTAAATTATCATAATTGTTAGAGAAGGTTTGATCTCTGAAATAAACGAATTACAGAAACTTTTGTATAGTTGAATATTCAGCTAATATAGTTAAAGTTGAGTGTTGGGTCAATTTGCAATTGACCCAAGCAGCTCAAATTGGCTTATAAGGTCAACCACACACACACACAGCTCTCATTTCTCGTCATCCATTCCAGAGAAACGAGCTCCTAGAGAGAGAGGGAGAATTAGGGCTTGAGTGAAGAAAGTTGGGGAATTGCTGAATTAGGGTTTTGCGATTCCAGGAAGGGTGAAATCAAGTAAGTTCGGATTCCTTGTATATACTTTTATGGTGAATCTTCTCTCTTATGTCAAGATTCCGTCCATGCTCTGATTTGATCCAAGAGGAGGTCGAAATTCCCTCTTTTCTCACCCTTTCTTCATAATCCCTCTTTTTCTAGGTTTCCGAGTTGAATGAAAGAGGAATTGGGAGATTTGCTAGGGTTTTGATGGGAATTCGAGATTTCCCTGATTGGAGCTGCAGGTTTAAGGTGTTTTCACACCTTAGTGTGAGTGGGTTCTTCCTTCAAACATTCTAATGGACGAATTTGATTATAACAACCAAATCCCTAAATGTTTAGCATGCGATTTCTAAATCCTGAAATGTCTATTTGATTTAAGTTATTGAAAATTGATATGATATGAATTCCTTCTCTGTTTGAATGACTTCTAAATGGTAAATTCATATCAGATACGTATACAACACTTCCCAGTGAGGTTGCTTTTAGATTTATATCAATTGATGTAATTAGGGTTTGACCTAATTGAGATATCGCTAGAGTTTCAACCTGATTGAAAAGGACTAGTAATTCTATATGTGGTTAGGATGTACCACATGGGTCATTTTAATTGAATTCTGTTCTTGATACATGATAGTTCAGTGAATGGTATGAAACCCTAAATTTAGTTAAATTTCCATGGTTTCATGTCTGTATTGATTGCATACGATTTGTTGGATACAATCTTTATTTAGTGAATGGTTATATCTTATGAAATCCTTATAAGAGCTATGTGTTAAGTGAATGAGGTAAATGAAAAGGTGAATGAGGCAAATGCAACCCTAAGAGTAGGGTGTTGGCATGTGATGAATGAATATGGTAAATGGAACCCTAAGGATAGGGTGTTCAATGAATCATGCTATGGTAATATGAAAGGTCTCGATATGAGATGTGGTGATGCTTAACTGTTGAATTGTATGTTTCTAGTGCATTTAACTTTATATGCTTGTTCTCTCTGAAAGGATATATACATACTGCAGGGCTTCTTATATTTCAATATATATCTCGTAGATTGCAGGTGATGAGATATGACATGCCCTAGAAAGGGATGTTACTGAGATATGATATATGTTGAATACATGAGTTTTGACGTTGCTATGTGATATTTCTGTTAAATTGTTGATTGTTAATCAAGTATAGACTTAGATGCCCTAACACCGTAGAACCCCTAACATGTGTCTGCTATTTAGGGGTGAAACTCGTGTTGCAACATCATCCGTGCGTGTGTCGCGGACAAACGAGGAAAGAGAAAAAGGGCAGTGTCTAACAACAATTGTGCTTGTGTCGCAATGGCACTGCGGTTTCACCAGAATACTTGGTTATCTAACACCATTCGTGCGGAGTCACGAAGGTAACCCTGTGACACTCCGCCTGTGTGCTCAGGTTGAAGGAGGGGTCGAGAGAGAGCACTCAGAGTAGTGCATTGAGGCCGGAGAGCCTGTGGTCCTGTGGCAGAACAGGGCTGGTGTCAGACTCAGCATCCCCCGGGTGTGTCGCTGAGTCTTGTACGGTGGGGCCGTAGCATGAATTTGTTACGGATCCTTATATGCAGAGTACACTGCATATATTTAGGGCATAATAATAAAATGAATGAGAAATCATATAGGATCACAGTAAATTTATATAACTGCCTTCTACTTGAAATGTCTGATGATGCATAGAAATGTGCTATCTCAGTTATATTGTTTTAGAACTGCTCAGTGTAGTATTTATTGTTGATAAATTTCATATTGTTTAATCAAATTATATCTTTGATCACATTAGTGCATTAGTCTGTTTCCATGAAGTATTCATTCACTGAGCGAGTAGGCTCACCCCTCTACTCAAACATTTTAGGGTTAATCGCGTGGACTTGAAGATGATCAAAGCTTCAGTGTAGATCTGCCACAAGAGTCAAGTATGAGATTAGTTGAGTCAGTCGGTCCTTGTCACTCTAGGTCCTATAGAAGAGATAAGAGAGAGAGTTGTAAATACGATGTGTAATATTGTTCCTCTTTGATATGTATGCTAATTAACAAGTTTTATGAGTATAAGTTGTGAAAGACATCATGAATGTTTATATATGTACCTTTTCTGTTAAAGTTTGATTAGTAATGAAAATGTTCATGTTCCTTGTTAAGATGTTATGTGGTTCAATGCGATGAAATAAGAGTTTAAAGGAAAAGAAAAAGTTAAGAGTGATCTTTGTGTTAATTATAAATCCTATCTTACGCCCTAATCTCATGATTTGAGGAAATTGTGAGATCGGGGTGTAACACCAACAGTAGGATAAACAAAGCTACATCCGCTATACATCGTAAAACGTCGTCAAAACACCTCCAAGGACCTGAGAGTATAGGGATGACTCTAGGACTCTACTACAAGACACCCAAAATAGCAGCATAACCATCTCTTGCCTTCTACTGATCTTCTTCTGCTCAGCTGCAACACCATGACCACCACCACGTCTCACTCGATCACCTAAAAAGGTTTTAAACCAACGGGGTGAGACACACAGTCCCAATGAGAAACATAACTCCCCACCAAACTATAAAATTTCAGAAAAGCTAGATCAGATAAAGCAGATAACTGATATAAGCAGTTCATATATGCATCATACTGAACATAACTAACTTTATTAACAACTTACCAAAATATCCAGGAGGCATATAACTAGATATTTCTTATGGAACATGATTGACAAGATAAGTTATATAAGAACTTATCATAAGATATGAGGGATGTGCAATTAACTGCAAGATATAACTTGAGCAACTATACAAGCAAGGCCTCAACCAATGTTTCTTGTTTTGCCCTAAGCAATATATACTATACGGCTAGATTACAATTTATTATGCCCCGAGGAAGTGAGTCGTACCACTCGAATCCAACCTTCGACTGCGAAGCCCAAAACCGGTACCATACAAAGTCAATGGAAGAGTTGGACTCCATGACCTCACCTACTCGTGGTCAGTGCATGAGAACCAAAGCAGGACCACAGTCTCTTGCTTAAGTGGCCTCAACCACATAGGGTCAGGCTACCCTCTGCCTAGCCCACCTTGGTACAGGTATCAGTGCTAGAAAACCGAGCCGCGGGCCTGTTCACTATGCTCCATCATCACTGAGCCATGGGCATGTTCACCATGCTCTATCACATATCCTGAGCCATGGGCATGTTCACCATGCTGTAACCACACTGAGCCATGAGCTTGAAACTGTGCTCTAAACATGCACTACTACTTAGGGCATAGGCGCACCCCACATATTCAACAATATGCGTTCCAGGTTAACCCTTAGGAGAACCTGTATCACCATCACCAAACTCCTGACGATGATGGATCTATGGCCAGGGCAAACTACATGAAAGGTTAATCTATAATTAATTAATGCATTTTAAGCAGATTGCAAGATTCAACCAAGTTATGTAACATGCAACTATAACAAGAATGAATAAACATAAAACACATTATCTTATGATAAATTGTCACTAAGGCCTTCAGTGTCATCGACATCATCATGATCCATCACAAGGATCCAACGTCACATGTTACCACTTGGCCTCTTGCCAATCATCAAGATCCATCTTCAAGGATCAACATCACAGGGACTCAATCCCATCATCAAGGCACGCACTGCCATTCCATGGGTAACACCCATCACTAGGTTCATCACAACCCTTGATATTCCACATCATATCATTATCATGCCATCACCATGGTCTCATCTTACAAATGGTACCTGCATAGTTAGCATAAGCATAGAGGTACAACTGTGCTCATACAAGGAACATCTTAAACTTATTGCATATATCGAGAGAGATATAATTATGCTATTGGATGAGCATATCTATGCATGACATTATCATATATAACTTTTCAATCAAGCATTAGGGTTACCAACTGAACACAAAGTACAACCCTCACTATAGGTGTATTGGGTAAGGGGTAACCTTCACCAAAGGCATATCGGGTAAGAGATAGCCCTCACCAAAGGCACAATGTCCCTCACCAAAGGGTGTGATGCCCAGTACTATATCGATTAAGCATGCAACTCATCACCACCTGTTGTATCGGCCAACATCTATCTAGGTATCGAGCAGCACCACAAGAAGATGTCAGTCAAGGAAGAAAGGTAAGCTTCATAACGCCTAAGGCAGCAAACCCTAACGTTCGCTATGTATCGCCCAAGCTACTAAGGCATTATGTCGGGCAGCACCACAAGGCTGATAACGAGCAAAACCTCCTTGTAACGCCCAAGTGTGCAACATCATATCGGGCAGAACCATAATGTGCAATGTTGTGTCGTGCTACCTATATTGAGCAATGCCCTGGGATGGGAAACGTTGTGTCAGGAAACACCTCACAACAATGCGTCACAGCAGGAAACACCCATATCGCCCAACACAACAACACAACAGCCGCCTACTGTATCACCCAAGGGATACAAGCCTCATAACGCTCAAACCTCATGCTACTGATGATCATCAACCAACACCTTGGTCATCACACCATATTTCCCAAGGACTTCCATATCGGTCAAAGAGGTCAAAACCCATCTAACATATCGCCCCAGCTCAACCCTAGAAGAGAGATATCGGGCAAAGGTCCAAAGGTCATAACGGGTTGGTCATCTTCAACCTCAAGACTGCCACCAAGAAACCCTAATGGATCAAGAGAGTTGGCTCACCTCTCAATAACCAAGTGAGAGGGGTTTTGCATAGCTTCCATCACACATCAGGCAGCAAGGTGGGTCACCACCATATCGGCCAACCCTCCAACCTCAACTAGGTCAACACCAACCAAAGGCCCACCTCTCAAGTCCATGGTGAGAGAGGGGTATTGCCCAAGAAACTAGAGCATAGACTCACATCTCAACGACTAAGGAAGAGAGGGGTTTTGCCTACACCACTAGAGCTCAAGCTCACCTCTCAAAACCAAAGAAAGAGAAAGGGATTTTCCCCCAAGAACACACCACACACACCATGGATTTAGGAGAACCCTAGGCTCACCTCTCAACAACTAAGAGAGAGGGGTTTTGCCCAAAGAACCCTAATCCAAGGTTCGGACAACAAGGTCCAAGAACACATCTAAACAACATAACCATGTCATCATATCCCACAATGTCAAGGGTACATACTAGACCCAAGATATTATTAACAAGATAAGCATGGCCGATCAAGATAACATATAAACAAGCAACATAAAAAGAAGGTAATATAGCTAGGGTAGGAGTTATGTAACCCGCCTCAAGCACAAACTCCAAGCTTCAAGCACCACCTTTAGCCACCACAAGAGAAGACAGAGCAAGGCACACTCTAGGGTTTCAGCCACCACTAGAGGAAGAAGAAGACTAGAGCTATGTCACCCTCCAAGCTCCACCAAGGAGAGGGTATCGACCAAGACACCAAATGTATCGGCCACCACTCCCTCTTCTCTTCTCCTAGCTCGGACACCAAAGGAAAGGGAGAAACTAAGGGAACTAAAAAAGCTGCTAGCAAGCAAGAAGGGTCGTATATATACTAAGGGGTGAAGAAAGAGATCGAGGCAAGGTGGCACCTGCCCCTAGCACACTTGTCCAAGGGTTATTCCACATGCTAGCACCCCAAACCACTTGTCCACGACTTGCCACCTACTTAGCAAAGGAACAACCACTTGTCCAAAGGTGATGACACAAACGAGGCTAGGTTAAGAGGAGTGTGTATCACACAACATGGTGCCATGGCTGATACACCACTGCTCGACACACCTCTTGGCCGACACACCCTTCTCGACACACCTCTTAGTTGACACACCCTTCCCGACACACCAAGCAAGGAGGCGGCACCAAGCTCAAACAAGGCCCAAGAAAGCCCAACAACAAGCCTAAGCTTCAACAAGCTCAAACAAGGCTCAAAAAAAGCCAAGTAAGGCACCCAACCCATCCTATCAACCCTAGAGGATGCAAGGAGAGAGAAAAATATATGTCAAGGTGACAAACTTGCATGCCAACCCTGGAACTTGGGTAATTTGCAAGTTGCACCTCAGCCTCTCAGCAGAGCACAAACAAACCCTAACCACAACTCAGGTGATTAGGCAAGCATCTAAACAGAGGGTTTAGGCAAAGTAAACAAGGTAAGCCCAAAACAGAGGTCAGGGTCCTTACAAGCCATAAACCTCTACAAAAGGATTTTGCCCCTGAAATACGAAGAGAAAAGTGAGGGATACTTCATCCTCATCTCTTCCTCAAGCTCCCACGTGGCTTCCTCAACACCACGATGATGCCAAAGAACCTTCACAAGAACTAGGTCCTTCCTCTTCAGCTTCTTCACTCTTCTGTCAAGGATCAACACTGGACCTTCCTCATAGGTCACATCTTCATCAAGCTCAACTTCAACTGGTTGAATCACTGTCTTTGTGCCTGGATGACTTTTCTTCAGCATACTGACATGGAACACTGGATGCAACCTGTGCAACTCTGGCGGTAGTTTTAACTTGTAAGCTACCTTGCCAACACGTGCTATTACCGGATATGACCCCATATACATGGGTGCCAACTTACCTTTCTGGCCAAAACTCAGCACGCCTTTCCATGGTGAGACCTTGAGATACACCTTGTCTCCCACCTAGAACTCTAGAGGTCGTCGATGATTATCTATGTATGACTTTTGTCTGTCATGTGCCGCTTTCAACTGTTGATGTATCACTTTGATATTTTCTGTTGTCTGCTGCACTAACTCAGGACCCAAAAGATGATACTTTCCAAACTCATACCAACATAAAGGAGATCTACACTTCCTGCCATATAAAGCCTCATATGGTTCCATGTCGATACTCCGTTGGTAACTTTTGTTGTAGGAGAACTCTATCAAACTGAGATGCACGTCCCAACTGCTTAGGAACTGCAAAACACAAGCCCGGAGAAGATCTTCCAAAGTTTGAATACTCCTTTCAGACTGTCCATCTGTCTGTGGGTGGAAAGAGGTACTGAACCTCAACTATGTTCCCAACATTTTGTGTAACTGTTCCCAAAAACAAATCATGAGCTGAGGACCTCTGTCAGAGACTATCGTTACTAGATCTCCGTGCAAACGTACTATCTCATCCACATATACATGAGCATGCTTCTTTGTTGTATATGTTGTCTTCACAGGTATGAAATGGGAAGACTTCATCAATCTGTCCACTACCACCCAAATCAAATCATGATTTTTGGCTTTCCTAGAAAGACCAACCACGAAATCCATAGTTACGTGATCCCATTTCCATTGTGGTATTGGCATGGGTTGCAACATTCTTGCCACCTTCTGATGCTCAGCCTTAACTTGCTGGCATACCGCACACCTAGCCACAAACTCGGCCACATCTCTTTTCAAGCCAGGCCACCAATACAAGTCCTTCAGGTTGTGATACATCTTGGTGACACCTAGATGCATAGCATACATTGACGTGTGCACTTCCTCGAGCACCAACTTCCTCAAATCATCAACATCGGGAACCATAATCCTATTATGATAACAAACTAATCCATCCTCAGACTCATGGAAGCCTTCCCACTTCTCACTGCCGAACTCTGATCTGATCAACTGAACTACAACATCTGCCTGTTGTGCTTCTTTGATATGCTGTCTCAACGTAGGCTTCACTTGCATTTGTGCCAACAATCCTGCCAATAAGGAAACTTCCAACTGTACATTCATCTGTCATAAAGAGATGAACATATCCCGCCTATGGCATATCAAAGAACTCAACTGTGCTTTCTTCGTAGGAAGAGAAGAATACTTCCTGCTAAGCACATCAGCTACGACGTTCGCCTTACCAGGATGATACTCAATGGTGCAATTGTAATCACTGATCAGCTCCATCCAGCGATGCTGTCGCATGTTCAGCTCACTCTGCGAGAAGATATACTTCAGGTTCTTATGGTCTGTAAAGATCTGACACACCTCCCCATAAAGATAGTGTCTCCAAATCTTTAACGCATGGACTACCTCTGCCAGCTCCAAATCATGTGTCGGATAATTCTCCTCATGTTTCTTAAGTTGTCGCGAAGCAAAAGAAACCACATGATACTCCTACAGTAGCACACAATCTAATCCTTTCTTGGAAGCATCACAGAAAACAACATAACCTTTCCCAAGATCTGGCAACACCAATATTGGAGTACTAGTCAGCTTCTCCTTCAAGCTCTGAAAAGCGTGCTGACAATGATCATACCAAACGAAAGGTACATCTTTCATGGTCAACTTCATCAACGACAATGCGATCACACTGAATTCCTTTATAAACTTCTGGTAGTATCCTGCCAAACCCAGAAAACTATGAACTTCAGTCGGCGTCTTCAGTTGCTCCCACTCTGTAACTAACTCCACCAAAGGCATCTCAGGTAAGAGATAGCCCTCACCAAAGGCACAACGTCCCTCACCAAAGGGTGTGGTGCCCATCACTATATCGGTTAAGCATGCAACTCATCACCACCTGCTGTATCGGCCAACATCTATCTAGGTATCGAGTAGCACCACAACAAGATATTAGCCAAGGAAGAAAGGTAAGCTTCATAACGCCTAAGGCAGCAAACCCTAATGTCTGCTTCGTATCGCCCAAGCTTCTAAGGAATTAAGTCGGGCATCACCACAAGGCTGATAACGAGCAACACTTCCTTGTAACGCCCAAGTGTGCAACATCATATCAGGCAGAATCATAATGTGCAATGTTGTGTCACGCTGCCCATATCGAGCAACGCCCCGGGATGGGCAACATCGTGCCGGGAAATGCCTCACAACAATGCGTCACATCATGCAACACCCATATCACCCAACACAACAACACAACAGCCGCCTACTGTATCACCCAAGGGATACAAGCCTCATAACGCTCAAACCTCATGCTACTGAAGATCATCAACCAACACCTTAGTCATCACACCATATCACCCAAGGACTTCCATATCGGTCAAGGAGATCAACACCCATCTAACATATCGCCCAAGCTCAACCTTAGAAGAGAGATATCAGGCAAAGGTCCAAAGGTCATGACGGGTTGGTCATCTTCAACCTCAAGACTACCACCAAGAAACCCTAATGGATCAAGAGAGTTGGCTCACCTCTCAACAACCAAGTGAGAGGGGTTTTGCACAACTTCCATCACACATCGGGCAGCAAGGTGGGTCATCACCATATCGGCCAACCCTCCAACCTCAACTAGATCAACACCAACCAAAGGCTCACCTCTCAAGTCCATGGTGAGAGAGGGGTATTGCTCAAGAAACTAGAGCATAGACTCACCTCTCAATGACTAAGGAAGAGAGGGGTTTTTCCTACACCACTAGAGCTCAAGCTCACCTCTCAAAACCAAAGAAAGAGAAAGGGATTTTTCCCCAAGAACACACCACACACACCATGGATTTAGGAGAACCCTAGGCTCACCTCTCAACAACTAAGAGAGAGGGGTTTTGCCCAAAGAACCCTAATCCAAGGTTCAACCAACAAGGTCCAAGAACACATCTAAACAACATAACCATGTCATCATATCCCACAACGTCAAGGGTACATACTAGAGCCAAGATATTATTAACAAGATAAGCATGGCCGATCAAGATAGCATATAAACAAGCAACATAAAAAGAAGGTAATATAGACAGGGTAGGAGTTATGTAACCCGCCTCAAGCACAAACTCCAAGCTCCAAGCACCACCTTTGACCACCACAAGAGAAAAAAGAGCAAGGCACACTCTAGGGTTTCGGCCACCACTAGAGGAAGAAGAATACTAGAGCTACATCGCCCTCCCAACTCCACCAAGGAGAGGGTATCGGCCAAGACACCAACTGTATCAGCCACCACTCCCTCTTCTCTTCTCCTAGCCCAGCCACCAAAGGAAAGGGAGAAACTAAGGGAACTAAAAAAGATGCTAGCAAGCAAGATGGGTCGTATATATACTAAGGGGTGAAGGGAGAGAGCGAGGCAAGGTGGAACCCGCCCCTAGCACACTTGTCCAAGGGTTATGCCACATGCTAGCACCCCAAACCACTTGTCCATGACTTGCCACCTACTTAGCAAAGGAACGACCACTTGTCCAAAGATGGTGACACAAACGAGGCTAGGTCAAGAGGAGTGTGTATCGCCCAACATGGTGCCATGACTGATACACCACTACCCGACACACCTCTTGGCCGACACACCCTGCCTGACACACCTCTTGGACGAAACACCCTGCCCGACACACCAATCAAGGAGGTGGCACCCAGCTCAAACAAGGCCCAAGAAAGCCCAACAACAAGCCTAAGCTTCAACTAGCTCAAATAAGGCTCAAAGCAAACCAAGCAAGGCGCCCAACCCATCCTCTCAGCCCTAGAGGACGCAAGGAGAGAGAAAGATATCTCGCAAGGTGACAAACTTGCACACCACCCTGGAACTTGGGTAATTTGCAAGTTGCACCTCAACCTCTCAGCAGAGCACAAACAAACCCTAACCACAACTCAGGTGATTAGGCAAGCATTGAAACACAGGGTTTAGGCAAAGTAAATAGGGTAAGCCCAAAACGGAGGTCAGGGTCCTTACAAGCCATTCGTCGATCTCCCTTGGACTCTTTAAAGGCATCCATGCTTCCCTGTAACAAGGTTCTTCCCCTCCTCTCATCTCAATTGCTTCGGTGGTAGGGAAAAATGTCGACCACCTCTCTTGTTGTTGTTGTCATGGGTGTTTTCCATCTTGATGTCTTTCTCTTACATTCTACAGTTTTGGAATGCCCTAGCAGTTGTAAACTTTCTTGATATATGTGAAGCCATGGAACATCCTTATTGTGACCTCAATGTGCGTCATGCATCACCCACATTTCTTAAAGGAAATAGTTTTGCCAACAACCATCCAAGGTCTGTGCACATTATCCATAATGCACCCCTTTTTGGTAGAGTGGTGGTTATACGTTGAGCCCATTGTCTACTAACCAACTCTGAGATGCCCGATGTGTGCATCTCTCACATGCAGTTATTCTAGAGCACGATCTGTCAGCTGGATGTGTTGCGTCATGTAATGCTAGGTATAACTAGGCTAAGCTCGTGCAGCTAGGTCCCAATTCATCTGTGGTCAATGTCTGGAGTGTCTTGCACGTGATGATTGATCTTTCCCGTTAGCTCCCTAGCCATACTGGGATTTGGCCTTTCAAGCCTAAGTCATTCCCTTGGATCCATATGCAGTCTTGGGGTGAATGGTCATACCAGTTATCACCGTCGATCACATACAAGGAGGAAGTAGGATATGTGTCACGATTAGGGAAACTAGGGTTTGACATCCACCTTTTGTTTTGACCAATCTATTCAGATGATGTGGTGATGTTGCTCCTAGTTCATCACTCAGTCTGACATCTTCTACTAAATTGTATCCTTCATTTACCTTATAAGAATACACATCATAATATAATTGTGTATATCTACAAATAAGGTCTCCATATCTAAGTATATATTGTGGTACCTTCCTAATGTACCATACACCATGGGAACCGCATTTTCCACATTTTTACTGCAGGCTCGCGGTAGCCAGTCCTCCGTTGAGGTAAAAGCGTGAATGCATCCCTGTGGTAGGAACAAGCTCTGGTCCCGGTACACAGGTGCAAAAGCAAACCCCTGCCACTTGTCGAGAACGACACAATCTATCGACCATATCTACGCGTCCCGATTTTCCCGTAGGGAGTCGCTTTCGACGAACGCAGCAGGACTGGCCGGTGGTACCCGGCCCGCTACCGTTCCCATGATCCCTGGCGTGGACGGGATGGTGGTGGTGGAGCACGAGGGCCTCTTCTACGTTATACCATATACCTACATACACAGCTACCACTGCACGTACTGCCACCCCCGTGCCATATAGCATTCTCTCTCCTCTCCCCCTACTAAGCACCTCGTTACCCGCGTCCACGATCAGCGAGCCTTCTTCCTCCAAGTCACCGGCCCTTCCCCGTCTTCTCCTCCCTTCCCTTTGCTACAAATAGCCATACTCGCCCCATCTGAGCTCCTCACTCATCATCCTCCTCACACTTGTTAGATCCTGATCAACACAACAAACACCACACACCTCCTGAGCACCGGACGGAACCATGGGAGCTGGAACTGGAGGAGGGGGCTACTTGTGGAGCGCCGGCGCCAAGAGGCGTGGCCTCCTAAGCCGGCTCGCAACAACGGGTGCCGGGGACGAGGCCAAGGATGCCGGTGGCGGCGGCGGAGGCGGAGATCAGTTCGTTTTCCCTTCCATAAAAGCCGTCCCGCCGCCATTAACACCAAGGGAACCCATGGAGTTCCTGTCCCGGTCGTGGAGCATCTCGGCTTCCGACCTCTCCCGCGCCTTCCTCGCCAACAACTCGCGCAAGCGCACCAGCCTCCCTCCCGAACGCGACGCCGCCCTGCCGGCCCTCTCCCTCGCGGTCGCGGACGCGGACGCGGACGGCGGCGCACGCAACTCATACGACAGCACGGCCGTCGCGTGCCGCCGCCGGTGTCCCGGCCCGGGGAGCTTCAAGAACAGGTGGTTCTCCTCCTCAGCGGAGCCCAGCAAGAAACGCGTGGCTAAGAAGGAGAGAGAGCGGGCCGAGAGGGCCAGGGCGCATGCTGCCGTGTCTGTTGCTGGCGTCGCGGCTGCAATGTCTGCCGTGCTTGCTGCTGAGAACGACCCTGATGCGCGCGGACCTAAGATGAATGAGGCCGTTGCGGCTGCTGCGGAGCTGCTGGCTTCGCACTTCATCGAGCTTGCTCAGCAGGCCGGCGCTGGGCGGGAAAAGGTGGCGGTCGCCGTGCAGTCCGCTGTCGACGTCAGGACTCCCGGAGATCTCCTTACACTCACTGCCGCGGCTGCAACAGGTGTGCATTTGAGTTTTGTATTTTTCTGTCGTTCGTCTGAGTGCTTGCATCCCCTGGTCTAGATCATAGCAGTGCTTGCTGATGCAATGCAGTCGTACAATACTTCCTAACCATAAACACTCAACATAATACATAATCTTTGTGTTCCAGCCCTTCGAGCGGCGTCTGCGCTTAGGCAACGTGTACAGAGGGAGGCAACGGGAGCCAGCGTCGTCGCACCGACAATTTCTTACGACAGGAACCACTGTCCCAGCCCGGACGTGTTCTGCAGAGAAGGTCTCCTACTCAAAAGGACAAGAAAAGGTAACTACACAATTATCTTAGAGGTTTGTTATACATACCAACCAGAAATAGAACTTCATTTGTCATCTTACATGCATAACAACAAAAATTTTTTGGAGGAGGAAAGTAGCTTTGTTGTTATGCATATCATTTCTCATTATCTTAATAAAATTGATTGCACCCGACAATGACAAAAAGAAAATGCTGATGAGACTTCGTTGTCTGCATTGATTCAGGCCAGCTGCACTGGAAAAACGTCACAATCTACATAAACAGGTCATCCCAGGTACACACAAATCACTTTCTGATGACTGACTCCTGACCAGCACTCATAAACTACTCATTTTCAACCCAATGATATATATGATGCAAACTAATCATGCTCCCAATCTATGCCTAAATAAACTCCAGGTGCTAGTCAAGCTGAAGAGCAAGCGTGGCGCCTTCTCGAAGACCAAGACACGCATCGTCTGCGGCGTCAGCGACAATATCCCGGCGTGGCCAGGGAGGCCAGCAGGTGAAGGCAAAGCCTACTTTGCTCTCAAGACGACACAAGGGATAGTGCAGTTCGAATGCGACGGTGACCAGAAGCACAAGTGGGTCGACGGCACCAGGAACCTGCTCCAACAAGCCGCAGCCGCCGCGGCATCACCTACAGTAGAGCGGTCACTGGGGCAGTTGCAGCTCAGTTAGTGGCCGGCGCTTCTTTCATCTTGGCCCGATTTTCCCTGTTAGAGGTGTATGTATGTATGCAGTATGCTGCCCAAGTGGAGGAGTACACACACCCTTTTGGAAGCAACAAAGCTTGCGGCTTCAAGCAGCGAGCAGCAGAGATTAAATTATCATGTAACAAAGCGGAGAGGTTTTGTTACTCTCTGCCAGAGATTTAAATTATGATGAGCCCGTTGGGTGCTTCCAGTGGTGCGTCGCTTCATACATCATGTATAAAATGAGTTGTTGGTTGCAACTTGCGGCTGTTTTCTAACACCCAAGTGTCTCTACTTGTATACAATGTTTTTCCATAATAAGATGCACACAGGGCGAGGCCTTTATGCTAGGACAAGTCCTATTAATACTTGCTGGGTATGAATAGATTTTCTTTAAAGTGTTTTTTTTATAAACTTTTCTTTAAAGTGTACAATGCTGTTTTCTCTCTTTTTAGTTACATTTATTATTTTCTTTTCTATTTAAAGGTTGGGGTTTTGCATAAAGTGTAGATAGGATGGCTTTTATATATTTTTTAATAAGATGACCAATCACAATGCATCATTTGCTCCTCTTTCCTCTCCAAGACTCCCACCTCTTGAAAAATAATACGTACTATACATAATAAAGAAAATCTATTAGATCCCATCAAATTATTATAGGACTTGTCCTATAATTAATAATAATGAGATGAATAATAATGAAATCTATTAGATCAACAAAATCTCTAAGGCATGAGCCGTGGGCCCTAGAACCCAATACAAGTGCAATTGTGCCATTGGGAAACGCAAAGGATAGTATTCCTCTATAATTGCTAAAGAAAGAAGAATCAAACCAATTAGGGTTTGCAAATGGGTCCCTAGGATACATATTTGGGAATGCAGAACTCGTGCCCATAATAAATCCCAAAGATAGTGTTAGTTGAAAGATGTAGATATAATGAGATCATAAATGAAATTTCAAGATATTCTAAGTTCTCTTGTTGTTTAGGTAATTTTTAAGTAATTATCTAGTTATTTCTTGGAAACCACACCTCAAGGATCAAGCGAGGTTTCCCTGGCCTAATACTTTTCTAAAGCCTAGATAACAGACGAATAGAGATATCCCAAAGATTGGGATAAGTCAGAGCTTTAGTACGATGTAGATAAATAAAAATAGATATATGGGGTTTTATTTAAAAAGGAAAATTAGATAATGGGGGAAACATATTCCACCCAGATCTGGGCAGACTCGCGAGCGAGGATGTTACCTACCTCGCTTGAACTTCTATTTCTAATAGATCGAGGAATTCTACCTACCATCTAGCTCCTCCCTCCCCTCTCTAGACCTCCTCAACTCCCAATTTTGGCATCAATGACCTCAGGAGAACTATGATTCCAACACACCCTACCTTCCTCATTATCGTTGATAATTAAGATAAAACCCAAAACCTCCCAAAAATCTAGAAGTAGGGTTGAATAGCGGCGGCTCCCCTATGCATTCCACACTTATATAAGGCCACATAGAGGACCCTCACGATTCCCCAATCACCCCTCAACATCCAACTGTCCCCAGGATATACTACAACAATGTAGAAAACTCCACCATCCACTCCGGTGGTATGATCTGATGCCCTCAACTCAGGGCAGATATGGCTGATTGCTTCACTTTGGAGATTTGTGAAAACTAAAGGAGGATATATTACTAGTAAAAAGACCTCAAGAAGATCGTGGAGTGCGTCCCACAAGATGGATACTACTCCCTAGAGAAGCTCATCGGAGCCTGTAATCAGACCATTGTGAGACCTCACAAGTTGTGAGAAAGGCACCTGGGAACTCCAAAAACATCCTTCAATCCTCATTTGATCAGTAGACAAGGTTATTTTCATGTTTCAATTTTTAGTTGTGTCAATACATATCCCGACCTTGAATCCCTACATCCTCTCACCCAACCATGAGGCAAAGAGCTCGTTGGCATCAAGAGTCCCTACAAATTAGACATAGCTTTTGGATGTTGCTACCAAGGCTAGCTTCATGGAGTAACCATGGAGTTGACTACATGGCAGGGAAAGGAAAAGAACAATCCTCTTTGTGGATTTACCTCTATTCCCACAATCTGAGTGACATTCATGTCACAACATTTGGCCATTTACATCTTTTTCTCTCGGCTCAAGGCTGGTCATGCTGGAAGTGCCTAGGTTGTGGATATTGGATAATTGCTGACATGGTGTGATGCCATTGGTCAGTTAATAATTAAATTTGAATAAATGTAGTAATTGATCAATAGACAGATGATAGTGAAACTACATGTTATTTTTCTCAAAAAAATGTGTAGAATATGGATAAAATGGTTTTGATACCAAGTTGTGATCCTAGGTTCAAAAATATAGGCGGTACATGAATCTAATGTGAATATCACATAAAAACCTTAGTTTTGATGAATAGAATGTGGTATACATTTAATACATTCTCTTTGTGATATAAATAGTTATTGATGAATAATAATAAGATCCCAAGACAATGGTGATGATGATGATGAAATATGTTTAGGGTTTCTAAATTTGATAATCATATCCATGTGGAATTAGGGTTTGGATACTAGTGTTTATGTAAGGAGGGGAGATCACCCCTTACTAATAGAATATACACAAAATCCATCTATTTTTCAAAAGACTTAGGTAATGAAGGATGCATGCATGATAATTCCATTAATAAGAATGATTTGGATAAAAATTTGTCAACAATATCAGTGGAAGAAAAGACTAAGTTATACATTGTCTTGATCTAAGTTCACTACATGAGTTTCATGAAACATAAACTAGAAAGGAAACTACGCAATCTAGCAGTAGAAACCTAGACATATCAATAAAGTCTCTTGAGTCTACTCCTAGGTAGGTTCTCCTTGGTCTTGTTCCACTCCTTGTCCTAGGCCTTGGTGGTTGGGATCACCCAATAAGAGTAGAAAACAAGGTATGTGTCAAATAAGAAAAAAGAACAAAGTTAATAACAATAAGGAAAATATAGGGTAAGGATATAGAGAGTCAAAAGTATGAGGCACCTAACAAATAAGATTCTTGCCATAACAAATAATACGAAAGCAGCATGCATGATTGATAGTATGACTACATTAACTAAGTAGTGTTGAGGCACCTACCTAACCTCAACCAATAGGTGAGGGAGAGTAACACATTCCAAAACACCTACAAAATATATATAACTAGGGAGAGTAAACACATTCCCATGGGTAAAATAACACATGCCCAAACTATGGGAGGTTGTATAGAAGTGCACTACTCTAGCTAACAAGTAAACCAAATCACCATGCTAAAAGAAATGATATGGCAAGTTTAAATGATAGAAATATTGCAGGCGGGGTTCAAGACCCAAGTAAATATTGAAGTAATTGTGCCAAAAAGAGCAATATCAGAAATAATGATTTTAGTCCATGCCTCATTGGGAAATTAGAGTTTGGTATAACAAGCATGCCCAACTTGATAAGATGCACATACCTCAATTTAGAGTCCTAGTTATCACTTTTCACCAACTTAGAAGAATCATCTTTGCTTAATTTCAAGTTATGCACATGTATTAGGGTTTGTATTTTATATAATTGTAAAGAAATCCTAATTTTAGACCTTTTTGGAAAACCTCATATTTGGTCAAAAAACTTAAACCAATCAATTCCTTATATTTTTCTAATCAAGAAAATATATTTATTTGTTTTATTTGGCATTCCTGGAAAAGGGTCTCAAATAAATACTCAGAATCAGAGGAGGCAGGGGAGAGCGTATGCCCTTGACCCGACCCTTAGTTACAATTTTTAGGCTTTTATATAATTTATTAGATCTTAAAAAATCAACCATCAAAAACATGGAAATTTGAATCTCAAACTATTTTTATTATACAAATCTCATTTTTCAAATTCTAAAACATTTTTTTTGGACAAGCAGATCAAAAGATACGACTATTACAATTCTGACCAATCAGAAAATTCGGAAAAGCCAAATAAGAAAAAAATCCTCACGAAAGAGGAACTGGGTCCACGGACTTGGTCCAATCAAGAGAAGCCAAGTCGCTCGGTTAACGGTCTATGTGGCTCGCTCAAGGCAACAAAAAAATAGAGCGAAAAGACCATTATGCCCTTGACAAAAAAAGAAAGAAGGAAAGAGGGGTAGAATAGAGAACTCGCAAGGGGGATTCATCCCCTTACTTTCGCATGTTTCATGGATGGAAAATAGTGAAGATTCTACTCATCATCGAATTTGGGAAAATCCGCTAGCAAAGATCAAACCACAATTTGAGGTCATGAAAATGAAGAACTAGCTCTAACAAAATGTACCTCAAAAACAATTTGAACAGAGGAGACCTCAGGTGAGAGCATAACCTGTCAACATCAAGCTCCTATCTATGAGCTCAAAATGATGAAGAGAAAGGTCTTGGGCAAAATTGACGTGAGAGAAGAGCAGCACAGAACCAAACAATGATCAACGGAGGCCTATTTATAGGTGTGGGTGCGAGAAACAATGAATAGGAAAGTGGGGCAGAAACTTTGTTGTCCAAGAATTGGGGATTTCTTTATTACTTGATGAAACAATACATATAAAGGATAACCACATGCAAAATTCTATTTAGAACACATTGACAAAAGAATCGTGCAATTTCATTAGGAAATGAGGGAGAAAATTGAAATAAAAAATCACATGTGCCAACTCTTGTTGCATTTTCTAACATGAGCTATATGACAACTCACAGGTCACTAAATCGAGGATCTGAAAGTCATGATCACATGAAAATAATAAATGGCGCGTGACAACCAATTCTGATTTGGACTAAAGTGTGGATACATTTATTTCTCTTTTTCTCTCACCTCAATTGAGGGTGCAAACAAACTCCAAATTAAATGAAATTTGACACTTCACCTATTTATGACATGTAGAATCTGATTTTGACATTATTTTTCAGCTATGGAGACTCTAAATATTTTATTAAGTCCTTTTTAAAGTAAATCACATTTTCACTTTGCCATCACATTAGAGACATCTAGAAACTACCAATTAATGTGAAACTTCACCCTCAAACAAACTAAAACATATGGAATACGAATTTGTCATTAATTTTATCCTTTGAAGTTATTTATCATATTGTTTAATATTTTTGGTTTTAATTACACTTTCTCTCTCCTAAAACATTAGAGCATTAAAGATTATCCAAATTAGTTAAAAACTTACCCATAGGCTAATTTTAACATGTCAATTATGAATTTGAGATTTGTTACCATTTTTGGAGTCAATAAGTGAGTTATTTGATATTTTGGAGAAAACTCACCCTTTTTTTCTATATAGAATAAATATAACTATTATTATCCCAAAATTGTGAAACTAGGCCTCCAAGCCATATCAGATCCAAAGAATTTGAATCTGAAGTTATTTTTATCCAATGAGTCTTCCATTTATGAGTTTTATCCCCTTTACAATTATCACTATCTTTCACATTAAATTATTTAATGCCATATTAACATATTTAAAGATTTATTATTCAATTATTTTTCTCTTCCTTGCTCCATAAGGTATGTTCTAGAATGAAATTATTTTAACATTATATCACTTAAGTGGTAATTTTGCATCACAGAGACTGATTGAAACATTGTAAAAGAGTGAAATCACCCCTTTACTAAAAATTTGAAGAATTGACATCCATTCCAAACACTCACAGAGGTATGATGGAATGGGAATAAATTTTCCAAATTTATTAAACATTTGTATACAAAAGACCATTAGAAAGCAGTAGAATAAAAAATAACCGACTATATTCAATTTTGATAAAAGATTTACAAAAAATACATCAAATTCTTCTATTAGGGTTTACATCAAGACACACAATCATGATCTAGATAGAGGGAAGTCTAGACTAGTACAATATTATCTCCAAGCACATCTCCATCAACCGAATCCAAGCCAAAAGCTAAGATCTTTCTTGTCTTATCCATCACCTTGATCAACACCTGGGTGGTTGGGAAGACACCCAACAAAAATGGAAAGGGAAGAAAAGTATGTGTCACAAAACTAGTCTAAGATATCAAGATAAGTAAAGAAAATAAAAACATGCTAGGGTTTTCTCATATGATGAAGATAACAAGAGTATGATGCTATATATCAAAAAAGCTTTCCATTAACAAATATAATAAAAAAAAGATTTGCATGTAAGATAGTTATGTCTACCTAACTAAGTATAGTTGAGGCACCTACCAGACCTCTAACCTTAGGTGAGGGGAGAATAAGACATTCCCAGTCACCTTCAATATTATGGGGAGAATATGACATTTCCCAAGGCGATTATTTACATGCCCTCTGTGGGTGGTTGTACATAAGTACCACTACTTTAAATTAAATAGAACATAAATCCACATGCTAGAAAAGTAGTCATGGCAAGAACTATCATATGAATCAATAAGCATGGTAGTGGGGTACCAAGACCCAAGAATAATGTTCCAAAACTGATTTATAAGTGTAGAAAAAGATTCAAGAGTATATGAAATAGGGTTTAATACAACCTCATTATAGAAAAGTAGGTCAAGGCACAATTATTCCCAAATTAAGGTGTAAATGCACGAGACTCTCTTACTAATATCAATTACTAATTGTCACCACTTTAATTGATTCCAAGTTCCACTTTGCCTATTTTCAATGTATTAACATGTATTAGAGTACATAGTGCACATTAAAGTATAGAAACCCTAATTTTAGAACTTTTTAGCAAAATTCGGATTTAGATTTTGAAAATATCACCAATGAACTTATTAGGTTCTCTTGATGAAGAAAACATATTTTTATGTTAATTTTGGAGTTATGATGATTAAGATGTACTTTTTATGGATTTTATGCATTAAATTCGTTTTACAAAAATCACCCTTCGTAAAACCAAGAGATTAATTTTCCAATTCCAAAACATATTTAATTGTCAAATTTGGATAACCAGTTTGGAAAATATGAATTTTTCAATACTGACCAATAGGAACTTGCCACATCATCAAATCAATCGAGATAATTGAAAAGAGAGGGAGAGGGAGAAAATACATTTGACCCAAGATCTGGTTTGAATTTGCATAGTTAACCAAACTAGAGCTTCAGCAAGAAACCAAAATCCTAGAAGAACATGGTAAAAAGAGATGGAAATCATCGATTTTAAACATAGAAGCATGAGTTTTGAGCATGTACTAAGCAATATATGAGAAGGGGGTTATCAAAACTTGCCTCTAGGAAGGTAAGAAGGTCCAAACAGAAAGGATCCCGAGATTAGAAGGTCTGGTTGCCGAAATCCAAGCTCCTTTCTTGAGCAAAGATCACCTTCTCCACTTTAGAGGTGCAAACCCTAGCAAAAGAGCATGGAGATGACATGTTTTAGGGTTCTAGGTGGAGTTTTACCATGGAAGGTCATGGTTCTGACCTGGAAGAAGGTGAGAGGAATACTAATATCATGAAAATAGAGAAGGAAAGGAGGATTCTTACTATTTTTGCTCACAATCACCAAGGAGGAGCTTAAGAAATCCTAAATAGAGAAATTTGGAACCCTAGGAGCCTTCTTCACCAAGGTAGGCACCCTCTTTTACCTTGGGACAAAAACTTCATGGCCAAAAATAGAAGGGAAGATTCTCTAAGCTGTGTGAAAGAGAAGGAGAGGATTTCTTCTTGAATTGGGAGGTGGAAAGGGGTAGGCATGGTTTTATAAAGAAGAGGGCAAGCATGAGGTGTCTATGTGACTTTCCATGTGTCCTTAGGCTTGAGGCTTTATGGCCATGCAAGAGGACAACTCGTACATACTTCTTGTATATCCAAGGTCGGTCCTAAAGGCCCATGGAGGCTTCTAGGCCATCCCCACCGTCCTCCAATCAAAGAAATAACCCCATTGGTTGATAGCTTTTAAAGATAAGCACATTTTTAAAGAGGGTAATCCCTATAATGCCCTTGGAGAGAAACACCTTCAAACCAAGGTGCAACCAGGTTCCCCATGGTTAAAAATCTCATGAATGGTAGGGAATATCTAAGAATTAAAATTCATGTGATAATTTGCAAAGAAAACCTCCCAATTGGGTAAATTGCATAAAAGTCCAAAATGTACCTAAAATTGCATAACTTGCACAAACAACATCCAAATCAAACCAAATTTGAAACTTAGGCTCATTTTATGTTTTCAAATCATATCAAAAATTTATATTAAGGTTTAGGGCACTTAATTATGGTAATTAAGCTTTCACTGAGGTATTTGTGCATAAACCCTTATATTGGTACAATTAGTGAATAAATGTTCACTGAACCACTATAAATTCCATGAATTAAACAGAAAGGCCAATAAGGATAGAAATGGAAGGAAAATATGGGAAAGAGGGTCAAAAGACAAATATCTAGAATTCAATATGTTACAAACACTAACTGAGGTAGTTGTGCATAAACCCATACACTGGCATGAATAGAGATCAAATATTCTCCAAACACTAATAATGAGACAAATTCAACATCAAGGACAAAAAGGATAGGAAGGATGGGAAAACTTAGGCAAAAGGGATAGATTAATAATATACCTATATTTCAATTTGTTATAGTTTATAACTTGTTAGGATTTTAATCCACACAAATCGGTCTAGGTGTTCATAATGACATGATATGTTCACTCTTAGAATTAGGGTTACACTTAGTGGTTAATTAGGGTTTTTAAACCTTGGAAATAATGGCGCAATAGAATCAAGGTTTGACATCCTTATACCTAATCCAAAGCCAAGGTGAACATAAACCCTATATTAGGACCTAAGTTAGATTTAATGTGAATACATGGTGACACTTTAGGGTTATCCATACATACAAATTGAATGGTTGAATGATTTATTGATTATACACCTGATTGATTAGATTGCTTATTCATATTGAAAGTATTTTGCATGGATTTTGCATGAGAAGGTATGTGGTAATTTTATGAATACTTGACATATTGACTACTGCTGGATTTTCAGGTGATTTGAACTATTGATTTGATAAATAAACTGCTTGGATATTTATGTAAATATAGTTCAACTATAATACCGAATGGATATCATATAAGTAAAGTTAGAATATTTTGAATCTTGCATTACTCTTTTCAAGGGGTAATACACATAAGCCCAAGAATGGAAAATGATTACATCTGAACATACGAAGAAGGGACTAGAATATGTGATGAAAGTACATGTTTATATTTGCAGTTAATTGATTGTTGAGCAATATGTATTGTTACCATACATGCTCACTTTTTTAAATACACACATACACAATATATAAAAATATATCTATCCTTATTTTTATTTGTTGTCATATTAGGTAAAAAAATTATATAATAATGAAGACATGGAAAACCAGATGAATGCATCAATGAGAAACAATCTAAGTCACAAGGAGGATTTGTTTGTTAGATACCTTAGTACTTATTCTCACATATATTTTAGTTTCCTTTGACAATTCATGTAACTCTTTATTGGAGTATTGTTAAAACATTTGTATCCAAATCAAGTTCAAATAAATGGAATTTATTATCATTATATGTTATTTGTTAAATATAGATTCTGGAAATTTAGGTATTGATTCTTGACTTTATGGTCAACGTTAACTAGGGGATACTGAAAATCAGGGTTTGTTACATTTGGTATCAGAGCCAATATTTATCAAATCATATTTTATAACTAATTATTTTCAACAATTCATATATTAATGAGGAAAATTATTAGGGCATACCTTAAGGGTAATGGTGTCTAGAGAGGATAATGGATTTGGGGATGGGAAAAATTTCTCCAAACCACTTAAGTTGGTATATGGGGACTCCCCAACCCAATGTGATACCAGCTTGACCAGAATCTAGGGTTTTCCTGAAATAATATTCTCCTAAATTTTTATGATCTCTAATTTCATCCACTTCTCATTCACTTTCTTTGTAAACCATAAAATTCACTTCTCTCCTCATATTTAGTTAGGGTTTCTAGAGGAAGTATTATTAAGGCATCCTCGACTAATTATAGTACACAAAATTTTAATTAGAGAAATATATGTGAAAGAAGTGACACATTATGTATGTCCCTCTAGTGAGGATAAACCCTAGAAAGATCTAAGTATGAGTGGGAAACACAGTTGCCCATAAAGGAACTGAGTGGGATAATCTAGTAGGGTATGAAAACTTAGTGGTCAAGGGGAATTGTAAAACCCTAAAATACAGGGTGTAGTCCCTAACCCTATCCCTAAACCTATATCATGGGAAATTGGAGCAGTGCGGGTGAAATAATAACCTTACCCAAATGAACCCTAATTAGGAAAAAGTAAAGGAAAAAACACAAATGGTTTGGGTAATGCAATCTGGCTACCACGGCTACCTCAAACTAGATACCATAGTCTCCCATTCACTTAAGTACATGGAGTAATGCATGCATGATACATGCCAAGGGTTTTGATTATAAATATATCAAATCATAGGAAATCAATTGTTACATATATGTCCGTCAAATCACGTCTAGGGGTAGTGTCCCGACCTGGGGTGGGTCAACCCAAGAATGGAAAAACACCTATGGGGGAGGCATAACCGTATAGCCATGGGGTTCAAGTTGTGGTTAGAAATCCTAATTGCCTCCTAAAAGCCAAGAAGAAACCCTAGGTTAGGATATCCATTGGGAGGATGACTTGAACCACCTTGTGTTATTTTGAAAAAAATCTTAAGTAACCATGTACGTCCTAAAAGGGCCTAAACCTAAAGTATGGAAAATACTTACCCTTACCTAGACATATTAAATTGTACTTAATAAGTTAAAAGCAAATTATAATTTACTTAAATATAGAAACCTTAGTGAGAGAAATCCCATGGTAAGTATGTAATTGCAAGTAAATTACATTGAAGGAATGCAATAATGGTACATCGAATGTATATAAGATCTATTGACATTACGTGTATTTTTCTTTATGCCTTGGGTTCATAGATATATAAGCATTAAAACTTTAGTTAAAAAATATGTAATAATATGGTAATGAAATTTAAAAAATTGAAAGGAATCATATGAAAGGAATCAAACTTTTATACTCTCCTTGGGAAGGATGAGTAATGGGATATAAAAATATAATTGGAGACCCTTGTCCTAAAAAAAGTTGTAAATAATAAGAAGAACATAAAAAAGTAATGACATCTCAACATACCCAAGGTAGGGTAGAGCCCCCAAGCCAACACTATGGTCAAGTAGGATTGCTTAAGTGTACATAATACCTAAGGGGTTAGGAGGTGATCATGCTCCAAGTACATAAGGCCCGTGGGGTTAGGAGAAAGCCATACATGTGTACATAAGACCCATGGAGTCAATAGAATGGGACCTCCATAAGTACATGAGGCTCGACGAGTCGATCAGAAATGCACTTGATAAGTACATAAGGCCCATGGGGTCAAAAGGATAGCATTTCAAAGGAACTTATACCCTAGATACCTTAAGGGAATGTATAAGGATAATGATACATGAGATATAGATACAAAACATACCAGAACTTCTGAATGAATGTTTGAAATAGAATCTAAAAGGGAGTTGTACATAAGCTCAAGAGTTATGAGAAAATTGTTTTTTCCTTTGAGTTCATAAAATATAAGAAAATTCACGGAGTTAAAATGTAATAATGGTTTGAAGTCACTTATGTGGATGACTCACCAAAAAATGTGAAATTAAAAGATAATGTGTGGATGCACCATATCTACACTTGATATAAGATGATCTTTATATTTGGACTGCAACCAAATACTGACTTTGTCTTCATTTGGATGTCAGAATTATGTAGCCACATGTCATACACAATTCATAAATGGAAATGAATACCCTAAGTTGAAATTTATGACATAATTCAGGGTATGGAGGTATAGCGTCATGAACCCGTGAATATAGTTGAATAAAACATATTGGTTGCCACTTACAGTGTTTTCTACCACCCAAGTGTCTCTTCTTGTATACAATGTTTTTGATAATAAGATGCTTATACAAAAACGTCTTTATTATAGGACAAGTCCAATAAAAACTTAGTAGGAAAATATATTTTCTTTAAAGTGCATAGTGACATTTTCTCTCTCTTTATTTGTATTTTTTCTTTTCACTTTTAAGGGCTGGGTTCTATGTAACATACAATAGGATTGATTCTACATTTCTTTTATAAAATGACCAATCATATGCATCATATCCTCTTCTTTCCTCTTCAAAATTCCACCCTAGAAAAATAAGGATAAAGAAACACATAATGTACACTATGACGAAAATCTATTTGATCCTACCAAACTATTACATGACGTCCTAAAATAAAGTTTTCTAGGGTTTTGGTTGTGAAAATTGTATTCTTATTGATTTTCCTATATAATAAGTATATGACCCATCCTATATTACTGGCCTGACATCATTACTTGTGTTATACCGGTGTGGTATTTAGACATGCACTTGGAAACAAAACAACCTTCTTAACTTATGCTTTATGAGATACATATATTTGAATAACAAAGAAAAAAAGTTTAAACAATTTGGAGCATTTGGCCAACCACAAAAGGCCTCCTCACATGGGTAATACGAACAATATCACAATAGAAGAAAAAAGGTAGAAAATCATATAAATTATTGTATACATTAATGTGCACATTTGGACAACACTTATGGAAAAGAAAATAAGGTACATAAAAGAGGAGTAGAATTCCCATCAAGAGAATTTAGTAGGATTCATAGAAATGATACAAGGATTTATGCAAGGATGAGGCACATTATACAAAAGCAATTATCAATCTTGTCATAGAATTTTGTATAATCCACACACGTAATAGGGCACAAAACCCACAAAAACATAACTCATAATGTCATGATGTGATACCCGGTACAAGATAAATATATATTTGTAGGACAAATGCAGAAAACCAAACTGTCTAAAAGAGTAGGGCATAAAAAAAATCAACTTTTGCATAGACACATTACTAGCTGCCAATTTTATGAGCACACAAATTGAGGTTATTCACAAAAACCAATCCCAAACATATACAATAAGGAATATGCACAAGATATAGCTATGAATCTATAATATTTCATTACGTTGGCAACCACTAATCATATAGTTCATAGATATAGAGTGAAGACATATCACATGTATTGCCTCAAAAAAATAGATAATTTCATAAATAACTGTGCAAGCAGTGATTATAGGCCCAACTTGCAATATTATGATAAATTGGGTTTATTCACAAGAATGTCAATACATTTGTAAGTAATTATCTATAACAAAACACCTCTTCATTCTCAAAAGTAAAGGTAATAGGGGATACTTATCCATAATAAAAATATAACATAATACCATGCCTTAGTTTGATAAAACATATATTTGATAAACCCTTACTCCCTAAATCAAGCTTATGTGATAGTTCATATCAATTTTAATGATGAATTAGTTAATTACACGTGTCAACCATAAATTTAAGATTCAACTTAATATCCCAAGTGATATAGGTCAACAAAATTATACCAATAGATAGAATTTATTTTTATTATATAAATGATTATATAATTGTATTTTTTCTTATAAACAAATAAATATATATAAAAGTTTAATATACAAGGTTAATATGAGATCTAAAACAAATAATAGGTCTAATGAACATAATACCCCCGCGCCTCGCATCAACACATTAGTGCATGACATGGAATATAATCTCACTATCTAATACTTGGTATCTAACAAATAAAATAACTGAAAGATTGGCACATCAAAGGGTGAAATCACATGTTTTGGTATTGAGACTAAAAAAACCATCATAACACAACATCATGGAGAGCAATGAAAAAGTTGAGGACCTCAAAAATGATTCGATATATCTTGTTCCTAAACAAGCACAACTTTTCCTCTACATTTCCAAACTATAATCAATAGTCCCTACCTGAGGCCCTATGGCTGCCAAAGTCATAAAAATAATGATGAAGATCATCTAGGATTCCAATTGTTATAGGAAATAGAATGCCACTAATGTTTCACTGGACCAAATAAAACTCTTTCCATAGCCAAGGGGAGTTTGAGTAACACAAAAAATAAATACGACCTTCCAAAAAAATGATGTTAGGGTATATATGCATAAATAAATTAAAAAACATATGCTAAGAATTTAGCTAAGCTCAAGTATAATTGAGCATATATATATCTTTGAGAAGGAGTAATGAAGGGTTTTGTGTAATTTTGCACAGTGCATGTACCATACCCAAACCTAGACCCTAGAGTTCTCCTTCCTTTTTCTTATGGTGTTTCCCTTGAGATGATATTAGGTACCACTTTACGTGATTTGGAACATGTGAGGAGTATTAAATGTCAAAGGGCACCCTATGATAAGAATTAACCATTTTATTTGATGTTTTAGGGTAGATGAATCAAAAGTATTTAACCAATAAGTAACAAAGTGAAAAATGAAATGCTTTCAAAGGGAAAAATTAATGTTAAAATTGGAATCCTCACACCTTGTTTAGGCTACCCATAAATTTTTGTGTTAATCGGACTCTATTAGATTATTCATTCAATTAGTAAAAAACTATAACTTAAGTATAACTAACTCAATGCCATAATTATATTAATATTCCACTAGTTTCCCTTTGATTGGGTAATCCTCTGTCCCCTCTTTGACATGATCAATGCGTCCACATCTAATGGATCACAGTCTACTACGGACACCCTAATTGTTCTTCTCATTCTCCTCTTCTTTCTATTCTTTATCTCTTCCCCTCCACCACTCTTCCTTACTCATCCTCTTGCTTTCTCATCCTTTCCTAAACCCTAGTGTCCCTTCTAATTTCCTACCTTACACAATAGACGAATGTGAGAAACCACCACCATTGAGCCACAATGGCCTACAAAGACCATGGAGATAGCTAAGAGCTTCACAACTTTGTTCTTCAACACCAGAGACACCAACATCTCTGAGATCAGATGCAACCATGACCTCCTCCATCCCTACTGACATTTGTGGACCTGCCTTAGGTTTTCTCCTCTTGTCCTACAACCAACAAGCTGACAAAACAATCCAGCCACCACCACACTCCTCCCCTCCCGATTATCTACTTCCTTGACCTAACTTTTACCGACCTCTCCTCCTCTAGTTCCAGTCAATACCACCTACCAGGAGTCTCAGAAACCCAATTCAATTATGGCCACCTACACAATCAAACTCTATCACTAATAGTTAGAAACTGCCTCCACATATGGCCATCCTTTCCCCCTTCCCTATCATGCGATCTCCAAGCCTTTTAGAGATGGGTGTTGTCATATAGGCCTTGCAGAGGGTATGCCATCCACATCTAGGGAACGATGTCACCTGCACTCGACACCTTCATACAATTAACGTTTATAGAAACTAGACCACTCCCCCAACCAACATGTCATCCTAGCATCATCCCCCAACATATACATATGCCCTAGATCCCTCTGCTAGATCAAGATCAATTGACAATTCACAACAGAGAGCCTTTCCATCTAACCTCCTTGAGGGAGAACTGTAATTCTATAGAGCATTCACGATCGCCCTTACATCTCACCTATCAACCTTCTTACCTTTCTTCAACTTTGTCACCTTCTCATCTCCTTAACCATCGAGCTAGTTAGTACAATGACAATGCTAGACCTTATTGAGACCTCCATGGTATGCTTGCCACCTTGACACTATATATACCTTTGATAACGTCCAAGGAGCTCTGATGATGAGGATAAAACCAAGTCCCACTATCACAAGGTAAATCAAGAACTTGCTGTCTAAGACCATATGTAGCATTTGTATCTATAGGTAAGTATGATAGTTTACTACAATTTTAGATTCCTAAAAGATTTTAATAAAAGCAATGACCAGTTAGATGATACTCATGGTAACATAATTAATAAATGCAACCGTAGTAGATACCAAGACTACCAAGCCGGTTCAATAATATATGCATGTTATCTTATAAATCTTAAAGTACTAAATCTAATGTATCTACTAATATATAATCAATTATTTTGTTTGGTCTATCTATTCAAGTATGTACATACATAATGATTAGAATGTATTGATATGAATGATTAGTAAAACATCCATGCACAAATGAAAAGGTATTGTTTCTCATAATGCTACTTTAATAAACTTAGTATGTAGTGATATATTACATAAAATATTGATTATGACAAGGATTTTACACATACAAGACTCATTCATATTGGTAGAACAAAATCTAGGCAAACTTTATGTACTAATGATCTTTTACTTGTATGTAGTATGCTAGAAAATATAGTGTTCTTGAACCTAGTAATATGTTAATTGTATAATAATTCCATTTCAAATAATACTTAGAACCATTTGAATTCAAAACCTAGTCATAGTAATAAAATAGTTTGTTGAAAGTTTGAAACCATAGATACCCATATATTTATTCATATTTGATGGTAATTAGGTAACACAATATGTATACACACTAATACACATGAAAAAATAAGGTTAGGGATGATATTGAACCATATAGTTGTAACGAGAATATCATTTAAGAACTAAATAGGAGGAACATATATTTTTACTACCACATATAAATATTATAGAAGTATATAAACTTCTGTGACTTAAGATGGACCTTAGGAGAAAAATATATATATTTAATGGATCATGTGTCTACTTATAAGATTAAAATCCTTAATGTGCCTTTAGGTGACCATAATCAGGGTATGAGCAATATGTATATCTATACTAGAAATGTATAAACATATTCACTTTTGACTAACATACCTAATACGTTCGTAGGATGATAACTCAAGTATGCAGACCAAGTATATAGATTGAGTTAACCTTTAATTGTGAAGATCAAGTAGGTACATCCTCTATCTTATTTTGGGCATTGTTTGACTTCAGCCTAATTCATGTTATGAGGCATCCCTTGAACTATCAATTCTACTTGAAACTCAATTGTTGGACATTTATATTTCCTGATTTGGATTCATTTAAATTCTTGTCATTGTTGAAATACACTATTATAATGAGTCTTTAGACCCTCCTACTATAATTGCCATTTTATGCGGTTTTTACTAAAATGTTAGTCTTTCCACTCTATTTATGCATGCTACATCTATGACTAGAATATCTAGAGCAGCAGTACTTATGTAAAACCATACTTATATAAGGAACACATATTCCGCCCAAGGTGTGCTTTTCCACCCTTATTTCTTTTAGGCCATGATCCTATGGTGTTATTGGCAAGTTTTAATTATATTTAGTCTACATTATTATGCATGAATGTTTATTATTTTAAATTGGAATTACACTTATCTCTTATGGGAAGATACTTTTATTCTCATACTTGTAATGTGAATCTTAATATGCCTCATTCTCTTGTTATAGTTCTTTTAAACTTACTTAATTGCAGACAATCCCGTTCTTGTGGGAACATCTAGTTTTGCACTTCTAACCCAATACAATATCCAAAGTGTTTATTGTATGTACATACTCAACATTTTCTAACCTATACCTTGTTTCATATGTCATGGGTGATGTTCCCTTCCACCCAGGTGTAGGTACATTAGGAGACAGGGATGTACAAAGATCATGTACATGGTACTGGACCTAAGGGTAGCTTGGAATGGTCGAGTTTCCCTATACAACATGTCTTGCATTTTATTAAATTAATTAGATACATACATTAATACTTTACTATACCACCTTTTGTGGCAATGAACAATTGTAGACGAATCATCATATAGCGTTGTAGTCATTTTGTTTCAGCTGCTTATTAAATTATTTGATATGTATATATAACATTTTGTGGAACCCCACTTGGGTCCCGCTCTTTACAGTGCATCCATGGCCTAAGAAAGTTTCATAAATAACATGTTATCAAATATGAGGAAGCTACATTGGGACGACTTCAGGGTAAATTTCATTGAAAATGGAGGGTTTCATCACAATGTGTAAGTCCTCACAACTCACTATTAGTATCTCAAGTCATGCATCATGTTGTTAATGTGTAGACCTAAAAACACATATAATATCAGTTAGTCTACTTGGTGTGATAAGTATGTTGGATGGAAGTAAGTAGTATAATACAATTTTCTTTCTAGAGTGATAAAATTTTTTACAAAAAAATGATCATGTTTCATACATAAAAATTATAACTCTACTCAAGTTTATGTTCAACACAAGGAACATCTTTAATATAATCGTAAACACTCTTAGCATACCAAAGGACATAAATTCATCAATTTTCATGTATGGGGATTCCAAATATTAGGGGCCTACATGTGAGAAAATTTGGTATTTTACTATAAATACTCTTTTAGCTACACTATATAGGAAAGAAAGTTAAAAAAAATTATAGATACACATTTAATTTAGTACAAACTAGATAAGAAAATCAAATCATCATAGATTGGAGAACGCACCCACTAGGATTTAGAACCCAATCATGATTTCATACCTTGTTTGTAGCATATTGATGCATGATTTTATCCCACAATAAGTTCACTAGGTTTGATACCCTTAGATCCTATTCCAAATGTACAATAATCCTACATGTAAGTGGATATATTATATTTTAGTATAGCTTAGGGTCACATCTCAAGGAGTAATTATTATAAGAACCTTAGTGATCAATCAAAGTCAAATTCTAACTAATATCTATATTCAAATGCTAATGTTAACTGTTTAATTTAACTAAAATAAGAATTAACTCAAATTGTGTTGGAATTATTCTAGTATGGAATCACAAGGTGTATATGAAGTCTCACCACATCAGATTCTCTCAATTCACTTAATAACCCTAAGATGAAATGTGTATTGCAAACATACAATTTCCAATCCTTTCTAAATGAGTAAATTATAAGGATGAAATCAAAGAGGGATCGGTCACATGACCCAAGGGTCCTCTTCTTATCTCCTAAAGGACTTCCCTTCCAATGTTCTCATTTGGGATTCAACATAAACAAAATGAGATTCTAACGTTTGAGTTTGAAGTTGTTTTTACAAGCCTATTTTATATTTGTTTTATGCATTTGTTAGGCAATTAGTGGATCATATTTGCATAAATCATTATTATTGGCTTGTATATTTTGTATGCATCAAACTACACTCATTTTATCATATTTATATTATTTTATACATTCCTCAGTGTTATACATGCTTTCTATGGATTTTCAGGAGTTTCCATGTATTTGAGGATTTGGTGCCACCAACCATCATGGTCGGTGCCACGAGACAGCCTCAGGGACCAGTCCAAAGATGACCAAAAGCAGTAAGTGCCACCGACCATCATGGTCGATGCCATCGAGAGAGAATCAACGAGGTAGAGAAAATATGTGTATCATCTCAGTGCCACCGACTTCCAAGTCGATGGTACTGGTTTTTCCACAGCACGAACAAGATCCTGATGCCATCAGTGCCACCGACACTCAGGTCGGTGCCACCGACTTTTTCAGATTTCAACAATCTAATCTGAGCATCCCGATCCAACGATCCACATTTTGTGGTACTGTAAGTGACCTAGGACAAAAAGGAGGATGGCCAAACCTAAAGGAGGATCACGTTGCACCGTAGGATGTCTAGAGAGAAGAGAGAGAGATGCAAGGAGCTGAAGGACACCAACCGGGAGATCTCAGCATGTCTGACAGATGATTTTGTTGCCGGAAGACTACAAAATGTGCGTTTCTGGAGGAGGATCATCCAAGACACCTTCTCTCTAGGGGTTACACAAACTTCCTTAATGTTTTCCACGTTTTCTTCTCTCTCTCTATGTATTCGCAACTAAAACCCATGTGGGGCTAAACCCCTCCTTTCCTTAGGACCCGGAGTAGCCCGAGGAATCGTTGTGTTAACTTTCTACATGATTTAGTATAAATTTCTCTTTATTCCTAGATATATGATTGTGGAATTGAATGACTTATCATTGCTTGATCACCATCGGTAGGATTACAAATCGATAATTACTTCAGAAAGAGAATTAAAGGTTAGAAAACCATAATCTATACACTTTCCTATGCGTTCCTTGGAAAAGGCAACATACAGTCAATGGAAAGAACCCAGAGTTTTCGATAATGCACCTAGACTAAGAGATAAATTACTACAAACATGGAATTGGCTTAGATCTATATAGTGAATTGCACCACGAAAGCAGGAAATTCTGACTAGAGGCTTTCTATCCAGGGTAGGAGTAGAAATTTATATTAATGTGGTAGAAATAATATACAACGAGACCCCATGGTGAAATCGGTTACCCTAAGGAATTCATTCCATTTGAATCAACCATTTTTAATTTTCTTTTATTTTTTCAAACTCAAATTCAACCTTTTAATTGGCTTAGTTGATCATACCATAGTTAGTAGTAGTCACTGCGACTACGTCTCCTTGAGTTCGACTCGGGCCTCACATAGGCCTATATTACTCGACGTGTGTACTTGCATTTCTAAAATTTGGTTTTAGCATGTCAAGTTTTTAGCGTCGTTGTAGGGGAGACAACGACGTTTTAGCACTACGAGTGTTGCGGTTGCCCACTCTAGGCCACCTTTTTTTTACAATTTGAATCATAGGACATTTAGTGCATTTAACATATAAAACAAATTTTCTCTATTAAGTAACGAGACTAAATAATCTCAATTTTTTAGGTACTAATGTATGGTGACAACACGATCTACAGATTACGGAGAATTCACATCTGAGGTCTCAGTCACTATCGAGGCTCCAATTCAGACAATTATACCAAAAGGCATACCATTGACACCCATGCAACAAGTAATGGGGGACGGTAATCTAGGAGCAGAGAGGACCATTTGGGGAGGATAAAGGCATCTTCTTTAGCTGCACAGACATGGCCAATCAAAAAGCAGAACGTGAATGTAGCTCAATATAAGATTTATCTATGTTTGATTGCACTCATCAAGTCACAAGCATTTTATGGGAACACACATGAAGACCCGGTGGCACATATCAACAATTTTGTAGAGATCAGTGATATGGTGAAAGTGGATAGGTTTCCACAAACCGACATTTATCTGAAGTTGTTCCCATCATCACTGACATATAAGGCAAGGGAATGGCTGCACAACCTACCAAAAGAGTCAATCGAGACATGGGATCAAATGGTAGAAGCATTCTTTGAAAGATACTTTCCTCTAGAAAAGACAATGAGCTGATGAGAAACATTCACAATTTCAAGCAACATGTATCTGAATCTTATTCCGAGGCTTGGGAGCACTTTCAGATCATGCTCAGGAAAGTCCTGCACCATGGGATAGATTTTTAGAATCAAGTAAAGATGTTCTACTTTAGACTCTACAAAAGTGAACAGAACACCTTAGATAGTGCAGGCTCGGGGTTTTTTCTCAACAACCCACCCTCAACTTGCCAGGACATTTTTAAAAATATGGTGAAGAATCAGGCATGCGGTAATGAGAGAGACAATCCAGAGCAAATCAAAAGCATAGGGGAATTTAAAGTTATCACCTCTTTGAATGAGAAGCTAGACTTGATAGCAAAGAAGCTCCTAGAGAAAGATAACAATTCATTAGATGAGGAAGGCCAGGTGAAGTATATGCGGCAATAAGGATATAGGAAAAATGACTATGCATGGAGAAAGGATCCCAAGTTCTCTTGGAAAGATCCAAACAACTTCCTACAGGATCCTGATCAACAAAACCAACACAAGAATAATCAGTAGCAACGACCTGCAGTAGAGGAGAGCACAAATGAAATTCTCAACCGGATAGTGAAGCAAAATGAGCAAATGATAAACAACTTCCAACGTGATCTTCAGAACCAAGGGGACCAGATGAGGACTTTGAGACAACTTTGTTTCAACTAGAAGCAGATTTTGTGGCTTTGAAGAAGCCTACAAAGCAAGGTTTTCCAGGAAATACAGACACTCTAATAGGAAACCAGCATGTCAAGGTCATACTACTGAGAAGTGGGAAGAAGACGTTGACTCCAAAGACTATGGAGACTGAGGTGACCAAGCCCATTGATAGTGGTGACTCAGTAACAGAGCAGGCACAAGAGGAACCAGAAGAGGGAAACAAAGGGGAAGAGAAAAATCTAGAAGCTGAGGTGGAAAAGAGGACGTCATATGTGCCACTACGTCAAAGGAAACAGATGGTACCAACTCCATATCCAAACAGCTTGAAGGCAACAAAGGTGGATCAACAATTCAAGAAGTTTCTAGATAGCTTTAGAAAGCTTTCTGTGAATATATCATTGATTGAGGCAATTGAAGAAATACCCTCATATAGTAAATTTCTGAAGGATATCACTAACAATAAGAGGAAGATCCTAAATTATCAAGTAAATGTACTGAGAGAGAAAGTCAGCACCTTCATCTTAGGTACACTACCACCAAAGAGATAGGACCCCGATTGCTTCAACATCACGTGCTACATCAGGAAGACAAAGTTTGGCGAGGTACTCTATGATTCAGGGGAAAGCATCAACTTGATGTCCTTATCTACTTTTAAAAATCTTGGTCTCAAAGCATCTAGGAAGATCATCATGATGATCCAATTGGAAGACAACTCAGTGGTGACACCATATGGCATTTGTGAGGATGCACTTGTCAAAGTGAACCGATTTGTTTTTCCTATAGACTTTGTTGTAATGGAGATGCAAGATGAACATGGCAATGAGATTCTATTAGGAAGACCCTTCCAAGCAACAACTAATTTGATCTTGGAGATGGGAAGAGGTTGTTTGACTATGGGAATTAAAGACAACATGTTTGAGATAACCATGCCGGATAATTCCAAGTCATCTAATGTTCAGGAACAATGCAATATGATGAAACACATGAATAGCAATATCTCGTTTTTCTTGGGAAAACCTTTTTTGGATATGGAGCATGTTATGACAAAACTGGACAAGGGTACCCTAGCTGTGGACATCATGGAGAGCACTAAGGTGGTCTCACTTGCCAAGGCAGTAGGGTATCCAGATGATGAAGATGAGGAATCCGGTTCATCTACCGTGGATAAGGATGGAGAGGATTCCCTTGCATAGATACATCCACAGCTCTCGCTCGAGGTTTGTCTAACGAACTTCATGGATGATTGTGTTCGGGATCGACCACTGGAAGAATATGCAAGATTACTGCAGGCTTTGCCATGTCATTACATGAGGCACTTTGAGTACTTTGGACCACTGCCACCACCATTGGTTTCTTCACTCCTGAGCCCACCCGAGTTAGAGATCAAGCCACTGCCACCTCATCGAAAGTATGTTTTTCTAGCTGTAGAGGAGAAGCTATTGGTCATCATATTGGCATCACTGAGCGATTGGGAAGAAGAACATTTGATCACTGTGCTAAAGAGCCACTGAGGTGCATTTGGGTGGTCTGTGTCTGACATCAAGGGGATTTATCCCACTTTGTGCCAACACAAGATTCACCTAGAAGAAGGAGCGAAGCTGGTCATTCAACCTCAGTGTCACTTAAATCCAATCATGACAGAGGTAGTAAAGAAGGAGGTAATCAAGATACTATCGACATGTATAATCTATGCTATTTATGATTCTACGTGGGTTAGTCCGACGCATTTAGTACCAAAGAAGGGAGGAATCACTATCACTACTAACTCATCTAATGAACCAATAACCGCTAGATTAGTGACAATATGGCGAGTTTGCATTGACTATCACAGATTGAACACCGCCACGCTTAAGGACCATTTTCCATTACTGTTCATTGATCAGATTTTGGAGCGACTCACCGATCGCTCCCACTTTTGTTTTCTTGACGGATATTTAGGCTATAATCAGATTTCAATCAAGCCTAAGGACCAGGAGAAGTCCACCTTCACCATCCCTTATGGCACTTTTGCATACCACCGCATGCCTTTTGGGTTGTGCAATGCACCCACTACTTTTCAGAGGTGTATATTGGCGATTTTCTCAGATATGGTGGAACGATGTCTTGCGGTTTTCATGGATGATTTTTCGATTTCTGGGACATTTTTTGAGAATTGTTTGAAAATTTTGGACAAGGTTTTATAGAGGTGTGAAGACAAACACTTGGTGCTTAATTGGGAAAAATGTCACATGATGGTTAGCGAGGACATAGTGCTTGGACATAAGATGTCTTGCAAAGGATTGGAGGTGGATCCAGTTAAAATATAAGTGATTTCAAAACTTCCTCCACCAACGTCGGCGAAGGCAATTAGGATTTTTCTAGGCCATGTCGGGTTTTATCACTGATTTATTAAAGATTTTTCAAAAATTTCTAAACCATTGTCTGAGTTGTTGGAAAAGGATGTTGAATTCAATTTTGATGATAGATGTTTAAAAACTTTTGAGATTTTGAAAGAGAAACTCATATCCACACCAGTTGTGTAGGCTCCAGATTGGAGCCAACCGTTTGAGTTGATGTGTGATGCATCAGATTATGTGGTGGGGGCAGTGTTGGGGAACACCTAGACAAAGTTCCTATGGTCATATATTATGCATCTAAAACACTTAACGATGCACAACTAAATTACACCACAACTGAAAAAGAGTTATTAGTCGTTGTCTTTGCTTTTGAGAAATTTAGACAATATCTTGTGGGAGCTAAGGTGGTGGTGTAGACTGACCATGCGGAAATTAAATACTTGTTGTAGAAGAAGGATGTAAAACCAAGATTGATTAGATGGATCCTTTTATTACAGGAGTTTGACATTGATGTCAAGGATAAAGCAGGGATAGAGAATGTGGTGGCTGACCACCTATCTCGATTGGAGAGGGTAGATGAGAAGGATATTAATATACCCATTCTAGAGACATTCCCTGATGAGCAGTTATTTGCCCTTAAGAAAAAAGACCCTTGGTTTGCTAACATTGTGAATTATTTAGCTTGTAAGGAATTTCCTGTTGATTGGGGGTATCATGAAAAGAAGAGATTCTTTAATTCATTGCGCTATTATTTTTGGGATAATCCTATTTTGTTGAAACTGTACAGGGATGGAATTTTGAGAAGATATGTACTTGGGGGCAAATATGAGAGTGTGTTGAAACATTGTCACACACTACCTATAGGTGGACAACATGCCAGTTCTAGGACAGTCGCAAAGGTGTTGGAGAGCGGGTTATACTGGCCGACCCTATTCAAAGATGTGTATGATTTTTTGCGTAGGTGTGATGCATGTCAGTGGTCAGGAAACATATCAAAGCGACAGGAGATGCCATTGAATGTGTTTCAAGAAGTGGAGGTTTTTTATTTATGGGGTATTGATTTCATGGGACCCTTTGTGTCCTCTAACTCTAACCTGTACATTCTGCTGGTTGTAGATTATGTGTCAAAATGAGTGGAAGCAATTCAAACCCACACCAATGATGCAAACGTTGTATGCAAATTTGTTAAGGATCACATTTCCTATAGATTTGGAGTGTCAAGGATGATTATAAGTGATGGGGGAACTCATTTCACCAACCGGAAATTTGGGGCACTTTTGAATAAGTATGGAGTGACACACTATGTGGGTACACTCTATCACCCACAAACTCAAGGACAAGTAGATATTTCCAATCGTGAGATTAAAAAGATACTTGAGAAGACGGTGTCATATAGTAGGAAACATTGGAGTAAACTGTTGGTTGATGCACTATGGGCCTATAGGACTGCCTATAAAACACCAATAGGAACTACACCCTTTAGGTTAGTCTATGGTCGGGCATGTCATCTTATTGTGGAATTAGAACATAAGGCTCATTGGGCGTTGAGAAGGCTAAATTTTGATCTTGATGAGGAAGGTAAGACAAGGATGCTAGAGTTGAATGAGCTTGATGAAATTAAGATGAATGCTTATGAGAATTCAAGATTGTATAAGGAGAGAACTAAGCAAATACATGATCTACATATAGCAAGGAGAGTTTTCTACATGGGAGAGAATGTATTTCTTTTTAACTCAAGGATGAAATTACACCCCAGGAAATTGAGATCTAGATGGAGTGGACCATTTATCATTGAAGAAGTATTTCCACATGGAGCAGTTAGAATCAAAGAAGGAGAGAGATCCTTCTTGGTTAATGGCCAAAGGCTGAAGCACTACTTTGGGGAAGCTTTCAATAGAAAGGAGCATGAGGTGAAACATATTGTCCCCTAATTAACCTCAAAAATGGATTTGTCTAGCCTAGGATGTTAAACAAGGGCACTTGTTAGGAGGCAACCCAACCATTAGGATGTTTGTTGCATTCATTTACATTATGTTGTTTTAGTAGTACTTAGTTTATATTTGTGCAGGCTGTGCCCAGGTCAGTGCCACCGATTCCCAAGTCGATGGCACCGAGATAAGGTCAGAAAGATGGGCAAAATCGATTGGTATAGGTCGGTGCCACAGACACTTCTAAAGAAAGTACAGGAAATTGGGCCCGACTAACTGATAAGTCGTCGGTACCACCGACATAGAAGTCGGTGGCACCGACTCAGATAGTGCTCCAGGTTCGATGGAAGCATCGGTGCACCGATGAAAAAAAAATATTGATCCATCGAGTCGGTACCAATGACAAGATCGTTGGTGCCACCAACCATAGAAAACACTGATCTGTGCGCTCCATCATCTATGGCCCATATGTGTTCCAAGTGGATGATTGGTAGTAATGATCCCACCCAAAATTCAGTGCCACTGACTCATCAACAATCTGCCAAGTCTAGATCATGCACTGACAGTCGTCGATGCACTGAGGCGTCACTAAGTTATAAAAGGGAAGTAGTGGTTTTAGTTTTTTCTTACAACTTGAAGAACCACTACTCCCTAAAGCACAAGCGACTACTCCAAGCATCTGGAAGCTTCATCGAGCTCTTCTTTTCTCAATATCCTTCCTCGATCACTTCATCGTCATGGAACGAAGAGGAGGATTCCTTGGCAGTCTGACGCTACGACCCCAACTCAACCACCCTATGATGAAAGTGCAGAAGGTCTATGAGGAGCTTGCTAAGAGACCGTTCGCTCCCACAAGATATGGAAATCAACAATTTTTGGAAGACATCGTCTTCAAAGACAACATGGTGGCTGTCCTCAAGTGACAAGAGTTTGATGGAAGGTCTGTGAATCCCATCTTTGGCGGGGGGCCAACATAAAACAAAATTGTGATCGATTTCATGGCGTCTCTTGAGATATTCGTCACCCTTGACCAATCACGCCCGTCAAGCGGTGAATGGAGATAAGAAAAGGTGGACTTCTGCCTTTACAACACCAACTTCTCCCTTACTCTTTGCACCTTTAATGACATCTATGGGTGGCCACATGTGCCGTGCCTCCAGCCCGAGAACGTCGTGGCCACATGTGCCGTGCCTCCAGCCCGAGAATGTCGAATTTGACGCCATATGGAAGGACCTTGTGACAATGCCAGAGGGTTATAAGCTGAACTTCCACCATAGTTCGTTGGCAGACCTCGTGCATCCCTTTGTTTGAGTGCTTCATCGTATGCTCACCAACACACTATTCGCCAAGTCAACCCAAGGGCAAGTAAAGGTATAAGTGTTCGACTTGTATTTTCAGTATCAACTTTTGGAGGGAAGTCCGGTCAATTGGGGAGTCTTTTTCCTCCAACAAATAATTGCGATGAGGCGCAATGGTTAGGAGGGCCACACTTATACTCTTTGGGGGACTTATCACCCCCATTGCTCTTCACTTAGGCTTGGATCTTTCTACGCTAGAACCGCTGAATTCCAAGCTTTGCATAGACCACCTCCATTTCAAACAGTCAGTCCTTATCAATGTGGAAAACAATGCAATCTATGCAATCTGTTCGATCAATGGAACCTTCTACATGCGTCGACTCCATGATCCTATCTTCAACATCAGACAAGTCAAGCATTATAGATGGTCAGACATGGATGATGACAATGAAGAAGAAGGAGGAGATGATAATGATGAGGAGGAGGATTCAAGTGATGATGTGAAGGAGGTTGATCCCACCATTCCTATGACACATCGAGTTGCTCCATGGAAGCATCCATGACATTATGTTTCCTCAACATCTTCTGCCTCGTCACCCTCTCAAGGAGAGGATGCTTATTCTATGGCAGGCATGTATTCTATGATGCAAGACATACAGACCCATCAACAGCAGCAAACTCAATCCCTGGTCGACATTCAAGATGTGTAAGGTCGGTTGTACACCAACCAACAGGCAATCTACGAAAATGAATGTCTTCTCTTAGTGAACCAAGAGAACATGCATCAATGCCTGCAAAGGATGGATAACTATTAGCATCCATTCTTTGACCACTACTGGATTCAGGGATACTTTGGAAAATACCCGACGCCACCAGACATGCCTTCTTCTGCTCCGACCTTTCAGGGGATGTTTCCTCCCCAGGACCCCACTCAGCCACTGCCACCACCATTTTAGTTGGGTATCTCTGTTCCACCTCTTAAGTTTGAATTTTGACTATGAGGTCATAGTCATATTCAAGCTTAGGGGGAGTGCTGGAACAACTTCTATCTTAGTTTCTTTTAGTTGAGTATTTTTATTGTTTTATTTTGAAAAAAAATAGTCAGTTTTCTTATTAGTTTTCTGTTATATAGGATCCACAATCTATCTAGTGTAACATGTGGAGTATTAAATGCATGGTTTCATTTGAGAATATCAATCTCTGGGTTGGGTGCATGAAAAAAATGAGTAAATTTTAAAATTTTTGTGATATTATCTTGTGAGTAATTGAGTCACATAATCGAGGAAGTGCTTGAGTAAGTCAGCTCCAAGACATTAGAACATAAATGACCATTTAAATTGTCCAAGATAAGTGATTGACAAGGATTGTTGAGCCTAAACTGACCAAACACTAACGTGACCTTAAACTAAAATTTAAGAAAGAAACCCATTGATTACCCTATACATAAGTCATTAGAGAGGGACATATGATTTTCTCTGAAGGTTCTATCTCTTAGTTGTGTGATCTCATCCACCGCATACTTTCAATTCACACTCCACCATAAGAGGATTGAGCACATGTTGTCATTCTTTCTCTTGATTGCATTTACATTGCATAGTAGGTCTTGCATAATAAGGTTTGTTTTTGCTTGCATTTGAAAAAAAATAGAAAAACATACATGCACAAAAAAAATTCAGGTGCATGTCATGTAGTTGCATAACATCTTATTCATGTAGTTTGCATATGCATTACATATTATCTTGCAAACATGATGTCTAATTTCTTCTCTAATATAAGAAGGTAGTGATTTTTCCCATACCCTTAAAAAAAAGGAGAAGCATTGACATAAATCAAATGTGCAGTGCAAGTAAAAGCACAAAGCAATTCTATCAGGTTGAAAGGGGGTTTAAAAAGAAAAAAAAAGAAAAAAAAGAGAGAGATGGAGTATAGTGTTAGAAAGTGAGGGAGTAGGGCATAATCCTACCTGATCATAAGGAAGAATTAGTACATGATGTAGTTTGTAGATATTTTATCTTATGTTAAGATGAAATGATAGTTGCATGCATCATTCCACCTTAAAAAGTAGGCATTAGGAGCATTATATAAATTTTCATCATCATTGGTTCATCATAATTTTTTATTATGAATGATTTTATGTGCTCATGATTCTTCCATAGCCACCCATTCCATCTACCCATTGCTCTTATTGGTAGGCCACTCAAATGATTTTCTCCTCATTCATCATCTATCAGGAGAACTACTTCCATGTAGATGGTAGGTAGAGAAAAGAGCAACGTAGACAGGAGATCACACGATGCATCAAGCATGAGTCGAATGAGTCTATTATATTAACTGCTTTAACTGATAGTGTCTCATTGATTGGGAGGGGGGTAGAAATCTTGGATAGAGGTTTTTGGTCACCTAGATGACAGTTAGTGTTCAATGGTCAATAAAGGCCGAAAGGAGGATCGAAAGGTGGAAAATTTTTAGATGTACCTTATGCACTTATGTCCTTCAGCTGACTTATCTCAATCAGATCCAAAGGTGTTGTTGCTCGAGGACGAGCAAGATTTCAACTTAGGGGAGTTTTATGTACGTGTTTTAAGTCATTTTTACAAGCCTATTTTATATTTGTTTTATGCATTTGTTAGTCAATTAGTTGATCATATTTCCATAAATCATTATTATTGGCTTGTATATTTTGTATGCATCAAACTGCGCTCATTTTATCATATTTATATTATTTTATACATTCCTCAGTCTTATACATGCTTTCTATGGATTTTTAGGATTTTCCATGTATTTGAGGAGTCGGTGCCACCGACCATCATGGTCGGTGCCACTGAGACAACCTCAGGGACCGGGCCAAAGATGACCAGAAGTAGTCGGTACCACCGACCATCATGGTCGATGCCACTGAGAGAGCATCAGTGAGGCATAGAAGATATGTGCATCAGCTCGGTGCCACCGTCTTCCAAATCGATGGTACTAACTTTACCACAACACGAACAAGATCCTGATGTCGTCGGTGCCACCAACTCTGTCAGATTTCAGCAATCTAATCTGAGCGTCTCGATCCAATGGTCCACGTTATATGGTACTGTATGTGACCTAGGACAAAAAGGAGGATGTCCAGACCTAAAGGAGGATCACGTTGCACTGAAGGATGGCCAGAGAGAAGACAGAGAGAAGTAAGGAGCTGAAGGATGGCAACCGGGATATCCAAGCACCTCCGATGAATGATTTTGCTGCCGGAAGATTGCAAAACATGCGTTTCTCAAGGAGGATCATTCGGGACACCTTCTCTCCAGGGGTGACACGAACTTCCTTCATGTTTCCCACATTTTTCTTCTCTCTCTCTATGTATTTGCAACTAAAACCCATGTAGGGCTAAACCCCTCCTTTCCTTAGGACCCGGGAGTAGCCCAGGGAATCGTTGTGTTAACTTTCTACATTATTTAGTATACATTTCTCTTTATTCCTAGATATATGATTGTGGAATTGAATGACTAATCATTGCTTGATCACCATCAGTAGGATTACATATTGATAATTACTCCGGAAGGATAATTAAAGGTTAGAAAACCATAATCTATACACTTTCCTACGCTTTCCTTGGAAAAGGTAACGTAAAGTCAGTGGAAAGAACCCAGAGTTTTCGATAATGCACCTATACTAAGAGATAAATTACTATAGATGTGGAATTGGCTTAGATCTAGGTAGTGAATTGCACTGCAGAAGTGGGCAATTCTGACTACATGCTTTCTATCCAGGGTAGGAGTAGGAATTTATATTAATGCGGTAGAAATAAGATACAATGAGACCCCGTGGTGAAATCAGTTACCCTAAGGAATTCATTCCATTCGAACCAACCGTTTTTAATTGTCTTTTAACTTTATTTTATTTTGTTCAAACTCAAATTCAACCTTTTAATCGGCTTAGCTGATCGTACCGTAGTTAGTAGTTGTCACTGAGATTATGTCTCCCTGAGTTCGACTCAGGCCTCACATAGGCCTATATTACTCAACGCGTGCACTTGCATCTCTACACAAGGTTTTAGCGTGTCATATTCTCAACTCTAAGTTTCAAAATACCCTTGCATTATAATAAACTTGGAATCGAGTTGGAAAAACAAGAAAGCAAGTAATTAATTATTTCATTCACATTTTGACATAGTTTGTACAAAGGTAAAACATATTTGAATTTGTAAATTATATATCATGGGTCTACACTATGTTCCCTAGAAAGGGAACTACTAGATCATAGTGTTTGAAATAGCACAAGTAAGGGAGAGAAGAAGAAGAAGAGATGATTGTCACTATAGAGAACATAGAGAGATCTATTGACTCTAATGACCAGTCTTCAATTCAGTGATAAGGGGAGATTCAATGCAACAATCATGAATGTCATTGCCTTGTCCTTCTCTCTTACTTAGTGTCAATTCACATACGTCTGACGTGAGTAAGAGGAATCTTCTCAATTAGGTACATTTTTCTTACATATTTTAGTCATTGGGATCAACAAGTTATATAAATGGTGGCCCGACTGGTGCTTAATTTTCAATCCACAGAAAGCCATGACGATCGAAAGGATGGCCAACCAATCATCTTAGTTGTAGCTTTCTATTGGCTTCTAATCCCAAATGATTGGCTCAAGGGATGAGGCATTCAATTAAGACTAAGTTGAGTTTTTGAAGTTGGTCAAGATGTTTGGCTCACAAAGTGAGTTAGTTGATTGTATTTTGAACCAATTTATATGTGTGATTCGATCATCTGAAGACGTGAATCAATCATCGTACTTACATTTTGGACTTTCAAGGAGGGACCCTGATTGATCAACTAAGAGGTCTAGTCAATTGGATGGGAAGCCTAGTGGTCTACTGATGTCTCCTAATGTGATGAGATGTTTGGCTCATTGATTGAGTTGGTTGTCTCACTTCCTTTGTGAAATGTTGATGAATTTAGTTTTGTAACTGATTATTTGCATGGTTTAGCCACAAATGGAGTCTTAAATTACTTATAGGTTGTCTGTATGTGTGGTATCATTACTCTGATTTCTTGGAGTTGGGGAGCGATGATCCCAATTTCCTTCAAATATGTCTAGGGGAAGAATTCAACGCTTAGTTCTCATCTAATGCAAATTTCCTATAATGAGAACAACCTATTACCATTTAAAAATGATAAAAGAGAAATGATAATAAACACATAATTTATATCAAACCATAGGTAACATGCATAGATAAAATGCTAAACTAGGATAAATATGTTTCAACTAGGATAAATTTGCATTCATCAAACTATTTGTTCATTTCTCATCCTCAAATAACATAACACCAATTATTTATAAAATTGATGTATCTACCTCCTGTACATCATGCTTAAATTCATACCTACAAATATGGTAAAGCATTCCTATCCTCCTGAAATCCTAAAACATTACTAGCTATGTCATTGTTTCTAATATTGCTTCACACCATCGATTCATCACCACAATCCTCAAAGCTCATATATATACATATATACATATATATATATATATATATATATATATATATATAACAATTTTGTGAAACCTGAAGAATCCTACAATATCCACAAGTATGCACATAACCCAACACATTGTCATGCTAAGGTTAAAAATATGGAGCACACAATGAACCCTGGGTGGATCTAAAAGTAAATGGGGGTACGAAGATAGAAATTGCATGTATCTCTTCATTTCAACTTGAGAATTTTTTTCTCTCAAATGATTTACTAGACTTTCTATCCACAATACTAGTATCTCTTGCATCGTACCTCCATGGGCCTACATAGGACCTCTTGCAAATTGAGCACCATGGTCTCTCAGGATCTGCTATGGCTACAAGGTCAAGTGCCTTTCCCTTTACTACATGGTTTTTGGGAGGAGGGTATTGGTTGTTTTTCTTTGAAATTGTCCTTCTTGTATGACCTTCTAGGGTGTTCTTCCAACTCTAGGGATAAATCAAGGGATTCTTGAATGGATCAGATGCCTCTTCCTGACAAGGCAAAGTTGAGGTCAAGTTTGAGTCCTTGGATGGACTTCTTGGATCATCAAACTTCTATGTACCCATGGCCATTTTTTTGGAGTAATGAAAAATTTATGGGATATTGGGTGGCAGTCATATCACCAGTGTGTGATAAGTTGATTAATTTTCCTCCATCCTCTATCAAAGCCTTATACACATCTCAATCTTGGAAGGTGTCAACAAGATCAGGCCATGTGAGTACATGTGCATTGGGTCATCTTGCATTGAGAAGGTTATCCCACCATGTATGGGATGCTCCTTTCAACATGTAGGTCACGAATTGATTCCTGGTTTGATCATAGTCTAGGTCACATTTATCGTGTTTGATACCCCCAATCCATTCTTCACCTTCACTCACTACATCCGCTTCTCCTTAACCATAAAAGAGTTTAGCCTTATCTTTAAAAAATCTATTGGTGTCAACTTATGGTGTCTTGGGTAATGGGGTCTTTGCCCCAGAGCATTGGTAAGTTTCTAGACTATGTCATTCAGGGTCACCTGAGGGTCTCTTTCTTTCTCACATCCCTCACTAGAGAAACTAACGGAAATATTCGTTTTATCCTTGCCCTTGTCAGATTTCTTATGGGCCATGTATAAAAAAGGACTTATTCCTAGGTTTATAACATACTAGTAGTATTTTTCTAATGTCCATCTACGAATTTTCTCTAATATCATTTGTAACACCCCTCCTAGTTTACACATGATAGCGAAAGCAATTCCCATGTTTTCCATAACATTGGGTACTTGGGGTTGGAGGGATGTCAAAAACATGATAAACATTACAAATAAGTAAACATTCACGAGGCATTAAATATGAAATGATTCATATATGGTCATGGGATAAGAAATAACAACTACTTTCTCAATTTTTAGATCTAGCTAAGCTAATTATGGTCAAGAATAAACTAGAACATTAAAGAAATCTTGCAAAATAATTAGATGACCTAGGTAGATAGCACCCCACCAGGCAGATCTTTATGTCTTCTAGTCCTTGAATGTTTCATCTTCAATCCTCACTTGCTCCAAAATATAGGTACATCGCATCCCCAACCATGTAAAGGAAAACAACATCATGAGTAAAGAGTACTTGCACATTATAGAAACAAAAAAGTATGCATATTTGACATTAAAAAAATTGACATCATATTTCAGTTAAGCATTTTTAAATACATTGAATGAGGATATATGCATATAATCCCTCACTTAAGAGCACATAGTACTAGGAAATCCCATAACTACCTCTTGAGGTGCATGATCTCAAAAAGAACATAAAAATAATTCAATTCTATTTCTTAACATGAGCCTTAATATTTATCTTAACATTAACATGGACATAATCTTGTCTCTTGGAACATAATGGAATTTATTCTTTTTGAATTGTTATGGGATTTATCCCTCTAAAATATTAATATGAACTTTTAAATCATTATCTACATGGCCATGATTCATAACTTTAGTGAAAGTGATGTCATAAACTTCTAATCAATCATTCAATGATAATAAAGTTGCATCATTTTAAGAATCTTTAGAATTTCATGAATCTACTAATTTGCTAATCATATATATATGCATATATATATATACATATATATATACATATATATATAACATACTACAATCAGAAGTATAAGTTCTAGAAGTATGGTCCCTTTACTTGTAGAAAGACACCTAAAGCAATCTTGCATTTTTTTATTTAGGATCTATGAACGTGTGGTATTGGTTAACCATAATATGTATACATTAATTCATTGTCATGAAACCCTAAATGGATCATTCAAATACTTGAAGAATTTTGGTTTAAAAACAAGGGTTGAAACCTCAAAAAAATTCCTCATCAAAAATTCTTTTCAAATGAGTATTTTCACTAATTTTCCTGAGGTCACATGGTATTTCTATGGGTGTTTCAATCTATCCAATTAGAGTAAAAAAACTATTGGTGTGACATCATTTATATGAAAATTTAACCATTTTAAATTAAAGGAAAGAGGAAGGTAAAACCTAGGCTAAATGTTTTTAGTGGAGGAAAGGCAGAGCCAATGAAGGTGTTTCTGTGGCCAGAGAGGCACTATGGTGCCTTCGTAGTGATCTTCGTCAGGCATGCATGAGGGTAGAGTGACTAGACATAAAGCATTTTGAACAAGTGATTGTGAAATAATGAGGGATCTGTTGGGGAATAGGGATAATAGAGAAGATAGTGGAAACACAAAAAATTGTCCCTATTCCTTGCAAGTAGATCGGTCAACAATGATGTATCTAGGAAAGAAGGTAGAAAGAAGTGTACATGGTCCTAGAGCAAGTCTAAAGATTACTCTTGAACTGTGATGTGCACTCTTTGCAAGACATACATGGACGAGTGGTGATGACCTCCTGGTGTAGCACCACAGACGACAGTGGTTTTTGTCCTCCTAGCATGGTGGCAATAGCCTCAATGCCTCTACATAGACCATGTGGACCAGTGAGAACTCCATTTTGCACTTCCAGAGCCAATGTGAAGGAGTTGTCCCTATGAATGTCAACGTGCTAGCATTCACTTGCTCACCCTTGTTGTCTCTCCCTTGATATCTCTCCCTTTTATGGGTAATACTTGCTTGGGATCTCATGCTACCACAACAGTAAAAGGACAACAATTGTTATAGCTTACTATTGTGTCTTCAGAAAGCCTTATCTATCACTCTATTTATATGAGGGCTGGATCAGGGTTTCCAGATCAAATGGGAGTTAAAGAGACATAATTTTATGAATTTTTTGGAAGTTGAGAACCACAAACTAGTCAGCTCACTTATAAAGTGGTCGATTCATATGTGAAATAGTCAGTTCAACACTTGAACTGGTTGGTTCACATGTGAATTAGTCAATTCAACACTTGAATCTGTCAGTTCACTACATTCTCCATTTGCAAATATATTGACTTTCAATGTGATGAGTAATGCACAAATTTACATCAACATCAATCTTGGATCCAGTCTTATTGATCGTCCAAGAAGTCATTTCACATCCGAAATGGTCAGTTCACATTGTGAAATGGTCGGTTCACTTCAAAACATGTTGGTTAACTTTCTAAAATAGTTGTTTCACTTCTGAAATAATTGATTCAGATTCCCATTCCACCAATGTACAACCAATGTTGTTTAAATTTAATACCTAAACACTTTAATAATCAAGTTAACTATTATTCATGAGTAAACTCCCATTCTAGGTGCATCCTATGTGTGTGACCCTACAAATCCCAAATCATGCTAACAGTGAATGTCCATAACTAATTTATGATATCAAATGCAATGAGTGGTATCTAGCAACACATCATTGCTACCCAAGTAATTTGAAACTTGGAGAACAACTTCAACCTACAATCCATGATCAATGCTAAAGTGATCGTATAGTTCCTTTGTCTCTAATATCTGAATTGAAATCAAGGCATGGAATCATCATCCTCTCAATGTTCAATTCACATTTCTTAAGCTAGAGTAGACTGTATGAGATGCATGTGAGCTCACATATCATATATTGAGTCACATGAGTATGGCCATATATTTCTCAGTCTTTCTTATCAAGTGAACATGATTACATCTCTTGTAGGAGGGATGAATCCCATCTACATCACTCATACTCAATCCCCATGTGTCACAATGCACCCAAACATCACCTTTATGGCAATCCTTATTCAAGGTCATCTTGGATGATGTAAAAATACATCAAATGACATGTGATGAGTGTGGTGACTTTAGGTCTAAGAATCACAATCACTAGTATCAATATGGGAGTTGATTCTGAGTTTCATGGTCTCCATATATCACTCTTAAGGTGGGTTAGTCTGATGCATTGCTCTCTAACATGTATGTATGTGTTTGACTTGATATCACATATCATGGCTAATGAGACTATGTCATCATTCGACACACATTCTAGTCTTATGTCTTACTATTGTATATTTTGCTTCCAAAGTAATGTCTGACTAGGGACATAACAAGAATGCATGTACTCTTATCATACATATGATCTCATTGATTAGGTCCTCAACCTGAAGACATACATATGCAAGTAACATCGTTCTTTTGACACCTACCATGTTTGTGTCATCATCTCATAATTGAGACAAACATAATAGATGTAATTACCTTTATCATTATCAAATCAGGTATCTAATTCCGCATTACAATCATCATATGATTGGCTCTCTAGGGATGCATACCAACAGACTCCCACTTAAACTTAGAGCCAATCACCCACAAATCTTGTTCAAAGTGATATTAACATGTCCATCATGTTTCTACTATACAAGTGCTTTTGTAACGGGTTAGCAACATTTGCTTCAAATCAATATTTTGCAAGTATTCACATCACCTTGATGTACAATTTCTCATATGAGATGGAAATGTCATAGTATGCTATCTGGGAACTTTTACCTAACTAGTAGCTCCAATATTGTCATAGTATTTCTACTGTGTCCTCAATGGTTGGAACCTCCCACAAGTTCATCCAAATGAACTTATTGATCCATACAATATCCTTTGTTGTGTTTGAAACTACAAGGTACTCAACTTCTATTTTAGAATTGACAACTATCTCATGCTCAAAACTTTTCCAACATACAGTTCAGTTTTAAGGTCAAACACAAATTTTAGATTGTGACTGTTATTGTTCTTTTTCATTTTGGAAGCTTGCATTGGTCTAACCCTTTACACCCAACTCTTCCTTATTACCATAACTTGAGGAACTAACCTTTCATTGTTTCTCAAGTACTTAAGGATGTCTTTAATGGAAATCTAGTAACAATCACTAGATCTGACTAATATCCTCTCACCATGTGTAATACATATGAGACAACATGATAAATAGACATTGCATAAATTATAAATCAAGCTGTGAATGCATATGACATCTTACTCATGTTTTCCCATTCTTCACAAGAATTGGAACACTAGGATCTTAAGAGACTAATCCCATAGAATGCAAACAAATTTTCTCTCACTAAATCCTACATGTTGAACCCATTCAACATCTTTCCAATGTATTGCTCTTTCTTAGATCAAGAAGCTTTCTAGATCTATCTCTATAGATGTCAATTCCTATCACATAGAATGCTTCGCTTAAACCCTTAAGATAGAAGGCACTTTCTAGTTACTTTTTAATATTTGCAGGATAAGGACGTTATTCCCCATCATCATGTGGAATATAATATGCTCCCACTAAATCTTTTGTAATCAAAAATTTCATCTTCAATTTTATAAAAGTCAAACTCTTTGACTATCTTATCAAATCAAAGATTCCATCTCTAAGATGTTTGCTTCAATCCATAGATTGAACTTTGTAGCTTATAGACATTATTTGCAATAATTGGATTTCTAAAACCTTCAGCCCATGTCACGCACACATCCTTATAATTATTCCCATTAAGGAATACAATTTTAACATCCATATGCCAAATCTCATAGCCTTATTAAGCTACAATGTCTAACATGATCCTAATGGATTTAACCATGACAATTAGTGAAAATATTTCGTCATGTTCAACACCTTAAACTTGTTTGAAACTATTTGCAACCAATATCCCCTTATAGGTTTGTACATTACCATCCATATTGGTTTTCTTCTTGAAGACCCAATTGCACCCTATCGATTTTACCCCTTCAGGTGGATCCACCATGGTCATATCTTATTGATGGACATGGAGTCCATCTTGGATCCCGTGGCCTCAAGCCATTTCTCATATTCTGGTCCCTTAATATCTTCTAAGTAGGTTGTTGGCCCATCATCTATGACCAACTCACCACCTTTCTGAGTTATAAGATAGCATAATCTTTCAAGCTCAAGGTGTATCCTACTAGATCTATGATGTTTTGAGTTACATAAGGAACGTGAGATTCCACAACAATTTTTTATTCTACTTGTTCCTACTTACCTCTTTAGATTCAATGTTTCCTTGTTGGTCTTGAAATTTTCTATTTCTAATTATCTCCCACTGATTCCTTTGTAATTAAATTCCCATTCAGGAATATATCTGTCTTGGCAATAAACACTTTTGTTGTTGGATTGGAATATAAAAGTAATATTCAAAAAATATCATTTATGCGATTTATGGATAAAGCTTTTCAAGAACATTCTTATACAAGCTTTCATTCCTAATCCTTATTGAAGAAATATTAGGATACTTCCCATGCCATGCTTCATATGGTGTCTTTTGAACCATTTAGATGATACATTGTTTAGTGAAAAGGATGTGCCAAAAGGAAATTGGAAGATCAACTAGATTTATTTATAATCACACCATGTTCAATAGGGTATGATTCCTTATTTTAGATACTCCATTGTGTTTTAGGTGGAGTTCATTGTGATACATTATCATAGTCCCCCAAAAGGTCCTTAGACTCTTGGTTTTAAATATTTTCCACATCAATCATATTGAATTGTTTTAATACTTTTACCAAGTTGGTTATGTACTCTATTTGTAATCTCCTTGAACACTTCAAGAGATTTAGACTTGTATTTCATTAAATACAATCCACCATATCTACTGAGATCATCAATAAATATAATGTGGTACATGTAACTACTTGTAGTATTTTTTCTAAAAGGTCTATATACATCAATATGTACGAGCCCTAATAGAATACTCACTCTCCTACTACTTTTATAGAAATTTGTTTCTTTCATATTGTGCAATAAATAAGACTCGCATGTCTCTATTGGTTCAAAAACCATAAGAGACTAGAAAACCATCATTATGGATTCTAGAAATGCATTTCTCATTTATGTGCTCTAGATGACAATGCCATAGGTATACATTGTTTGTGTCCCTAAGTCATTCACTATATTTGTTATACATATTTGTCTTTGAATCTATCAATTATAGACTATGATACATAGGGAACTGACATATAAGATCTTATCTTTTAAAATGAAACATCAATTTTTTCATAATATTCTTTCCATACAAGATACATGATGTTTTCATCAATGGAAGGTACATAATAGCAATTTACTAATCCTATTACATGCCAATCATGCTGAATGATAGATTCCAACTGTAGTGACAACAACTCTAAATTTGTATAGTTCTAGCTTACGTCCTCTTGAGTCCTTAAGTGGAGGTCTCTATCTCTTTTTTCTTCCTGAGACCCTCTGTATAAAGTGGGCAGTTCCTTTTCCGATGTCTAGGCTGGTGACAATGGTGGCACTTCACATCCTTATTCACTCGTTCCTTATATTTTAGTGTAGAATACTTTGGTTTCTAGCTAGCTTTTAAACTCTTCTTAGCTTTGCATTTACCCTTGGACTTCCCTCTACTAATTATGATCATATATTTGAGTTTGTTCTTCTTTATCTATGCTTTAGCTATCCTCAACATTCCAAGTAATTCTGACAATGGCTTGTTAAAATCATTCATTTTGTAGTTCATGACAAATTGGGTGTATGATTCTGACACTGACTGTAGAATCACATATATGGACAACTCCTAACCCAAGGGAAATCCCATTCTAGCAAGGTTCTCCATATACCCAGTTAGCTTGAGTACATGAGGACCTACTGGATCTCCTTCAACCATATTTGACTTGAACAATGCCTTTGAGACATCATATATATCTCTTGTCTTGTCTGATCTTGATACATTATTAAGATGTGCTATCATCTCAATAACATCCATGTTCTCATGTTGTCTCTGCAACTCATAGTTCATTGAGCACAACATCAAGCACTAGACATCCATGACATCTTCAGAGTGCTTCTTGTAAGAAATCCTATTAGTCTTAGGTGTGGTAGGAGTAGGTTCATCTGGCTCTGGTGTCTCCAAGACATAGAGCTTGCTCTCTTGAGTGAGAACAATTCTCAACGTCCTGAACCAGTTATATAAGTTATTCCTATTCAACTTGTGCTTCTTCACGAATGTTCGTAAAGAAAAACATGTTTGTGTTTGTCATTAGATTCTACAAAGAAAATTTGCAACTTTAGTAAAAAAAATTTATTTGATTTGATTTGATAAGTTTGACGATATTAATAAGCTTTTTAATTAATCATTGCTCCCTCTATTTTTTTCAAATTGATAGACCTCACTACCAATTTGTAAGATTACAACAAACAATCTTCTAGTATTCAAGATCCAAAGTAATTAAGTTACTACCCATACAACACCAACGTCCATAACCAATTATTAAGGTAGGAAACAATTGTCAATTGCATTTCATGCAATTCTCGGATAGATTGCATGCATAACTCCTTTCCATAGTCCATTTGTATTCTTCCAAGGACTTCATCCCATTAAGTTAACCTAGATAAGTCTGACCTAAAAGCCAACACAATAGAATATGTACCCTACTTTTGCAGACACATATATCTACCATCGCACTTCTACGAGATAGACAGAATACCACACTTTGGCATAACCTACACTTGGACGATCATGCTTTTCTTGTGTACCACTTGTGGAAAGAATCTTAAGCTTACCATTTATTGAAAGATTTATATAAATTCATATACATATCCAATAATCACATATTTATAGTACGTGTCATATACATGCTATATTCACAAATGAAAAAGATGCAATCACAAAACATATCAGTTATGTTAGGGACACACTAATGTAATTGTTTGGAACCACAAAGAATTGCTACCAAAAAGGTCCACATCATATGTAGCAACCTATATTGGATAACATACTACTGGAATGGACCTATCGATCAACTAGACCCTCCAGGTGATCAGCTGAACTTCCTGGTTCGTAGATTGTCTTCATTGGTCGATCAAATGGTCCTAGCTCATGCGATTGATGGACTCCTCTAGTCCTTTGGTTGGGCCTCCAATCAATTGATTGTCTTCTCCTATCGGTGACCTCCTTAGTCCTCTAGTCAATCAGTTGGACTCTTTAGTCGGTTGACTTGACAGGTGCAGAATGGCTCTCTTTCCAAAAATAGAAATTAAAACTATCCTATTCCATATTACATTATGAAAGGGAAAAGTTTGAGTTTTATTCAGGGAAAGAATAGGAAGACGAGCATTAATTTACATTTGGAAAGGAGGAGAGATGTTTGGTGTGTAAACTGAGTAATAATAGGAAAGAAACCAAACAACAATGCAAGTGCATCCACGGGGGTTTTGGCCATAACCACACATACATCCACCATGAAAACACTTTTAGGGAGACGTGTATAGATTTCATATATATATATATATATATATATATAATAGTGAGGCTAGAATACACTCAAGTGTATTCCAAAACCAATACAACCAACTTTTTAGCCATCTAATTGAGTTCTAATAGCATATGGGGAACCCACTCAATAGACATACTTTACATTATCAACTCTTTTTCATGGGTTGTGTGACAAAGCTCTCTCTCTCCTCACAGACCCATACCGCATACTCATCCTTCCTTCATTAGTAGATCTTCTTCTTTCTCCTAGGTTCATGCAATCATTTTCAAAGTGATCCCTGTGGTTGGAGGTTCTTTTGGCATTAGAAGAGTCACAGCCAGAGTCGGCTTCTGGTTGACGCCTACCTGGTCGAGGCTCTCATTTCTTGGCTAAAAAGTTTTGCCCCTTCCATTAATGGTGGATGAGAAGATAGCTAAATAGTGAATTAGTTTCTCACCTGTTATTTTGCAAACCAAGATATAGTATTTGACTATAGTGGATGCCTTTTTCCCAATCAGAAGGATGATCAGTGACCACATGAAATAAATGGTCATTCGGCACAGTTGAGAGGGTAGACCACAAGCCTAAGATAGTTATCTAGTACAAGTGGAATGATAACAAGTTCCTCCTAAGGAGATATCTGCAATCGAATCACCTCCTTGATGATTCAACAACTACAACGGTGTTCCCTATACTCCCTACCTATTCTAATGAATCGGAGCATCAAGTCACTATTATTGTCAACCAAATTGATGGCATGAACGTCATCAACATGCTTACTATGGAAGATATATCCTATGGCCACCTAGGAGATAGGAGACTGGGAGTTGATGACTTCAACAGTTGTACGATCCAGTACTACATCAAGGAGGTCAATCAAAAACTTGGAGAAGAGCATGTAATGGTGTTGATCAGTACACCCTGGGGCTTACAGAGGCTGAGATCGTCCTACAAGAAGGCCAAACAATTTTTTTCCTATGCCTCTAATATCGGGGTCAACCTTGTGCAAGGGACAAACTTTTAGTGGTCATCACGCTAAATTTGATGTGCCAAATATAGATATATTCGATATGTGTGTGGAATCTGTGAAAAGCTAATGCAGAGATGAAGGTGGTGCTCATGGAGGAGGTTGACTTCATTGGGGCATAAGTCTGTGAGTTTTTCATCGTCATGGGTATGAAGCTCTGGTAGGAAAAGGTGTTGAAGTCATTAAGGCAATGGTGTACTGAAGACAAGGTCATCGCCTCCCAGTAGGTTTAGGTTTCATATAATTCCAAGTTGTCTTTCTTTTTAATTTGGAAAGGCCTAATATGAGACATAGGACCATAATGGGATCATATGCCTTATCCATAGATAATAGTCTATGCTTGTAGTGAAGCCAAGGTATAACTTCTACAACACAAACCGATAATTCTCGTTGCTCTATGTAGATTCTCATTCATCTATGGAGAAGTTAGAGGACTGACTTAAGTGATTCCAGTAGTCTAAAGACATATAGCAACTACTTGGACAATGCAGGCTATCATCAACCTCATGTTGTATCTTCTATTCTCTCCATGTGCATATTGGGCATTCTTGTTGTGTTGCATGAATGCTATGTGTGATGAATTCATCCTTTAATTACAAGTATCCATCTTGTTCTTATGCTTCTACATGAACTTGGTGTGGAACCACTTTTTGTTCCCACTCCCCTGTCACTTCCATTCATTCTCATTGGTTGAGAATCATCATTATCATAGTGGAGCTGCCAACTCTCATCGCATGAGCTCATTCTTGGCACCTCACGACATACAAGGGAGTGTCACATGTCTAGAAGTAGAGTTGGTAGTAATCCTACACCTATGGGTGATGCAAGTACCCTCCTACATGCTGGCGGTTGTGGGTAGTATGTTGTGGCTCTTGCTTCCACAAGAGTGGGATAGCACTGATTTCCAACTGCCGATGATGAAATTTTTGGTAGGAGTTGCATCATCCATATATCCCTCCTCTTTGACAAGAAATAACCCACCACTTATGTCCACAATGTGTCCATGATCCCCACTGAATTGTTCTTCAAGCACTCCTTGTACCTCCTTCCTATGAGGACGCTCTAGAGAGAGATGGAAGAGATAGTGTATGTGGGGTATCACACTTAGAGAGAGACTAGTAAATGCATGTGCTTTGCACATAACTCCTATAGATATTTTATTTGTTAAATAAGACAAATTTTTTGTACATAAATATGTGTATATAAACTAAAATATTTCTGATATACAGGTCCATAATTAGAAATGGTATATTTTTATAGTATTTCATATTTTTAGGCTTTCCTATGATAACATAAACTATTCATACTAACTACTATATTAAAATGATAAATATTTTTGTTATTAATTTTCGTCTTATCTTTATTAAAAACTTTCCCTGTATTGGACAATTTTTTTTCTCCTTATCTAGATTACATATTCAATTTTGTTCATCTCTTTAGCAATTTGTTTGCTAGAAGATGATATTTTTCATCTTTTTGACATGTCTATTTAAATTCTATTTACTACTTTTGTAACGTTCTAATTTTCTCCCACATGACTTTAATATATAAACTTCTTTGAGCTTTTATGTCAATATGATCATTAAGCTCTTACTACATAACGACGTGCATTTTCAAAATGCATGCATGTGTAGTTCATGTTATTGTTTAAAAGTTTCATTGTAACCTTTCTACCAATGATTATATGTTGTTAATATTATTGAACAGATATTTATTTAATTCATAATATTTATCATCCTTGTATTAACAAAATTATATACAACATGTCTTCGAATCCCATTATAAAGACAACAGTTTTACCATAACTTTATAATAGTTCATAAATAGAAATTTAGTTATTTTTTCTACTTCCTTTGAGAATAAACATGTGCATATTTTTTTAGTAATATCATCATCTATATTTAAATCATGAGAATATCCATTTAGATATAAGAAAGTATTTATGAATTGCATTTCTTATAAGATTATTTTTAGCAACAAACTGTAGGTTGACATTACTTAGTTAGGATGAATAATCTACATAAAAATTCCATTTGATGATATATGTTTCATCATTTTCAAATTAACTTATTTTAGTAACAATATCACAATATGTAGAACACAACTTTTGGTATAGTGATACAATCCTTACATTTTTCTTTTATAGCAATTATATGGTAATAAAATTACACAAATAAAATCTCTTATCATGTCTATATTTTATGAACATATAGTTATAAATATGAATCATTAAAAAGTTATTAAGATAATCATGGTACATGAGAAAAATCAATTTTCTAGAAACTCAACATGGTTAGAGTGAAAAAATATCCACAAAGGATGTATTGGACAACATTTATTCTAAAATACGTGATAAAAATTTAACTGTTAGCATTCTTAGTTGACCATAACCAACTTCAACAATAAGATAAGTTATGAATGGGACTCATGTTCAAGCCATGGAAATGACTTGAATAGAATCGCCAATTTTCCTAAAGAAAATGTGAAGATAAGTGCTTATACATAAATATATAAAAGGAAAGTATATGAAGCAGTTCTATCTTAGTATCTAAGTTAAAATTTAAATAATAAAGAAGTAGAAACAATAATAAAATTATCGTAAATATTTTAAAACATGGATTCTATCCTTCAAGACGTCCCTATTTGCAACATAGGATATAATATAAATGTTATAAACTATAAAATTACCACATCAATAGGCTCTCATGAAATGAAGGTGAGTGTCTAAATTTTGGGGTATGAAACAAATAATATAGTTTCATAGAATTATGTTAGGAATAATATGTAGAAAGCTATATGTTAGCACAAATTTGTATATAACTATAAAGAGAACATTACTAAGTCTACATGTATTGTAAGCATATGCTAATATGTTATCAATATAGTTTTAAAAATATGTTTCATATAGTATGTAATAACCAATTTAATTTTGAAAATATTCCAAATAAACTTCATGATAGTGTAGTAAGAATATTTGTTAGAATTAGGAAGTTGGTGTAGTATATCATAACCTTTTGATTTATCTCAACATGTTGATAATTAAATTTAAATTTTTATTTGCAAACTTAAATTATTGTATAAGTGAGAAAACATTGTTTAAAAATATTATCTTTTATATTTACTCATACTGAGGTAATATTTCAACTTCCATACTATGGAATGAATATATGTGGAATCTAATTTTATTTCTGCTCAGTAATCATGACAATTGAAAATTCTATTAGAAGGATACTTTAAAGTTAGTATCCATTTATTTTGACCTATTATAATCTAAATCTAATTTGCATTGAATTTGATAAAGAGTGATTTATGATAGCAACTATATTTTCAAACAAAGTCATAGAGTATATATAATTTTAGATCTCTAAAATTCGTGTATTTGAATATTTATAGATCATGTTAAATAGGACCTCAAAAGAAATATATTTATGAAATTTAACATCTTTCTATTGAGAAAGATTTGTCTTTATATAACTTGTTGAGCATATCATGATTACCATAAGAAATTCTGGATTGTCATTAGGAATTCAATACAAGTATAGTTACATTTTGTGACCATTGTCAAATTACATGACGAATTCACAAAATTAAGTTTTCACGTTCTCATTGTTTTATGATCAACTTGTTGAGCATAAATTGTTAAAATAATATGGTTCTCAATAGTTGTTAGAAATTCAATACAATAGTAACATTTTGTGACGATTGTCACATTACGTAACGAATTCAAAAAACATAATTTTATATCATTTCTTTAAAAAAATGTATTAATGATAAAATATTATTTTTTCACATGTCTGTCAACTTTGTCTAATACTTATGGACAAGTATTAATATCATTGAGTCGTTATTTTATGGTAACTTTAATTTGGTAATTTTATATTCTTCCTATGTCCACATTATTTTTCACTTCATATCTAACATCATAAAAATATTTTAAACTTATGATTTTTGATCTATTCTGGCAATCATAGATGTAAACACATATATTGTAATGTTATTAGAAGAGTTGCATCAAGTTATATATTTAATTGAGCTTGCAATTAACATCTTCAAAAATTAAAAATCAGTAGTTCATTTTTATAATAAATAATTCAAATAATCAATAGAATTTGTATATATTGTAGGGTTACATTTTTATGCATTTACATATCTACATTTAATAACTATATTATATTTAAATAATTGGAGAAGTGATGACTCTTTATGAATGTAAAGGAGTACACACTACTTTACGAACCATAACCAAAACTACATACATATTATTCCCAAAGTAAGAGTTATTTGGATACATACCATACACAATACTTCAAAATTGTCCTTTAGATCATACATTGAGAAATCATGAGACTCATTATGCATCATGCTAGTTGGTTGAGGAACATATTGGCAATTGCAAAGAACTTTAGTGGCCCTACATCCTTCTACAAATAGAAATTCATGCCACACAAAATTTGTTGCACTTAGATCAGCCATGGATGAAATGAGAATAAAATTATTGTAGGGCTAGAAACATTTGCAAAAGTGTGATTTAGAGAATAGAAGAAAAAAATTGTGATAAAAGTATAGATATGGGTGATTTTTTAGTCGAAGGGATTGTTATTGTCATGAATAATTACAACAATTCATCTTTGAACACCTCATCCTTTTTGCATGTGGACAACCAAATGATATAATACTCATGGTATATTTTGTCTGAATTCACAAAAGTTAATCCAAATGACGGTCAAGTGTCTAGAAACAAAAGAGCTAACATGTATTATACCTTCTAGCCATTGTTCATCTCACTTCAACTATTTTTCATGGATTGGACCTTCTAGTCATTGTTCTTCACAACCACAAAGATCCATGAGGGGAATATATGAGAGTTGTTAATTGATGTCGAATATGAGATTATTAAAATTAGATACCTTAGAGGAGAAGTGTCTTTGATTCTTTTTTTTAATGATACGTGCTAAATCATCTTTCTTGACCCATTCTAATACCTTCAAAGGATGTGTTATTCTCTTGAAGCCTCCTCAAATCAAGATTTCTGGATTGTGTCTTTTGTAAGTGAAAGTGAAAATTCCACTTTTCATTGACGACCAAAAGTAGGAATAAAACCAATGGTCAAGTGGGTTGAAGAGAGGTAGTGTTAGGTAAATGAAATGATCGATTGTTCAGTCTTCTATCGAGACTAAATAAAGCTACAAATATGTTGTAGCTACTTCGAAATCAATAACCATACCATGATAATATGGTATACATTATTATATCTTTAGATCCCCAACATATCTAACATTGGTAGTAATATCTACATTGCAAAAATCCGTAGTTAACCTAAAAAAAAGTGTGAAAAAGTTACATATTTTTGTACTATTTCACAAATAATATATAAATAACTAATAATAAACATTGTACAAATAAAACATGATTACCCAAAATGAGCGTAGCGGGATGTGCTGAGCGTCGGCCCTAGGGAAACCTCTTTTGCGCCTTACCGGCTTGGGGGAGGGGCGCCTGCCATCTCTCGGCGCCGACCTTCTCCCCTGGTCCTCTCGCCGGAGTTGGTGGTTCTCATGAGGTGGTACACTTTGAATTCATTCTTTTCTGCTTCTCGGTATTGCGGCTGGTCTACTCGACCAATTTCTTATTTTGCGGGGCTGGTGCGTCGGCGGCTGTGTGGTGGCGGCGGCTACTTCCATCGGCGTGGTCTTGTCGGTGCTTCATCTTTGGATGGATCTAGCTTGTATTTTCCTTTTGGGTTCCTTCGGCTGTGGTTTTCCTTCTTCCTTTCTTTTCATCTTGTTATTTCTTTTTTGTGTCGTTCGTAGGTCTAGGTTTTTGGGGTCTTCCTTTTTTTGTGTCTTTTCAGTGTCTGTTCTGCCGTCTGAGGTTTGGTGGGTGTGCCCTCGGTTTCTCTGTTGGCTTGTTGGGGTAGGGGATAATCAGGGGTCTTGGGTTTAGAGGCGTTGCTTTCATTACTCTCTCGATTGCAATCGAGTGAGGATTCTTGGTGAGTGGTGGTGGGGTTCTGCTGTGTTTTCTATCCTCCATCCTTGTTCTTCCTCCGGCCTTTTCTGGTCCTTTGCTTGTCCTTGAAAGGGATCCGTAGTGGCTTTTTCTGTCAGTGTCGTAGTGCGGCCTGTTATCTGTTATCTTTCCCTCTGTTTGTAGTTTTCTTTAGTGAGTTATAGGTTCTATGTTGTCGTGTGATTTGTGTCCTCCTTTCATGTTAGGTCTTTTTTTGTTTCTTTGTTATATGGAAGCAAGTGTGAAGGTGATCTCTTCTTCGGTCACTGGTTTGGAGCATATACTTTATATCAGATATAATCTCAAGTTGAAGGAATCTCTCATAAAAAGCTATTTTGGTTAGCGATATAGAAGAGAGATCAATACATCATTGTACTTATCACGTTCCGATATGAGTTTCTGGTTATTGTATCTGCTCTATGCTTTTTTGTGTTCGGTTGGTGTATCTCCCTTTACATGTAGATGCCGTATGGATTTAATGTAATGAATGTGGTGTCTTTAAAAAAAACATTGTACAGATAACTAACAAGCAAAACATTCACCGATATTCATGACCGTTGAACTGTACAAGTGATTATTTGAGTAAACTAATGACCCCCACCCCTACTCCAGTCCCTATGGAGGCAATTTTGGGATTCATGCAGCGGCAACGATCACCTCCACGTCAAACTGCACTACATTCCTCACACACTGAACGTTGTTTCAAATGCGATAGAAAAACACTCCCTTTCTTGCAATTCTGTAATTTCATTTCAACAAACTATGCTGAATTGGCTTAAGCATGTAAACACCAACATATTTATGTTTGAACCTGCTCTAGAGTGCGGGATTTATAATATCTAAACTCTAGTGTTCCCCCAAAGAAAATGACATTGTGGTGTGGTTTATAACTATAGCTCAGAATAACAACACACACAATTTTTTCTAAAAGCACATACCACATCTACACAATAACTACTTGACGCGATTTCATGGTAACCAAATTGACCACCTTGACATGGCCATAACAATTGCCTGCCACATTGTATGTTAGATGTCCTGTAGATATAGAAGATAAGGTCGAGGGGGAATTCTGTGGATACAATATTATCACATCACATAGGAGAACTCATTAGGTGTGTGAATTGTAACAGGTGAAATGGAGATAGGCTTTGTGATGATGTTGGCAGGATCACAACATGGCAATTGAAAGATTCCAAGGACTGTGTCACAGGAGAATGGGCCTAGCTGATGGACAATCTTGTTGCACTAAAACCTGCTCCGACACCTATAGAATGTAGAGCTAATGTAACATCCCTGACCTGGGTTATGAGTTTACCCTAGATGTTTTGCCTAAATATGTAATTAAATCCTTGTGATTAACTTTGAGCATGTAATTAAGTTTCTCAGAAACATATATTTCAGTTTTTGCTCCTTTTTATATAAAGTTGTAGCATTGTTTTGTTTTATAGGGACCTATGTGCAAATTACCCAGTTAGAAGGGTTAACTTGCAATTTGCACATGTTGAGATGTTCCTCTGATGTTGAGACATCATGAGAATGATGATGGTAAGGTTTGAGGGATTTCCCAAGCTTGGGCACCAAGGTTCAGCTGTGGAAGCAATCCCTGTGCTTGAAAACCCTAAATTGGAGTAAAGTGCAATTTACCCAATTTGAGGGGTGCAACTTGTAATTTACATCATCAAAAGTATCTATTAAGACTCTTGTCATCATTTAGAGAAGAAATGATGAAGAGGTCACTTTAATTGAATAATCATATAATGAAAAACACCTTTGTGATTGAATAATCAAGGTGTATGTGTTATAGCCTTTTATGTGTATGCTTAAGTTATAGGTTGATCTTCTTTGCCTTTATTTCTTGACCTTAAAAGAAATTTGTCCTTAGAAATAAGAAGGAAGGACGAGAAAAGAAAGATAGAGGGACTTAGTTGAAAATATGAAGAACTTATGAGTTTATGTTAAAACCTCACCCCAAGTATATATACTCTCCACCTCTCTAAGCAAGGGAACTTTCCCTTCGTTTCCTTCACTGTTCTATTTACCCAAACCGACTAAAGAGGAGCTGTGGAGCTCAGGAGGACGACCAAGGAGGGCAAGGTAGGTTTGAATCCTCCCTTTTGCTTAAGTTCATGGTTAGAACTCGAATTCAAGGTCAAATTGATGGCTAGCTCACATAGCTCTACCTTTCTAGCCATCTCTTCTCGACTTTCCCTGGAGGTTTCACGTTGGCCGACCTGTGGAAGCTCAAGGACGCCATTAAAAGCTTGGAGCTCAAAAGCTTGGAGCTCAAGGAGCAAGCTTTAGGCGGGTTTTATAACTCTAAACCTATGCTTTGTTATATACATCTCGTTTATGCTTTTAGATGATATATCTTCTTCTTCTCTACCTTCCTTTGCTACCTTGCAAGCAAATCCGTGAGAAATCCTGGCTGTTCTTGAGCTAGGAGATGAAGACGTTATTTCCAAAGTTAATCCACTACTTTTCACTTTACCAAACGGTCCTCACAAATTGCTCTCTCGGTTTGCAAAACCGTGTAGTGAGCAAACGGTCTCAAGACCGTGTAAGGGAAAACGGTCTTCAAGACCGTTTAGCCACATTGACCGAGCGTGGACCGTATAAGATTTCTGTTCATAACTATGTAGGATAATCACCCACAAAATTTGAGAGGATAACTCCAAAGGAATCGTGAGATATGGCCTTTTTAATCAACACCTTTAATTGAATTTACTCCTGATTTCCAATCTGTTGAAATCGCCCTTTTTGGGCAAACGGTCTCAAGACCGTGTAAGAACGTTGACCAAGTGTTGACCGTATGAGATTATTGTTCAAAATAATGTTGATAAACAACTCACCAAATTTGATGGACTAATTCCAAACGAGCTAATAGTTGAAGGGTGATTACTAGGGAAAACCCTAATTGAAATCAGTACTGAAATCTCAATGAATTGATTAAGTGTTTTTGGGTTGATTAACTCAAACGGTCTCAAGACTGTTTGGGGATCCACCAAACGGTCTCCAGACCGTGTGGGGAATCACCCAAGACCGTGTGGAGGTCTGGGGTCAAGTATAGTTGACCAATTGAAGGTATAAAGATACCAAATTATATTGCAATTAAGTATTGATATGATAATCAACTCAATAGATCCAACCTTGAAGAATTTTTCACTAAAATCCAAAAGTTGGATGGGCAAACGGTCTCAAGATCGTTTGGAACTCATCCAAACGGTCTCAAGACCGTGTGGTGACAACCCAAGACCGTTTGGAGGTCTAGGGTTAAGGTAATCTGATCAATTGAGGGCCCAATTGCAATAGGTTATTGAATTAATCAAAATACTGATTTGAGACTCAATTAAGGTTCAACTCTTATCAAATCACATTAGGTTTTGATGAAATCTTGGGAAAACGGTCTCAATACCGTGTGGAGTTCATCCACACGATCTCAAGACCGTTTGGGCCAAGTTTGGGCCCAATTGGAGCTCAATTGAAGGGTTCAACCTTGTGTTGATTCACATTGTTGAGTGTTGATGATTGAACGTTGATGGACCTTAATTGAACCAACTTCAACCCTAATTGGATAACAATTGAGGGTCAATTGAGTGACCAATTGGTTAAGCATAACCCTAATTAACTCAATCTATAAGTGGTTACCATGGCTTTGACCATTTGGAGGCTTCAACATTGATAATCATAAACGATTGAAATCATTGAACCATGTTGGAGGTCCAAACGGTTTGAGACCAAGTGGACCAAACGGTCTCAAGACCATTTGAGGTCACACGGTCTCAAGACCGTGTGAGACCTCATGGTCTCAAGACCGTTTGAGGTCACACGGTCTCAAGACCGTGTGAGGCCTCACGGTCTCAAGACCATGTGGACTCAAACGATCTCAAGATCGAGAGACATCAAACGGTCTCAAACCGTGTAAGCCCTCTCAGTCTTGAAGTCAAACTTGTTAAATGGTATACACCCTCACATGGTTTGGGCAAACGACCTTGAAGGTTACACGGTCTTAGAGTCAACTCTAGCAAACGGTCAACTCATCCAAACGGTCTCAAACCGTTTGGAGGTTGAAGGTTGAAACCGTTTGAGGTTTTCAAAGGTTGATTTCACTTAATCAATTGAAGGTGTAAATGGTTCAATGATGCTCTAATCTAAACCCTAATGATAACCTAGGGTATCAAGGGATTAAGTAACTAATGAATTGAACCATGGTGGTGATCAATGGGGTGAATTACCAAAATACCCTTGAGGGGTTCAATTGAGTAAAACCTTGTTCAAATCAAACCCTAATCACGTGATAGTGATGTTTTGGCTTATGTTAGCCCATGAGGACTTAAACCAACCTGATCTAGAGTGGTGTTATCACCATCTACTAGTATGAGGAGAGAGAAAGTATCTTAAGAGAGAGAAAGTACCCTTTTAGGGTGGAAACTCAAGTAAAGAACCTTCAGTACACATGAATGTGCATGATTAGGGTATGAGCCACCTATGTGAGATCATGGAAACCCTAATTATGAGATATGATGAATCTTAAGCTAATCTGAGAGCATCAATGATGATGTTCCTCATACATGATGATGTTATGAGTTCAATTCACAAAATAATGTGAATAGTAAACCCTAATTCAAGGGTAATGACATGTGATGTGAATAGTAAACCCTAATTCAAGGGTAATGCCATGTGATGTGCATAGTAAACCCTAATTCAAGGGTAATGACATGTGATGTGCATAGTAAACCATAAATTCAAAAGGTGATGACATGTTATATGAGTATTAAACTCTATTTGATAAGAATCAAAGAACTTAGCTCTTATGACAAGAGTGGAAAGTATAATCATTGTTTTGAATTACCTTTATTAGTTGAATTAACCATGCAGGTTCTGATATGAAGGTAATCATATCCAGGTATAGATGATGATACTATATTCATTCAAGGCATATTGATAGCTTTATGAATAAGTAAAGTATCTTGATGCCTTGTCAGTGGCATTCTATGATAATAATGGGCTGTGAGAGCCATGAATACCATCAAGGTCATGCTTTAGAGATGACTTGTGATGAGTATAATGAGAAATGATGATTGATGTGAGTTAGGCTTGTTACATTTAGTATTCTCCTTTTATAGCTGTTATGCTACTGTTATTGTTTGAAGAACAATGTGTGATGTTAAATGAATACTGAATGTACCTAACTAATCAAGTATAATGTAGAGCCCTGATCATAGACCCATCATTGTCAGAGATCAAATGATGGTGAAACAGGTTTTCCTAAGGGAACTCCTGGATCACATACTTTTGAGTATGTGGGGTATATGGATGTGTAGAACCTTACATCCTAGTGTAGGAATTTGATGTATATATGTAATCCGTCAATCCTTCACTACAATCCCATACCGTATCAGTAGTAGGTAAACATGAAACCTCCTGATGATGAAGAAAACATAGATATCCATATCAGTGGAGATAAACATGAAATCTCCTGATGATGAAGAGAGTACAGAACGCCACTGTAACTCTAAAATAGCGAAGGGCCAGTTTACCCTGGTGAGCTATAATAGTAGAGACACAAGATGTCCTACATGTGATCCTCTTACTGACTGAGGAAGGTGAAGGTCATGAGAATCCGGCTCTCTTAATGACCTATGTATGATACTGATGTGACTTCTTAGCGATCAGTTGGAGTATGAGTGGTATGCCTCATCTCCACAGGGCATAATATTGTTTGTAAAACATAATCAACCACATAGTATACCTGTTAGAGATAACTACGAGTTAGTTGATTGATGATACACTGTACTAGTGCTTATTTTCTTCATGTCTCATAAATGTTGAGCTCTTGTTTATAGCTGTAACTGCTACTGAATACTTTGAAAGCTTTACTGCTTAATATATTCTTTGATGTTATAATAAAGCTTCTGGCAGAGAGTTATAACTCTCGCTGGGACAATTACGTGAAATTGTCTCACCCCGTAGACTTCAACTTTTAGGTGGACGTCGAAGACAGAGGAACCGGTCTACAGGTGACCAGTCCCAGCAGCAGCAACACCAGGAGCAGTAGTAAATCTCATGTGGAGATTTAGCCTGCCATGTGGTGTAGTTAGAGTCAGACCTATGTGTCCTCTGTACTCTCACGTCTTGGATTCTTTTGTTATGAGTTCTTGAGATTTTGTATCTTGATGTATATAATTACTCAAGAAGTAATTATCATGAGATCTAAACAGTTTATCTCTTGTTATGAAAGAAGCTTTTAAGGATTCAAGCTCTTGTCTTGAAAAGTTTTAATTTCCCGTGATTTTTGTCTACCGCTGTTTATCGAATCGCTTCCGCTAAGTTTAAATCGTGATTATATCGTGGTTTGGAGATCAGACCCCACAGCTAACCATGCCTTCGTTGGCTTCAACATTTATCTCTCTAATGCTGCTATGATATGTCAGTTTTTGTACTATAGTCCTCCCTACCTTCAAGGACATGGTAATAATATTGTTGTCCTTGCATTAAAAAATTTCGTCATTTTCGCAATCAATGCCGGACATTTTGAGCATTTTATGTATAACAACATTGTAATCCCGGTGGTACTGTACACCTCACACACGGGAATCAAATAGCGTTGTAGTGCATGTCCCAACCTTCCTTCAAGGCTTCCTTAGAAACTGATGAAGATGAGTAGAGAGGGGGACTTGGGCATCGTGAGTGGGCTACCAAGGTAGTTGCGCAAATGATCTGTTTAATGGCACATTTTGCACAAAATTATAATGAGCAACACTTGTGTACTTATAAAACAATGGCACATCTGAATCCTCAATAGACATGCATTTAATAGATCAATGATTTTTAATGTGAGTATGCAAAATCAAAATGAAAGATCGACCATTCTATTTTTTGATTATACGTGTCTCGTGATATCTGTGATATTTTAGAAAAGATAGCAAAATTCAAGAAACGAAATAATTTTTAGGGAAATATATAACAAGACATGGTTATGTATAAGAATATGAATCAAAACACATGAACCAACCAGTATGTATTAAAGACTTACAGTGAAGTGAAAAAAAAATGATGGAATAGAGTTTGCTTGTGCACGTTGGTACTTGCTCAGTTTGAAGAATTGACAAATGATCCTACTCGTGAGGCCATTCTCTACCCATCGACGCATACTTCCAGCAATTCTTTTCCAGGTACCTACTCAAATTCCCCTCTTCCTTCATCTCCATGCTCAGCTTCTTGACTCCACAGATCACCTATAGTCGGCGTGAGTATTCAAGGCTTCATGTGCACTGGGTATACTTCCCCAGCAAGTGTTCATGATGGTGCAACAAATTATGAAATTAGTTTCGAAAAATGTGAAAGGTAGAGTCCTCAAACACTCAAACTTCTTGGCATTGTCGGCAAGGGGAGTAGCATGAATAATGAGATGGACGAGTATGCAGGAAAACCCAGATTTGGAAGATCATGATAGTAATATAGGGCACGCCATCACATCAAGGGGAAGCATTCACTCCATCCCGATATTGTCAAATATTCCTTCCGTAGAAATTTTCTCGGTTTACTCTAACGATCTCTCCGTATCATATTATTTCAATAACCATGCCTATATTTCTTGTCCGTCTCTGCTCTCCCCCCGGCCTATCGATTCAAGCTGGGATTCATAGACGGAATAGAAGGTGCAAAAGCGGGTCTTGAGGGCATCCGTGTAGATCGTAATAATAGTCTTCATCTTGGTAAAACATTTTCTGTCATGGAAAATATGGCGACGGCGGGGGGACTGACTTCCTCTCTGGTTTCCTGCCATGGTGGCATGCTGCATGTGGTTTTCCTGCGGTAGTTGCACGTTGTTTGATTAAGAAGAATGCAAGATCGGCTGTTTTTAGTGTTTTGTGGATTCAATGCCCTATGAGATAACAAAGAAGAGCACCACGAACACGGGAAAGGAGGATATACATATGGTTGATATATATATATATATATATATATATATATATATATTTGAGCAGTCCAGTCGTTATCTAAATTGTGGAGAGTGTACAACGAGACGGGAGTAATAGCGATTAATTGTTAGCCAGCAGTATGTACAACATGATTATTTCACGGTGTCCAACTATTTCACGGAATTGAGAGAACGGAGACGCGGGGGGGGGGGGGGTGAGAGGACGGAGACGAGTGGTGGTGCTTAGTATGGTAGAATAGTAGATGTAGAGGCAGTGTGGCATATCACACAAAATTAGAGAGACAGAGAGAGAAACATAATAGCCTATGTGAGTGGGATGGGTCAGTCTGACTATGAGTGAGTGAAGGTTTTCTGTGTTGTAGATCATATGTACATCCAACGGTCACAAAGTTGATTGTATTTGAGGCTGAATACATGTGAGTGTATTCAATCCCCCCTCATATATATATATATATATATATATATATATATATATATATATATATATATATATATATATATATATATATATATATGCACATTAGATATGTGTACACACTTAGAGAGGATTGTGTATGGTATTTAATTAGATATTCACATTAATCATTTCAATATTTGCATCATATGCAATAAAATAAATCCAATCATATCAACCCTATGACACTCCTATATATTAGGAAATAGTTTGGAGTAGGTAAGATGAGTATTGTGAGTGTTATGGATGATTTTAGTGAAAAAACTAGTTCTTATAGCAAGGTAGGTGGAAATAAAACTGGTCATGGCTCACTACCTAATAAGTCTTCAAAATCACAATTGTTCAAATTGTAATTTGACAAAGTTGCATCTCGATCAAACTTTAATATAAATATAAGTCATCTGTGACCACCGCTGGTTTAATAGATATGTCCCAGTAAAACTATAATTTGATTGACATACACATATAGTGAAATGATTTTTGATGAAATAACAATTTGTTCCAAGATATCCAAAACTTTGGAAAATCACTAAAATGATTTTTGCAATAAAACCTAGATATTCTAGTGGGTGTATACAAGTATAAAGTTAGATTGAGGAAGATTTTAGTGTGTTCATCACTTCTTCTTACATGATTCCAAGGGAGTTGTACATTTTACACCTATATAAAAAATACGCTAGGAACAAATTATACAATATTTGTGCATATCATATACCATTAATTGTTATTTAAGTTCCTTGATCACATGATATACTTAATGTACACATCAACAACAAAAGAGGAAATATTCATATCATTGCAATTTTAGTGTGGTATATCCAAAAAGATAATAATAACCCACTTTTTTATGATGAACATGTTTTCAAGATTATAAATTTAGATAGCCCAATTAAGATCATCATACCTTTAATCTTCTAAAACTAGAAAATTTATGTCATGGATTTGCTATCCTTTTTTTGAAGTAAAAAGTAGGGTGTGAACAATGTTTCCCCTAAAAACAAAATCAAATGAATAGGGGGCCACATACCCAAACATACAATAATATACCATTTGAAAGGTGATGGTATGACATACAATAGTCCACAATTGATCAAGAAACAAAAGAAAATGATGTCCCAACGTCAACAAGAGGAATATAAACACCTTCAAGAAAAAGAGTACCTTTTAGGTACAAAAGCAATCAACACACAATCTCTTAACCAAACATTATGTGATTTTAATCCCACAATTTATCTTGAGAATTCATTAGAAATAGAAACTATAGATGATATTAGAACATTTCACAAGGATGAGACCCCACCCAACTTAATCACATAAGAAACATTGTTTTCTCAAACCAAACAAACATGAATCTAAAAAAAGATATCCAAAAAATCTCTTAAATCGCACAAAAAACAAGTATAAGTCAATGAAAGGACCAATAATCACATAAAGTGATGCAAGATGAACCTAATTACTAAAAGAAATATAGGCAAACTAAAGTCAAAAGGAAATATTTTGGTCATATTTTGACCAAGCCACAACCTGATCAAATTACATCTCATCTTTTAGGTAGTCTTTTAGAAAAGTTAATCTAATAGAAATACAAACCTTAACTACAAGAGTGTATAGACATATGCCAATTGAAAACTAACAAACTAAAAGTAAAATATAGCACATTAATAAAAAAGATAATAAGATCAAAATAAATCTAATAATGCTCACGATCACATGTAGAAACATCTAGAGAGAATCTCTCAGAACCCAAACCATGTTGTTATCTATTTATTTCTTCAAAGGGTACGAGATGGCCTAATGGCCTAATATCCCACAAGGAAATCAAATAAAATGTTAAGGAGAGAATGATTACAAGAATTTGATTTTACAAAGATATGGCGAGGCTTCTATCTATGGTCATGATCAATTCTTGGAACATATACAAGTCCACTAGTGCCAACATGTCCATTTTGAGTATACAAGATATCGCTCAATGTGTTTCTACTATTTGTAAAACTGGCCAAAAAAATTCTAAGCTTTTCATTTTCCTTGAAAGAGAAAAGATTCTTCAGAGGTATATAAACTTGATCAAACCAAAGAAGAATCATTTTTTGAAATATCATCATAATCATAATGAGAACATAAAATTTGTTGCTTCTCCATATCACTCAATATCTTTAGAAGAGAGGAAACTTGAGTTTGGAAATAAGTATTATGAGAACCAAGATCATAAATGATCTTCTTTTCACTAGCACAAAGATTGTTAAACTCACTAATTTTTTCGTTTAAAAAATCTATAAGAATAACCATTTTTTCTCCTTTACTAATATTTTCAATTCTTTTCTAAGTAAGTTTAGAAAATTCAATCAGTTCATTTTTGGAAAAGTTTGATAGATATAACACACTTTTATCAGTTTTTTCTCCATCTTCTTCTTATTTATCATTTTCATCATATTCTTCTAGAAGAAATTCAACCAAATGATGACATGCTTCATCGTCATTTTGACCCCAATTTGAATAGTAGACCCAAGAAGAATGGCATTCCTTCTTCTTCTTCTCCTTGGATTTATTCTTATTTTTCGCCCTCTTGAGTTTTGGTCATTCATCCTTCCAATGTCATTCCTCTAAGATCTTGATGTCTAATAGAGAGAAATCTATAATTTTTTTTACAAAAAGTTATTTTATTTCTTCTTACCTTTGTAGTTCTTATCTTCTCCACAACTTGATTCATCACTTGAAGAAGGTGATAAAGACTTTATTTATTTATGAGCCAAGATATTTTAGCATGATTTTCCTCCTCTTCTTCCATACTCCAATCATGAATCTTGACTTTATAAGCTTCAAGATGACCTATAAGTTCTTTAATCTACAATGTAGAAAGATCCAAAAATTATTCTATAGAAGTAACTTTCTTTTCATATTTGAAGGTTAGAGAACACGAATTCTTATTAATAAGATCCATATCCCCTATATTCTTTCCAAGAGATTCCAAGGCATAAACAAACAAAATCGACCTATATTCCATTTTAGGAACATATTCATGATTTCCAATGCAAAAACATAGAAAAACTTACTAATATTAGTATGCTAGATTTTCTTAGATTGTTTCTAAGTAATAGCAAGTTTTCTTCAAATATTTTGTCATAAGCATTTTGTTCCTATTAAACTAACTAGGAGATTGGCATAGATCTAAAATACTAACAATAGACTGGGAATTCTTATAGCACCCATATCCCATTGCTCAAGATCCATCTTTGGAAGAAGTTGATTTGAACTAAATAGAGAATGTATCTTAGGAAGAGGTTGATAAATGAGAGAGAGAGAAAGAGAGATCGTCAAAGGAATTGCATAAAATGGCTATTGACTACATGATCTTCATGAGGTAGAAGATAATGCACTATTGTTAGATCTGGCATGACTAAGATCAATAGTTGTCAAATCAAGTGTGAGAATTAGAATTAAAAACATGGTTGTGTGATAGTAGATAAATCATATAATATAGGTTAACTAGTGCATTAATAAAATGTTGATTGACTTTCAAAAAATTGATTATATATGATTAAAAACTATATGAGATTTTTTGCCAATTTTTAGTACGGGACAAACGAGTTCATCATGACTTCAATGTTTGATTACATGTTAATTAGAAAGTATAGAACATTCTTAGGTGATTAGTTTAAAGTTTCAACTTACTAATAACCAATATATCAATATTTGAATTATTATTGAGTTATATGTATCAAAAGGATAATGAGTTGAAGTGAACTTCCATTTTTAGTCAATTGAGGTCATAATTCATGGTCAAAGATATTTGTACAATTTAATGTGTTTTATCATTATGTTTAATAAATGTGGAGTTATATAGAGAAGAGAGAAATATGGTGAAATTTAATGAATTTTGAGATTAGGGAAATCTATATATGCATAAAAGAAAATAAAAAGAATATGTTATTTCTTTATCTTTTATATCATATTCCAAGTGAAGGATTTATTATTTGGGCATTTTGCATTAGGTCCAAAACTTAGTTTTATTTACGAAAGTTACATTAAGAATGTTGAATTATATAGTTGAAATTTAGGGTGTTACACTTTTGAATGCCTCAAATTACATTTATTGGAAACAAAGTATGTTCTTCTAGGGGATCATCTTTTATATTTGGAAGGTGCTCATCCAAGCATGTATGCTTACATAATCCACTAGGAGGATTCACACCCCTATTTAAAGGCCAGACACCATTACAAGGATACAACCATTCCTCTTCCACCATAAATTCAACCTCACTTTCATTGAGTCAGCACCACCTAGTATATGCCTCCACCTTTTATACAATTGATGTACCAATGAGCATCCTTGATGATCCTATTGGCATGTATACCCAGAGATACAATCATATGATGATTGTAATGGGGAATTACATACACGATTTGGTAATTAAAAAGTTAATTCCATCTATCATGTTTGTCTAAATCATGAGATGATTACACAAACATGGTATATGTCTAAAGAATTATGTTACTCGATGACATATGTCTTCAGGTCGAGGACCTGAACAATGAGATCATATGTATGGTAAGAGTACATGCATTCTTGTTATGTCCCTAGTTGGATATTTCTATGGAAGCAAAATATACAACAATAATACAAAAGACTAGAATGTGAGTCAGATGATGACAAAGTCTCGTCACTCATGATATGTGATATCAAGTCAAACACATAGGTACATGTTAGAGAACAATGTATTAGACAAACCCACCTTGAGAGTGATACATGGATACCATTGAATGGTCGCATAATCAACTCTCATGGTGACAATGGTGATTGTAGTTCTTAGACCTAAAGTCACTACACTCACTACATGTCGCTTGATGTATTTTGACATCATCCAATGTGATCTTGGATAAGGGTTGCCATAAAGGTGATTTTTAGGTACATTGTGATGCATGGGGATTGAGTGTGAGTGATGTAGATGAGATTTGTCCCTCCTACAAGAGATTGATATCTTAGCCACTTGATAAACAAGGCAGAGAAATGTACGGTCATATTTGTGTGACTCAATATATGATATGTGAGCTCACATGCATCTCATACATTGTACTCTAGTGCGTGGAACATGGATTGAACATTGAGAGGATAATAATTCCATGCTTTGAATTCAATTCAGATATCGAAGACAAAGGAACTATACGATCACTCTAACACTGATAATATATTATATATTGAAGTTGTTCCCAACTTTCCAATTACTTGGGTAGCACTAATGTGTTGCTAAATATTGTTCATTTCTTGTGATGTCATAAATCAATCATGGACATTCACTACCAATGTAATTTGAACCTATAAGGTCACACACATAGGATGCACCTGAAATAGGATTTTACTGATGAATATGGTTTAACTTGATTACTAAACTATTTGGGTATTCAATTTACCCAACATTGGTTGTACATAGGTTGAACTAGAATATGAATCGACCACTTTAGAAGTGAAATGGCCATTTTAGAAAGTGAATCGACCGGTTCAAAAGATAATCAACCATTTTAGATGTGAAATGACTGATTGAATGATCAACATGACTAGATCAAGGATTGATGTTGACCTCATGTTGTGCATTAGTCGTCACATTGAAATCCAATATGTTTATGAATAGGAAATGTAGTGAACCAACATATTCATATTTTGAATCGAACGTTTCATATATGAACCGATCATTTCAAGTGTTGAACTGACCATCTCACATATCAATCGACCAGTTCAACGGTGAACTAAATGGTTCATGGTTTGTAGCTTTTTAGAAAATTAATGAAATTCCATCTCTTCAACTCCAATTGATCTGGAAACCCAAAACCTAGACCTCCTTTATATAAAGAGGCATTCAAGTCATTTAGAAGACATAACAATAAGCTCTAACAATTTTTGTCCTCTAACAATTGTGGTAACATGAGAGCCTGAGAAAGTCTTACCCTTAAAAGGAAGAGATAGCAAGAATGAGACAACAAGGGAGAGAAAGTCAACTCTAGCAAATTGATGTTCACTTGATAATTTCCTCTCCATTCTCTCTCTCTCTAAACTTAGAACTCTATTTTGATTCATCATGTTACTTTCAAGTTAATGTAACATTAAGTCCAACTCTAGTGTCATAATCACCAAATATAACCTTGCCTAAACCTTTTGGAGTTCATCTATACTTATTTTCCAGTTTTACAAATTATATCTCGTGATGTTGGTTGTAATTTCCTTACACTCTCTTGTTCCTAATTTGGCTTCAATCTTTGGTGATATTTCTTGAGAGAAGACTTCTCTAAAGTTCCTGGAAGAAACTTCATATGACAATTCTACAACCGAATGCAAATGAAGTAGATTGTGATCTTCCCTCAAGAATGATCTACTGAAGTCCCAAAAGAAAGTGATATTTATCCTTTCTCTAGAACAATAGGTTGTTCATGATTCAAAAAGCACTGAGAATCTAATTTGTATGAGTATAAAAAGGTAAATAAATTATAGGTTGAAAAAATATGATGTGCAACAACTAGGTAGTGAAGCTACCATATATTATGTAAGAACCATTATAAACAATTGTGTTTTTATGGTTGCTTGTCTTGTCAATTGCATGCTTTACTCTTTCTACTGCACATCTTTCTTTAACAAGTAATAATTAACCTTTTGTGTTTTAAGTTCCATAAAAATCAGGTTAGAACTATTCACCCCCATTAGAGATTTCATTGTATGTAGATATCCATACCTAACTTGATTGTTATCTCAAATCATTTAAAAATCATTCAAATCTTATCACAACAATCTATAGTAGATAAGTTACAAATGACTTTTTGGCCAAAATCACGCTATATCAACCCCTATATTTGTATTTAAGAATTCTTTATGCTTCATTTTCCTCACCAATTCACTACACAATCAATCAAATTCTTTTCACTTGTCTTATCTTATTACTTGAGTAATGGAAGGGAGAACCCTAGTTGAGTAGTCTATTCAAGTGTTTTGGTAAGCAACATTCATACATGATCTTCTTTATTTCTCAAACTCCATTAGGGCTTAAAATTTATAAATCATGCTCCATATGAAGCTTTTATAGTTGATCCTTGTGACTCACTAGGAATGCACCTACAACTTTTCTAAAGCCACGATGGGCATCACATTTTCCTCAATAGAACCCTCCAAAGATTATAGAGCCCTTAGAATCCATGAATTATACATAATTCTATAAACCCACTCAACTATTTCAATATTTTTACTTGTAAGTGATTTCAAAATATTAATCTCATGGCCATCTAAGGTAACACTAGTTGTGTCTCTATGTCACAATTTTTCATTGATGTGAATGTGTTAGCTTTGATTGCACGATTTCTCTTATTTCATGTTCAAAGTTTTAATCTAGGAATATTTGGTTTGTGAATCTTGAATCTCAGCTTTCTTTGGGTCCCAAGAATTGTCTTATAGATCTTTGAGATCACACAGGATGAGAAGCAAGTTTACAATGTCTGGTAGTTGATTGAACAATGGGATTCTAGAATAAATTCAAAGTCCTTTTCTTTAGAGTATTTCCATATGGATTGATCAATTGAAGCTAGTATTGTGCAGGTTTAGCCTCATCTTTTTTATGTTGAGATGTTTTGGACAAGAACAATTAGGTCTTTGCATTATATTTTTAATCCAAAAGTTATATGTGATGTATCCATGTCAATATGGAGACTGAAAGTACTAAATCATTCTAAGATTTATTATTTCAATTTTTAACTAATTAGAATATGCATATATCAATATTCTAATTGGTCAATAGTTTTAGTTTTTTCTTCAAATTAATATGTATTAGTATATATAATTTATGCATCATCTTGGGTTGTTTGTTTTGTTATCTTGTGTTGTGTGTTTTGTTATGTGGTTAAGACTTGTCTTGTCTTTAGCTTTTAATTTATCCCATATGACCAGGTTTTGGTTCTCCCTTTCTCTCTTGTCCTATAAAAGAGAGTGCAATGTAACTTTTTCCAATATATAAAACAAATCCTTTTCCATTCTATATTGTATCAGAAGTGTTTGATCCTCCCTGAGCCCATCCATCAACCCTCCCCTCCCCTACCATTGACCCCCCTCTACCTCCACCATTTCCACCATGTCCACCATTCCCACCACCTAGTCACCATATCCCTCAAACACCTTGATCACCACCACCCTCCACCCATTGACCTAAACCCATCAACCTCCACCAATTGATCTCCACCCACCTACCTCGATCCACGTACCAACCCTTCCCCTTCCATCCATCAACCTCCACCCATCGACCAACCTGACATCTTCCACCCATCAACCAACCCTTCATCTTCCATCCATCGACCTCCACCCACCGACAACCCTTCCTCATATACCCATCAACCTCCACCCATCTACCAACCTTTTATCTTCGACCCATTAACCTGCACCCATTGACTAACTCTTCATCTTCCACCCATTGAACTTCCACCCATCGAGCTCTCAACCCATCCACCTACCACCACCATTCAACTTCCATCACCACCATTGAACTATAACCCATTGACCTATACCCCCATCGAACTCCACACCATCGACCTATAACCCATCAACCTCAACTCCATCTACCTACATTTCGTCAGTTACTCTTCCGATTAGTCCCAAAATAGCACGTGGAAAGCCTAACAAGTCTCATCTCTTTTCCTACCTATGCCACATGGTGGAGTGAATCTCACACCATGGTAGTCTAGGTCTTTTCTTATATTTGCTTCCTCTATGTGGGTTTTGCAGATTTGTTGATCCAGATCTACTACTGTTATCTACTACCCCTATATGGGTTTCTTGCATTTATTGATCAAGATCTGGTATTGCTACTATCTACTGCCCCTATGAAGGTTTCTTGGATCTATTGATCCAGCTCTATTGTTGTTCCTATTTACTAACTCTATGTGAGTTTCTTAGATCTGTTGATCTAGATCTGCTGCTTCGATCTTCTGCCCCTATGCGGGTTCCTTGGATCTATTTTGATCTGGTTATTGCTTCCTTTGCCCCTATACAAGCTATTTAGATCTTCTCTTTTTATGATGTTTTGTCCTGCTCTTGTTCTGTTGTTGCTTCTCCACTATGAGCTTCTCAGATCTTGTCATCCAGATCTGCCCTTTCCTTCCACTCCTACTGCATCTTTGTTAGTGAAATCTCTCTAGATTCCATGGTGACTATGGATCCTTCACAGAAACTTGTGTGTTACAACCATCTTTAGGTGACATTATTTAAACTCTATGTCAAAGACCAAGGATGTTACTCTCATATCTCTACCACTAATAAGGATCCTCCTGATGTCTCGGTAGATGACAAAGACAAATAGGCCTATGACCAATTGTTCTAATATGATTCTAGTGTCATGATGTGGATGGTGAATAGTGTTAAATAAAAGATCAGCCAGTCTCTTCTTCACCTGAAAAATGTCAATGTCATGTGGAATCAACTAACCCATGTGTACTCACATTAGAAAAACCCAAAGAAGGTCTTCAAGATCATAAAAAACTTGGATAAAATGGAGTGTTCCACTAACAACTCTATATAAGACTATTATAACTAGTGCTTGTCACTTCAGACTTAATTTGAAGTATATCATCCACTAACTATTGATATCAAAGAAGTTCAATGGCAGTATGAAAAATTTCAACTTGTTAGATTGCTGGCTAGTTAGCCTCATTCCTTTATAGGCATGGTAGACCAAATCTTATCCAATGATCCCTTACCTACACTAAGGGATGTTCTCAAGAGCATTCAACGCCTTCCTTCTATGGCCTCTCTACCTACAATTTCTTCTGATCACTTGATCCTCACAGTTATCTGCTCTGATTCTGGTCAAGGACGTGGTCATCATTGAGGTTGTGGTGGACGTTTTCCTGGAAGAGGTCCTCCTTTAGGCTCTGAATGAGGTCAACCTCAACCACCTCCTACCATCTGCTTTTGCAACTTTTGTGGGCACACGAACCACGATGAGGACCACTGCTAAAAAAAGCACGATAAACCTACATGGGCAAATTAGGTCTCCTTTGATGTCTATGAAGACTCAACTGCTACTACCTAATGTTCTACTTAACCCATAGTTGAGTGGATTCACTCATAATTCAAAAAGTTTCTCCAAGCACATCTATCCTCTCCTACAACTACTATAGAAAGAGGCTCCTCTGCCTTACTTGCATTTCCTGTTACTACTTTAAAAATAAATGGGTCATCGACTCCGATACATCTACCCATATTTTTTGTTGTCCCAAGATTTTCACTACCTTACTTAAGACTATAAAAGTTCCTCCTATGATTTTTGCAAATGGGACTCAGTCTGTTGTACATGGCATGGGAACTATATCTCTATCTAAAAATCTACCATTGACATCTATATTATATGTTCCACACTTTCCTCATAATCTTAGTAAAATTGTTAAGAGCCTTCAATGTACAATTACTTTTGGCCTTGAGGGTTATGTGTTTCAGGATCTCCATATGAGGAAGAGGATTGGTTCACGCCATGAGGGACCAGATAGACTGTACTACCTAGTGTTGACCTGAGAGTCATATATTTTCCATACATTGATAATGACTTAATCGTTCCATTCATACGTATCTAATATGTCTACTTGAGATTGATTTCAGGCATTGGTTACATGAAAAAGATCAATTCAATCAATCCCTAACTTGATCAAGTTCAAGTCAAAAGCAATGCAAATGCATTTTTTTTAGGAAACACCCTAAATCCCTTAGGTTGGTTTTTGTAATCATTTGTATTGATTCTATGACTTGTAACTAAGTTGATAAAAATTAGGATCCCTAAATTCGAATGTTTAATCACTATAATGACATTTTCCAAAATTCATTATAGGGTGTTTTTTGGTCGAGTTTCTCCTATGGAAAACTCGACCGATCCCCTTGATGCATTTTGAGAATTTCCAAGTTTGGTCAATTTCGTATAAATAGAAATTGATCGATCCCTACACTGGGAAAAACTAAATTTAAGTGATCGACTGAGTTTCATCCAGGATAAACTTGACTGAATGAACTATACAGAAAGTGCAAAAAAAGTGATTCTAACCATTGGAGTGTTGCAAAACTCAAAATTATAGTTTTTGCAACACCCCAAATGGCTAGGAAATGTTCCTTAGTGCTCCTATCCTCAGGTGGACACCCCCAACTATATATAGGACCTCTTGGAGTTCATTCCAAGGTTGCTCCTTCATGCTATTCAAGATCCTAGCTATAGTTGAGTGCATCTAGTCCACTTGAGCCCCTTTATCGCTCTTGATTGTAAATCAAAACATCCATATGAGTGAGATAGGATCTATGTGAGAGAGCTACTTCATTGCATTCTTCTAAAGCTCTCAAATCTTCCTTTTTCCCAACCCCTTTCTTCAAGATCAAGTTGGTGAAATCTTCTCCAAGTGAAGGAGAAGGTGCAAAGCTTCTTCAAGGTTGAACAAGAAGGTAATAAAGCTTCTCTTAGTGGATGGAGAACGAACAGGTAGAAGATCCATGAGGCGAGTGGGTAAATCCTCAAGACCAAAGACTTGTTACAGTAGTATATCACCTTGGTGAAGGTCTCTAGCTTGCTACAAAAGTGGGTAAGTCCTTAGAGATAGAAGACCCTTGCATAAGGATAGGTAAGCCCTTTGTGTAAGGTTTATTGGCTCATTTTGGTCCATAAAAAGGAGGCTTGGTATCCTTGTCTTGGAAAAAGGAAGGTCATCTTATATGTCTTATAATGGACAATAAGTACACATGGGTTGCAAAATCCTAGAGCTTGACCTCTCTAGGTAGTGGACTGACTTTCTCCTAGTTTGTATATTGGAAGCACTCTACATAGTTTGTTCATTGTGATTTTTCAATCTCTCTCATCCTTGCTATGTATGCTTAGTTGAAGTTTGATTCAATATTTGCAAATCCCATATCTTGTAGTAACTTGAAGTTTTAACAAATTTTATGTAAGTGTTTTTAGATCTATTCACCCCCCCAGATCCAATTGATCCAACAAGTGGTATTAGAGCCACGTTCTTCTCCAAATAGATCTCCTACGAGATGAGAAGATGGATGAAAACATACTTGGGTCTCTCAACATAGATGGTGGTTTCTCCACGAGAACCCCAATCTTTGATTGCACAAACTTCCTTCATTGGAAGAGACAGATGCAGTTTTACCTTCAATGGATGAGCTAGGCCGTGTGGAAAGTAGTCATCTTTCCATACAAGGAGTCAACAGATGATGTAGCTACTTGGGATGAAGCTACAATCAAGAAGGCACAACTCAATGCAAAGGCAATAAGCATCATTTATGCTCCCCTCACTCCCTCTGAGTTCAACTAGATCTCCTCTTGGGACACATCCCATGAGATATGGAACAAGTTGTGCATAACCTATGAAGGCACAAAGCAAGTCAAGGAGTCTAAGATCTACATGCTCAAGGGTCTCCTTGAAAGCTTCAAGATGGGAAAGAAGGAGAAAGTGGTTGAAATTTACACAAGGCTCAACACCATCATCAATGGACTTGCTTCTTTGGGTTGCACCATGGATAGAGGGACCATCAACTCTAAGATTCTAAGGTCTCTCCCCAAGAGATGGGAAGCCAAGGTGACTTCCATTAACCAAGTTAGAAGCCTTGGTGACATAGCCACCAAAGAGCTCATTGGAAACATTCAAACTCATGAGACAAGACTTGACAAACAAGAGGAAGATGAGAAGTAAGAAGAGAAGGAATCAAAGAAGATCAAAGAAAATGCATCCAAAGCTCAAGTGGAGTCAATGATTCTCCAACAACAACTTGTTTGTCAGTCCTCTCCTCCTTACTCAAGTGAAGATGAAGCCCCTAGTGACCATGAAGCTAACTACTCCTAGGGCAATCACTTCAAGGGAAAGTATTCCTCCTCATCCACTCCAAGGTGCTATGAATTTTTACAAAAGGGACACTACGAGAATGACTGCCCCAAGTCCAAGAAGTCCTACCACAAGAGAAACTACAATAAAAGGGAGGACTACAAGAAGGAAGGCAGGTACAAGAGGAAGGACAAGAAGAGTAAGGATGCATCCCATGCCACATGGGAAGAGTCTTCTACAAGTGATTCTAGCTCCAATAAGGGAGAATGCCATCTTTCTTTCATGTCCTCTACTAGTGAAGATAATGGTGAGGTAAGTGAGGTAAGTAAGGTAAGCTTACATGAGTTATCTAAGGAAACTCTCATTGACATTCTTCATGCTACCCACTCTTCTTATTCTGAATGCAAATCTAAGAAGAAGAGATTAGGAAACATCATATATATTTTGTATGCTAAAATTGATATTCTTGATCAAAATGAGAAATTGCATCTTAATAATAGCATTGATTCTTTGGAAGGGTAGTTTCTTGACCTTGATCTCCAATACAATGAAGTTGAAGTATAGAATGGTATATACCTTAAGAACATCAATAGTCTTGAGGAGGAAAACCAAACCAAACTTAATGAGCTTGTTTTACTTAGAACTGGAAATGATGATCTTAAACATGCTTGTGATTCTATAAAAGATGAAAATAGGCATTATCTTGATGAGCTTATCATGCTTAGAGCTGAAAATTCTAGATTACTTGCTTAAATTAATGATCTTTCTTCTAAAATCTATTGTCTAGTAATGTGGTAGCTAGCATTACTCTTTAGAGAGATTCCTATCATAATAAAGCCCTCTGTTTGGAGGCTGACTTACGTCATGCACAATATGATCTTGCTATTTATCCTTTACTGTCATTACTCTTTAGTGATGATAATCACAAACTTAGAGGTTTATTGTAGAATTCCTTATAGGGAAAAAGTACCTCAATGAAGTTCTAGATCACTCTACCAAACAAGTTGGTACTAGTGGTTGGGGATATGTAGGCGGAGCTCCAAAGATCAAGATAAAGGGTAAGGGTTATAAAAAGAGTAAGGAACCTCCTATTTTCCATGGAGAGTCATCCAGCTCTAAGAACCCTATGGTTTGTGTGCATTGCAAGAGTGATGCCCATTACTCTACTTATTGTCCTTATAGGGAGAAGGGGACTAACCCAAAGATGAAATGGGTCCCCAAGCAAACATCAGATCCCAAGGTTTGAGTTGGGCAATGACATCTTCCTTTCTTATAGGTAAAAGGAAATTGGATTGTTGATAATGGTTGCTCAAAGCACATGATAGTTGAAATCAACCACTTCAATCAGTTCACAAAGAAGAAGGAGGATTAGTGACATTTGGTGACAACAACAAAGCCAAAGTGATAGGTGAGGGTGATTGAGGTGATTTACTATGCATCAAGAATGTTCTTCTTGTCGACGGCCTACATCACAAATTAAATAGTGTTAGTCAGTTATGTGATAATGGGTATATTTTTCTTTTTACCACACTTGAATGCTTTCTTATAGATTCTCTCTTACAATGTTATATATAAGGGAAATAGAAATGGTAATCTCTCTGTTATTGTTCTTTACTCTATTAAGCCTATTGTTGGTAGATGTCTTGTTGTCAATTTGAATGATATTTCTATGTGGCACCGAAGGCTTGGTCATGTAAATATGCATCAACTGTAGAAGTTGAGAAAAAAGGAATTGGTTAAATGACTTCCTAAATTGAACTTTGAGAAGAATGAGGAATGCCAAACTTGTACCCAAGGAAAGCAAACCAAATCCTCCTTTCAATCTAAAGGAGTCATTAGTACCAAAAGAGATCTTGTACTTCTTCATATTGATCTATTTGGACTAATGAGCACTCAATCGCTTTATGGTAGCAAGTATTGCCTCGTGATTGTCAATTAATTCTCTTCTATATTTGGACCTTCTTTCTTGTTTCAAAAAGTGATACATTTGATTTTTTCTCGAGTTTTTGTAAACAATATGAAAATGAAGCTTCTTGTTGGATTATTTCTATCTGTAGTGACCATGGAGGATAATTTGAAAAGGACTTGTTTGAATGGTTTTGTGAGGAATCTAGGTATGCTCATAAATTTTCTTCAACTCAAACACCTCAACAAAATGGGGTTGTAGAGAGAAAGATTAGGTCTCTATAGGAAATGGCTAGGACGATGCTTCTAGAGGATGGAATTCCAAAAAAGTTTTGGGCCGAAGCCATTAGCACCTTATGTTTTGTGCAAAGATAGTTTTCACTCATCCATATTTAAATAACCCTCCTATGAGTTATGGCATGGTAGAAAGCCATCTATTGATTTCTTTCATGTTTTTGGTTGTCCTTGTCTTGTTTTAAACAGCAAAGATTCTTTTGATAAGTTAGCTATAAAATCATACAAGGTTTTGTTTCTTGACTATAGCACTACTAGCAAAGCTTATAGAGTGATAACATTGAATTGTTTAAAGTAGAAGAATCTATCAACGTTAAATTTGTTGAAACTAACTCATCTATTTCGAATATTGTTCATGATGATGTTGTAGATGAGGTGATCCCCCACTTGAAAGAGATCAACATTATTGAAAAAGGAAAAGAGGTGTTAGTTGACAAAGAAGAGAAAGAAAAATAAAAGAAGGATCCAACTCCCCGCTTTGAAAAGCATCATCTTAAAGAGATCATTATAGGTACTCCTTTTAAAAGGGTGAAGACATGGGCTGCATACAACGAAGAACAAGACGACAACGGCTTCATCTCTCAACTTGAGACAAAGAATGTCAAAGAATCTCTCAAGGATGAAGAATGGATCCTAGCCATGCAAGAAGAGTTAGAGCACTTTGAGAAGAATAAGGTGTGGACCTTAGTACCAAGACCAAATGATAGTAAGATCATTGGCACCAAGTGGGTCTACCACAACAAGCTTGATGAATGTGGAAATGTGGTAAGGAACAAAGCAAGGTTAGTAGCTCAAGGTTACAACCAACATGAAGGTATTGATTTTTATGAAACTTATGCACCAGTTGCTAGACTTGAATCTATTAGAATGCTACTTTCTTTTTCTAGTTACAAGAATTTCATGCTTTATCAAATGGATGTCAAAAGTGCATATTTGAATGGTACAGTAGAATAGGAAGTATATGTGGATCAATCTCCCAGTTGTGAACATGATAAATTGTCTAACCATGTTTACTTATTACATAAAACTCTCTATGGACTCAAACAAGCCCCTAGAGGTTGGTATGGGAAATTAAATAACTTTTTGGGTATATCATGGGAAAAGTTGATTCTACTCTATTTCTAAAACACACTTCTAGCAAATTTTTTATCATTCAAATTTATGTAGAAGATATTATTTTTGGCAGAATGGATCTGATCTTTGCAAGGAGTTTAGTTCTCTTATGCAAAGTGAGTTTGCAATGAGCATGATGGGGGAGCTTACTTTCTTCCTCAACTTCCAAATCAAGAAAACTAAGGAAGGTAACTTCATCAACCAAGATTAGTACACTAGTGAACTACTTAAGCACTTTTAGATGGAGAACATCAAGTTGATGGACACCCCCATGAAAAACATCACCAATCTTGACAAATATGAAAGAGGTGAGTGTCATGAAACCATTTGTTACCCAAATCCTAACTTCAAATGACTATAAAGTCAATGGCGATAGGACCTAGGCACATGTCCCTAGCAAGGCATTAATAAAGTGTGAATGCGGAAGCATAAATCTTAGCATGCATGAACAAATAACAAGATATAAGCACCAACAGTATCTCAACATTATACAAGGCATATTAAGCAACATTATTTATTACAATATTCTCATTTACAAATTGAGGTACAAATTTACACAAGTTTGCTCATGTATACTAGGGATCTTACAACAAGTACACCTGACATAGCTCACCAAGCCCACCAACTTCTAGCCATCTTTGAACCTATAAAAATACATGAAACATGATAGGTCAAGCACATAAGGTGATGAGTACAGGGCTAAAAGATACATATACATAAGCCTTGCATAATTTGAAAAGAGTTCCATAAGTAAGCGAGCAAGAATAAACAAGTTAAATATTCAAGTATGGAAGAGCTTGTGTTTTGTATCATTTCACTCCTCTTATACCAACAACAAGTTATATCATAAGGCCTTTGACTACTTCCCATCGAAAGAGTCCATAAGGGTGCTCAAGATTAGCTAACCCTTTTATCGACATGGTCCTCCATATCTTAGAAACTCAAGTAGGAAGCCTAGATTCCTATCCTTACCTCAAGAAAATAGGTAGGTGGACAAGGTTTGTATAATGGAGTTTCTACATTATGTTTGTAAGTTATAAAAAAATGAATGAGACAAACATCGAGTCCAATACTGGCGCACTACATGGCAATATTGAGAAAGTAGACAAGCATACATATGCATCACATTTTGAGCAAGAAAGCCATAGTCATATAATAATTAAATCCCATACTTGGTTCAAAGATTATTAATTTAACCTTGATCATACAGACCATAAGAAACCACCTGGTTAAGAGCAACATTACATACATGCATTAGATTCTCATCATTAACCCTAACTTGATTCATTTTTTCATTTTGGCCAAGTTAGGTTCCAAGTTTCTTAAGAGTACATTTGATGATCTTTTACTGATTTATATTTCATCATGAATTTGTGGTTCAAGTTTCATGTCATTCCAAGGTTCCATTCATTTTATATGTTCATTACAAGATTCATGTGTTTTACTTGAATTTTAGGGTCAGAAGACTCATAATAGGGAAAACAAGGAAAAGGTTCATCAAGTCAAAGGATTCAGCAAAGAAAGGTGGTTTAGAGCACATCAATATAAGGACATAAGAAGCATATTCAAAAATAGGTGGATGTCCCCTAGGTCAAGGCATCAATTTCCAACATCGGTATCGATATATCCACTTACGTTCAATCATCAACATAGTTCATATATGTCATCTAGGTTCAATATTGGACTAAGGAGGGACATACACATCCAATATATCATGAGAGAATGAGTAATTTCCTACTTTAGATATGGGAATAAGGGAAAAGGATCCATATAAGTATTAAAACAAAAGAACCACAATTCAACTCATATGTGTCCCTCTAGGTCACAACTAGTGGACTTCGAGTTACAAACATGAAAATAGAACAAGTGGGTTGATCATATGCATTAGTCTCTCTAAACATCTTAAGATTACTGATTTGAGGTATCTAAAAGAGATGGATTCATGAGTTAGGTCAAACATAACATTGGTTCAAGGCATGACCAACATTCAAATAATTGGTGTACATATATGCATTTGGGGCCATATGAGGTGAACAAGTAAGAAATAATATGACCTTGGGCATATATGTTACATGGAATCATATGGATATTGATGTCAAAGTTGGTTAGGTATTAGATGTCATTAATAAGCACTATTATCTAGTTAGGGCAAGTCCATCATCAAAGTTCCAAAACTAGTCATGTATGTGCATCAAGAGTCACATACATCATCAAGTTTCAAAATTGGTTAGTCTTAGCTAATAAGGTCACACATATCATAAAATTACTGATTTCATAGTTTCTTTAGCATTAGACAATCATTGAGAAGTAAGGATATCAAGATAGGGAAAGATACATCATTAAAGTCTAAAAGTTTGTCACTTATGCAATTAGTAGTGTTAATGTAAAAGAGGGGTGATTTGAAGCCTCATTTAGTTCAAAGGTGCACAAAAGTTACTGATTAGATGAGAAAGAGATTAAAAGTGCACTAAGGATTCAAGTTGTATCATAAGGATGTATTAAATATGGCCAACATAGTCAAAGACCTCCCTTTTAGCAAAATAGAGAAATAGGAAGGGGTTTTAGGGTCTGGAACCATGGCCAATGTTTGGATCTTGTTGAACAGATCAATTCGGTATATTGGTTTGCCTAATTTGTCTGAGGGGTTTGAGAGTTATGTATTTATGTAAATTATATACCAAAACTATAGGGATACCAAAGTTTTACCATATTGATATCAGAATTTCCTGAGTGTCTAGTGAATGTAGTGTGTCATGCCCCTCACTGGTCCATGATTAGCTATCAACTGCTCCATGTTGTGCCTCTCTCTAGTCTGCGATCAGTGATGCATCACTCCTTGCCAATTTCGACCACCTAGTGACACCCAATCGTCATTGGCGATCATTGGGATGCCAAGGTCACACACAAATGAAGGGGAGGAGGCCCAGTAGGCCAAGTAAATTGGGGTCATCATTGCTCAGGTCTATCATGGGTCATGCACGTGATTGATGGTCTGGGACACATCCTCCTCTATTAGCAAGTCTCCTACATCTGCCTTTCCCTCATGATGGCACAAAGGCAGCTGCTGGTCAGAGTGAGCGGTAGAAACCACAAAAAAGGCTCAATCTAACCAGGGGTCTCACTGATAAAACACTAGGTTCTTTGGCAAATTGAATTCAAGCCTTTGTTGTTGTTAGGAAGATCTAGGGGGAAGGACACAAAATGTGTGGCCAGTGGCACCACCATGGCTGAAGGAAGAGAAGGGACGAGAACAAAGGCGCTCTAGTGAGCAAAAGTAGAAAAAAATAGAGGAAAATGCAGAGAGAGGGTGAGATAAGGAGTTATCTATAGTCAATTGCTCCAAAGAGTTGAGGATTGAGTGGATTGGAGGATGCTCTGCTACAGTAGCTGGCACTTGTACGTGCCAAGGAAGGAGATGAGTGTGGGTCATCAGATCAAAATCTAACAGTCAAGAGTAAGGGAAGTGTTAGCGTTCAAGGGCTTGGATGACGGCTGGGCCACGTTCCCCCCTCTTTTGGCCTAAACAAATGGTTGTCCCAACACTTAAATGAGAGCAACAAGTGTGATAAATTGGGATTTTCAAATTGGCATAACTTCTGCCTCATTTATTCGATCGAGGTAATTTTTGCCGAGTTGGATTCACAGTTGAACACTCTACAAACATATATATAATAAAGTGTCAAAAGAGCAAAATAAATTAGGTCAAATTCACTATAAATATTATTACACATTAAGAAATGGTACACATTTCAATTTCTCTAATTAGAGACACATATCATGGAATTAGTCACCGGGGTGCTCAAAATTGGGTTATCAAACACCCAAACATACGAATAGATATACAAATGATTAATAAGTCCACTTGATGAGAGAGGACAAGTGCAAAAGAAGAGAGGAAAATTTTAGGTCGTTCTCAAAAATCATCCAAAGTCATAATCAAAGGTTAAAATTTGAGATCAAGATTCCAAGTAAAAAAATTCATCATGTTTAATTAACCACCCCATAGGTGTCAAGACATCCCCTATCATGGGGCTACACCATAGGTTTTTATCCTTAAAGTTGTATTCATTTCAATATACATATTACTTCATGTCTATTATATCATGACGTAGTCCTGACATAAGGGTTCCATAATATTATCTCTGCTACATTAGAGTTTTATTCATGTATTCATACAAGCTCTAGGTTCATTATCATAATCTTTGTCATCATTTCTCATAGGTACATGTTCCTTATCATGCCTTTTAAACAAGAATGTCATTACCCTTATATTTCTTCATATTACAAGTACATACTAGATTTAAATTTCTCCCAATTATCACCAATTATTCCCCATTAGTTTAATTCTTTTCATTTTGAGTCTAATATTAAGAAATTATGTGAGATTATTCAGGCTGGGATCTCAAGTCATCATCATATAAAGTTCAATATTTCTAATATGCATCTTTCATGTATGGTGTGGTTTCATATTAGGTCTAGCTTATGGGAGTGATTATTGTACATGTATCACACTTTTCACATAACTTACATGATGATCATACATCATGCATCACCTCAAGGAACAACATTATCATCTACATCAAGAATTCATAATTATCTCACTCATATCTCAAAGGATCTTCTCTAGTTCAAGCCACTCAAGCTAAGACCTATCTGTGTCTTACAAGACATGCTAACCACAACCTTATATCCATAATGAATTTCTACCCAACCAAAAAAACAAGGACAACCACTAGATTCCTTTACATACAACCACTAATCCAAGCTTGAGGCTCATCATGAAGATCACATGTCATGTGCATCATCTTAGGGTCTTGGGACATCTCCCTCACATATATAGGAAGCATCATATATTAAAATGCCTCTTTCTCTAGGGTTAGGTATTTTCATAGGAAAACTAGGATTCAACATTTTCTAGGGACCACAAAATAGGTGACTCAACTCATATACTTATAAGTATTCTAGATAGGGACTCATCATCATGTATTTCATCATGGATATTTCCCAACATTTCACATAATTTGGAGATTAGGTACTATGACCTTCTCCCATGGTGGGTTGACTCATATTAAGAGGTCACACTCTTCGTATGTCCCATTCGAGAGGTCCTCCTTTGCAAAGAGATTAAGGCTCGTATTAGTCTCAAACCATATGTCACATATCATATCTCCACATGTATAAGACTAGCCACAAATAAGCATGCCAACCCACTAGCTTGTTTAGCACATCAACCAAGTCATATGTACCATACATGGTTCTAGGTCTAGCTAGGGTTTCAGGGTCAAACTCTTCTCATATCATAAAACATAACTTGAGTGATCTTGAAACATTCATAACATCCCATTAACATCATCTTCGTCATTGTCATCATCATCATTATCATCATCCGCGTTATCATCATCTTCATCATCATTAACTTAGGTTATCTAGGCTACTACCAACCTAACCTTTATCATGGCTCTAGATAATTCTAGAGTCTACAACTAGAATCTAAACACTCTCATCTAGAATGATGTTGCATCTCTTTCTTAGGTTACATGGATACTCACTGCCTTTTTACGTGTGGTAACATTTTTCATACGTACATATATACTAATATTTGAAATAGGTTTTCTCCAATGTTGAAATAGTTGATGAATGCCACCATACTCCATTCAAACAAAATCAAAACCAAAATGAGTTACCACACTCATTAGGCAATCTAGTACCATAAAAACATAGGAACTATTACGAACACGGTGTACACTTATGTAGCTACCCCAAGAACATGCCACAAACATGTCTAGGTTTATGGTAAGATCTCTATTTTCTCATCATCCTGAACCTATAACCCATAATACATGATAGAAGGAGGAGAAAAGAAAGGATTCCATGGATTACACATGTATACACCTAGTTCTAGAACATTGAGGTTCTAACGTAGAGGCTAGGTCAACTTAGTCCACTAAGGACAACTCATTAATTTTCTAGGTTTGAGATGTAAGGTGAGTTAAGTTTGTGTTCCATGTGAGTAACATGCTCAGATACCATCTGTCATGGAGCCATTTGTTACCCAAATTCTAACGCCAAATGACTATAAAGTCAATGGTGATAGGACCTAGGCATCCGTCCCTAGCATGGTATTAAAAAAGCATGAATGTGGAAGCATAAAGAATATCATACATGAACTAATAACAAGATACAAGCACCGTCAATATCTCAAAATTCAACAAGGTATATTATGCAACATTCTTTATTACAAGATTCTCATTTAACAATTGAGGTACAAATTTACACAAATTTGTTCATGTATACTAGGGATCTTACAACAAGTGCAACTGACATATCTCACCAAGGCCATCAACTTCTAGCCATCTCTAAACCTATAAAAATATGTGAAACAAGGCGGGTCAAGCAAATGTGGTGTTGAGTATAGGACTAAAAGATACATATACATAAGCTTTGCATAATTTGAAAAGAGTTGTAGAAGTAAACGAGCATTAATAAACAAGTTAAGTATTTAACCAAGTGAGATCCCATGCTTTATAATTTCACTCTAATTATACCAAAAATCATATATCATAAGGCCTTTGACTAGTTCCCTTTAGAAGAGTTCGTAAGGGTGTTCAAGGTTAGCTAACACTTTTATCGACATGGTCCACACTATCTTGACAACTCAAGTAGGATGCCCAACCTTATGTCCTTACCCCAAGAATATAGATAGGTGTACAAGGTTTTTATAATGGAGTTTCTATATTATGTTTCCAAATTATTAAACAACCACACGAGACAAACATAGAGTACAATACTAGAGTACTACATGGAAATATTGAGTAAGTACACAAGCATACATACGCATCACATTTTGAGCAAGAAAGCCATATTCATATAATTATTAAAGATCGTACCTGATTTAGAGATTCTTAACTTAACATTGACCATCTAGATCGTAAGCAACCACCTGGTCAAGAGCAACATTACTCACATGCATTAGATTCTCATCATTAACCCTAACAAAAGTCATTTTTGGGTTTTGGCCAAGTTAGGTTCCAAGTTTCTTATTAGTACATTTGATGATCTTTTACCGATTTAGATGTCATCATGAAGGTGTGGATCAAGGTTCATGTCATTCCAAGGTTTCATTCATTTTATATGCTCATTACAAGATTCATGGCACTTATTTGCATTTTAGGATAAAAAAACTCATAATAGGGAAAATAAGGAAAAGATTCATCAAGACAAAGGTTCCATCCATAAAAGATGATCTACAACATCAATATAAGGACATAAGAATCATATTCAAAAATAGGTGGATGTCCCCTAGGAAAGGCATCAATTTTGAACATTGGTATCGATATATCCACATACATTCAATCATCAACATAGTTCATATATGCCATCAAGGTTCAATATTGGACAAAGGTGGGACATCCACATACAAGATATCATGAGAGATCAAGTAATCTCTTACTTGAGAGAGGGGAATAAGGGAAAATCATTAAGACAAAAGAACCACAATTCAAGTTATATGTGTCCCATTAGATCACAACTAGTGGATTTTGAGTTACAAACATGACAATAGTTATGATATGCATTAGTGTCTCTAAACATCTTAATATTACTAAAATAGAGGGATCTAAAATAGTTGGATTCATGAGTTAGATCACACATAACATCGGTTCAAGGCATAACCAACATTCACATAATTGGGGTACATATATGCATTTGGGGCCATATGAGGTGACCAAGTAAGAAATAGTATGATCTTGGGCATATATGTTACATGAAATCATATGGATACCAATTTCAAAGTTTTTTGGCTATTATATGTCATTAAGAAGCATGATTATCTAGTTAGGGCAACTCCATCATCAAAGTTCCAAAACTAGATATGTATGTGCATCAAGAGTCACATGCATCATCGTGTTTTAAAACAGGTTACACACGTATCACAAAATTATTGATTTCATAGTTTCTTTAGCATTAGACAATCATAGAGAAGTAAGGCTATCAATATAGGGTAAGCTGCATCATTAAAGTCCAAAGTATATCACTTATGCAATTATGGGCGTTTATGTACAATAGGGGTGATTAGGAGCCTCATTTAGTTCAAAGGTGCACAAAAGTTACCAATTAGATTAGAAAAAGAGTAAAAGTGCACTAAGGATTCTAGTGGTATCTTAAGGATGCACTAAATGTGGACAACAAAGTCAAATACCTCCTTTTTAACAAAACAACAAAATAGGAAGGGGTTTTAGGGTCTGGAACCATGCCCAATGTGTATATCTCATCGAGTTGATTGATTTGGCATATTAGTTTGCCTAATTTGGCATAGGGGTTTGAGAGTTATGTATTTTTGTAAATTATATACCAAAACTATAGGGATACCAAGGTTTTACCATATTGATATCAGAATTTCCTTAGCGTCCAGTGACTGCAGCATGTGACACCCCTCACTAGTCTGTGGTCATCTATCAACCACTTCATGTTGTGCCTCTCTCTCATCCACAGTCAGTGATGAATAGCTCCTTTCCACTTCTGACTGCATGGTGACACCCACTCCTAGATGACGATTGTTGGGATGCTAGGTCATGCACAAATGAAGGGGAGGAGGTCCAGTGGGCCAAGTGAATCGGGTTCGTCGCTGCCCGGGTTCAACATGGGTCACACACATGATCGACGGTATGGGACACATCCTCCTCTGTCAATGAGTCTCCTATGTCTACCTTTTGCTCATGGTGGTGCAAAGATAGCTTCTCTCCTAGGTGAGTGGTAGCAACCACAAAAAAGGCCCAATCTGGCCAGGAGACTCACCACCAAAACTCAAGGTTCTTCATTGAGTTCAAGTCAAGGCTTCATTGTCATTAGGAAGAGCTAAGGGGACGACACCCAAAGTGGCTGGCCAGAGGCGCCGCCATGGACAAAGGTAGAGAAGGGAGGAGAACAAAGGCTCTCTGGTGAGTAGAAGTGGAAAAAAATAGAGGAAAATGAAGGGAGGAGGTGAGACAAGTAGTTATCTCTAGTCAATTGCTCCACAGAGTCAAGGATTAAGTGGAGTCAAGGATGCTCTGCTATAGTAGTTGGCACCTATACAGATCAAGGAACGAGATGATTGTGGGTCATCAGATCAAAATCTAACGGTCAAGAGTAAGGGAAGAGTTAGGGTTTGGGGGCTTTGTTGGTGACTGGGCTGTGCCCCCCTCCCCCACTTTTGGTCCCAAAAATGGTCGCCCAACACTTAAATGAGAGAAACAAGTGTGATATATTGGGATTTTCAAATTGGCATAACTTCAGCCCCATTTATCCAATCGAGGTAATTTTGCAACGTTGGATTCCCAATTGAAATTTGTACAAACTTATATATATTAAAGTTTCAAAAGAGCATAGGAATGAGGATCAAATTCACTATAAAGATGGATACACATTAAGGAATGGTACACATTTCAATTTCTCAAATTATAGCCACATATTTTGGAATTAGTCATCGAGGTGTTAAAATTGGGGTATAAAACACCAAAAAATATGAATAGATATACAAATGATTAAGAAGTACATTTGATGAGAGAGGAGGGGTACAAAAGAAGAGAGGAAAAAGTTAGGTCATCACAGTGAGAAAGTGGATGAGAAGCTCTATAGAGATATGATTGGAAGTTTACTTTATTTAAATGCCTCTAGACCTAACATAATGTTTAGTGTTGGCTTTTGTTCTCTCTTTGAATCAAGTCCTAGAAAATCACATCTCATAGCGGTAAAGTGGATTTTGAGGTATCTAGTCAAAACTCAAAATTTTGGACCATGGTATCCCAAGTCAAGGGACTTTACTCTTACTTCCTATAGTGATGTTGATTATGTAGGGTGCTTGATAGATAGAAAATTTACAAGTGGCACTTGATTCTTCCTAGGACCATGCTTGGCTTCTTTGTTCTCTAAGAAATAAAGCCCATTGGCTCTTTCAACTATCAACATTGAATACATTGTAGTTCAGAGTTGTTTTTACCAAGTCCTATAGATGAAGCAAATGCTCCAAGACTTTAACATTTGTTTTGATGCTTCTCCTATCTACTGTGACAATACTAGTGCAATTTGTCTCTCTTATAATCATATATTTCATAGTAGAGCTAAACATATAGAGGTCAGTGATCACATTCTTTGTAACCACATTGCCAATAAGGATACCTATGTCACACATGTTGACATAGAGAATCAACTTGTGGACATTTTAACTAAACCTCTTACTAGAGAGCTATTTACTTTTATTAGACCAAAACTACTCATAACCACTCTTGATGATATATACATGCAACTATCTAGATGTTATCATTCCTATATGTTTCTTGCTTAAAATTGGTCATGTTTCACTTGAAAGTGCTATAACTGTCATGTTTTTATGCTTTGTTTCACTTTTTTTGGCTATTTTTGCAAACACATGTTTTATCACAAGATAGTAGTCAATGATGAGTATAATGTTCCTAAATATGTTTAAAATGCATGAAAATATAGAGAACTAAATTTGTTTATCACTCTAGAGGCTTAGAAATGAATTTCTATCTTTTGGACATGATGAGAAATCGGTTGAGTTTGACCTAATACAAGTTGACCGATCCCTAGTCGAGGACCAAACTATGATGCCAGTTTGGTCGAGTTTCCTACTCACAGAACTCGACTAATCATGTGACTAGATGCAGATTAAAAAGGGCAATTGGCTAACTTTCCTCCCTCTCAACTAGAGTAAGTTGACTGATAGCCAACCTCTGATGCTTGTCCTCCTACCCTAGGCTAGCCCAACCTCTACTAGACCATTCCTAGTCTCTGATCAACCCTCCTTTCCTCTCTGAACCATGACCTAGGTGGTTTGGCGACTTGCTTGTGGTGTTTTACTTCTCGTTTGGTGGTCATTTCATCTTGATCCAACCTAGATGGCCTCCAACCATAAGAAACAATCTACCCTAGTTGGCACTCCAACTTCCTCCCCTGCTCCTCACCATGTCTCCTTTGATGGCACCTCCTTCCTCTCAACTCAAGTCATGGGTAGGTACAAGGAACTCCTTCCTAGGAATCCCTCTCCTTGTCGAACTTTTTTTTACCCTCATTTTACACAAATGAGGTGATTAAGGATGTTTCTAGGGTGTTCAAAGCACATCATCTCATAGCTTCATGTGTAAAGTGTCTGTGCTTCACAAATTCTGTGTCTAGCACGAAGGTTGTTCACGAGTTTTACACCAATCTTATGTGGAACTACAACACCAATGTGACTCGACCTAATATCTACGTCATCCTGACATCAATTATAGCCAGTACCAAGATAACAATCTCAGATGATTTGTTGGATACCTATTTCTCTAGTATTGAGGTCATCACTTCTTGAGTGGCTTCCTATCCTTGCTACCATGACCTAATGTACCCTGAATGTAATGACCCCGCCTCCCGGTAACCCCCAATTAAGGGAGACCCGAAGGTCAGAGCCATTATTCAATTAACAGGATCAAAGGTTCGACAAATAATCAATAATAATTATGAAATTCTACTAACTAACTAGAATTTGGTATAAAATTAAAACTTTACTTACCTTTGAAAGCTTTGGAAATCTATCTATCCAGAGCTTGAATTACTCTATCTAATCCTCCTTGCACTTTATTTCTTATTTCCATAATGTGTCACTTTACTGTTTGTTCTTTCAAATGTTGTTCCTAAAACGCCGACAAACAAAACGTCGGTCAATATATCAAAATATATTGGTATGTGGGAACAACCAAAAACTTGCAAATATGGCTAACAATTTAATAATCACAATCAAATTAATTAACAAGCCAAATTACACTTTTCGGTATGACATTATCCACCGCTTTTGCCCTAACCCTGGCATACCCACCTGAGGGTTCCCTTTTGCCAATGACTTAAGGCCACTTTCTCAATCCCGAGTTGGTTCCTGGGGGTCACCACTCATGGTGCCCACTAGTCATGCAATATCATAGGCCACCTTCTCATTCCCGAGCTTGGTGCCTGGGGTCACCACTCAAGGTGTCCATTGGTCTACCCATCTGGGCCTGACCTTTGGCATCATCCATCAGGGTGGCATGTAATGTGAGAATCCATACTTCTATTATTAATGTGATAATCATAGTGACTTTATAGTTTGCAAGTATGAACATCCAAACTGATCATTTGCATTCAATGCGATTAACCATCCGGAAAATCCTCAGGAAACTAAGGCGGTTATTCATAATTAACCACATACCTGATTTGACGATTTGAATAGAAATATCCATGCAATTAAGAATCCAAGCAAGAAAGCATTTTCAACAAGATCCTGAAATAATCATGTAATTCCCTTTTTATCATTCATGTCATCAAGATCCATTAAACCTAGCTCACTTCCTAGGGTTTCACTTTTAGGGTTTCTATTGTAATTAGGGTTTCCCTTCATCATTTACTATTTCAACCCTAATTTTATAACATTACTCATAAACCCTTATTATTTTATCTATTCTTCCATATTAAGGTTATCTTAGCGACATATAACCCTATTCTCATATTTAAAGGCACCAGTAACCATCAATTAAATTCATTAAGTTTCTTTTATATCAAAGCTACTATTTTTATCCTTTTTAATCTATGAAAAAGTCATTATACTCGTTTATCATCAATTTGTAGTTCATTATGCTCTAATACTCATATGAACGTTATTCATTATTAATTCTACCTTGATTCATCCAGAAACCCTAATTTCTATATTAAGGTTATTTATCCACAATTAGGAACTTTAACGCTCGCAATAGCTTTTAACCATGAAAACTCAGTTCTATACATGAAATTGAATAATTAAAGTCATTAGTAATACTAATTACCAACATTAGGGTTTCAAGGTCCATTAAAGCTTATTTATGCTCATGAAACTCTAAATTGACTAATTTCGTGCAAAATTCATCTTTTTTGATCTTAATGTATCTCTTTATGATTAACAGGTTAATATCAAATTTAACCATCAATTAAACCCTACTAAACACATTAATTATATCAAAATAGGGTTTCTTAACCATTAATTCATTAAAGTTACTAACTTCCATTACTTTTCGAATTGTAAGTGGAATTAGCTTCTAACAATATTTTTATTGGATTCCTCTCATTTTTCTAAGAAAAATTCATGTATAATGCACATCTATCCGAGCTACCGTTAAATAGTTATGATTTTTGTAAGATTTTACTTACCCGGACCAATGGCAGGCCGCCACGTAGCTAAACCCATGCAACGTTGCTTGACTCCTTGGAAAACATTTTGAATTGACCGAAATGCCCCTCATTAAGTTGATCAGTTGCTTTAGCACGTGGGGGCAGAAACGTCCAACACCTCTCCGCCCTTCACCTTCCTCGTGATGGCAGCGAACGACCGCCCTAGCCGTGGTCCTGCAGCATAATGCGGCTGCCACCCTCCCTCTCCGACTCCATTGGCCATCAGAGAGAAGTCCCCGCGCAGGCGAGGCTGCCATGGGCACGGCTTTAATGGCCAGGATCAGACCCTACTTTTCCATAGAGCACAACCATGATGCAGTCGTGCTACAGGTTTTTGCGTGAAGTTGGATACTCGGGGGCATCATCTGATCATGCACATGCCTTTGAGGAACATCAAGCCTTCCTCCAGATGACTCTGCACCTCCCTGTTACTCCAGAGAAAGCACCACTCGAGGATTAGGGTTTTGCAACAAAGAACGACGAAGAAGGAGAAGAGATACATGTGAGATCTCTTTGGAACTCGAACCAGAAGGCCAACCCCTTATATAGGGGAGGGTTTTCACACCCTAAGATGTGCATCCACTAAGATGCAAGATCTTGTCCCAAAAGGAATCCAATTCCTTCATTAGAAAGCAAACTTTCTCTCTCCTCTTTTTCCTTTGAATATCCCCTATTATATGGATATTAGAAATTCGAAATTCCTCTTTCATCTTCTTTATACTTGCCCTTTTTATCCATAGGAATGAAATCCTATTTCCCTTTAATAGCAATTACTTTCTTTTTAGCAATACCACATAATACTTTAATTGTATACTCACATTAACTCCTTATTTTGCAATTTTGGTATTTTCTCTTTCTTTCCTCTTCATTGGGACTCCTTGGATCCCAAGAAACTCTATTATTTCGAAATCCTTTTTATTGGATACTCATTATCCTTCTATATGCATCTAAATGCATTATTCTTCATTATCATGTGTATTTCTTATTAAAATATTTCTTTTTGAGGATTTCTCTTTATTTCTCTTTTATTTTCCTCATTGGTATTCCTTTTATCATTAGGAATCCTTGGGATACGAAAATCCACCAAGGATAACTCCATTATACCACTTTTCACTTATTTCCCACATTTTATTATTATTTTCAATTTCTTTCTTAATAAAGAAATACTTAATTGACCTTTTCTTTTCTTATTACATTCTCTATGCAACTTTGGACTCCTTGGAACCCAAGGAACCCAAGAGGCACGAAATCCCTCTTTGGATTTGCCTTCTAGAGGTTTCCACACTCTCTTTTGTCAAAAACTCAATTATTCATTTATTAATAGAATTTCCTTGTTACTGGGCCCAATAGACAATAAAGCCCACAAATCAAACAACAAGGCTATTTTAAATGAAATCCATTTATTCACAACAAATTATATCATTATTTGTCCAAATATATTTAATATGAGAAATTACATTTCTCACCAAAGGAACCCAAAATTTGGGGTTGTAACACTGAAGGTTTCTACAAAAGATTTCATCATGTGCCCCTTCCTAATATCCATAAGTTTTTGAATAAGCATGATATCCCATACCGTAAGAAGTCCACCTTACCCTCCTCTTCCCTTGATATTAATACAGTTCTCATTTCTTTAGTAGTCAATTGCAATATCCATCCCAAGAGGAATCAAATGTAGATTGTAGATAATATTTTGGCGATCATGTACTATCTATTGAACAATATTGGAGTCAAGTGGGATCATAATATTCTTCGTCATTTGTCATTCTTTGACTTAGGGAAGAACACCACCAGTACCCATCTCCCTTATCCTAACTTCATATGTCGTGTGTTTGCTCACCATACTGAAAAATCTCTTTTCTATGACATTATCTACAAACCAAGTTGCAAAGGAGTTTGCATTAGTGAGATAACCATAAAAAAACCTTTCTTCCTACCTCTTCCATCGCACCTAGTGCCTCTACCTACACCTAGGACCATCTACCACCACCACCACCCCAACCTGACCATGCCTCATTTTCTATAAAAAATGAATCCCTCATGGGATATATGATACGTCAACATGTGTATAACCTTTAGGTTTAGGACTACATCCACCATAACCTCATTCAAATCATGTCACACATGAACCTATCCTTAAGCCATCCCTACCCACCCTACCAGGCACACCCCAATGTTGACTATGCTTCTTATGCATATAGTTGGTTATACCCTAGCCCACCACCTATTGCTTCCACTGCACCCCATACTACTTCTGATGGTGAAGTTGACCCTACCCCTAGTGCTCTTATGCTTTTGGCTCTTCCTGTTAGCCATGTTTCCTCTCTGCTTGTTGGTTATGATGGGAGTTTCTACTCCCACCTTTCCTCAAGCAAATGCATTACATGCTTCCTATCTTGGGTTGAGCAGAAAGCCAGATGGCCTCAGCTCTTTGGACCTCCAAATCATGAGAAGATGCTTGACTAGGATGATGAGGAAGATGCTAGAGATGGTGATGCTGCTGAGAATGATGGTGATCATGGTGATGATGGATCTGCTTATGATGATGGTGGTGCTGAGACCATTGTTGTTGCCTCTACTACACCTTCAGATTATATGAGGATTACCAGCCACAGTGTCACAGAACCGTTCTTACCCCAATCCCAATCCCACTGCCTAGATAGTGGTAAAGGGATTGAAGTGCCCATCTCTGAGTGGAACAAAAGGATCTCACACATCGACATATACAATAAGAAATAATAATTCATAAAATAAGAGATTTAAAGACATAACCAGCCCAATTGTAAGATTTTGCAAATTGTCCTTGTCATTAGAGTTTGTCAAGTGTGACATCGATCTTGTTGAATCTTCATAAAGATCCATTTGGTTTGCCTAAATAGTACTTGGCAGGACTTATGTTCAAAATGTATAGTGTGCAATTTTCCAAAACAACATGTTTCTGACAAGATGTTTATTTTGAACAATTTAATTTTTATTACAAGTTTCCCATTATGTTGACATCGAGTAGCATGCTTATATTTTATGTGGCCCCATCGCCCCAGCGAGATGGGGGAGGTCACCAGGCTCCTTCTCTCCATATGAGGTAGGAGGTCAATTGACATGCACAAGATTCGAGATCATTCGACATGTACAAGTTCCACCCTCCAAATGAGGAGGTCACTTACACTCAATATCAACATTATCATAATTCAGGTAGTCATAATGGGCAATATCATTTATGTTTTCAAGTGTGTTGCAAACTATATTATAGAAAAAAGGAAGACTAATCAGTAGGGAACAATATCTCAAATAAATAAATAGCCAATATTTTCAAGAGGTACATACACATATCATTTGATACCACTAATATGTTCAAGAAGGAATTAATATAAAATCATACCTCGTTTGGAGTCTAGAGTATTATATATATATACATATATATATATATATATATATATATATATATATATATATATATATATATATATATATATCCAAGTCAACATATTTATTGAGTATTAGATCTTGCTACAAAATTGGAACAAACATGTATCAATATATATGGTTCATTGCTCTAATGACCTAGTAGGGCATTCATTCATGTACTAGTTGCCCTATGGTCTTTACCAGTATAGATCTAGGATCATATGATTGAGATCAGGAGCTTATATATTACGAGTTAGGCCTGATTCGATGTACTAAATATCAAGGATTGGGGATTATATATCATTTAGACATTTTCATGTACAATAAGGTAAAGAGTAAACTGAAATATGACATAGAAGTTACAATCATGTGATCAAGTCATTAATATAAGATAAGAGTCTAATATAGTTGTAATGTATACATGTATCAAGTTACATTAGAGTTTTTACAAGATTAGGGTTTTCAATATTAATAGAAAACCCTAATTAAGATTTATGAAATGGATATTAGATATCATCATTGAATGTTACTAAAACAGGGCAAGAGAATTGTTACACCCTAATCTCACAATTACCACTAATCATGAGATTAGGGCATAAATTGAGGATTTAACGTAATACAAAGATCACCCTTAACTTTTTATTCTTTTTCAAACTCTTTGTTTTCTCGCATTGAACCACATAAACTAACTTTACAAGGGAATCTAAACGTTGATTTCTCTAATCTGATTTCAACAATAAAAATGCATGTATGAACATTCATTATGTTTCTCATACTTTTAAGCACATAAGACTTGCTGATTTGCATATATTGCTAAAAGAGGAATAATGTTTACATCGTCATTTACAACTCTCTCTTATTTCTTTACAAGGACCTAGAGTGACTAGGACCGGCTGAACTTGACTATACTCAAACTTAACTCTTGTGGTAGATCTAGTCTGATGCAATGATATCTTCTTGAAGTCCATGTGATTTCCCTAAAATTTTTGAGTAGAGGGGTTAGCCTACTCGCTCAGTGAATGAGTACTTCAAAGAAACAGTCTAAAGCACTGATATAATTACATATATACTTTTGAGCAACTGATATCAATTATAACAGCAGTAAGCTTTAAAGAGTCTAATAATTGACAAATCATAAATATGGAAGGATACTCTAGATATCAATTAATAGTGAATCAATATATGAAATGCTTGATTGTTCATAAAGAGAAATAATAATTCAAAAACATACAAGAATAATTGAATAATTGCACACACTTGTTTAACCTCTCATTCATTTTATTATGACCTGATCATATGCCGTGTACTCTACATATGAAGACTCATAGTGCACTATGATCCCATCACACAAGACTTAGCTGACACCCTGAGATAGCAAAGTCTGACTACTCTCCTGGTCTACAATAGGGAAACTGGCTCTCTAGCCTCGACACTCCTATCGTGCCATAAACTAGACTCCTCCTCTAACCTGAGCACACAGGCAGAGAGTCAAGTCGTGCCACCAGGACTTCTGGTTGATATTGGACACTGCAAACTATAATTTAAGGAGACTTCCACTAGGGCTTCGTCCCCCGTGCCACCTGATAGCACGTTCCAACCCTCATATACTGGATGCTTCCAGGATTTGGTCATTTCACCCCTAAGGTGCAGACCTCACATAGGGGTTCTACGGTGTCAGGGCCCTTAAATCTATAATTTTATTATTTCCTAGAAAGCTCTTTCTACCTTGTACCTTTCTCTCAGTTATACTTGACTCTAATATCTCTATGGTGTCGTGTCTACTTATTTGAAGTTATAATACAACATGTATATCATTTTAAACTTGGTAGAGCTGTATATTCAAAAACACTATAATATACTGGGTAATCAACATACTATACATGCCGGCAGACTAAAATTCTTAAATAAACAAATTACATGTCCACTTGGCACATACACACTAGAATCGTGCAATTTATCATCTTATTACACTGATAAGAGTTAATTACTTGACATATGAGAAATTGTCAGTAGCACCTGCAACTTATCTATAATTTCTCAAGGAACGTGCATATCAACCCAAATCTTGAGTTGTGCATCTCATAATGCAATTAAGAGTTAATTACTTATCATAAAAAGAATTATTAATAATAATTGAGAACATTGATATCACAATAATTGATTCATTGAACACCCTATCATTTAATCATAACAAATGCTACAAAGAAAGGTGTAATACATCTATCACGTACTTTTCAAATCTTTAAAACACATGATACCTGGGATCTCAATCCCATATTACATTACTAGGAATTCTCATCCCTTCACATCATTATCATGATTACTGGATCTAGGTATTCAAACCCTTAGATCATCACATAGCATTGTTACCTCTATAACAGGTAACCATTACCTCTAGGTCCTTAGACTAAGATATTCATTTCACTGGTTGTACAAGTATTCTCATAGCTCACAAGGCCATCATACATCTTGTCACCTTTCACTAGGAAACAACTTATTCACATGGCTCCCATAAAGATTTCATGCGACATAAACATACGCTGAATAAATACTACTACCAACAAATCATATAAAATCAATATATGTATGAAACCTTGAAACCGAGTTGAATATGGGTTTCCATTCCATTCACTGGGATATCATGCATCAATAATAACTTTGAATAAATAAAATCTATCATGTCAAGAAAATCCCTTCAAATGGATTTCACGATATCTATTTGCAAATATCCAACTTTCCTCGCATCTAGGGTTTCACCCTCTTTACTGAGATATCAAACAAATACTATTCACTTTGAATGAAATACAAGATAGCATCTGACATATATGTACTATGAATTTATATAAACAATCATACATAACCAAAGGGATCTAGATAAGCAAATTTCTCTATTTACTTATATAACAAATTTTAGTCATAAACAAATTCCCTATATTTCACTTTATTCTTATGACCGCTGTGGATACTTAGGGAATTCTCATTAGGATGTATTGTATACATTTCAAATATGATTTTATCATCTGAAATTCATCCAAACAGAGGAAGAATCCATTTCATATCATTTTGCAACAACTTAGAACAAATAGACAATTCAGGGTTTGTAGTCACATACTAAGCAATTAAAGATTATGGATGAATTAACCAATTTTTGTGCAATATATTGTTTAAAGGAAGTTCCCACTCACCCTAAGGTGTGAAAACACCTTAAAAACGCAGCTCATCCCTAAAAATCTTGATCTCATATCAAATCCCTAGCAATTCACCTGATTCTTCTTCCTTTCAACTCGGAAACCCTAAAAATGAGGGATTATGAAGAAAGAGTTAGAAAAGGGGAAGTTTTGATACCATTTTGGATCAAATTAGACGAGGGACAGAATTTTTACATGTGAGAGAAGATTCACCATGAAACTATATTCAAAGAAGCTAAACTTACATGATTTCATCATTCCTCATACCGCAAAACCCTAGGTCAACATCTCCATCAATTTCTCCTCTCAAACTCTGACTCTCCCTATCTCTCTAGGATTTCGTTTCTCTGGTTTGAATCATGAATTATGAGAGATCCTTGTGTGTTATTTTTACCATATAGAGAAATTGAGCTTCTTGGGTCAATTGCACATTGACCCCTCACTAAACATTTTCTTATTTCAGCAGATTTTTCTGTCATAAAAAGGTTTCTATAAATCCGTACATTTCAAAGTTCAAACCTTCTCTAAAAATTATGATTATTTATCATGTTGTGTATAATGGAGTTACAAAGCTTTATTTAAAATTTGGGTTCATTCCATACCTCAATTAAATAAATAAAAATCAAATAGTGCACTGCTATCCAGAATTCTACAAAAATGAAGGTTACTGTAATTCATCTACTGATAATGTCTAACTGCATCCAAAAATTATGAAAATTTCATATGTTTCTTATGATTGAGTTTCAGATCTCCTGTTAAAATTTCAGATCATTTGGAGTTACCAATAAATAACTAAAAATAAAACACTACACTACTGAAAAGCACTCTGTCATCATTTTGGTCGAAGTATAGTTCGACCGAGAACCACATTCAAAGAACACTCACATATTCTGAAATTTTTGTCCAATATGCATGATTGAGTTATCCATATCATATAAAAAATTGAACTAAATAAAAAATTTGTAGAAAATATGAAAAAATCATTTACCACACTGATATCCTGATCAAATTCCATATTCATGTACTATAAAAACCCTAATTTTTGCCGATTAGGGTTTGCATTTCTGAAACCCTAATTCTTAAAACTAAAATCATAGTTAGAGTTTCTTATTAGGTTTGAAACATCACAATTGATCTACTATCATTAATCAAGTCTAAATGATGTTCAATCTAATCAAGCATGTAATCATTCAGGTAAACCCTAGTTTACCAATTCAACACAAGTGTGGTCATTACAATTCTCACCCCCTTAAAAAGTTTCGTCCCCAAAACATAAATACACAAACAAAGTATATTCCATGTTTATTTTAAGCTTATGAAATCTTACATGTCATTAAATTCTTGTATTTTATACTTGAATGTAGTTTTCAACGTTAAGTCCTATATTTCTTTTCTAATCACATGTTATTTTGAATATTACTATTGTGCTACTCAAATAGCAAATCAATCTTGAGTTGTAAGACTAGATTCAACAACAATTGTATAATACTACTCACGACATCCCCATTGGATCATGGATGCATAAGGTGAAGCATTACCATCACATTCCATGCTAATCTCAAGTATGAACCCACACATAATTCAAGGTGTAACCATCGAGTTATACATACTAGGGTTTCAACAACAATAATAGAGTACTCCATGATTGTATTAGTCATTCAAGGAATATTCATACCCAATTACCATCACTTAGTTATATTAAAGCTAGGTATAACAAGCTATACCTCATTAGGGTTACATATCAATACAATATGGTTATCATCCCTTCTATTCATATGAGTGAATATGTAAGACTACCTTATTCAGGGTAACCCTCCATTTGTTCCATCATCATTCAACCCATATCACCATACCACAATTTTACAATACTAAGATGTCTTACTGGTATGAATGACTTAAACTATCAGACACCTTTAATTAACATATTGCTTGCACATGTGCAACTGAAAGCATATGTAGAACCAATTTACATCCCTTAATATACCTTCAACAAATTATACTTCTAAAAACAAATTCACATATTACTAAAATCCATTGTTTTCTCTTATCTCTCTCATTTTAATCATGTAGGCAGACTAAAATTCTTAAATAAATAGATTACATGTCCACTTGGCACATACACACTAGAATCGTGCAATTTATCATCTTATTACATTGATAAGAGTTAATTACTTGACATATGAGAAATCGTCAGTAGCACCTGCAACTTATCAGTAATTTCTAAAGGAACGTGCATATCAACCCAAATCTTGAGTTGTATATCTCATAACTCAATTAAGAGTTAATTACTTATCATGACAAGAATTATTAATAATAATTGAGAACATTGATATCACAATACTTGATTCATTGAACACCTTACCCTTAGGGTTTCATTTAATCACAAAAAAATGCTACAAAGAATGGTGTAATACATCTATCACGTACTTTTTAAATCATTAAAACACATGATACATGGGATCTCAATCCCTTATCACATTACTGGGGATTCTCATCCCTTCACATCATTATCATGATTACTGGATCTGGGTATTCAAACCCTTAGATCATCACAGAGTATTGTTTACCGCTGTAATAGGTAACCATTACCTCTAGGTCCTTAGACTAAGATATTCATTTCACTGGTTGTACAAGTATTCTCATGGCTCACAAGGCCATCATACATCTTTCCACCTCTCACTAGGCAACAACTTATTCACATGGCTCCCATAAAGATTTCATGCGACATAAGCATTCACTGAATAAAGACTACTATCAACAAATCATATAAAATCAATATATGTATGAAACCTTGGAACTGAGCTAAATTAGGGTTTCCATGACATTCACTGGGATATCATGCAGCAATAATACCTTTGAATAAATAAAATCTATCATGTCAAGAAAATCCCTTCAAATGGATTTCACGATATCTATTCACAAATATCCAACTTTCCTCGCATCTAGGATTTCACCCTCTTTACTGAGATATCAAACAAACACTATTCACTTTGAATGAAATCCAAGATAGAATCTGAAATATATGTACTATGAATTTAGATAAACAATCATTCATAACCAAGGGGATCTAGATAAGCAAATTTCTCTATTTACTTATACAGCAAATTTCAGTCAGAAACAAATTCCCTATATTTCAGTTTATTCTTATGACCTCTGCGAATACTTAGGTAATTCTCATTATGATGTATTGTATACATCTCTAATATCATTTTATCATATTAAATTCATCCAAATAGATGAATAATCCATTTCATACCATTTTGCAACAACTTAGAACAAATAGACAATTTAGGGTTTGTAGTCGCATACTAAGCAATTAAAGATTAGGGATGAATTAACCAATTTTCGTGCAATATGCTATTTAAAGGAAGTTCCCACTCACCCTAAGGTGTGCAAAAACCTTAAAAATGCAGCTCGTCCTTGAAAATCTCGATCTCATATCAAATCCCTAGCAATTCACCCGATTCTTCTTCCTTTCAACTCGGAAACCCTAAAAATGAGGGATTATGAAGAATGAGTGAGAAAAGGGGAAGTTTTGATACCATTTTGGATCAAATCATAGGAGGGACGGAATTTTTACATGTGATAGAAGATTCACCATGAAACTATATCCAAAGAAGCTAAATTTACATGATTTCATCATTCCTCAGACCGCAAAACCCTAGGTCAGCATCTCCATCAATTTCTCCTCTCCAACCCTAACTCTTCCTCTCTCTCTAGGATTTTATTTCTCTAGTTTGAATCACGAATTATGAGATATCCTTGTGTGTTAGGTTGACCATATAGAGAAATTGAGCTGCTTGGGTCAATTTCACATTGACCCCTCACTAAATGTTTTCTTATTTCAGCAGATTTTTCTATCATAAAAAGGTTTCTATAAATTCGTATATTTAAGAGACCAAAAAATCTCCAAAAATTATGATAATTTACCATATTGTGTATAATGGAGTTATAAATCTTCAATTAAAATTTTATACCATTCCATGCTTCCATTAAATAAATAAAAATCGAATAGTGCACTGCTATCCAGAATTCTACAGAAATGAAGGTTACTGTACTTCGTCTACTGATAATGTCTAAACGCATCCAAAAATTATGAAAATTTTACATGTTATTTATGATTGAGTTTCAGAACCCTTTTTAAAATTTTAGATCATTGGAGTATTAATAAATAATTAAAACTAAAACACTACACTGCTAAAAAGCACTCTGTCAGCATTTTGGTTGAAGTATAGTTTGACCAAGAACCACATTCAAATAACACTCAAATATTCTAAATTTTTTCTCCAATATGCATGATTGAGTTATACATATCATATATAAAATTCAATTAAATACATAATTTGTAGAAATTATGAAAAAATCATTTACCAAACTGCTATCCTGATCAAATTCCATATTCATGTACTATTAAAACCCTAATTTTTGCCGATTAGGGTTTACATTTCTCAAACCCTAATTCTTCAAACTAAAATCATAGTTAGAGTTTATTCTTAGGTTTGAAACATCACAATTTATCTACTATCATTAATCAAGTCTAAACGATGTTCAATCTAATCAAGCATGTAATCATTTAGGTAAACCCTAGTTTACCAATTAAGAACAAATGTGGTCATTACAATAATGGTCTCATATTAAGGTAGACATTTTTTAGTACATTGATTTTCTATGGGAATTTAATGATAATTGAGCTATTTTTAATGGATTTTACAAGACTATACCAATAAGATAATTTATAGAAGAATCAAAAGAAAATAAAAAAGGAATATTCTAGCTTGGCTTCACAGATCAGGGAGGGATCTAATTTTGTGGATCCTCCCATTGACTCGTAAGACATAGTCTGGATTAAGGGGATACAAAAGGAGGCAAAAGGGTGGAAATACCTATGGTAATTAAATAAGAAAGTCACAATAATCAGGGCATATCAGTAAGATTCGGCCCTTGAATGTTTTGATCAAATAAGACCGCTGGTTCTAACTCACGCCATGGCAGCAGTGAGGAGAGGATGAGGAAACTAGATTACCAGACTAACCAAGTTGAAGGGTAGAGCTCACGAGATTGTAATGAGGCCCTGGTTGACCCCACGGTTGTCTCCTGAGGTCAAAGAGCTAGAGAAGCTTAGTCGGGGACCTTAACTAGATCAGGATTTATACGAGCTCAGCAATGAATGGAATCGAACAGAGTTTTGGACAAATGTCATGAGAGGAGGGAAATTAGAGGTCTTTCTGGCTTCATGACCTCCTGTGGAGTCCTCCGCTGGTCCTAGCTTCTAGTGGTGCCACTTGGCGTAGTTCGAAGACACTGACCTTGTATGTTTCAGGGGACCTTCAAGGGTGTGGCTGCTCAGTTCCTTGCACCTCCACGTGAGTGTAGAGGAAGCTTCCAAAGTCTTGTGATGGTGCAGGTGTAGGGAATTTGGAGGAGATTTTCAGAGGAGAGAGCACAAAACTCTGATTCAGGATTCTAAAGGTGGAGTATGGTGGAGGAATGGGGAGGCAAAGGTGAGGAGTTGAGGCTAGGTTTAGAGAGCCAAGTGGTTAGGGAAGGTTCTATATGGCTTAAATAGGGATCCCTAGGTCTAGGGTTGCCTGGGAGTTCCTCTCCTTTGAGATAAGGCTGCAAACCTTTTGGGCATTTTTGAAATAGGGTGAGAGAGGGGGGTTTCTAGGGATTGTTACATAGAGGAGACAATTTTGAATCAAAAGCATTAAATTTGATGAGGAAAGGATCAATAGAGTGGGAGAGTAAGGGATTCAAAATCTCTCACAACTATGCATTGATTGCTCCATGATTGTAGGTGAGGGAGATGACATGCATCCCTACTAGATCCAGATCTAGGTCTGTTTCGGGTTAAGGGTTCAAAAAGATAGGTGATTTAGGGAATTTTGTGGTTATTACTTAAATAATTTATATCTTTCAATTGCACATTCCAAAAATTATGGAATTTTGTACACTATTTGGTAAAAGTCTTGTAAATATATGGAAAACGTTTGAGATCCGTATGAGGACGTTTAATCCATGAATAAAATTAGTTGAGTAACAATATAGTTCAAACTAGGTTTTGATGTCACAAGGTGCATATTTGGCATCATAATCAGAATTTTTGGGTGTCAAAAATATTGAATGATCATCAGAGTGATGAAGTGAGTTAAGTTGACAACACTCGACAATCAAGGAGCATAATTTTTAATTTTTTCAATAAATGTGGAAAAATCCACTTCATCACACAGAGCCCCAGGATGATGATGTTGACGATGACCCAGTTGATATAGATAGCCTAGGTTCTTATTCCTTGGTCTATATCATGCTTATCTCGATCTATTTCTGATAGACTTTTAATGAATTGAACATTTGGGCAATATAATTGAGGTTTACTGTCTTTTTACATATTGCCATTTTTGTTGTCTTGTAGTTTTCTTATCGAGAGGACATCTCTAGTGTTGTAATCTTAATCTTTTGTACCTTCTCTTGGTTTGCTTACTTTTTATGAGTTACTAGTATGAGCTCCCATATTTTGATTATGACTCTAGATTGCTTATTTCTCTCTGTTTTGTCTCTATTTGGTTCTTGCTTTAGTGGTTGCTTATGGAGTTTGTGCCTCTGGAGAAGACATATATTTTATAGATCTTCTACCCCCTAACTTTTTGAAATGGAAAAGGGGGATAAGAATATGAGAGCTCATGGACTGCAATTACCAAAGGGGAGAAATGAGATCAACCATAAGTTATTGCTTATGTGATACTTTTTCTAGTCAATTAATTGAAATATCATGTGACTTGCTAGAGGACCATGTAGTATATATATTTGATATGGTTGTTTGTGGAAAGAATAACCATGCAAGTAAAAATAAGCAAGAATTAAGGGGGAGCAATTAACATTGTTCATTCATGTAATTCCTTGCAATTCACAATGTAAATGTTTAATTTTCATATCCTTTTCAATATGTTGAAGAATGGTTTGCCATTGTCAAAGGGGGGGATGTTGACTTAAGAGTTATATATTGTTCATATTTTGATAATGACTTAACCATTCCATTCATGTGTATCTAATACGTCTATTTGAGATTGATTTTAGGAATTAGGTACATGAAAAGGTTCAATTCAATCAAGCCCTAGATTGCACAAGTTCAAGTCAAAAGAAATGCAAATGCAATTTTGTTCAAAAACACCCTCAAACACTTGGGATGATTTTTGTAGTCACTTGTATTGATGCTATGCCTTGTAACTAAGATGATAGAAAACTAGGAGCCCTAAATTCAAACATTTAAGTGACATTTTCCAAAATCCATTATAGTTTGTTTTTCAGCCGAGTTTCTCCCGTGACAAACTCAACTGATCCCCTTGATACATTTTGAGAATGTATAGGTTTTTTCGAGTTTCCTATTTGCAAAACTCGACCAATCCCTGCACTGGAAAAAACAATACTTAAGCGATTGGTCGAGTTTCATCCAGGATTAACTTGATCGATGCTTCAAATTTTCTTTGTCATATATTACAATCGATCGAGTTACCTTTATTAAAACTTGATTGAATGCACTTTAAAGAAAGTACATAATAAGTGATTCTAACTATTGGAGTGTTGCAAAACTCAAAATTATATATGTTGCAACACACCAAATGGCTAGAAAATGTTCCTTAGTGCTCCTAGCCTCAAGTGGACACCCCCAACTATAAATAGAACATCTTGGAATTCATTCCAAGGTTGCTCCTTCATGTGATTCAAGCTGCTAGCTATAGTTGAGTACAACCAGTCCACTTGAGCCCCTTTCTTTCTCTTTTTGCAAATTTAAATCTCCATATGAGTGAGATAGGATCTGTGTGCGAGAGCTACTTCATTGTATGCTTGTAAAGGTCTCAAATCTTCCTTTTCCCCAACCCCTTTCTTTAAGATAAAGTTGGTGAAAGCATCTCCAAGTGAAGGAGAAGGTGTGAAGCTTCTCCTATTTTGGATATTGGAACCACTCTACATAGGTTGTTTATTATGATTGTTCAATCTCTCTCATCCTTACTATGTATGCTTAGTTGCACTACAAATTCAATATTTGCAACTCCCATATCTTGTAGTAACTTTAGGGTCTAATGAATTTTGTGCAAGTGTTTTAAGATCTATGAACCCCCCTCTATAGCCCATTGATCCAACACTTAGATGTGCCACAATCTGCTGCCGCTCTGCTATCTGCTATCTGCTTCTGTGTCTAGTCTACAATAGCATTAGTGTCTAGGGCATCCTTCTGCTGCTAAAATTTGTTTTTTATTTCCAAATATTTCTAAGAAATATTTTTTGTGTAAATCACACCATTTTGGCAAAAAAAATCAAGTTGTTTTTTGTTAAAAGCAATAAATTAGTTCTAAAATTCTATTTGATATTGTTCATGCTGATATTTTGGGTCTATGTTTTGTTTCTAGCTTGTTTGGATGTCTCTATTTCATGACCTTTATTGACGATTATTCTAAGTAAACTTGGTTGGTTCTACTAAAGGATCATAGTACCATTTTGCAAATTATCACCACCTTTTTTAACTGAGATCCAAACCCAATTCAAAACTATAGTTAAAATCTTGTGAATTGATAATGCCTTAGAGTTTATGCAAAAATCTATTGATCATATTTCTGAGTCTCAAGGTACCATTCATCATACTTCATTCTCTAGCACACCACAAAAAATGGTGTGGCAGAAAGGAAGAATCGTCATTTACTTGACGTAACACACACTCTTCTTCTTCACTTTCATGTTCCTAAACATTTCTGTCCTGAAGCTATTTCTACAGTGTGCGACTTCATCAAATGTATGCCTTTTTATGTGTTACATAATCAAGTCCATGTCTCTCATTTTTACCTTGATGTCCCTTTGTTTTCTATTCCACTGCGTATCTTTGGCAGCACTTATTTTGTTAAGAATCTTTGTCCTGGGATATCTATTCTTGACCCCCGCTCCATTAAGTTTGTCTTTCTGGGATATTCTCTAACTTAGGAAGGATATCGTTGTTATGATCCTATCAATCGACCATGGTCTGTGAGTGAAGATTTTGTGTTCTTTGAAAACACACTATACTACTCTAATGAAGGGTCTGATTTATCTAGTGATGTAGTGGTTCCTACTCCTCTTCCTAAGGTAGTAGAACATGATAACACTGACAAAACTGAAGATGTGTCCACGAGAAGGCCCACAACTACATAGCCCCCTCTGTCTCCTCAAAAACTAGTACCTCCCTCGCTGGTAGGTCATAACATCCTCTAGGTATTAACTAACCTACATCTTTCTATCATCCTAAGGCAAGGTGTCTATTCCTGCACTCAACATCCAATTAGTAATTTCTACTCTACCACTAATCTTAGTGCTAGATTTACATGTTTTACTACTGCTCTTTCTGCTATTTTTGTGCCAAAGAATGCTACACAAGCTCTTCAACATCCTTTATGGCATCAGGCTATGCAAATAGAAATATCTGCCCTACGAGATCGCAAGACATGGGATCTTGTAGATCATCCTAAAAATTATCCAAAGGTTGGATGTCATTGGATCTTTACTATTAAATATCAACCAGATGGTTCTATTGAAAGGATGAAGGCTCGCCTTGTAGAAAAAGGCTACACTAAGACCTATGGAGTGGAGTACATTGAAACTTTCTCTCTTGTGGCATGCCTCAACCCTGTGAGGGTACTTATCTATGTAGATGTCAATAAAGATTGGCCACTTTATCAATGTGATGTCAAAACACCTTCATGTATGGTGACCTACATAAGAAAGCTTATACGGAGCAACCACCTAGATTTGTTAGTCAGGGGTAGTGTTCAAAAGTCTATAGACTTAGAAAGGCAATATATGGCCTAAAACAAAGCACACAGGTGTGGTTTGATAAATTAAGCCAGATACTACTCAAGTTTCAATCTTGGTATTCATATTCTGATCATTCTATTGTTTATTACAAAAGTCGTCTCTGGACTTGTTGTGCTTATTATTTATGTGGATGATATTATTTTGTCTGGTGATGGTTTCAAAGGTATTGCAACTTCCAAATGATATCTTGAACAACATTTCATTACTAAAGATCAGATTAATCTCAGATAATTCTTGTAAACTGAAGTTTCTAGACCATCTTCTGGCGTCTGCCTTTCACAACACAGATATGTGCTAGATCTTCTAACAAAAGCAGGTATGCTCGAGTCTGAACTTTCTAGTACTCCTCTATATCCCCATACCAATTAGGATGACAAATCCTCACCTTCATACCTTAATAATCATCAATACAAACAAATGGTTGGTAAACTTATGTATCTCACTGCAACAAGAGTTGATATTATTATTGTTGTTGGACTTTTCAGTAGGTATTTGGACAAACATCGATAAATCATTGGTATGATGTTTGTCACATTCTTAAATATCTAAAATCTTCTCTCAGAAAAGCATTACTAAATCACATACATGGGCACTACAAACTTTCTGGGAATTCTAACTCTGATTATGTCGGTAGTAGATTTGACCAAAAATCTACTTCTAGATATTGTTCCTTTGTTGGTGGGAACCTGGTTCCATGGTGCAGTAAAAAGTAGACTGTGGTTTCCCAGTCAAATTTTGAAGCAGAATACATGTCTATGGATCACATAGCTTATGAACTAATGTGGTTCCAAGGACTCCTCAAGGAATATGATTTTTTTCAATCTGATCCTATTCATGTGCACTGTGATATTAAATTTGCCACCTTTATTTCCAGCGATACCACTTTCCATGAGTGCACAAAGAACATCAAAGTGGATGACCATTTTTTCTGAGAAGTAGTTCTTTCTGGACGTATTTGTACTCCTTGTCTTTGGACAAAAGATTGGGTTGTTGATATCTTTACTAAGATACTTCCAAAGACAAACTTTGCTACACTGGTGGACAAGGTGGGCATGCTTGACATCTATGCTCCAGCTTGAGGGGGAGTATTAGTATATATGCTTTATGTGATATCTTGTGTTGTGTGTTTCTTTATGTTCTTAAGATTTTTCTTATCTTTAGCTTTTCTTTTAACCCATATGCTAGTCAATCTCCCTTTCTCTCTTGTCTTATAAAAGAGAGTGCATTGTAACGTTTTCCAATATATCAAATAATGTTTTTCCATTCTATAACTATTTATGAGTGTGGTCATTGTTTGCATTACATACCTATGAACTATCTTTATGAGACAAATTCCTTCTTGTATATGTTGATGAATATCACTTTATTATGACTTTTATTTAATCTTGACAAATGACCATTACTTATTTGGACATGGTTGTTTTAAGTTGTCTCTATTAATGAGAAAAGTTAAACTTTGGGGATGTTACAGTTATCCTTCAACATAGCCAAAAATGAATGAGAATCTACCTACCTATTGCCTATGCTGGTTTCTTTTCTTTTAGTTGGGGGTCATCTGACCCTACTCCTTCAGAAAAACTCATTCTTATTCCCATGTTTGGGACATGATTGGGATTATGTAGTCACGATTGGGTTCGTCGATGTTAGTTAGACTATCTAGATTTTTCTGGTATAGAACCAATTTAATTTTGTTTGGCAGCGTAGTCCGGTTCTAGTCTTCTCAATTGGATGTAGTCAGATATCGTTTGGCAACCCATTCTAGTTCTAGTCTAATTTTGGTCTATTTCTAATTGGTATATATCTTAATCCAACTATATTTGAAATTTACATTAATGAAGAAGAAATTTTGGTTATAATGTTTTCTTTCCAGTTATCTAAATAAAAATAGTTAATTATTATTATTTGAGTTCTAGCTATGATTTAGCATCTTCATGCATATATTTTTAAATCAATATTAATTTATGCACAAATGCATATATTAATTAATTAATTTGATTGGTACAATGTTATCCCATAGGAATTGTATTGTCTACAATGTATATATTCTAATTCCCGTGTGTGTAAGCCATTATGACAAGGCTCATTTTCAAAATAATAGGAAGTTGTCAGTTAGTAATAGCTACCACAATGATTATGATAATTGGGTTGGGACTAGAATATTTGTAGCGTTCAACCTAAACATTATTCATCTAAGAATCACATAAAATTGTACCATTATTTGCATTTGAAGCAAACTTTTGATACAAATATTTGCTAAGGAATACATGAAACAGGTGATGTGTATAAATAGTTCTAGTGTATGGTGACATCACCCTCTAATTTAATGATAACAACAAAACAAAGAAGACACAACTTCCCAACACAAAAAATGGTATCACACTTTAGAGTCTACTAAATGTGGCATGAAAGTTATATTGTTCAACTCATTGGAAGAATAAGTAACTTACATATAGAAATTTGTAACATTTGAACAACCACAAAATTAAGTACAATGAACAATGACCATAAAGTATGAAGTAATGTTATTGTGCAAACATTTGTTTAGTGTAGCATTTAAGTAGTGATAATTGTGGCCTTTATACATTGTCAATATGATCACCTCCAACAAAATTGATGTTTCTCTCAGAGATTGTTGTTGTAGGCCTAGTGGGTAAGTATGAGGGTTTATCTAGAAGGTGTATAGAATTTCCCCACACATTTTAGAAATTTCCAACTCATTTTTAACATGCCCATTGACACATCAATCCTCCATGTGGATGTGTAGAAATAATTCAGGGCATCCTATAAAGCCTAACAAACCAAATTTCCACACATTCTTCCTAAATAGTATTAGCATCCTAATATCGTGCCTAGTGTTGCACCTACCTCGTCATCCCATTGAAATTAATTCATTTTAACATGAAATGACTACAATATAGTTTGAAAAACATTGATGTAAGCAAATAAAATATGTTTTCCCAAAAAGATTGTATGTTGAAATGGCCACTACATGAAAATTCAATGTAAATTCAAGAAATTCTAACAAATCCCAACACTAAATGAAATACAAACATGCAAACATAATATGAAACCAACATTTAATGTAATTTTGACAAAATAAAATACATAGTTCATCAGTGTGAATGAAATATTATCCATTATTTTACAAAAATACAATAGGCTTGTAGTGTGATAGGAGGTAAAGGAGTTTTGAGAAGGCGGTCGATATCCACCAGCTTATTCACTATGATGTACATTCATTGTACTCATATAGATTTCAACATCATGATGAATTTCAACAAAGTCCTTCAAGTTAATTGACTTACCCCATATTGATTTTCATTCCTCAATTAGTATGTTAATCTCAGCCTACAGATTGTGGGAGATTGACTGGAGAGTGAAAATATTGCCACCGGTCTTTGCCCTATATTGTGGTTGACTTGTATTAATGAAAAAAAAAACATAATTTAGATATTACTATATTTATATCTGTGTGATTTTATTAGAAATCATGAACAAATAAAATCTATTTCCCCCTATATTTCACTAAGGATTTTAAAGTCATACATCCCCGCATCTTCAGTGTTCATCCACAAAGTGGAAACATTATCACACATACACCTTGAAACTTGTGGCGTATCCATTAATAATTAATGAAATTCTCAAATAATAGATTATGACTTCAAGCATTTATTAGTTAAAGTGAGTCCAAAACATACAACTAATGACATTTTTTTATTTAGAGCAAAGTACATTACAACTAAGATTTATTCCATCCTTCCTCCTCTATCGAGGAACCACTATATGGCTGCAGGTCTAGTCATTCATGAAGATAGTTTTGCATCCTCCTAATGGTATTAATTTTTGTTATTATCCTATTGGCATATTATCTTGTGGAGCATACAAGTCATAGGAAGTAGACAGTTGCATGCGTTTGTTGCATGCAAGAACAAGTTGTGGTATCATTGCATCCCTAATTGCATATACGGTGTCCATGTTCTACTAAAATATGTGTGTAGGAACCATCATACGACATCTATTTTAAAACAGACCCCTCCCACATTTATGATACAATATGTGTGGATGTTGTCTTGGAATTGGCAATAAGCTGCATCAGTGGCATCTATGTAAACTTACACAGTTCAAGGGAGGCCAAAGGGACATGAAGGCATCCCATTTTCCATTACAAGAAAATCTAAGTATAATAGAAAAAATATGATACATTTATTTCAATTACATATATCACTAAAAACAACTTTTCTTGGAAAGTTATAGTTATAATTGATTTAGCACATGGACAAAAGGTTCTTCTTTTTGATATTGCATACTAAATATCCTTCATGTAGCATATCACTAAACAATTTCTATTGATCGCAAGTATGTATATATTGAAAGTACAAATGCAAGTCAATGTGTTTCTCAAACCAAATTGGCTATGCCTTCACATAGTATATCACCCACCCAGACATTGGCTTGGGTTGTTTAGTGGAGCAAGTGCAATTCTACTACTTTGTGTGGGATTGAAGAAGAAGAATTGTCTTCCTTTTCATATTCATATGATGTTGTCAATGATACATTAGGCTAATATTATACAACATTGTATCTGCATTGGAAGTCATGTCTTTCTTCTGATAAAAAAACCTCCTCATCATCAAATTGAATGCTCTCTCAAAAACATTCCATAATTGTGTGTGTTGGTGGTTCAACAACTCCTTCTTGTTGTTGTTTACTTATTTGTTGCCTTTGTACTCATCTATGTGATAAGATGTTTTGTGAAATGGGGCAAGAAACTAATTTGTGTTAGCATATACTACACCAGATGGGTAATACTTATCATATGAGACTTTGAAACCTTTGGACATCATCAGTTACTACAGGATCCTCATGTTTACTATGTAATCCTCCCACCCTAAAAGAATTTATGTAAACTCCACGTAGAAGTTTACAATAGCCATGATGTTTAATGATAAAACCCTTCCTTATTGCGGCACATATTCTATTTATCCCTTGAACTAACATAGGAATGTGTGTCTTGTCAAGCGCACAAGTGGAATCTTAGAACAAGGTAGTAGTGAATTTCATTACCGAATATTGGTAAGGTATACAACATAATAACATCATGTTTGTTATTACTTGAATTAAGGGTAGAACCTTGGGTTTTCCATGATATGATGGTTTGTTATTGTGGATGTGGTTGGAATCAAAACATACTCATAACACAATGCACAAATTGTGTCCAAAGCCTCATTGAATTCATGTCTATTGTATCACCAGAGTGTATTTAGTCTTACTAGAGTATGGTTGGTATTTCCATGGACAACCATCTAAAGTAAGTACCAAATACTCTTAATCAAGGATACACCCCGAGTACATTCTAACAAACTAGTGACTTTCATGATTATCAACCAGGGCTAGCAGAGTGTGAGGTTCCAATCTATAAAGGCCATACACCCACTTTCCATGTCCCATAATGGTTTCTAAACCTTTTGGCAACCACTCCTAATACTTATAAAACTAGGTATTGAAGTACTCAATCCTTCATTGAATACATTGTAGTTATACAATGACAAAATCTATGCTTGATTCAACAATTAGGCTTGCTGGCCATGAACACAATATCCAACATGTTCCTCAACAAGTCTAGTGCTTGACTATGAATGTTACCATCCATGGTTCCTACAATTAAAGTGATGATGATCTATTTATACAATTGTAAAATGAATAGTGACTAGTGTTTATTACATGTACTTGAAAATGAAATAAAAAGTAATTGTGTGTATTTAAATAAAAAAAATATTGAATAGTAGGAAGAGTACCATATTTTTCCAAAGGAGTACGCAAATGTTCATAAACATAGTCAATATTACAACATGTCATAAAATGATAAGACATGTGCAAAAGTTGATATTGCATGGAAGATTTGTCTTCAATGGAAGATAGTGCAATCATGACTTTCGTAGCTACTTACAATGGAGTAGGATAACAATACATATAATGCCACCTTGACCAGAGTTCCACTCTAAAAAAGTGTATCTGTTCCTCACTACCTACTCCTTTGACTAGAAGGTGTCTTTGTCTCACTACTTTGGTAATCACATTCTGACATTATCCCCCTCATTTTGAAAGGTAAAGTTTCTCATGTCACCTAAAAGTCCTATGTTCTCACCTATTTGAGGCCAAGATGATTTTTTTGGTTGAGGTGAAGGATTGTTATCAGATGTGCCTAAGTCAACTACAACTTATCCTATGAGGTAGTGTCTAGTGTAAGGTGTTTTTTAGTTGATGACTTTAAATGGTGCCCCCCAAAAATGTTTTTTCTGACCCCATCAAAATGATATCATGGTAATGATAGAAGGGGTGTCCCTCAGTTTTCTAGCTCTTTATTTCTCTAATAGATAAAGAGTGTTAACTAGAAAGTTATGCTACATGTATTGCACAAATCTTATGCAAAGTGTGAGTGATATGTCTGACATACATCAAGTGTAGCCCTTTATTCCTGGGTATCAGGAAGTATGGGTGTCGAGCCATCACTTTGGATCAGCATTAATTCCAAACATTAGAGGGAAACCCAAAACCTAAACCCAAATTATGAAGCAAAATAGCTAATTCTTAGAAACACAATAATCACAATATATGAAAAACACACAATTTTTTTCCTTTTTCCATCCTCATATAACCCCATTAACAATGTCACACAATCACAAGAACTTATTCAAATTCATTTAAACCAGAATCAAAATCTTGTTACTCATATGTAGTCAAGTTTACTTCAGTTACATGTACATTAAAAAAACTATGTATAGTACCCATCCTAGGAAAGAGAGTGTACAGAAACATTCTATTTTATATAGATTATCCTTCTATTTACATCTTCTTTGTCACAACCTCTTCGTTATATAGCAATATACCTAAAAACATTGGAAACAACCTCATGAGACTCATATAGATCCCTAGTAAGTGGATACCTCCCACTCAAGCTAAGTACATGCATCAACATCATATTAAGTACAATGAATTTAAATGAAACATGTAGATATTGCATATTCTATAAGATAGTTATAGCACCTAATCAAATCTAGATTATAATAATGATCTAATCAAATAGATAATATAATCAATTAGACCAAATATAACTCAAAAAAATCTTTTAGAGAATGTCTACGAACAAATCAATAGATACTTCTCAGTTCATATTAACAATCATTCTGCATGAATAACGAGTCAAGATCTAAAAATATTGAATCAATACATAACAATAACAACATCATTATGACACTCTATCAGCTAGACCAAGAACCCAACCTATAGTACTAAAATTGAAGCACACATAAGACATGTCTACCAAACATTACTATCAAATAGCAAGCAATCAAAATCATATTCAGAATGGATATAAATCCCAACATTTACTACTTGTCAACAAGTCAGATCAGAATATGAGACAAATAATCTCTATAACGTCATGATTACTCTCCGTAATAAAAAATGTAATCAACAATGACAAATCATCAGGTAGTAGTACAAGGAGTGTAACAGACATCAAATCATATTCTACACATGTTGTCATCTTTTATTCATTTTCCCTGAAACTACTTCGCTTGCACCTCACCAAGGAGAATTCACCAAACCTAATTCTCATGTCAATGACTCACCATCATAATCTTAGAGTTTAGAGAGACACCCTAAGATATCCAAAATATACCATGGCCACCTCAGGTTCTCCTAAAGAGGCTCACATCCTCATCTTGGGTACACGAGATAGGAACCGACAAAACAATATATCACATATCACACCATTGTTCATATTTTCGTATTTCACATATTTCATTTCATCAGAGTCTATTCCTCATGGACGTAGACTCTCATAGTCAGGATTTAGATCCAGAGCCACTCTAGATGACTCACTCCTAAATACCAATCATCTAACCTTTAAGGTCTCAATCCACACTCTGAAAATCCTTCTCATAATTCATCTATTATTACAAGGAGATCTATTTTGTTTCCCCAGTCTGGACCTCGGGGAAAATGCATAGTGTTTAGGGAACCTAACTAGATGTGTCATCATTTCACTTGTCATTAGTCTCTTTTACTCATCATAAAAGAATTCAAAACATTGTGTATCATATATGTGTATTCTCACATAAATAGTATAACATGAAACACATAAGGCCTATCAACAAGACAATGATTAAAGAAAGATGAAAAACATCTATATAGTTTACAACACACGATTCTTTGCATTTTCCACATCATCTTATACCTGTCATGATCAGTGGGCTTCAATCCCTAGGCATAATCTCATTGTCCAACATTTACCCTCATTAGGTTGTTATCATCATCATTGGGCTTTCAGCCTGAGACATAACCTCATTGTCTGGCATTTACCCTCATCAGGGTTTTTTAGATGTAATTAGGGCATGTTAAATTCAATCTCAACATATTTCTTATCAATTCATTCCATATCACAATTATCAACAAATACTCATAAAGATATTAAAACTATCAATAATATAGGCATATAAACATCTTGTGGCATTCATCATACTTACAACAAGTTCATCACAAAACATATACTTATTCCATTTGATTCATATACATATAATTAAATCTCAAAGTAAGAATGTGCATAACAAACTTAATATTCCTCACTTACTATATACCACTAATATCAAATGCATAAGTGGTATCATTATAGATTAATCAGAGAAGGCCATCCTTAGAATACATGTATCCTAACATACAATTACAATCCAAGAACACATTCTAATAAACTAATTCATATCCTTGAGCCTCATCTTATAATTGAATTTAACTATATTCATATGAATTCCTTAATCCCTTATTTGAGATCATTGTTCATTAGCATCACATATATCATCATTTTAGGGTTAGGGTTAGGCTCTTAGATCCTTCTACTAATTTTCATCAATTTCCTTTCAGTTCATATTCATTAGTTTTAAGTTCTTTCATTTCATCATCACTACTCTAGGAACAAATTTGTATTAAATTTACGTGATTTATAAAGTCTATCTATCATTGAAGTCCTTCATAATCTTATTATTAATATATTTTATTCAATTTACATCATCACACAAGTAATCAAATTATATAGACTATACACTCGATCGTACACATATTATTAATCTCATTTTTAACTTGTCATCACCATTCGGTTATTTTTAGCCATCTCCTTTCTTGAAATTAATTGGGTGTACTATGTCATTGACTTCCAAATTCATTCTTATAATTAACAATGATATCTACTCTCTTATGGTACTACTCACTTCAGCTTAAACGAATAGGTTAGGTTACATCTTCTTACATAAAATCTCTAATCATTCTTCCCAATTCATTGTTACGTAACATGTATAAAAGAACCCATATTTATGTGAGGGTTTACTCAATATTTCATAAATTATACTAAAATAGATACATTAGTATTAGATCATATCAATAAGACTCATCATCTTCAATTTAAGTATAAATACCTAGGATTCAACGTTTCATCACATTTATAACATTATATATAAGTTCTAGCTTTATCACTCATACTCATCTTAATACTAAACTTCTAGGGTTTTCAAGTAGTCATCCATAGTTCAACACATCACAAGAATCATATCACTAAGTAATATCATCATGGTATTCAATGGTTCATTAGGGATATTCACACACATGGAAACCCTAGTTTCCATTTTCACATACTTCATTCATCAATCATGAGTATACATTGATTAATTGACTCATTTGATTCAATCCCTAATTAATGGAATATAGCCAATTCATATTGATCGAAAATATTCAACAATACACTTGTTTAATTCATTCTAATACAATTCAAACATGATTCTATTGATCTCAATTCAATTCCCAATCATATCGGGAATCAGGTTGGTTTTTAGGAAATATTCACATGAAGTAGCATAATCCTTTATCCATACAATTTCCCAGGAACTTCAATCAATATGTCAAGAACTAATCAAGTTCAATTTAATGAGAAATAACCAAAATTTGTAGAATTTGATTCCCTAATATATTTTCAAATCAATACCCAATCCCATTAAAATACAAGAAAGGTTTCTAATTATTTTAGCTAGATAGAGTTAGGCCAACATGAATACAGAGCTTACGAGGGAGATAAATACTTACCTAAGGTGAAGAGAACATAAAAACATAGTTTAAACATTGAATTTCCAGAAATAGAATCAAACTCTAGCAACTAAATTCATTTTTTCCTCCTCTTAACTTGAAAATCCTAGAAATGGGTAATAGGAGAGGAAGAGTCAGAAAAGGGGGTGATTTGATACAATTTCAAATTAAATCAGAGGAGGGATAGAATCTTGATATGTGAGAGAAGATGCACCATGAAAGACTATGCAAAGAAGCTAAACTTACTTGATTTCATAATTTCTTAGATCATGAAACCCTAGATCACCATCTCCACCTTCATTCTCACTCAAACCTTAACTCTCCCTCTCTCACTAGGATTTTGTGTCTATGGAATGAATCACAAAATATTAGAGCTCCTAGCGTGCTAGTTTGCTCATATTGATCAATTAAGGTGCTTGGGTCAAATGCAAATTGACCCAAATTACACTTGTTGGATCCTAGATGGATAATTAGATGCTCTAGAGGGGGGTGAATACAGCTGAATACACTTAAACAAAATTCATTAGACCTACAAGATATATCACAAGATAAGGTTTCTAAATAGTAAGTTTGAGTGAAACTAAAACATACATAGAAAGGGAGAGAGAGATTGAACATACACCAAGTGACAAGCTATGTAGAGTGGTTCCACACTCCAAACTAGGAGTCTATCAATCCACTACCTAGAGAGGTCAACCTCTAGGATTTCTTAACCATTGTTGTTATGACCCACTCCATGATTAACTAATAAATACCTCGAATTACGTGAAACACCTCAATTAGTGTTGAGTATCAAGTTAAACATCATGGATAATCAAGATAAGCTATGAAGTGAATTAATGGTTGAGATTGAAACATCTGAGGTAATTAATGTTAATGTCTATAATGATCGTTAGGTTAAATAAGTTGAGTTAAGTACTCACTGTTGCAATTAGTGATTTGACCAGTTGTGACAAGCTAGTTAACATAATCTTGTGCCTTGAGAAGGTAGAGAAGTTTGTGATTGTTTGGATGCAAAAGAAATCATCCAATTTGGACCCCCGAGGCCATAGTTATGGCAATTTTAAGAATCCCAGACTGAAATGCAATTTTTCCAATTTAATTTCCTTTTAGGTGGGTCGGAAACATGTTGTTTATCTTCTTCCTTTTTATTTAGATCCCGATGGAACAGTAGGCGCGACGCTTGAGCAGGGTCTGGACCTGCGGCACCTTGAAGCCGATAGCCGCCCTAGGGCTCTCAAGCTCGTCTCCAGGAGGAAACGCCTCCTCTCCTTCTTCTCTTTCTCTTTCCCCCTCTCTCCGTTTGCCCTAGCGGCACTCCCAGCCACCTGCGGTCCTAGCAACCTGGGCGGCCGGTGGCCAGTTGCTGCAACTGCAGCAAGGCGCCAACCAAGATCCCTTTTGGGCGCAACTAGCATTCAAAACGGTGTCAAAAGCTTCGTGCTTGAGATCCTAGCAAGCTTCCGCAGCTTTCAGCTGCGTTTTGGCATCCAATCATGGTGCCCAAGCATGAGGGGTGGTGCCCTAGTTGCAGCAGCAAGCAGCTGCGGCAGCAGCAGCTAGGAGCTCGATTAGGCGAGCAAGCAGCGTGGAATTCGCCACCCTGACTTCATCCTTGAGGTCCAGATCACGAGTATGCAACTATCCAGCTTTGATTCAGCACCTAGTTCAGTCCTTCTTCAACCCGGCCTAGGACATACCTTGCAGCAGTAAAAGTTGCTCTCGAGCTCGACTAAAAGGTTAGGATACAAATCCTTGGCAATTAGTTCGATTTAGCATTTGATTGGAGTTTAGTTAGATTTACAGCTAGATTAGTTATTAATCGGCCGAGTTATACAATGATTCGGCCGAGTTCCTTTATTAGGATTGACGAACAGTGTTTTGATCGGCCGAATTGGGTGTGATTCGACCGAGTTTCCCTTTATAGGAAATCAATCAGGGTTTGGATCGGCCGAGTTGCGGGTGGATCAGCCGAGTTGTCAGCCGATCGGCAGAGTTCCCAGTTTAGTCGGCCGAGTTCCAGAAGAGTGAGTAGTAGTTCATTCAGTAATCATTATTTAACTCAATTTAAATGTTTAATTGCTTCTGTATCAGTTAGTATAACTTATAAACAGTGTATTTCATACAATAGAGTATGTTAGATTCATTAGAATTGAACTACGTGATATGCTTAATGAAAATGATGAAATTTCCTGTATTTATAGTTGCAATGTATTTACTGATTTCAAAATAGATGTTTAGCATTGAAACTGGATAAATGATATTGAATCATGTTTAATTACGATAAAGAATATATATGTGCTTCTTGTGATGTTCAGATTGTGCAATAAGTATGGAATGTGATTTTTCTGTTTAAATGTTTATTTGTTAATCAGTTAATAGACCTAGATGCCCTAACACCGTAGAACCCCTTAGACAGGTCTGCAACTTTGGGGTGAAACTCGTGTTGCAACATCATCCGTGCTTGTGTCACGGACAAACGAGGAAAGAGAGGCAGTGTCCAACAACAATCGTGCTTGTGTCACGATGGCACTGCGATAACAAAACAAAACACGGTTATCTAACACCATTCGTGCTTGTGTCACGAAGGTAACCCTGTGACTCTCCGCCGGTGTACTCAGGTTAAAGGAGAAGTCGGGAGCACACGTGGTTGTGCGTTGAGGCCGTAGAGCCTGGGTCCTGTGCAGACCAGGACGAGTAGTCAGACTTAGCACTTCCCGGGTGTGTCGCTAAGTCTTTTACGGTGGGACCGTAGCATGGACTTGTTGCGGATCTTTATATGCAGAGTACACTGCATATATTTAGGGCATAATAATAAAATGAATAAATAATCAAGTAGGTTCACAGTAAATTTATATAACTGTTCATTTACCTGAAATACCGGTTGATGCTTAGAAATGTGATTAATATCTGTATATCTGCTATGTTATTAGAACTGCCTTGCTTAGTTCTGCATTTATGTTTCATTTCAAATTTATAAACCTGATGAGTTGTTTAGTGATAGCTAAGTGAAATGCTATTCACTGAGCGAGTAGGCTCATACCTCTACTCAAAACATTTTCAGGTTATCATCAGCAATAGGAAATTTGAAGGATCGTTTCATCCTAACGCCTAGTCTGTAGAAGGAATATGTAGTTATTAGTTAGTGGTCTCTTAGTCCTTTCCCCTTGATCTTTGGGATAAGGTGTAAGTGAGAGAGTGAATGTGTATTAAGATGTAAATTATCTGTTATGCTTTATTTTATGTCGAACAATGTAATATGCTGTAGACTTTGTTTATATTGCTAGTCAATTTATTAAAGATGCTTCCGTAGTTTGTTTAGTTTCATTTTACAGCATAAATCAGATTTTTCTATAAATATCTTTAAAATGTTTTAAAAAAGTGAAGAGTGGTTGGCTTATGTGTAAATCCCATCCTGTCGCGTCCTAATCTGGTGGTTTGTGGTTAATGTGAGATTGGGGCGTGACAATTTTGGTATCAGAGCCTTGGTTTGAGTACATGGTTACTCAAGGTTAGGGGACGATAAGAGACCAATAGGATTAAGGTTTAGGTGTCTTTCTTCTATCTGTAATTTTCTAACAGGAAGTGTTCTGTTATACTATTACAGATAGCAGGAAGAGGATGTGGTTATGAGAATCAAGTAATGAGCTTAAGTTGAGTTGTTAAGAATCATTAAGGTCAAAAGATAAAGTTATAAGTAAGGTGAATAATAAATGATGTGTCTTAGCTCTGGAAGGTCTGAGTGTTTAGATACCCTGGCCAGGTGTCTGAATACTTAGATTGACCAGTATCAAGCTACTCTGTCTGTTCTTCTCTGGATGCCCTGGCCAGGTATGCAGAGGAAGGATAGGCTAGAGAGAAAACCCTAGAAATCTTAGGGTTAAGAAATCAGAAATTAATGTAGGAGTAAGAGATTAAATAAAGGATGTGATATAACTCCTACTTTACATTGCTTATTGATTAAAGATCATTAGAAACGCTCTTATATGCATGAATTTAGACTTTCAGTTTGTACAATAAGTATGATTCTTTTATATTGTTGTGACATGAAGTGAATTGTTTAGTGTTTGTTTTCTTTGTATTAATGTAGACCCGAAAATATGTTTAAATGAGTTTGCCCTAAGTGGATATTCTTTCCACATGTTTAAGATTAATAGGGGTTGATTAATCCCGAGTATCTCTTGGCTTCAGGACTACAGGTTCGGCCTGGTCCGGCTGGCAGGAGGCGTTACTGGGATCTAATGACTCCTATTAACAGTAAAATAAGAATAGACTCTGGATGATTTAGACCCGTAACATAGTGAGAATGTATATACACTAGGATGTTTTAACTACGATAAGAAGTCTAAATGTTCTTTGTTCTTGAGAATTAGGGTTTGAGAAGCATAGACCCTAATCGGCCCAAAAAAAAATAGGGTTTTGATGATACATAAACACAAATTTGATAAGTAAAGTGTCTCTAGTAAATGATTTTTAGTATTTTATGTGTAACTTTTATTTGGCTAAAATTGGGATATGAGTTGGATATATATAATGTGAGTAACATTTGGGAAATATCAGAATTTTTGAAGAATGTTCTGACCTGTTTATCGGCCGAGTTTCAAACTCGACCGATCACATTTTCTGAATGATATAGCAGTGTGGTAATTGAATTTTATCTTTAATTTGGTATATCCAATTGATCTCAAATTTTAACTGTGCTTGAAAAACACAATTTTAGACACTCTGTAAAATTGGTGAAATTTTTGGATGACTTTTGACCTCTACAGTAAGGGTGTCGGCCGAGTTTGTAACTCAGCCGAACCTGCTGCAGACTGCAATATAGCAGTGCACTGTTTGATTTTTAATTAATTATTAGTAACTTGAAATGATCTGAAATTTTTACTGGAGGTCGGAAACTTCATTAGGAATAACATATAAAATTTCCAGAATTTTTGGAGCTTCTTGTAGCTGTTTAATAAACGAATTACAGAAACTATTGTGAAAACTGAATTTTCAGCCAATATTATTAAAGTTGAGTGTTGGGTTAATATGCTATTGACCCAAGCAACTCAAATTGATTTATATAATCGACCACACACACACAATAATGCTATGTTATTAATAAGGATCAAACCCTAGAATGATTAAAGTTTTAGTAGTTTAAGGAATATTATTAGTGATGTAACCTTGTATACTAGTGTCTTTGTAAAATAAGACCTTGAGATTTGTTCTATGAAAAGTAAACTGGCTTTGATAGTGATCTAGGGTTTTGAGGTAGATAATCTGAATGGTACATGAGCAACATGAAATGACTTAGAGAAAAGAGTAAAACATAAACCTAAAATGTAATTATAAGAAAGTAGCATAGAAAGCAGAGTATTACCCGATATATGATATGAAGATAGCTGATGAAGTTCATGTTTTTAAGACATGGTGTCACTATCTTTATGATGTGACAATAGATTATCACCCTGGTAAGGAGAATGTGGTGAATGATGCTTTCAGCAGAAAGCCAAGTTCAACAGCTAATGCATTCTCTATGGCAGGTTTCAATAGAGACCTGTTAGTAGAAATGTGGGAGTTGGACTTAGACTTAGGAGTAACAACACAAAGTGATTTGATTGTATAGATGTAAGTTAAGCCTACTTCTTATGATCAAATCAAGGAACTACTAGAGGGTGATAGTGGATTAAACCAGACCATGCATGGCATGTTGTGTGTACCTCGAGATAGTGTAAAATTCTTTTAAGGGGAAAAGGCTGAAAGAAAAGATTCTTATGGAAGTGTTTGTATTGATGTATGCTATGCTTTCAGGAAACACTAAGGTGAATATGAATCTCAAGAAGTTGAAATGGATGCTCAGATATGCAGAACAATGTAGCAGAGTACATGGTTAGAAGTAGTGTGTACCAGTAGGTTAGGGCTGAACCCTAGAAATCTATAACTACCTTGTAATTTTTTTTCTATGCCTGAATGGGAATGGGAATTTATCACAATGGATTTTGTGGTAAGATTACCCAGGACACCTAGAGGTTGTAATTTGATATGAATGATTGTGAATAGACTGATTTATTCTGCTCACTTTCTTCATATTAAGTCGACCTGTGATGTCTCGAGACTTGACTAAGATATACATGGATAAAATAAATAGGTTGCTTGGTAATCCAGTTTCAATCATATCATATTGAGTTTAGAAATACACAACTAATAATGGTACGGTTTGAGTATGAACCCAGAAAAACACAGATTTGGTAAATCATTAGATGCATGATTTCAAGCTATCAAGACAACATTAAAACATGTAAATAAATCTAATTGCATGCTTCCTGTTATGTTAATGTGAGTGACCTGACATTTTACATGAATTGGCACATTTCTCTAAGATATTATCAGAAATTCTCAAGTACTATTAAATATTTGTGTTATGATACGAAAATAACTCTTAATTGAGTTATGCGATGCATAAACCAGGAATTTGGTTAATATGCACGTTCTTTGAGAAATCTTAGATAATTGATAAATATTACAGATGGTTTCTTATAAGTGGAGTAAATTACTCTTATTGGTGTAATAAAATGTTCAATTACATGAATTCAGTATGTATGTGCCAAAATTGATTTGAGTTTGGAATATTTATGAATTTTGAATCTGTCTGCATGCATGATATAAACATTACTCAGTAATTACAATGATTTGAAATATACTGCTTTGCCAGTTGCAGAATGATACCGTATTGTGATTTGAATTGCAATCAAACAGATGAGATAATGGAAACCCTAAGAGTAGGGTGTTGCCATGTGATTAGTGAATGAGATAACCCTAAGAGTAGGGTGTTGGCATGTGATGAATGAATAAGGCAAATGAAACCCTAAGGATAGGGTGTGCGATGAATCAAGTATTTTGATATCAATTTTCATTATGAGATGTGATAATGTTTAACAGTTAAATTGCATGATTTAAATTTTAATACCAAATTGATATGCACTCTGTTTATTTAAGAATTTTAGTTTGTTTGCATGTATAGTATAATAACTTCTCGGTAATTACCATAAATTGAGATACGGTTATAACAGTTCTGGAAAGACAATGTTTTGTGGGTTGATCTGGAATCAGATCAGATGTGTCCTAGGTTAAGGGACCTATGCGGATGGTTGATCAGAGGATCAAGAAACTCACGAATTGTGAGGTACCATTAGTGATAGTTTTGTGGAGAAATCTTAACCTAGAGGAAGGCACGTGGAAACACGAGTCAGGAATGAATGACAAGTTTCCTTTCCCTTTAGGAATTTCGGGACGAAATTCTTTTAAGGGGAAAAGGTTGTTATGACCAACTCCATGATTAACTAATAAATACCTCGAATTACGTGAAACACCTCAATTAGTGTTGAGTATCAAGTTAAACATCATGGATAATCAAGATAAGCTATGAAGTGAATTAATGGTTGAGATTGAAACATCTGAGGTAATTAATGTTAATGTCTATAATGATCGTTAGGTTAAATAAGTTGAGTTAAGTACTCACTATTGCAATTAGTGATTTGACCAGTTGTGACAAGCTAGTTAACATAATCTTGTGCCTTGAGAAGGTAGAGAAGTTTGTGATTGTTTGGATGCAAAAGAAATCATCCAATTTGGACCCCCGAGGCCATAGTTATGGCAATTTTAAGAATCCCGGACTGAAATGCAATTTTTCCAATTTAATTTCCTTTTAGGTGGGTCGGCAACCTGTTGTTTATCTTCTTCCTTTTTATTTAGATCCCGATGGAACAGTAGGCGCGACGCTTGAGCAGGGTCTAGACCTGCGGCACCTTGAAGCTGATAGCTGCCCTAGGGCTCTCAAGCTCGTCTCCAGGAGGAAACGCCTCCTCTCCTTCTTCTCTTTCTCTTTCCCCCTCTCCATTTGCCCTAGCGGCGCTCCCAGCCACCTGCGGTCCTAGCAACCTGGGCGGCCGGTAGCCAGTTGCTGCAACTGCAGCAAGGCGCCAACCAAGATCCCTTTTGGGCGCAACTAGCATTCAAAACAGCGTCAAAAGCTTCGTGCTTGAGATCCTAGCAAGCTTCCGCAGCTTTCAGCTGCGTTTTGGCATCCAATCATGGCGCCCAAGCATGAGGGGTGGCACCCTAGTTGCAGCAGCAAGCAGCTGCGGCAGCAGCAGCCAGGAGCTCGATTAGGCGAGAAAGCAGTGTGGAATTCGCCACCCTGACTTCATCCTTGAGGTCCAGATCACGAGTATGCAACTATCCAGCTTTGATTCAGCACCTAGTTCAGTCCTTCTTCAACCCGGCCTAGGACATGACTTGCAACAGTAAAAGCTGCTCTCGAGCTCGACTAAAAGGTTAGGATACAAATCCTTGGCAATTAGTTCGATTTAGCATTTGATTGGAGTTTAGTTAGATTTACAGCTAGATTAGTTATTAATCGGCTGAGTTATACAATGATTCGACCGAGTTCCTTTATTAGGATTGACGAACAGTGTTTTGATCGGCCGAATTGGGTGTGATTCGGCCGAGTTTCCCTTTATAGGAAATCAATCAGGGTTTGGATCGGCCGAGTTGCGGGTGGATCGGCCGAGTTGTCAGCCGATCGGCCGAGTTCCCAGTTTGGTCGGCCGAGTTCCAGAAGAGTGAGTAGTAGTTCATTTAGTAATCATTATTTAACTCAATTTAAATGTTTAATTGCTTCTGTATCAGTTAGTATAACTTCTAAACAGTGTAGTTCATACAATAGAGTATGTTAGATTCATTAGAATTGAACTACGTGATATGCTTAATGAAAATGATGAAATTTCCTGTATTTATAGTTGCAATGTATTTACTGATTTCAAAATAGATGTTTAGCATTGAAACTGGATAAATGATATTGAATCATGTTTAATTACGATAAAGAATATATATGTGCTTCTTGTGATGTTCAGATTGTGCAATAAGTATGGAATGTGATTTTTCTGTTTAAATGTTTATTTGTTAATCAGTTAATAGACCTAGATGCCCTAACACCGTAGAACCCCTTAGACAGGTCTGCAACTTTGGGGTGAAACTCGTGTTGCAACATCATCCGTGCTTGTGTCACGGAAAAATGAGGAAAGAGAGGCTGTGTCCAACAACAATCGTGCTTGTGTCACGATGGCACTGCGATAATAAAAGAAAACACGGTTATCTAACACCATTCATGCTTGTGTCACGAAGGTAACCCTGTGACTCTCCGCCAGTGTACTCAGGTTAAAGGAGAAGTCGGGAGAACACGTGGTTGTGCATCACACGTGGTTGTGTGTTGAGGCCGTAGAGCCTGGGTCATGTGCAGACCAGGACGAGTAGTCAGACTTAGCACTTCCCGGGTGTGTCGCTAAGTCTTGTACGGTGGGACCGTAGCATGGACTTGTTGCGGATCTTTATATGCAGAGTACACTGCATATATTTAGGGCATAATAATAAAATGAATAAATAATCAAGTAGGTTCACAGTAAATTTATATAACTGTTCATTTACCTGAAATACCGGTTGATGCTTAGAAATGTGATTAATATATGTATATCTGCTATGTTATTAGAACTGCCTTGCTTAGTTCTGCATTTATGTTTCATTTCAATTTTATAAACTTGATGAGTTGTTTAGTGATAGCTAAGTGAAATGCTATTCACTGAGCGAGTAGGCTCATACCTCTACTCAAAACATTTTCAGGTTATCATCAGCAGCAGGAAATTTGAAGGATCGTTTCATCCTAACGCCTAGTCTGTAGAAGGAATATGTAGTTAGTAGTTAGTGGTCTCTTAGTCCTTTCCCCTCAATCTTTGGGATAAGGTGTAAGTGAGAGAGTGAATGTGTATTAAGATGTAAATTATCTGTTATGCTTTATTTTATGTCGAACAATGTAATATGTTGTAGACTCTGTTTATATTGCTAGTCAATTTATTAAAGATGCTTCCGTAGTTTGTTTAGTTTCATTTTACAGCATAAATCAGATTTTTCTATAAATATCTTTAAAATGTTTTAAAAAAGTGAAGAGTGGTTGGCTTATGTGTAAATCCCATCCTGTCGCGTCCTAATCTGGTGGTTTGTGGTTAATGTGAGATTGGGGCGTGACAATTGCACTCTTATATTAATTCATAAGACTTACAATACATGACCAACCAAAGGACTTACCTATCCAATACAAAGAGTCTTCAATCTTACCAAGGATTTACCAACTTTGCAATGAGTCTTCAGCCTTCTCCAAGGACTTACCCACTCTTGCACAAGTCTTCAGCCTTCTAGGAATTACTCACTCTTATTAGATCTTCAGCCTTTGACTTCACCTTCACTCATAGAAGCTTTCACCAAGGACTTACCCACTTGAGCAAGGAGTCTTCTGCCTTCACCAAGGTCTTACTTATTCTTGCTCCAAGTCTTTAGCCTTAATCTTCACCAAGGGACTCCTTCCCTTGTTCTTCTTCACCTCTCTTATCCAAGAGAGAGAACCTTCATCTTCATGGTTGAAATGAGAGATAGGGAGGTGGTGGAAGTGAGATCCTCACAAGATATACATGTAGGATGAGCTCTCTTACAAATCTCCTACTCACTCTAATAGATGTAGCAAGTGATTAAGTTAGAGAGGGAGGAGGTTGTAGGATCACTCAACTATAGAATAGGGACCTTCATAGTGCTTGGCAAACCATGGGATGAAGCCCAAGGGGTCCTATTTATAGATGGGGATGCCTCTTAGCCTTTGGGAACACTTAAGAACAAAAACTAGCCTTGCAACGGATATAATTTTGCTTGTTGCAACTCCACAATGGCTAGCAATACTTTTCTGTACTTTTCCATATAGTGCTATCGGTCGAGTTTCTATAAAGGTAACTCGACCGAATGCACTATGTGACAAAGCTAATTTGACCAATCATTTGATTGTATTCTAGTGAAACTCGACCGATCACTTAAATTAGTTTTGTTCTAGTGCAGGGATCGATCGAGTTATGTGAAGTGGCAACTCGACCGAACCATGACATTCTCAAAATCCATCAAGGATCAGTCAAGATTGTAACTCGACTGGTAAAGTGCCTATAATGAATTTTGAAAATGTCATTAAAGTGTTTAAATATTCGATTTAAGTGCTCCTAATTTTTTATAAGCTTAAATTACAAGTCGTACAATCATTACAAGTGATTTACAACATGATTCTAATGGATTTACATCATATTCCAAAAATGTGCACTTGTATTGACTTTGACTTGTCTTTTCTCCAATGGTATATGCGCAAGTCAGGGCATTTGGAGTGTGTCTATACTTAATCTAAAATCACTCAAGTAGAAGAATTAGACACAAATAAGTGGAATAGTTTGTTCATCATCAAAACAAGGTTTTAGTCATTTTTGACTTTGACTCAACATTCTCCCCCTTTCTGAAGATGAAAAACCATTCCATAAATGTATTGAAAGCATTTTAGTAAAGTCATAACTTTGGAGAAACCTAGGGGTTTCAATAGAATTGAGTTCATATGCTACCCCTCAATTGATGCTAGTAGAGTTCTCATACTCCCCCTCAATTGATGCTATTTCTCTTGCATGGTTAGCTTTCTTAACATTTATAGAATACTATGTCTTTCACTCATATATGCTCTACACATATATGTCTTCTCCCCCTTTGCCTTCTCCCCTTTACATGAACATGCTTCTCCTCTTCATGTAAGACATGACTTCTCCCTCTTTTGCCAAAAGAAGACATACCTTTCTCCCCCTTTGTCATTTCAAAAAGTGGGGGTATGAAGAAATAAGAAACACCACTTGTCAAAAGAAAGGAGATAACAAAAGGTTATATAAGGAGAGTAGAAGAGCACAGCTAGGGGCTTGTCCAAGCATAGAATAAAAGCAAGTCAACACATGCACATGAACAACCAAAATTCAAGACAAAGTATTATAGAAAAACAATAAATCACAATTTTGGCCCTCAAGATGACATAATTTGTCCAAAAGGTGTCAGGGCTCATGGCAAGTGATGAGCCTTTCTTAGAAGGTTGTTTCTGCATAAAAAACACTAGTCTTGCACCAAAAACTGAAACTGGAGCAAAATATGCATGAAATCCAAATATGCTCAAATTTCTACATATAATGTAGCTCTATATGTCATGCATCACAATGTTATGTAAGAAGCTCAAGATAGTAGATAATCAATTTAAGAAACAAGTTTGAGCAAGTATGAAACAAGATATAAGCATAGCATATAGTGAAATACTACTTGATGAACATGGCTAGAACTCCATGTATATGAACGACTAGTAGATGATATTACAAGTTAGGACTACTAGTAGGATCTAGATCACAGCAAGATATGCATAAGATATAACAAGCTATGAAAATATGTAGAGATATATCCAAACAAAGAGATATGCAATTTTATAAGAATGAAAGGATATAACTCACTAACAAGTATGCATCTTTACCAAATGATGATTACCATTAAGAACCTCAAGGTTGTATCCAAACAAGATATATAACTAGATAGATGTAGCAAGTTAGAGCACAACGAAAGCAATTTAAGACACAACCAAGATATCCAAAGAGATCATCATCAAAACCTACAAAACAACTCAAAGCAAGTAATTGCAAGATATAGATATACCACTTTAGAGCAATTAGAGAGATAGAGTTGTAAGCAAGAAAGGTAATTTAAAAACATGGAAATGAACACATATAAAAGGTACCAAATAGAGTGCCAAATCTTTGTCACTGATAGCTTGTATAGTTGGTCCACCATTTTCTATATCTCAAGACTTGATCCTTGGATGTAGAATTGTTGCCTTCTTTTCCAATAGAGGAAATTGCCCCCATCAAATATTGGAAGGTTGATGAAGTATTACCCACATTGTTAGTCACACATCTTCTCCTACTTGTTGAAGTATGCTTGGAGAAGACCCACTCTGATACCAATTATTATATCCTAGATGGGTGATTGGATGTTCTAGAGATGCATACACTTAAACAAAATTCATTAGACCTTCAAGATATATCACAAGATAAGGTTGCTAAATAGGAAGTTTGAGTGCAAGTAAAACATACATTGCAAGGGAGAGAGAGATTGAACATACACCAAGTGACAAGCTATGTATAGTGGTTCCACACTCCAAACTAGGAGTATGTTAGTCCACTACCTAGATAGGTCAACCTCTAGGATTTCTTAACCATTGCACTCTTATATTCATTTACAAGACTTACAATACATGACCAACCAAAGGACTTACCTATCAAATACAAATAGTCTTCAACCTTACCAAGGACATACCCACTTTGTAATGAGTCTTCAGCCTTCTCCAAGGACTTACCTACTCTTGCACAAGTCTTTAGCCTTCTAGGAATTACCCATTCCTCTTGGATCTTCATCCTTTGCCTTAACCTTCACTTGGAGAAGCTTTCACCAAGGACTTACCCACTTGAGCAAGGAGTCTTCTGCCTTCACCAAGGTCTTACCCACTCTTGCTCTAAGTCTTTATCCTTGATCTTCACCAATGGACTCCTTCCCTTGTTCTTCTTCACCTCTCTTAGCCAAGAGAGAGAACCTTCATCTTCTAGTTGAAATGAGACATAGGGGTGTGGTGGAAGTGAGAGCCTCACAAGATATACATGTAGGATGAACTCTCTTACAAATCTCCTACTCACTCTAATGGATGTAGAAAGTGAGTAAGCTTAGATAGAGAGAGAGGAGGTTGTAGGATCACTCAACTATAGAATAGAGACCTTCATAGTGCTTGGATAACCATGGGATGATGCCCAACGGATCCTATTTATAGATGGGGATGCCTCTTAGCCTTTGGGAACATTTAAGAATGAAATGTAGCCATTTTTTGGCTTACAACAGATATTTTTTTCTTGTTATAACTCCACAACGGCTAGAAACACTTTTCTGCACTTTTCCGTACAATGCTATCGGTTGAGTTTCTATAAAGGTAACTCGACCGAATGCACTATGCGACAAAGCTAATTTGACCAATCGGTCGAGTTTATCCTAGATGAAACCGACTGATCACTTAAATCAGTTTTGTTCCAGTTCAGGGATCAGTCGAGTTCTATGAAGTGGCAACTTGACCGAACCATGACATTCTTAAAATCCATCAAGGATCGGTCGAGATTGTAACTCAACCGATAAAGTTCCTATAATGAATTTTGGAAAATGTCATTAAAGTGTTTAATAATTTGATTTAAGTGCTCCTAATTTTTCTAAGCTTAATTGCAAGTCATATAGTCATTACAAGTGATTTACAACATGATTCTAATGGATTTACATCATATTCCAAAAACATGCACTTGTACTGACTTTGACTTGTCTTTTCTCCAATTTGATATGTGCAAGTTAGGGCATTTGGAGTGTCTATACCTAATCTAAAATCACTCAAGTAGAAGCATTAAACATAAATAAGTGGAATGGTTTAGTCATCATCAAAACAAGGGTTTAGTCAATTTAGACATTGAGTCAACAACACTTTATTTTATTTCACTATATGTTTCTATCATAAAGCATGTTACTAAAAATCATTTACTGAATAGTTTAAAAATCCTCTAAAAATTATTACAAATTATCATGTTGTCTGAAACAATGTTTTAGATATTCAATAAAAAGTTGAGATCAATAAGATTTACCAATAAATACATAAAAATAATATACTAGATTGTTATAAATCATCCAGAATGCATGGTCGGATAAGTTTATCCTAGGGAAACTCAATCAACACCCCTCTCTGGATCAATCTACCAACTTCTAAAACTTATGGAAATTTAGCATAAAGTCCAAAATGGAGCTTCTAGTTACAGTTAAAGTTTAATATTAATTGGATGTACCAATAAAAAGATAAAATTAAAATACCTGACTGCTAATTTCAACCTGAATGCACGGTCGGTTGAGTTTGTCTTGAATAACTCATCTGACAAATAGGTCATAAAATGATTAAAATCTCGATATGTTTAAAGAATACTAATGATTGAGTTACCCAAACTTTATCAAAATTTTAAATAAATATGAGTCATATATACAATACTAAAGGTCATTTACTATACCTTTGTACTGATCAAATAATTTATTCATATCCAACCCAAACCCTAATTTTTGTGACTAGGGTTTACAATTTTCAAACCCTAATTATTTGAAATGAAAGCATATTTAGATTTTCTCGTTATGTTGAAAGAATCATAATTAGACTGCCATCATTAATCAATCTTAAAAAATGATCAATCTAGTTAAGTAGACAATCATCGATTGTAAATCATAATTACATGGTTAATATGAAAATGGGTCATTACAATTGGCTTGTTACTTAAATTGAACCACCCATCACCACTAAGGTTAGTCACATATTTAAGATTCACAAAAAAAAATTAAGATTCTTCCATCAAGTTTTAACATATTCTTATGTCATGTTAGGTCTCTCCATTCTATTTTTCCAATCACAATGTGTCTCCCTCCAAGCCTCTCTAGTAATTTTTCATCTACACGTATACCTATATAATATTGGTGTCTAAATGAAGCAACTAGAGCTCACTAGCCTCCTAGACCACACAATGGGCCTCATGTCTTGAGAAGACATGTCACAAATTGTATTGCAGTACATTACAATGCTGAGGGTGTGATTATGTAATATAATGTTTATATGTGGTTAAAACAAATCCTTGGATTATTAATAATGTGGTTAAACCTCATTTTGATAAACCACTAACAACAATGATAACGATATGTACTAGACATGGCCTAGCTAACCCACACTATTTACCAATCAATGCTCAATGTGATACGAAATAAAAATCAGAACCATATGTTTGTATGCATAACATGAAAAAATTGGGTGTACACACTATTTATTGGAAAAACCTCATTTAAGTCAACCAATGATTGTAGGACTTGCATAAAAAAATCATCAGAATTATTGCATTAGGGATGAAGATATGACTACTACCAAAAGGCTAGACAATGGGATACAATGAGCAAAGCTTAAGTAAATAGTTACATCTCAACTAGTGATAGTGAATGAAAACATGGATATAAAATCAGGATCATACTTGTACATACATAATTAATAGGCACATTTGATTTAAATGAAACAATCATACCAAGACATGCAAACAGATTTCATCATAATGTTTGCAATAACCACTCATGTTAAGACATTCACAAAAATTAGGTAACAAGTAGGAAACAAATATATAATAAGAAGGTTCTTGCATACTTGAGTGAATCCAAAACATGTTCACCTAGATTCAAATTAACAAAATGACATCTACAATAGTCATTAACTAATGCTTAGGAAATGCATACCTATACATGGTTAGTAATGAATAACTTTGATAGTGATTGTAAGGGTACGTCTAATATTGGCACACTAGGATTGGATGTCATACCATGGTGTTCCCTACCATGTCATAAACATTTCATGGTGTCCCTGGCTTACTACTAAAATGCTAGCCAACAAGAAAAAATGGTTGTAATGCGTTCAACCCTAAATCTGATCTAACTTGCATTGGATGTACTGAATTTGATTGTATATGAATGCTAACCAATATTGAGTTGAACTAGGTAAACTTGTATATGATTTAAGTAGGCATGATGTAGGAATATCAACCAATATTGAACTTATTAGGGAATCTTATATTTGTATTTAAGTAGGCATAATGTAAGAATTTTGAACAAAATGTATGAATGCTAACAAATACACATTCATGAGTATTTAATTAGGGTTTCCCAACAACTATGCCTTACCCATTTGTGAGTATATTACTGGAAGGGCACGCCACATTGAAAATCAAAATCGTATGTAGCTTGAGGTTGGGCATGTAATCTAAACCATATGTATGTATGCATGGCACAACACAATTGGGTGTGTACACACAATGTATTGGGAATAATTCATTTAAGTTAATTAATGATAGTACCAAAAGGCTAGCCAACATGACACAATGAGTCAAGTTAAAATAAATGGCCACACCTAATGCAATTCAACAAGAATGAATATGTGGAAAAATTGTTGCCAAATTTTAATAGTTACACATCAATCATGAATTAATGTTTAGAAAAGGCACACCTCTACATGGATACGTAAAATGGATTTTGGGCACTAGTAGGGATAATTCACTAACTTGCCATTGGCATTCACTTGTTTATCAAAAAGTGTTAAGCTCATGTCCTCAATTGTAATGTGGTCAACCCTAAACCTTAATTCACTTTCCACTTACTTGCATTGGATGTATTGAACATGATCTCACCAACACAAGTTGACTCAGACAACATGACACATCTTAAATGCATACTACAAAATGCTTAATTGTATATGAATGTTAACCAATATTGAAGTGAATTACGGAAACTTATATCTTTATTTAAGTAAGCATAGTGTAGGAATTTCACACGTAATGAATGAAATGAATGGTTACCAACACACAATGGGAACATCTAAATAAATGATAGTTATATTGGCACAAATCAATTGATTGGTCATACTAAATTACATAGACCTCAAACATTGCATGGTGTCCCTGATTTACTACCAAAACATTATGGACAAGCCATAATGTTGTATTCCCAACAACTACACCTAACCCATTTGTGAGTATATTACAAGCAGGGAACACCACATTGAAAACCACACCCATATGTATAGGTCATGTTTGGCATAATTAGAATGATATGTATGTATGTGTGGTCCAACACATTGGGTGTGCACACATTTTGTATTGTGAAAAACTCACTTAAGTCAAGCAATGATAGTAGTACTTGCATAATGAATTCACCAAAAGGTATGCATCGGGTATGAAAGCAAAATTTATTACAAAAAGTCTTGCCAATAGGACACAATGAGAAAAGATGAAATAAATGGACACAATGGAACTCAACATGGCATAAGTTAGGAAACAATGAAGTAGGTATGTTGAAGAAATGGATCAGAAATAATGTGGTCTTCGAATAAACAATGCATATCCCATATATGACTATATTCCATGTATGTCATACCAAATTGTAAATCAAGTTGATATGCACATGTTCAAGTAGGGAATAACACATTGACAATCATTACCAATTTAATTTTACTTTAAAATGAACCACTCTAATATGAAATAATATGAACCCTCTTGATCCAAATATAAAAAAAATTCACACCCAACCCATTATAAAATTACATCTCTGTAAATACAATTTAGGTTTAAGATAGTTGCTATGAATTTAATGAGAATTCATTATATGCATAGTTTCTATATAATCTATGGTTGATAATCCATTTAATGTAAGTATAGAAAATAATTCACATCCAACCACTATACATATTTCCTATATACTCTATCTTGTTTATGGGTCTCTATGTTTGATACCTTGATCTCTTGTTCTAGACCCAGCGAATTAGTTGACTCGTCAGAATTTTATCTCAATTCATTGGTTCACAAACAAGTCAATTGCTTAAACAAATTGAGTAGGAATTCCACAAGAACCAATAAATGACTAACACATGTTTACATAGTGGTGAGTCCTAGTTTCATGTCAATTGACTTCACCAATCATTGACTCACACATTTTTACATAGTGGTGAGTCCTAATTCATGTCAATTAACTTCCTCAATAAGAGTCATGTATTTGTAGCTTTTATGTTTAGACATGCACACATATTATTGGCTTCTTGAGTATGTTTAATTTCGTACTTTATCACTTAATAATGGGTTAGCATTTAATAATTCATATATTGATCCATAATATGCTACATCAATTGGATGTTAGGACCTAGTGGGGATAAGTGTCTGAGTTTCCATTCACATCCACTTCTTTGTCAAAAAAGGTTAAGCCAAATTCCAAAACTTATGTGATCAGCCCAAAATCTAAACTGCCTTGCATTGGATGCACTAAACATGGCCTATCTCACCCGCAGAAGTTGAGACATCTAAAATGACACATACAAAATGCATATATGAAATGGGTATTTATATATGAATGCTAACCAATACTAAATTGGATTAGGGAAAATTTGTTTTGACACAATTGAATTAAATGGCCACCGGTATTGATGCTAGGATATTATTACTTAATAAACCCTGTATCGATAGGATTTTCAGTAATGAAACCATGTTAAAAATGTTTTTTAGTAATGTATCCATTGAAACCTAATATTGATAGTAGGACATTATGAATGAACATACAAATTATGTTCTAATGCAGACGGGACTACTGATTAGAACACATACATCCATAAAATAACCGACCCATTTGCATAATTGAAGTACACATTCAAAATGGGTTTCAAGAGTAGTGTCCCTTCACATCCCTCTCCATAGGAAATTTTACATGACCTATACCATGGATAGATGTACGCAACAACACTAAGATGCCCAAGCTACCTAATATAATTATCATTCATAGGCATTTTAGTAACATTGTTGATACATTGGAAATAATAAGTAACTAATAAATGTGTTTAGGCATTAGCAGGACTGGAGATCATAACACTTCCTCATCCATAATTAACCTAGCCAATACAGTGAATTACAGTATTTATTCTAATTTAATTTTGAAAAATGTATCCATTCACACCCCTATCTATAAGAAATTATCCATAACCCATATCATGGATTGACAATAGTTGTAATATGTCCTATTTTCCACTCTAACTTGCATAGATAAGCATCTTACTAAAAGTATTGGTAGGAGGACATTATTAAATAATAATAAAATTGTTAGGACGCAACTAGGACTAGAGATCATAACATTCCTACATCCTGAATTATCCCATACATTATGATTGATTGCAGTATCCATTCTAATTGGGTTTCTACAACTAAGTACATTCACCTAACTATATAAAACTGATCCTAACCTATACCATGGGCTGAATTGCACAATAGTACTAATCAACCCTATTTGTCCTCTCTAGTTTGTATTGATAATAACCTTACTAAAATCACTAATACCATGATGATAGTAATAAAACAATATTGATGTGACATACTCAGTAATGGAGATAATAAAACTTCATATTTCATAATTGACCCACACATGCTTTATTGAAGTATATATTCTATATGGGTTTTCAAAATCATATCCATTCAAACACCATATTAGCATGTAACTATCTATCACATGTACCACGAACATAGCTCTTCGTGCATCCATAATTAAGCTAAGCATGGCATTAATGAATGTAGCCATGCTAGTAGGGCTTTCATGATTGTATCCAATCACACTTCTATATTTATAAAAATTCACTTGACCCATACCATGGATTGAAATGCAATGCCATCTGAAGTTTCCCTAATTAGGAAACCTAACTTAGTTTCTAAGAATCTTAACAATATGCATAAGAGGATAATAATAAGTAAATAATTAATGAAATGCATAGTTAAAAATACATTCTTGAAAAGCATTAGTGGAAAAATGAAATGTGAGGACAACATTGATGGCATTACCACATGCATAGACCACATTGTTCATATTACAATAATAAACATTAACACACTATATTTGAAATGATCAACCATATATGAATTTTAGGTAGTGTATAATATTGAAATTTCTTAGTAACATATAGGCATTACCATTTAACCATCATTTTAAATTATTTGATTGGATAATGAGAGGGGCCAAGAATCAGGATTAGAAGTGATCCCAACAAGGATTAATTATGTGAAGAAAAATAAACTTGAGACTTATCGACAAGTATCAACTGTCACACTGACAACAAGTACCAAAAAATATGTGTGTGTATGAAAAGGTTAATGCATTGATGAATAATGCAAAACATAATGACCGTGAGCTAGACTTAATTTATATATATCATATTGTTGTTGTTTGACACGTTTCCATTATAATTATATGTAAGTTTCAATATAAGGTGGGCATCCAAAACATCATGAACTAAAGATAAAGTACCTAATAATTTTTTTATATGTATCAAAGGTGGAATAGTTAAATACTGAAATAAATTGGCACTATCAAGCAACACATATTATAATAGGTAATTGAAGCAACGCTTAATAAATCTTGATATCTACTTCTTATAGGATAACATTCTAAATTCACATGAACAATTAATGGAGCATCCAATCTGTGTATCAACTAGACACCAAATTATTCCTAATATAATGTTCACAATGAAATACAATGAAAATATTGTGAAACAAACAAGATCAGTACATTTTACCCAGAATCAAAGACAATAAGCTAGAGGAAACATGAATCAATGTTCAATTCAAGGGGAGGATGCTTTCATAGTGAACAAATAGATGAACATGAGTGAAGATTGGGTGAGTGAATGAACATCATCAAATATGCAGTGGCAATCCAGGAATGAATCAAGATGGATAAACAAGAAAAGAACCATAACAGAAGTGAGGTTAGTAAAGATAAGGGATGATGTGCATCTAAACATGAGCAAATCTAACCAGTGAAGGGCTACCTATCTCTTACAAAAATTTAATAGATCGAAATACATTAAATTCTCTACTATTTTTGAGATTATACAAAAAGGATAGGCAACTAGAACACGATCATCTCAATGAACATATCCCCCAATTTAAAGGCCCACGTGCACCCGTTGCACATGCTAGCGTTTCTCTTACTTGTATTACTTGACAAGATACAAGAAATGGTCAAAATATGGAAAGATATTCAAGAAGATAAGAAAGGATGCGCATGCCTAACCTAGCTTTTTGCCACCTACTAGTTCCTATTAGGCTCATGATGGTAGGATGAATAAATTCCATATTGCAAGAACCCATGTTGAAGTTACACTGGAGAGGAAACCCTAGCTTGAACAATGCATCCTCACCATCATTTAGACCGGGAACAGGAAGGGGTAGAGTTATATCAGGAAGAAATCATAGATTCAGTCTATGGGCCATGAAGTTGGCCGGTAAGAATAATTGCTTCAAATGTGGGCATGGAGGAGGTAGACCAGACAATGCACATTGGGGGTCAAGGGGAGTGCATGAGGAGACCTTGTTGTGTGCCTCAGTGTACCTCAACACTTCAAAATAGTGATCATGCTTGCGCATATGACACCAACTAAGCAAAACTAGAATTCTAAATCCCATCCAAACTAGGACCAAGTCATATTTGAATTTTTTGATTAAAAAATCCCAAACGGGGTCTTCTATACTGATTCATCCAAATACATGACGTGTACAATCTGGACCAAGTTAAGTCGATGTGGTAAAAACTGATATGATTCAAATTGGATCTCATCCTAAACCAAACAAGGGCTATATGTCTCCCACATCCAAGTTGACCCTACTTTTGTCAATCTCATAGTAACTTTTTCCATTCTCAAATGATGTATTAGTTGTGGAAATGGGATTCTTACCATGTCTTTTGTTTTATCTGGTTGGCATGGAATCAAAATAGGATCATGGCTTATCATTTTACACCAGATAGTCATCGACAAGATCAAATCTGGACCAACCCAGTTGAGATATGATCCCTTATTGTTTGGTAGAAACTAGATCTAATCTAACCCAACTCAGACCTATTTTGAGAAGGATAAGAAATCCTAGTCTAGATTTATATCTATCTAATAAACCATTTTTCTTTATATACAGCACTGAAAATGAAACCGGGCTAGTATGGGTTCCAATTAGGTTTTAAAATAGCACAGGACTAACCCAACCCTATTTTACCCTTCTGATCCCATACAACTTCTAATCTGGATCCCGTCCTAATCATGTCCCAAGTGGAGAAGTTTCAAATCCTAGACTTGGCGTTGTCTCCAATCTAGATATTATAATGGAGTTTTAGGATATAATAAAATAAGAACGGTATAACGGATATGTAAACTTTAACAAATTATGCATGGCATTGCCAACCTCACTTTGAAAAGAATTTCCTATCTAGGTAGACTTAGTCATGTCTTATTTGACTAGAAATGTCATAATTTTGACCTATTGATCCTTGTTAGAGGTTTATGGTCGTAAGAACCTCGACCTAGCTTAGTGCTTGATCTTGCTTGTCTAGTGTAATAAGATGCTTAAACCCTAATCTAATCATGTGATGAGCTTTAATAACATGTGACATGTTTGTGTGTTTAGTTTGGTGTTGTTTAGATGATGTTTGAGTTGGTTTTGCTACATGTATGCTTATTTTGGACCAAATTGCAATTTACCCATGTTGAAGGTTTATCTTACAATTTGTCACATGTTGGATGTGCCTCACATGTTTTAGAATCGTGAAAGATGGTATGATGTTGTTGGGAACCTTGTTATGCCTTGTTTTATAAGGAGGGAAGTGGTGACATCTTTAGTGTTGTTTCTAGGGTTTGCTTGGATACCCTAGTATGGTGTTGACCATATGTTGACCGTTTGATTTCTTGGGTTTTCAACGACCATCTTTGTGTATTCTTGGATTTAATCTCTATGTTCGATGGTATTCTGGTTGATCCTTGAGTTTCCTTCGATCGAAGAGGCTTGGAAGCCTCTTTTGGATCGACGATGACCTAGGGTTTCATATGCTTTTGGTCACTGAAGTTTCTCTTGCATCCATGAGACTTTTTGGCCATGTTTCCCTTCAACCAATGGTCCTCTAGGACCAAGTGAGGTCGTTGATACTTCTTGTTTTTCATAAACGTAGTGGCTAGCATGACTTTATTGGATGCATGGTTGATCTTAGACAGACAAGTGGAACCTATGTGCATTACACCTAATCCCTTTCACCTCTCTCTACCCTTGAGTATATGTACCCTTCTTTTTCCATGCATATGATCCTTTTGTACTCTCTTTCCCTCTCTTATCTTTGGAGTTTGGTCCTTGGATCATGGTGTTGAAGAGGAGCTCATCCTTGGAGCTTTCATGGTCGATCATCTTGCATGTGGTGATCTTCATTTGGAGCATCTTCTCTTGTTGTTTTTTTGGTGATCTTTGATCCTTGGTAAGTGATCCATCCTCTAGATTATGTTTCCTTGTAAAACCCTACCTCTTTCGCTTGGTCAAACCCATGGTTCTCCATGGTGATTTTTTTAAAAACTTCTCTCCATAGAGGTCGAATCCATGGTTTTCCTTGGTAGTACCTAAGTGGGATGAAGATCTTCTCCTTCTTCCTTTCTTTTCTGGCCTAGGGTTTTGCATCTCTCTTACTTGACATTTAACCTAGGGTTTTCTTCTCTTTTAAGGTGGTGACTAGCTTGGTCATGGAGGTGATCAGAGCTAAGTCTTTTCTCTTCTTTGGATCTCTTTGTTTGGAGATTGTTTCATCATAAACATGTGGGTTACATAACTCTTTTTCCTACTATTATTTCACTTTAATTTTACATGCAAAACTTATTCCTAAAACGTGATCACATGATGTTTTTGATGATATCGTGTTTAGGGTTTAGGTTCCTATAATGATCTTGCATGAATTTGCTCCTTTACCTAACCCTAATTCAAATACCCTAAATTCTATAGATGGTGAAAGTGCTAGTTTCATATTTATGTTGGTTTCTCATCTTATTTAAGGTTCAATTTTCCTATGCTAGATTGGAGACATTTGATGATGCATGTGATGGTTTGGATCATGGATTTTTCCCTCATTGTAATGGTTTGATTACCTTTATGTTTTGATGGTCTGATCCTAGGGTTTGGACATATTTTCCGTAATGAATCCCCTTTATTTGAAGTTTCAATTTCAAGTTGATAACCATCTTCTTTGAACATGATTTAACAACTGCTTATCCATCTATGATGTTCTTCATGTTATGTTTCAAGTGATCGATGGTTTGGTGGAGGTTTTGGTCATTAAGGTGGTTCCCTTGAGTGTTCACATAGGTGATCTTCTATTTTCAGTCAATGAAGTTGCTCTTCGCTTCCCTTTGATTGCCAAGGATTGATCTGTCTTCAAACAAGTTGGTTGTTTCTCTTCGGTTGTTGATATGTCTTTGACCTGATATGTCTTCAACCTAGGGTTTTCCCCTTCGCCCAATTATGTGGTGATGATCTTCAACTATGATGTTTTCTTCTCTTTATTCGAAGAGGTGGGTGGCTCATGTCTTCGATCGATGACATTCTCTGGATTCATGTTCATTTTTCGTGCTTTCTTAATGAAGATGATATCTAACTTAATTGGTCCAAGAATGTGGGAAATAATTTATCTAGGTTTTGATATTAAATGTTGTTCAGAAACCCTAATTGGTTACAATGTCGAAACCCTAACCCTAATATGGGATTATCATATAGTTGTCTACCTTATTCAAAGTGGTAGTATGCAATGATAATTCATTGTCTCTCTCCTACTTGTTTAACTTAAATGTTGTAGGTTGAATAAACATCATGGCTTGTGATTTCTATGGTACACTTGATAAGATACATGGGTGATGAATATGATCCTTTGTAAGGCATGTTGAGATAATATAATGATGTTGTATAGGAACTATATAATGTGGGTCTCATGACCTGGCAGAGGCTTTGTGCCTAGTTTGAGTATTGTGAGGGATTGCTATCCCCTAGTGATGTTACAATGTTGATGGTCTTGTATGGAAGTGGTATCAAGTGATGATGTGATAAGTTTATACCTCATATGTTTTATATATTATGGAGTTGTATAATACCCTTATATTTGTATAATCTATTTAGGGTTTGTATGTTGTAACTTGATTGATGATAAAATATACCTAATTGCTTTAATTAATCAAGTGAAACCCTAATTATGTAGTGCACTATGCCATAGATCCATTCTAGAGTCAAAACTTTGTTGAATGTTGAAACGGGCATTCCCACGGGAAACCCAGAGCGCATAATGTTATGTGAGGTGCAAGTGACTATATATCCTTGTCATCTTGATCCCAAATGTTTTGAGAATGAATACAGTCGAGTCTCTTTGGTGATGTGATTTGATCTGATCTTAAAGGATAGTTATGGTTATACCTCAGTGATTGTGTTATATACCCTTATTTCTAGCACCATGACTAGTATCGAGGTGGGATAGGTGTTTATAGGACCCCATGCCTTGTTTATTATGTTTTTAAGTGATAAAAGTTATATATGTTATATGTATTCCTTATTAAAGTATAAGATTTCTACTACTTAGTTGTAGATGGCTAAATTGCTTAAGCAGTGCTAACTGCTTTACTCCTACCATTTAGTTGAATCTGCTCAGTTTAATATTAACATAAACTATCCTATTTTAGTATATTTGTGTTAATAATAGTTGCTGGTAGAGAGTTATATCTCTTTCTAGTACATTGGTCTCACCTCATCGGTTTTCACATCTTTAAGGTGGCCGTGCATGATGAGGTAGAGAATGTGTGGTTGAGGCTGAGTAGCAAGAGGAGCAGTAGCTATCATAGGTTGGATATGTTGTTAATGTTTTGTAGTAGAGTCTTATGTGTCATCCCTATACTCTCAGGTCCTTGGGGGTGCTTTGTAGATGTTGTATATTGATATGATGGCAGTAGGCCATGTTTGTACATATATGTCTTGTATATGTGAATAGGTTAACATATGTAACATGTTGTGGCTAGTTGACCAAGTGAATACTGATATGTATCACCTTGTGGTATGATATGTAATATAGGTGGCTTCATTTGGACTCAAATGTAATATGTTTCCATTTTATGGTTATGCGAAATCAGTTTTATTTTACTGTGCTTTCTGATAATATGGATGTTTAGTGTTAATTATGTACTTTGTTTTGAGTAATCTTGCTTTGGTGTGATCAGTGTGTCACATTTTGGTTGGTATCAAAACTTTAGGTTTGTTGAGTCTACATGGACACAGGACTAGGGTTTGTGTCTGTACTTGTGTCATCTGACATATTTAATGGTAACTTCAGCTTATGCAGAAGAAGAAGAAGAAGAAAAGATATGTCTGGTGAACATGAAGAACATGCTAAGAGCAGTGTTGCTACACCAGGAAGTGGTCACAAGAGGCATGCCCGAGATGATGAAGTGCCAGAAGTTCTTATATTTGACCTATCAACTGTGGCCAATCTAACTTTTCAGTCCATGTTTGGACAGTTAATGGCCACAATGACGCATATGGTAGATAGGATGCCCATACCCCAAGCAAGGGCAGACATCCCCAGTTGGGAATCCTAGGGATCGAGGAAGATCTTTGAGAGGTTAAGGTGTGTGGGATCATTTGAGTATGTCAATATGGTGGATCTAGCAGACGATGACGTGTGGTTGATGGAGTTGGAGAAGGCCTTCAAGATCCTCAATATTCCCAAAGATAAGGTGAACAACACAGTGTACCTATTAAAGGTCAGTGCTAGACATTGGTGGGCCATCAAGGAGGATAAGAGGCATGGGGTTGTGATCAATTGGGAGGAGTTTTGGCGAGAGTTTATGAGCCGATAATTCCCAGAGACCTATCTAGATGAGAAGATCTCTCAACTAGAGAAGATCTGACAAGGATCCATGAAAATCAACGAGTATGAGATGAAGTTCGTGGAGCTTATGAGGTTTTTCCCGAACTTAGCTTCTACAGATAAGGAGAGAATCAAGAGCTTTGAGAAGGGTTTGAAATCTGAATTGACAATATTGTTGTCGACTCTAGAGAATAGGGAATGGTTACGTTTGTAGAGTTAGTCAGGAGGATAGAGCGGTCGATTGTGAAGAAGCGAGAGGTGAATGCCAAGAAGAGACTTATGTAGTATCACGGATAGTCATTTGGAGGCTTTAAGAGGCCTAGGTTTTCAGCACCTCAATCACAACAGAGTTCAGTGGTTCAGTATCAGTGGTCACCAAGCAAGGGTAGAGGTCGTACCTTTTTTCTAATAGGATCTCATAGTGTCGTATCAATGTTAGTGATAGGGCCATCTAGGACACGGTATGGGAGAAAGACCTACTATAAGAGTGGGTAGTTTGGGAATACAAAGTGGCTCTATACTATGAAGGATGAAGAGGTGACTCAATAGTAAATATAGAGCCACTAAGGGTCATAGTAGCAATAGCAGTTCAATATTGGTGGGGCTGAGGATGCGGTCAGGCATCTTAGGCTGGTTCTTCTGGACATACCACTAGAGGATGGGGGACAAAATAGGAAATGTCTCAATTCTATGACATGGGTCATCTGGAAGGAGTGATGAACATGCGAGTTGTGTCAGGTCAGATGGAGTTATTTCATTCTGATTTGTCTCCTTCCTTCTTTACATCAATTTTGGTTGACCCGAGTGTGATACACTCTTCTATCACTAAAGAAGTGATTGCTAGTTGTTCTTTGCTTATTTGTTGTAGAGATGATAGTCTCCAATTAGAAACCTCTTTGGTTTGTTCCATCAAATTGTAGGAGGTTTATCCTTCCCGTGTTCTCTCGTTTTCAAGACACAACATTCAAGTGGATCTTGTGCCACTTGATATTCATGGATTTGATGTGATCCTTCAAATGAATACTTTGGAGAAGTACCCAGTGGTTTTTTTACTGTAGTTATAAAGAAGCAACATTCTTCGATGGTGATGTTTCATGGATCTTCCAGTGAGATAGGAAGATTCTTAGGACATGCTTGGTGTCAGTGATGATAGCAGAGAGGTTGATGAAGTAGGGGTGTGAAGCTTTTTTGGAACATGTGGTGCATACTAAGGTTAAGATTCCTAGTATCAGGAGGTTCTAGTTGTCCTTCATTTTGAGGACATGTTTCCTGATGATTTTCCTGGTGTTCCCCCTCCTCAAGAGATTGATTTTGAGATCAATTTGGTTCTTGGTACACAATCGATAGCATTGACACCATACAAGATGGCACCAACAGAGATGCAAGAGTTGAAAAAGAAGTTCTAGGATCTACTAGAGAAGGATTTTATCAGACCCAATACTTCATCTTGGGGTGCTCCCATGATGTTTGTGAAGAAGAAGGACATATCTATGAGTTTTTGCATCGACTACCGGTAGTTCAACAAGGTGACGATCAAGAACAAGTATCCTTTGTCACAGATAGATGATCTATTCGATCCGTTGAGAGGTATTGTTGTGTTCTCGAAGATAGACTTGAGGTCAGGATACCACCAATTGCAGATAAAGGCAGATGACATATACTAGTTATCTTTTAGGACTCAGTATGGTCATTATGAGTTTGTGGTTATGCCGTTTGGGATAATCAATGCACCAGAAGCATTCATGGATTTGATGAACATGGTGTTTAGACCTTACCTTGATCAGTTTGTAGTGTGTGTTCATAGATGACATATTGATATACTCTAGATATATCCAGCAATGTGAACAACACCTACGGCAGGTGTTGACCTTGTTGAAACAGCAAACAATGTACACCAAGTTCAACAAATGTGAGTTTTCACTGAAGGAAGTGTCTTTCCTTGGGCATGTGATATCTACAGAAGGAGTTCATGTAGATCCCAAGAAGGGTCAATCTATGTTGGAATGGGAGCAACTGACGAGTCCAACAGAGGTTTGTAGTTTCCTTGTCTTAGAAGACTATTATAGGAAGTTCATCAAAAAGTTTAGTGTGTTGTTGTCTGGGATGACAAAAGTCAGTGTTCCTTCCATATTTTGAAGGATAAACTGACCATTGCACCATTTCTAGTATTTCCATAGCAAGGGAAAGGTTATATAGTCTTTTATGATGCTTTGAAGAATGGGTTGGGTTGCATGTTGATGCAAGATAAGAACATGATTTCTTTTGCTTCATGACATCTTAAGAAGCAGAAGCAGAGGTACCCTACGCATGATCTGGAGCTTGAAATTTTGGTCCATGCTTTGAAGATATTGAGGCACTTTCTTTATGGAGAGAAGTGTCAAATCTTCACTGACCACATGAACCTCAAGTACATCTTCTCACAACAAGAGTTGAATATGCGACAGCGACAATGGATGGAGTTGATAAAAATTTGACTATACCTTAGACTACCATCTAGGGAAGGAGAATGTGGTGGTAGATGCGTTGAGTAGTATGTATTCCTTGTCATCATCTGTGGTAAGTCACATTTAGGCTCTTTGATGTGCCATAAGAGAGACATGTTGGTCTCCAAGTGTCAGGTGAATGTAAGATGGAAGTGTCCTTGTTGGCTGGCTTGATAACCCATTTATAGGTTAAGCCTATGTTGAGTCAATAGATCAGAGATGCACAGCATGATGATATTGTGATATAGCAGATTAGAGTAGAGTTTGGAAACGAGAAGTATGATGGTTTCATTAAGATAGAGGATGGTACATTCTGTTACCATGGTAGAGCAATAGTGTTAGATGTTGATGACCTAAGAAAGTTGGTTTTAGAAGAGGCTCACTCTTTTAAGTATGCTATGCATCCAGGTAGTACCAAGATGTATCACAATATGAAGGATTTGTATTGGTGGTCTGGCTTGAAGTGTGATGTGGTTGAGTTCATGGAAAAGTGTCATTTGAGTCAGCAGGTTAAGGCAAAACATCAGAAGCCTATAGGAACTTTGCAAGCATTCCTTACACCACAGTGGAAATGGGATCATAGCATGATGGACTTTGTGGTTTGACTTCCTAGAATAGCCAAAGGTCATGATTCCATATGGGTGATCGTTGACAGATTGACCAAGTTAACACATTTTCTTCTTATAAAGACAATGTACACAACTAAGAAGTTGGCATAGATCTATGTTGATGAAATAGTCAGTTTGCACAATATCCCAACTGTCATAGTGTCTTACAGGAGTCCTCATTTTACCAGTCGCTTTTGGGAGCATCTTCACACAACAATGGGTACACAATTGAGGTTCAGCACAATGTTCCACCCAAAGACAGATGGTCAGACTAAGAGGAGTAGATAGACCTTGGAGAATTTGTTGAGATCTTGTGTCTTATAGTTTTTGGGCAATTCAGATGTACATCTCAATTTTATAGAGTTTGCTTACAATAATAGCTATCAGAGGAGTATCGACATGGCATCATGTGAGGCTTTGTATGGGAGATGTTGTAGATCTCCGATGTGCTGGAATGAGGCAGACAAATATCAGCTTTTGGGGCATGAGCTTATGCAACAAACAACATAAAAGATCAAAGTGATACAACAATAGATAAAGGCAACCTAGGATAGGTAGAAGTCTTATGTTGATAATTGTTGTAGGAAGTTGGAGTTCCAAGTGGGAGACAAGGTGTATCTCAAAGTCTCTCCTTGGAATGGCGTGTTGAGGTTTGGGAGGAAGGATAAGTTGGATCCCAGGTTTATGGGACCTTATCCCTATGGTGGCTCATGTTGGGAAGGTGGGTTACAGGTTGGAGTTGCCACCTAAGTTTCACAGGTTGCATATAGTTTTGATGTTGAGGAAGTGTCAGCCTGAAACTGAGTTGGTGCTGCATCCTGTGGAGGTTGAGCTAGATTAGGATGTATCTTGTGTGGAAGGTCTTGTGTTGATCCTTGATAGAAGGGTGAAGAAGTTGAAGAAGAAGGGCATCATGCTGGTTAAGGTTTTTTCGCATCACCGTGGTGTTGAGGAAGCCATGTGGGATCTTGAGGATGATATGTGTAGGAAGTATCCATTTCTTTTCACGTAGGATTTTGGGGGTGAAATCCTTGTTAAGGGTTTATGGTTGTAAGACCCCTAACCTAGCTTAGTGCTGGATCTTGCTTGTCTAGTTTAATAATATGCTTAAACCTTAATATAATCTTGTAATGAACTTTAATAACATGTTACATGTTTATGTTTTCAACTTGGTCTTGTTTGGATGATGTTGGAGCTAGTTTTTCTATATGTATGCTTGTTTTGGTCCAAATCACAATTTACCCATGTTGAGAGTTTATCTTGTAATTTGTCACATTTTGGATGTTCCTCACATGTTTTAGCATCATTAGAGAGAGTATGATGTTAGTGGATGCCTTATTATGCCTTGGTTTCATGAGGAGAGAAGTGGTAACATCTTGAGTGTTGTTTTTAGGGTTTGCTTGGATACCCTAGTATGGTGTTGACCATATGTTGACCGTTTAAGTTCTTGGTTATTCAGCGATCACCTTTGTGTCTTTTTGGCTTTAATCTCTATGGTTGATGGTGTTCTGGTTGAGACTCAAGTTTCCTTCGATCGAAGAGTCTTGGAGGTCTCTTTTGGGTCGAAGATGACCTAGGGTTTCATATGCTTTTAGTCGTTGAAGTTTCTCTTTGACGCATGAGCCTTTTTGGCCATGTTTCCCTTCAACCAATGGTCCTCTAGAATCAAGTGAGGTTGCTGATCCTTCTTATTTTTCATGACCTTAGTGTCTTGAATGCCTTTAGTGTATTCATGGTTGATCTTACATGGACAAGTGGTACCTATGTGCATGACACTTAATCCTTTCACCTCTCTCTACCCTTGAGTATAGGTACCCTTCTTTTCCCATGCATATGATCATGTTGCACTAGCTTTCCCTCTCTCATCTTTGGGGTCTAAACTTTGGAACTTGGTGGTGAATAGGAGCTCAACCTGGGAGCTTTGGTGGTCGATCATCTTGCATGTAGTGATCTTGAGTTGGAGCATCTTATCTTGTTGTTTTGTTGGTGATCTTTAACCCTTGGTAAGTGATCCATCCTCTTGATTTCATTTCCTTGTAAAGCCCTACATCTTTCTCCTAGATGAACCCATGGTTCTCCATGGTGGTCTTTTGAGAAACTTCTCTCCATAGAGGTTGAATCCATGGTTTTCCATGGTAGTACCTAAGTGGGATGAAGATTTTCTCCTTCTTCCTTTCTTTCTTGGCCTCGGGTTTTAGATATCTCTTCCTTTACCTTTACCTAGGGTTTTCTTCTCTTTTGAGGTGGTGACTAGCTTGGTCGTGGAGGTGATAAAAGCTAGGTCTTCTCTCTTCTTTGGAGCTCTTTGCTTGGAGGTTGTTTCATCATTAACAGGAAGCTTATATAACTCTTTTCCCTACTATGATTGCACTTTAATTCTACATGCAAACTTATTCCCAAAACTTGATCAAAATTTGTTGATGATAATACCTTGTTTAGGGTTTGAGATCCTTTAATGATCTTGCATGAATTTTCTCCTTTACCAAACCGCTAAAATTCTATGGATGGTTGATGTGCTAGTTTCACATGCACATGCTTTATGTTGGTTTCTAATCTTACTTAATGTTATCTTTTTCTTTGTTATAATGGAGATTTTCATATGAATGTGGTGGTTTGGATCATGTATTTTTCCCTCATGATAATGGTTTGATTACCTTTATGTTTTGATGGTTTGATCCTCAGTTTTGGACATATTTTTCTTAATGAATCCCCTTTCTTTGAATTTTTGGTTTTCAGTTGATAACCATCTGCTCTGATCATGGTTTGACAAGTGGTTCTCTCTCTATTATGTTCTTTATGTTATGTTTCAAGTGATCGAAGGTTCAGTGAAGGTTTTGGTCACTGAGATGGATCCCTTGTGTGGTCACATAGGTGACCTTTTGTCAGTCGATGAAGTTGTTCTTCGCTTCCCTTTAGCTGCCAAGGATTGATCTGTCTTTGAACAAGTTGGTTGTTTCTCTTCAGTTGCTAATATGTCTTTGACTTGTGGTCTTTGACCTAGGGTCTTCCCCTTCTATTGATGATGTGTAGTGTTCTCTTTGGTTGCATAGATTGATGATCATTGGCCATGATGTTATTTTCTCTTTGGTTGAAGAGGTGGGTGTCTCATGTCTTCGGTCGATGAGATTCTCTAGATTGACGTTCGTTTCTTTTGCTTACATAATGAAGATGATATCTAAGCTAATGGTTCCATGAATATGGGAAATAATGTATCTATTGTTTGATATTAAATGTTGTTTAGAAACCCTAATTGGTTACAATGTTGAAACCTAACCCAAATATGGATTATGATATAGTTGTCTACCTTATTCAAAGTGGTAGTATGCAATCATGATGCATTGTCTCTCTCCTACTTGTATAACTTAAATGTTGCAAGTTGAATAAACATCATGGAGTGTGATTGCTATGGTACACTTGATATGATATAGGGGGTGATGAATATGAGCCTTTGTAAGGAATGTTGAGATAATAGAATGATGTTGTGCAGGAACTATATAATGTGGGTCTCATGACCTGGCAAAGGCTTTGTGTCTAGTTTGAGGTGATATCCTCTACTGATGTGGTGAGGGATTAATTTCCCTTGGTGATGTGATAATGTCAATGGACTTGTATGGTAGTGGTATCAAGTGATGATGTGACAAGTTTATACCTCATATGTTTTATATCTTCTGAAGTTGTCTCATATCTATTTAGGGTTTGTACGTTGTAACTTGATTGATGCTAAAGATAACCAATTGTCTTATCTAATCAAATGAAAACCTAATCATGTAGTGCCATGTGCCATAGATCCATTCCAGAGTTAGAACTTTGTTGGATGGTGAAATGGGCATTCCCACGAGAAACATGGAGCACATATTGTTGAGTATGAGAGGTGCATGTGACTATATGTCCTTGTCATCTTGATCCCAAGTGTATTGAGAAGGACTATGGTTGGGTCTCGATGATGATGTGATATGATATGATAAGATAAAAGGAAAATTTTTGTTGTACCTCAGTGATTCGGTTACATACCCTGGTTTCTAGAGTCATGATCTATACCAAGGGAGGCTAGGTGTTTATAGGACTATAGCTTTGACTATGAGTTTTTGTTTACATGACTATAGCTTTGACTATAAGTTGTTGTTTTGAAGTTTGACTATATGTATTGTAGCATAGACTGAAACTAACTGAATAGTGTAGGTGAAGATCATGGAGTCCAGCTCTTCTATTGATCTTATTTGGCACAAATTTTAACTTAGCAATGGTCAGTTGGATTTGGGTGGTAAGACTGAAATCCTCAGGGCAAATGAAAGACATAATACAGTCGCTTAGTATATTTGTTTATGGTCAAATACAATTCACATTGGATGACCCCATGCCTTGTTTCTTGTTTTGTTTAGTGATAACAGTTATATATGTTCTCTGTATTCCTTCTAAAAGTATAAGATGTTATATTGCTTAGTTGTAGATGCCTAAATTGCTTAAACTGTGCTAAATTCTTTACTCTTATCATTTAGCTGATCTGCTCAATTTAAAAATAATGTTAAATTTCTTGTTTTAGTATATTTATTTTAATGATAGTTGTTGATGGAGAGTTATGTCTGTTGTTGGGATGTTAGTCTCATCCTGTGGATTTCCACATCTTTTAGGTGGTCGTGTGCAACAAGGTAGAGATCATGTGGTTGAGGGTGAGCAGTAAGAGGATCAGTAGTTATCATAGGTTGGATATGATGCTAGTGTTTTGTAGTAGAGTCATATGTGTCATTCACGTACACTCAGGTCCTTAGGGTGTTTTGTGGACGTTGTAGATCGACATGAGTTTTGTCAGTAGGCCATGGTTGTATATATATCTCTTGTATATGTGAATAGGTTAACATATGTAACATGTTGTGGCTAGTTGATCAAGTGAATAGTTGATATGTATCACCTTGTTGCATGATATGTAATACAGGTGGCTTCATGTGGTCTCAGATGTAATATGTTTTCATTTTATGGTTATTTGACATCAGTTTTATTTTACCATGCTTTATGATAATATGGATGTTTAGTGTTAACTTTGTGCTTTGTTTTGAGTAATCTCACTTTGGTGTGATTGATGTCACATCAAGGAAACATAGTCACTTGCACCTCACATACTCAATAGTATGTGCTATGAGTTTCCCTTAGGAATACTCATTCCACAATTTGATAAATTTTGACACTCAGATGGATATATGGCACAAGGCACTACATGATTAGGGTTTCACTTGATTAGTTATGCCAATTTGATGAATTAAGGATGCATCATACAATTGGACATAAAAGCCCTAATTCAATTCTAGAAAACATTTCTATACAACAACTCAAGAAGATATAAAATTTATGAGGTATAATTCTTAATCTTCATTTCCAATCATGGGATCACACTTGTCACCATATCATCACAAGATATAATTCAACATCACATTAATCTAGGGTTCCAACCCTTATCATGTTTATAGAGAGGATAATACCTCCAATAGGGCTCAAACATGCCCAAAGGTCATTAAGACCATCACATCAATCCTTGCAAGTTCACCATTATCTTTCTAATGCCAAAGAACAAGTCTCAACAAGTCATCAACACATATGGGACATATAAGTTTAGCATAGCAAGGAATTGTGATGTTTATCTAGCCCAAATTTAAGGTTTCAACAACAATAAGAAAGTGTTTCATTGTCACATTAATCATTCAATAGGTCTGATTACAATTAAGCACTAGCACTTTACTACATTAGGATTAGGTGTCACAAGCCATGTTTCATTATAGTTACACATCAACATGTTATGGTGATTATCAATTATATTCATACGAGGGCAAAGGTAAGACTACAAGTTAAGGGCATTGAAACATTGAATTCTCACAATTGAAATTAAAACATTACTCTATAGGCTTCATCCTAAACTATTGGATATTAAAGCATTAAATCCTCATCATTTGATGAGGTTCTTTATTCAAAACCATTGGTTAAAAAATGAGTCTAATCCTTGATTCATTCAATGAAGAAAATCACTAGATTAGTACTGAAAAGGACCAACTCATGAGACCTAGTATCACCATCAATAGTAGTACCCTAGACCACCATCGTTTGTGACACTTCATGCCACAATTGGTTGGTGTAGTCTAAACTACCATCGGTTAACACCATTAGATGTTGATCAACTTCCACCATTGGTGGATGCAACCTTTAGGGCACTAAACCATCGATTTTCATCATTTAAAGGAGTCCAAAACTAACCTAAGGTGTGACCCCGGTTGAAACCATCGATGTTCACCAATGGTTGTCACCATCAGTTGTCATAAAGGCAACTCCATCGACTCTAGTGTAAGGACATCCATCGTTTGTGACATAAGGAAGAAAACAGCCTAAAAACCCAAGTATAAGCCATCGGTTTAGAGGTATTAAACACCATCATTTGTCATGTAAGATAGAACCAGGTCATATTCTACCTTAGGAAGATCAATCACATGGTTCTAGGTCCATCTAGATCTGGGAACTACTTAAGGAACAACATAAAAACCAAAACTCTAGGCACGAATAACTTCTAAGTGCTTAGATATTCATTTTAGAGCAAGAACATGAGTAAGAAAGCTTGTAGTAAGAAATAAATGAGAATAGGGTTGTAAAACTCGCCTCTAGGAATAAGATCAGACTCCAAGAAGCAAGAAAACTTCAGAAAAGAAGATAGGAAACCCTAGTATAAGCTCTGAACTCAGCCAAGTATCTTCTTCTCCTCTAGGGAAGCAAATCCCAGACATAAGGATCAAGAAAGATGAGTTCTTTGAGCTCTAGAGAAATATTTACCATGGAAAATGATGGTTCCATCCAAAAATAAGGTAGAGGGAATAAGAAAAGCAATAGAAATAAAGGACGGAAGAAACTTACTAGCTTAGGTCGAGATCACCCAAAGGAAGCTTCACAAACCCTAGATGAGGGTAGATTTGAACCCTAAATGCTCCAACAAGAAGGAAAGCTATCTTCTTCAACCTTAGGAATCCTCTTCTCCAAAAGTAGGAAAATACAAAGATCTAGATAGGAGATAAGAGATAAATATATAAAGGTTTCATTTGTGAGCTATAGGATAGGTATATAAAGCTTATAGATAAGGAAAAAAGAGAAGCTTGAGATGTGCTAGTAGCTCTCCATGATTCCATAGCCTAAAGCTTCCATAGCCATGCAAACAGTAGCTACACCAATCATGGAGACCTTCTTATCCATGGGTTGTTGGATCTATAGGCCAACCATCGGTTGCCAATCATGGTAACCATCGGTTGTTTGGAACCCTAGTCACCTAAGTGATGAACCATCGGTTGGTCACTTCCTTTAAGTGAACCCAAATAGGAAAACCATTGATCTACTACCTCTAGGGATGAACATCAGTTGTCACCACCTGTTGGTGACCATTATTTGTTCACCAAATAAGGGGACCATTGGTTCAAAGCCTCTATAGGTAGCTCATCCATGAAGGGGAAAACCCTAAGTCACCCAAGAAGAGAAACACCACCTAACCAAGGTAAAAATAGGTGCTCCATGGCCCAAATAGCTCAAGTATGGTAATAAAACATATAAGGAACATAAGTCATATGAAAAATTGCAAGTAAAACCTAATATCTGGGAAAATTTCATAAAAGTCCTAAATGTGCACAAAATTGCATAACTTGCACAAACAATGTCCAAATTTGACCAAACTTGAAACTTAAGTTTGCCACATGATACAAAAACATATAACAAGGTTAGATTATGGTTTAAAGCTCTCAATTAGTATAATCAAGCATGTTTAACATTTTAATCAAGGTCATAGGTCTTAAACTCTCTCTATATACTTATGAGAACCATCATCATATCTGACTATCTAGGGTTTGCTCACTACCAAGATCATTGTGTACATGCACATAAATGTCTGGAACATATATGTTTAGTTCCAACATTGGTTTTACCTACTTAACTTCCCTAAAAGATTCCTTTGTCCTCATCTCCCACCTCTAGCATCAGTCTCTTCTTAATGAGTGTTGAAATGGAGATGAGGGAAAATTTGGGTGTTTAAACTCCCAGAACCTAACATTATCGGGCTTGAATGAAGGGTCAAAATCTAACTCTCGATGATACGAAGGTAATGATCTGCTCATTTTCTTCCCTTGTCCCATGACTAAGATGAGTGGTGGTGTGGAAGACTACCATAACAATTTCTTACTCCCACCTTTCTTTAACCATGAGGTAGAAGAAAGCTTTGGAGATGTTGATCTCCCATTTTATGGTCCATGATACTTCTTCACTTATGCCTATCAGTGACATTTCCATTGCAAGGATCGGGAACACAAGATCTAAGACCCATGGAAGCAAGGTAACCATGCAATCTTGGCCCAAAACTAAGGGTGTGTGTGACACTGATTAAGACCATAACTTAGGTCTAGAAATCATTAATAACACATTATTTCAGAAAATTCAAACCTAAATAACTTATTCTAGGAACCTCATAAATTCATGTAATTATAATCATAGCTTTGTCATCATTCAAAATACATATCATTCAATTTTTTTACAAAGAAACACTTATTTTACGAGTCATTTAATTACCTCAAAAGGGCATAAACTTAGGTATCTACTTCATGATATCAACAACAATTATCATACAAACTTTAGTAGACCACTAGATACTTTTGATATAATCCAACTTATGTCATTAAGTATTTAGTGATTTTAAAATTTCATTCCATCATAGGATGGAAGCCTTAAAAGGATTTTGTCCTAGAAATTAAGCCAAAATCCCATCCATCACATCATATACATTTTAAAAGAAAATTTTGTGCTCAAAATTAATCCATTCCTTTACTTTAAGAGAACAAAAAATATATTCATCCATATTTGATAGATGCAAAAGGTCTAGAACTTATTTAACCACTCCTATAAGGTTCCAAACATCTTGGGTGTACCTTCACTCCATACAAGGTCAGAACAAGGGTTTAGAAGCTCTAGCTATGTCATGACATATATCATATTTTTGGATTTACATCCTCATTTTACCCAAAACAATAAGGATTCCATCAAGAAATTTATCATGTTCAAAAGGACTTAGTTACAACTAACCTATTTCATCCATATAGATCATATTAGTGTGTTTCACCAATTTGTTGTTGTAATTTCTCAAACTATATTAAACATCGTCATTAAGCACATACATTAGCACCACATTCAATGTCTATCATTAGTATGGTTTCATTTGATTTCTATATTAGGTTACATTAGTGAATTCATACTTAGTTCTTCAAACTTATAATATCATAATTATTCACCTATATGGTTAACCATATATATATATATATATATATATATATATATATATACATATATATACATAGATATACATATATATACATATATAATATATATATATAGCTATCAAACCATATCTAGGTTTTTCATCATGTCATATCCATGCATCATATCTCGAAATTGTATCACAACCACATATACATAAGGGTTGTTCTACAAAAAAATATACAAGTGGCTCAAAAAACATGTTCAAAACTTTATCTAATCCAATTGAGGTTCTCCCAACCCTTATTACAAGGGTAGTACCATGATCATTGTATTTGATCCCAACCATATCTGAAGTATCGTATACACTAGCTCTATCATTCCTCAGTGATCTAGGGTTTTAAATTCTACCTCATTGGAACTATTAGAGTCCAATATCAGGAACTACCAACCCAAGCATGAGGCTTAACCATATATTAGAATGTCTTACCTCCTCTAGGATCTTGGAACTCTCTCTCCCTCACCCAGATGGTAGGTTTTTGTATTCATATTTACACCTACATATCGAACTAGCCTCTCTCTGACTCTAGGGTTTGGTCTTCCTAAGGACATCTAGGGTTCAAAAAAGGCTACATGAATCATGCATAAAGTAACTCAACTCAATCACTTAGGAGTAGTCTAATTTGGGACATATCATATGACATATTTCTCTTATTTCACATACATTGGAGGTATGGTTCTCTGACCTTCTCCCTATGGGTCTCACCCACTCTGAGTTAACCCTATATCTGGTCTCAACATTAGATGTCCTCCTTCTTAAAAGAGCTTGAGACTCATGTCGATCCACATACTTGTATTAACTCAACTTATCTTAACTGTAAAAGCCTATGTACTTGCATCATAAAGACTTATGCCAAATCCTCAAAAGTGAACCTTGATCCTTCAAGAAAAAAATTATCATCATAAACCACCTTATATCATCTATATAAGACTTAGATTTTCATCTAATCTTATTTCAACTCTTCTATCAATCATATATTATAACAAGGCTTTAGACGTTTAATCTAGACCTACTCTCTATTCTAGATTGATGTCACTCACTTTCACTTAGATTGAATGACCACTTACTACTTGTACATGTATGGGGACATATTTTTGTATTTACATACATATGTAATAAAATATTATATAGTTTTTCTCTAATAAAGCAAGCATCAGAGAAAACTTTCGAGCCCTGATCCGCTTAGAAACAAACAAAAATAGCAAACTGAGTGTCCCACACATTGTAGAGAGCCTAGTGCCATGCCACCTAGTGAAAAGAGTGAGAACAAGGTATAGACTAGTGTAGTGATCCTAAACAATGAGTGCCATATGTCTACGGTTTCTCTTCCCTCGATGACCATCATCTCCAATTAATGTAACATCCCATACCACCACATTATATGGTATGATTGTCACTTAAGGAATTACTATACAACAAGCACTAGTCTATACTTAATTATCATACATCTAGGTTCTAACATAGAGGATAGGTCAGATCTAGTCACTAAAAGATGACTAATCTAACCCCAAAGGTTTTCATATTCAAGGTTTTTATTAGTTTCAAGTTTTATATGAGCAAATGTCAAGCTTTGATTTAGTTCATGGTCAGATACCACCAATGACATCCCCAAATTTTCAACGCCTTGACCACATGTGTGGCATCCAAATTGAAACCCTCACCTCGGTGAGAATCCCAATTAAAACACCGCACACTGGGCCAAGAGGAAGAAAATCAAGGGAGTCAGAGGAAACAATAGTAGAACATGCACATGAACAATAAACAACCCATACAAACACAAGCTCACCATCCAACTTATAATTACAAAATGAATCGTTACAACATTTTATAGTACACATTGAATAGTAAACTTTTACATATGCAGATACCACCACTATAACATGATCTTTAGACAATAGGTTCACATGTATATCAGCTCGCCACACAACTCACAACTATCAAGTTCTTCAAAATCATATGTCCACATTACTTAAAAAATATATTACAAGTGGTACACGTCAAAAGAATATTCTAAAATATTGTGTTGAGTATGCTTACATGATTTGTATACCTCTTTCATACTATGACTTGGCAATAATATAAAACTAGATCTTAGTAGTAATAAACAAATATAACAAAATCATACTTGAACAAAGATGTTTATTAACAAAAGAGAACACATATTTAGATCACATTTCATTATATCATCCATGCCTTTCCCTACCAAAGGGATAAATCCCATTAAGACCTTATGATATGCTTACCAAAGAGAGAGATCACTTTACAAGGTGATATGCTTACCAAAGATATAGATCACGCACAAGAGCTATGCTTACCAAAGAGATATAGAGATACGATATAAAGGATCATATATATTAAGTTTCATGTGTTCATAACTATATGTATTGAAATTCAAGAAAGATAACATACAAGAACTATCATTTCATCCAATATCATATGCCAAGTTTTTTGTACACATATAATACAACCATACTATATAGTAGAACAAATAAGAGGTGAAGCACACCTTAAAAAAGATTTATTGTAATCATCACATTGTCAAACCCTGATCACGATAGGGTTACATGCCATCATTAGGTTCTCAACATATTAACCCTAGTCATGTCCATTTTAGGGTTTACCTTCAACATTATGCATTTCTTGATTTTTACTTGTACTCTTGTCTTGAATGTGAGAACATGTGACATTAAGTGAGATTACTCAAAACACAAAACACGATCGATCACTAATTACTCACAAATCTAGAAAATAGGGTAAATTAAAACCAGTGCCTACATCACCAATATGCTCAGAAACATTTATATAAGATCCCAACAACTTACTTGTATTTATATACCATGTTAAGAATATTTTACAACTTATATGTGGACTCTGACACAACATATACTTATAGAAGGACATCAACCACATATGCTACGTGTACAATGACAAACATGCTACCAAAATCTTGATTTGATTGAAACATCATATACAAACTTTCTCGCCCAGACTTGAAAGTACAGGGATGAATCAGGGACACACTAGACATCTAAACAACCTTCTCTAAGGTCCATCATCACTGCTCCTCCTCCTTCCACATGTCTGATGTCATTGTTGTCGATTAGCTAAAAAGATATGGTGACCCACGACATGATACCCATGTCCCAGCGAGAGATATAACTCTCAACACCACTTATTGATTATAGCAAATTATGTAATTAAATAGTTTAAGTAGATCAAGCCAATTAAATAGATAAGAATAATAATATGCATGATTAACAAGGTCTATAAAGGAATTGATAAAACTATCATCATTAGCCTGACTAGCATCATATGCATTTCTAATTGTATAAGCAGTCTAGTAGCATAGAATCTTTGTCATCATGAATAAGTCTAGCAACATAGGCATAGTTGATAGTATTGGCATGTCTGATGAATTAAGAAGATCTACATCATAAGTAGAACTAACAGTATAAGCACACCTATCTGCATAAGCATGACTAGTAGTATAAGTAGTTCTAACTATAGAGGCATGGCTAGCAGTATAAGCATAGCTAACATCATGAGATAGATAGCATCATAATCATAACCAATAGTAGTATATCTATCAACATAAGCATGGCTACTGTATGTACACATCTACAACATGAGCATATCCACAATATAAGCATATCTACTATCTTTTAATGCACTAAACATCATCTCTATGTAAAGAGAACAAATAAGGATAATCATACAATGTGAAGCATTGTGTATAGCCCTAAATAGATATGCTACATAGTTTTATTACATCTTTTATTAAGGCCTAAGGAATTTAAGGATACCACTCAAATTCCAACTGACTATTGTTAAGTCAAAACAGTGCCATATAAGATCTAGGAAGAGCTGGACTCCTAAGATCTTCTCCACCCCCGATCAGTATGGGTCCTCCACAACTACACATATGAGCAGAGTGCTCAGGTAGTGTCCGTATAAGTTGTAGAAAGCTTTAACTGATAACATATCAATGTAGTTCAAAGATGATTATCTTTGCTAAGCCATAGGATTATTGAAATTGTAATGATTATGTGTTAAGATCAACAAGAATAAGTTTGAGGGTTAACTAAACTATCCTCTTGGAGTAATAATACATATGCTAAGTGTGTTGTGTGAATCCTAGTAAGGCGTAGATAGTGTTTTTGTTTCACTCCTAACGAGGATGACTAGGAAATGTGTCTCTTCTTATAAGGAATAACTGGTGTCAATGTTCTTTCCAGATGATGATGGTTTAAGCGAGATAGTGCCTAACGAGACTCATATTTGACACACATGATGCATCTTGTAAATACACAAATGTATCATAAGGTGAAGTGTGTACAAGGGCAGCCAGGTATGGTACAAGGTATGACATAGGTATAGTTAAGTGTACTATTATCAACAAGCAAATGAGAAACAATAGAAGCATGCAAGAGTGAGGATACACTGAAGGTTCAACACAACATTATATGCTAAAAGGTAGATCATTTTAGGATGATATCTAGATTTCAAGTTGAAAGTTATTACTAGAATTGTACATGTGGCACAACAAATTTTATGTGTCATGTTGAGGAAGTCTCATCCCAGTATTCGACAAGTAATACAGATAATGTAGGTGAAGTTGCATGAGGATGTTTTCTATGAGGAGGTTTCCATGTTGAACCAAGATGAGACATGCACAAGTCGAGGGAGAAGAACATATTTCCTATGAGAGTTGTGTGACATCATGGCATGTGGTTTACCGTGCACAAAATGCAAGTGAGTGTATCAAAGTAATAAGGCCCTGTGAGGCCCAAGTCAAACACGACGAAGTGTTTCTCCAGTAGACTACTACTAACTACAGATCAATCAGCTAGTCCAGTGAGGATTATTTGAAATGAGTTGAATTTACAAATGAACACCAAAGTAAATGAATTAATGGTTTTAGTAAATCAAAAGGAGAATGAATTCTTTAGGAGGTGGTTTCACCACAGATACCACTAACAATCAATCACACACACTAATATCTATTATCTCAATCCCAGGATAAGGAGCATGTATCCAGAATTACCTGCTCCCACAGTGTAATTCACTACCTAATCGAATCATGATCCCACTCCCGTGGTTACTGGTTTGATTAGTTAGGTGCTTTATATTTATACTCTAGGTTTCTCCTCTTGTATATTCTCCACTTTTCCCAAAGGGTGCAATATACAAGTAATCATATGCTTTCCAACCCTTAATCCCTTTCCCGAGATGACTAAGCGTCTATTAATCCATTCATGGTGATCAAGAACAAAAGAAACATGAAACTTTCATAGAATTATATCTAGTAACAATGAGATAATTCAATATTAATGCATAGAAATCAATGGTAGTGTATATCCGGGCTACTCTCGGGTCCTAAAGAATATAGGTTTTTAGCCTTGCATGGTTTTCATCACAAAACATGTAGAAGGGAAGAAGAATAATGTGGGGAACATAGTAGAAACTAAGGTAAACCCTGGATCTTTGCCTGTCTGGATGATCACCTCCATTGCACGTGTGTTCTGCTGTCTTTCGGTTGTAGAACCGTCCTCTTTAGGTGTTTAGATTTTCCCAGGTGGAGCATTTAGTCCTCCGTCCTTCTCCTCTCTCTCTCCCGTTGTCATATGATCAAAATGATGGCTCCCCCTTTTTTCTGGCCATCATCCCCCTAAGTCATAGCAATCACTTAGGGTCCAAAATATGTCCACCGTTGGATTAGAAACAGATCTATGGTTGACCTGATCGGGCAGACTCAGTAGTAACAACTAGGTGAGTTGGTAGTACTCAGTCACTTAGGTTTAGTCACGTGATCCCGATCCCGTAGGTACTATCGACTGCGAATCAATAGCACTGACTATTTGCAATTTCAAAGAGTCTCTCTGACGTCAACTCGATAGCACTAAATTTTCTTGATTCACGTTGGGCTTACTGATGCTATCTCAATAGCACTGACTCTCTGTGTCAGTACCACTGAGTTCTTGCTAGTTTTCGGGCACATCCTTGAGGGTAAGTTAGTAGCACCGAGCTTTATAGAACTGCCTTGTACCTGAAATCACAAAAAAGCATCATGAGTAATTAGAATGTGTAGAATGCTAGTAAAAATGGTTGAAATCATGTAATCGGATGCATTCAAGAAAATATAGGCTATCAATGACAATCCATGCATAATAGGTCAAATAAAGGCCCAAACCACACATTAAAATAAGGGGAAATGAGCCTATAACAAGAACTAAAAACACATGCATCAAACTCCCCTAAGCATAAATGTTGCTCATCCTCAAGTAACACTCTCTCAAATCTATTTTGATAAAAGTCAGCAAAAGGTCACAACACATACATTCTCTTCTTAAACAACTCCACCTAGCAAGCCCTAAACTGACCTCCACTGACCACTGAACCGATAACTACTCTAAAGTGACCAAAAACTTCCATAAGAGATGTCCACCCTCAGACAATGACACTATCAAGTAAGCAGTTAACATCATAATTACTCAGGCATTCACTTGGTGTATTGCATGATTCCTTACACTAAATTGCTCTTTCCTAACTACCAACTAACTGGAAGCATATCTCCATATAAGCATGTATGAGGAGATAAATCATTAGGTATGGCCTACCAATAAGAGAAATTAATGATGAAAGATGGGTGGAAACTGAAAATTCATGGGTACATCCAAGCTATTTATGTATAAGAAAAAAAATGATCCTATAAGGTTGCAAAGAATGTAGTGCATGAATCCTAATACCTAATTGTTTCTCTCTTTTTTTATATAGAGATGATGCATGTAGAATGAGTTGAGAAATTTCTTTTCAACTCATAAGACTGTACATGTGGGTTATACTCTTTCACATAAAATGATGCAGAACATACTACAACTTTTTTTCTTTTTTTCTTTTGAACTTTATCATCATTTTTTCAGCAAGCCTCACTTTGTACTGTTGGTGCGTCAAAGTGCACTACAATCACTAAGATAATTATCCTAGAGCATAATCCTTTTTCTACCTTTCGATTAAGGTTAGTATAGAAAGGGTCGATCCTAAAGGACAATGATTTTCAGATTATTAACTCTAATCCCAAAGGTTTTTGAAGAACTTTTTATTTCTTTTTGGTATTTTTGTTTTAAGAATAGAAATTAAAGATTGGATTTGGGGTATGGTTGGTTATCACTAAAGAAGAAAGAAAATATAAGAAATAAATTGCACTAAACAAGAAATAATTTGCCCTGTCACAAGGAAAGTGGAGATGATTGTTACCACAATAAAACTATTATGAAGAAAGCCTAGAATGTAAAGAGGGTTGATCAAAACAAAAGAATAAATATAGAAATGGAGAATCGAGGATTTAGTGGTTTTCACCACCCTAGCCTAGGCGAGAATAGACTAATTCTTTAAAATGATGATTATGATGAAGGCATGTGAATTAATAAAAATCCACAAAAGATGGACTCCACGTGTGCCCATTGGTCCTAGTGCTTATGTTTCTTAGTCCAACATCCCAACAGAGGAAGATCCACAGTCATTTCAAAACCCCTATGCGATTGATTCTATTATTCTAAATCTGAATTTCCATGGTCATGTCTATTTGGATTAACATGTGATCAAACCAACTAATTACTTTGATAGATCAACGGTTATTAGAACCAAAAGCCTTCTAAAGTCATTAAAGGTTTACTCGATTTAAGCTGTGTCTAAGGGGCTATTCCCCTTGCCTCAATGGAGAACTACTCACTCATGCTTGTGGGAAAAGGGGAGACGGAGGAAAGAAGCATGCTAGCCATAGTCTAGACTTATCAAAGGATTAGTTCCTTAGGCTAGAGACAATGAAATGGATGACGCTTAATTCCTTACTCCAGTCCACGAAAGAAGATGAGGAAGAAGAAACTAGATCTGAAACGAGCAAGGTAGAAGAACAACAATTGAAAGAAATACATAGCTTGCAAAAACTAATCTTTATTGATGAATAGAACACAATAACATAATAACACAAGAAAGATTACTTAGAAATCCCCTACAAAGATGATACAAAAGATGGAGACCCCCCCTGATTTTATAGGATAATGATGGGGTAGGATTCTCTCAAAAGAGGGGGCAAAAAGGGGGAACCTACATTTTGAAATTTTCAGATCTAGTCAATAGACTCTTGATTGTCTTTAATTATCTTGACCATGTAACTCTCTTAAATGTAGATTCTCACAGCAGAGATTTCGAACAAATTCCCGCTGTCCATAGAATTTAAAGTACATTCCAAAATATGATTTTACTATAGGCCTTTGAATTTTCTTTCCAAGTCATATTTGAACATTAAATTCCGCCTTGGGATGTGAGAGTTATGCCAATTTTGGTACAGGATATATATTTAAATCAGCACTACGGGAAAATTGAAATGCATCCTATCTTCATCGCTTCTTATCTTCAATAATTCCTGAAAATTGAGAGAAATCTCATAATAATTCATAAAATGAATATTGAGAGAATGAAAGTACAATTGATTTCTGAATTAAAATAAAATACCAAAAAAACTCTTGATTAATTATCCTAAATGATGCACAAATAAATGACGAATATGCATTCATCAAAATACCCTGGACTTGAATCTTTGCTTGTCCTCAAGTAAATTAAATTACAAATAAAGTCCAATTTATATTCCCAATATGTCATTCTTCACCCTTGTAACATCACTATATTCCTTTCCTCCAATTTTTGTCCAAGTGACCCAATCTCCTAGAACCACGCAGCATAAAGTTATATATTCCCTATCAAACAATTATCACATCTTGCTTCGAAAAATTAGATTTTGTAGAAAAATAGGCTTCATCTTACTTTCACTTTGACTCTCTCAATTTTTTTTTGTAAGCTTTTGTACAAGAACAAGACAAAATTGGGGGGGTGCAAAAATAGAGAAAGAAGTGATGAAAAAATATTGATCCCTCCTCTATATTCGACTGATATGAATTTGTGGAGTTGTGGCTACATTGGTCACAATTTTTTTTTCATGTGCACTTTTGGCATCTTTTGATGGTACGCCCCTTTGTGGGGTATGGAGTTTTTATTTTGGGAAGCATGCCACCCCAAACTTGATTTTTGTCCGGTGATGATTCTTTGCTTCTCTTTTTTAGAAAAAATAGAGGGAAGGAAGAGATGTTCTTGTGCTTATAACTTTAACATTTTTTATATATTTTTATCAGAGAGTGTCATTGCTCAAGTTAGAGTATTCATATAAATCACATCATACAAATTTTATAACAAGATAATCCATTGCTTAAATATAGGGAAAATTATGCTTGGTTCTGATTGATTCCTTATGACTTGCCACCTTTTCCAAGGAGTGATGTTATTTAGGGGTCTTAGGTGACACAGTGGTTTCATACATGGCAATTTGAAATAGATTTTGCAAAAAAAATTATTAAATTCAAGGGGGTAAAATGATAAACATCTATTCAAACTGGTTGACTAAGTAATGGCCTTTTTATAATAAAGGAAACTAAAACATGGCCGACTAGATAATGGCCATAAAAGAAGAAAATATAGAAGCAACTATATGCAAAACAAAGGAAAACAAAATGTTGAAAGGAAAAGATAATGGGGGAAAGTAGAAACATACCACCCACCTCCTCCTCAGACTTAGATTTTTTCTCATCCTGAGGTAAACCCAAATCCAAGACGGAGGGAAGAAAATTCATGGATTCACCAGGAGGCCCAGGTAGCTCAAAATATGTCCATCTGAAGGTAATGTTGATGATGGTTGGGGTTTGAATAGATGATCTTCATGGTACACCCAATGGATGGGTGGTCATGGAAGCTTGAAGAGGTTTTCTGAATAATGTTGCTTGTCACCTCGCAGTCCTTAGAGTAGGATCACATATCTTCCTTCAGCAATGAAAGTAGTGTTGGAGATGAATGTGGATTGGGGGAGATTGGCGGGTGCCAGTTGGGTAACAAATTTAGTGTCAGATTTGGCAGATCGGGAGGATGATCTAGCTCAAGTATCTTTTTTCTTCCTAGATCTACATGTAGTAGAGAGGGTGCCAGTATTGGAATAACTAGTTTGTTAGTTGAGTAAACAATCACATGGGGATGTATGTCTTCCTGGTGGATTATGCAACAAGGTGCATCTGAATCCTTTGCCCCATAAATGGAAGCTAGTGGATTTGGTGTGGACGACTCACAGATGGCATAATTATCATCATAATTATCAAAAATGATCAAGCCAGGTTGTTCCATCTCTATTGGGGAATTGTACATCTCTTCTTCATAAAAGATCCCGTCAACATGGATATCTATGGAGTCTTTGGGCTCCTTTAATATGATGGATGGGAGATCTGATTCCTTTATAGGACATGTTCCCAACTCAATGGGCTCAGAAAGGATCATCTCACAATATAACAGTGGAATGTAAGGTTCTTATGGTGGCGGAATCATCTCATCAGGTTCAACCAAATGTGAAAAAAGAGATGGTTGAGTGAGGGCATAGTGCTCTTGATGAGGAAGCCTTTCAAAAGAATTCATCAGCACATCTTGGGGAGGTGATGGTACATTGGTCATAATAGGCTAAACCAAGATGGGATGATTATTGTAAACATCCAAATATGGGCCAACAACTGAGAAAGGTGGTGGAGCCTTAGGTTGTTGGGACATTCTTTGAACCCACCAGTCTTTAACCTTTCTGTGAAAAGATTCTTGATTTATGAATTTGTCCCCATAGGCCTCCATCCACTCATTTTCTGGCTTATATGGATAGTCAGGACCCCATACAACTGCGGTCCTAGCTAAACAAAGTTCTTCATTTGCGACATCCTTAATTTCTTTAAAACACCTATCCATATCCTGATCAAGGTTGTGTGGAATCTCAGCTACTTCACATTGGACTTCTTCTAAGAGTGGTGGTTCATTATACAGAAAGGGTTCAAACAAAGAAGATTGGTCATTAATGTCAACTAGATTAACATCCACAATGGAAGTGATTGGTGGAGCTTCAGGTACTAGAGTTGGTTTTACTTGATTGAAGATGATATAATAATCATCATCATCATCGATTAAAATCATCCTTAGCCTCTCTAGCTCCAAATTAAAAAATGGTGGTGCAGAATCGGCATTCAGTGAGAGTCGCATACACAGTTAATATGACAGTTAATATTGAGTGCAGAAAAAATGGACTGTCAGAATGGAAACTCAGCAGAAAGAGGAGTAGCACTTCCAGAATGTTACTCGGAAGGCATAAAAAAAGAAAAAAAAAAGGTTTTCAAAAAAAAATTGGGGGTTCGAGAAAACAATCCATTGTCCCCGGTAATGGAGCCAAATTGTTGGGGCATCAAAGTGCACTACAATCACTAAGATAATTATCCTAGAGTTTAATCCTTTTTCTACCTTCCGATTAAGGTTAGTATATAAAGGGTCAATCCCAAAGGACAACGATTTTAAGATTGTTAACTCTAATCCCAAAGGTTTTTGAAGAAATTTTTATTTCTTTTTGGTATTTTTGTTTTTAGAACAGAAAGTAAATATTGGATTTGGGGTATGGTTGGTTATCACTAAAGCAAAAAAAAATATAAGCTAAATAGCACTAAATAAGAAATAATTTTCCTTGTCACAAGGAAAATGGAAATGATTGTTAGCACAAGAAAACTATTATAAAAGAAAGACTTGAATGTAAAGAGGATGGACCAAAATACAAGAATAAATCAAGAGATGGAGAATCGACGATTTAGGGGTTTTCACCACCTTAGCCTAGGCAAGAATAGACTAATCCTTTAAAATGATGATTACGATGAAGGCATGTGACTTAATAAAAATCCACAAAAGATGGACTCCACATGAGCCCATTGGTCCTGGTGCTCATGTTTCTTAGTCCATCATCCCAAGAGAGGAAGATTCACTATCATTTCAAAACCCCTATGCGATTGATTCTATTGTTCTAAATCTGGATTTCCGAGGTCATATCCATACAGATTAACATTCATTTCAAAACCCCTATGCGATTGATTCTATTGTTCTAAATCCAGATTTCCATGGTCATATCCATCTGGATTAACATGTGATCAAACCAATTAATTACTTTGATAGATTAACTATTATTAGAACCAAAAGCCATCTAGAAGTCATTAAAGGTTTATTCAATTTAAGCCATGGATAAGGGGTTGTTCTCCTTGCCTTGATAGAGAACTACTCACTCATTCTTGTGTTAAAAGGGGAGATGGAGGAAAGAAGTGTGCTAGCCATAGCCTAGACTTATCAAAGGATTAGTTCCTTAGGCTAGAGACAATGAAATGGCTGACACTTAATTCCTTGCTCCAGTCCATGGAAGAAGAAGAGGAAGAAGAAACTAGATCTAAAATGAATAAGGTAGAAGAACAACAATTGAAGGAAATACTTAGCTTACAAAAACTAATCTTTATTGATGAATAGAACACAATAGCATAAGAACACAATAAAGATTGCTTAGAAATCACGTACAAAGATGATACAAAAGATGATTTGAAAGATGGAAAACCACCCCTCCTTTCATAGAAGAAGGATGGGGTAGGATTCTTTCACAAGAGGGGTTAAAAAGGGGTGAACTGGCAGTTTGAAATTTTCAGATCTAGTCAATAGACTCTTGATTGTCTTTAATTATCTTGACAGTGTACCTCTCTTAAATGCAGATTTTCACATCAGCGATTTCGAGCGAATTCCCACTATCCAGAGAATTTAAAGTACACCCGAAAATATGATTTTACTATAGGCCTTTGAATTTCTTTTCCAAATCATATTTGAACAATAAATTCTACCTTGGGATGTGAGAGTTATGCCAATTTTCGTGCAGGATATATATTTAAATCAGCAATAAGGGAAAACTGAAATGCATCCTACCTTCATCTCTTCTTATCTTCAATAATTCCTAAAAATTGAGGGAAATCTCATAAGAATTCATAAAATGAATATTGAGAGAATGAAAGTACAATTGATTTCTGAATTAAAATAAAATTACCAAAAAACTCTTGATTAATTATCCTAAACGATGCAAAAATAAATGATGAATATGCATTTATCATGTGCCTCTTGCTTTCATTCAACTATTAAAAAAAATTGTTCTTCTTTTTTTTTGCATTTATTCTTCATAACCTTGAATTTTAAATTCACATGGAAAAAGAAATATGCATGCTATGGTGATATGTATGCAACTATATGAATTGTGTTGTGCAAGATAACATGGTGTGAAATATGGTTAATGTCTATGAATGCAATATATTTTTTCTCTTTTCAAATGCAAGCAAACTACCCAATATGTCCCTATTATTCTATGCAATGCAATCAAGGAAAACAGCTTGGAGTACTCAAGATTTTTTTTTTGAGGTGGTGAGTCAAAATGAATGGATGGACAAATGGAATCACACAACTAAGAGACAATGCCTTTCGTTATATTATGATGTGTCCCTCTAAATTGACATGTGTTAAGGGTGATCTAAAGGTTTATTTCATCTATATTCATTTAAGATCTCATTATGGTTTGGTAAGTTTAGGCTCAACATTTTCATCAATCACATTCTCAAGTTGATTTAGACTTTCATGTATGTAGTATGACCTAATGCTGACTAATTCAAACACTTCCTCAAAAGGTGTTGCAGAAGGATTTTGCATGTTAAGCTTTTAAGGACATGACCTTCATTTCATTAAACACCATGGATAATACAAAACATTCGAGACTGAAACCATGCAATTACTACTCCACAATTACACTAGATAGATGTGGATCCTACACTTGCACAACTAAAAACAAAACAAACAACTAAAATGGCAAATAAAAATTAAGATAAAGATTAAAAAAACTAGGATAGAATGTTGTTTCAGCACCCCCAAGCTTTAATATGACTATGTCCTCATAGTCAATACTCTCACCCAAGAGGTGGAACAGCGGTACCATGATTCAAAATGGTGGAGGTGGCATGTTTGGGTCGTGGGGGAGGAAACATCCCCTGGAAAGAGAGATTTGTAGGAGGCATCAGTTGTGGTTGTGGGTACTAACAAAGTATCCATGGTTCCAGTAATTGTCAAAGAAGGGATACTGGTATTGCTCCATCCTCTACAGGAGAATATGAACATTCTTTTGGTTGGCCAAGAGAAGGCATTCATTCTTGTAGATCGCCTACTAGTTTTCATACAACCGTCGTTGAATATCCCATACACTGGCTAAAGCCTCCTGGTGCTACTGTTGGCCAGTCTAAATCTGCTGCAGCATCCCATACATGCCCTGCATGTCATACGAGTCTTGCTCCTCTTGGGAAGGTGGTGGGGCCAAGGAAGTCAAGGCAGCATATGGGCGGGCCCGTTTGCATGGGACTGGTCTCCTGGTCATCAGGATGGTAGGCTCCACATCCTCAACATCATCATTGTTGCCACTATGCTCCTCGTCGTTGCCCTGAGCTACTGCTATGGGTGGATCTTGAGGTTCTCCCTCATTTAGTGGCCATCTGAGATGTTCCACCCCACACAGGTTGAAGACGGGATCGGGTAGCCTCTGTTCCTGAAATATGACATGGCGGTTGCAATGTGCATAAAGGATATTGTGGTGATACCTGAGAAGATGCTCCTTACGGAAATGAAGGAGGTCGAAATTTGTATTATCCTCTAATGGATTGAGGGTGGAAAGATCAAGGCACAGGTGAAGAGTTATATGGGTGATGAGATCCCCAAATAGGATGGGCGCCTTCCTTGTCACATTGTGCCTCACAGAAACCATATGGAGCAATAGAATGGCTCCAAAATTAACTATCTCCCCCTCCAATAGTTGGTACAGGAAGTAGAGGTCCTGCCTCTGGACCTTCCCTTATGCTTGCATGGATCTGGTGAAGATGTTGTTGATGCAGAGATGGTGCATCATACGAGAAAATGGATGCTCAATGTCAGTCACAGAACTGATGTGCCAGTTGATGCAAAATCCCACAGGCACCTCAGTCAGCTGCTCCCAGGCCAGGTCAAAGTCAAAGTCGGATGGCGCTGAGCATTCTAGGACATGAGCCCAATTGAAGATGTGATTGAATGCTCACAACGTAAGGGAGTAGTTTTTGTTGAATATGCTGGATCAAGGGCTCTAGAGGGGGGGTGAATAGAGTTTCACAAATCTCACAAAATGAATTAGACCACCAAATTATATTAAGTGCAGAAACTTAAACATATACAGCCAATTTGAGATCCTAACTAACATGCATAGCAAGGGTGAGAGACAAGGAAGGACATACACTTGGACAAATTGGTTTAGAGTGGTTCCACACTTCAAACTAGAAGTGAGTCAGTCCACTACCTAGAGGTGGTTAGGCTCTAGGACTTTGCAATCTTGATGATCTTATATTCATTCATAAGACTACAAGACAAAAACCACATTCATCTAAGGACTTAATACCTCAAGCAAGGATCTTCAACCTATCAAAGGAACTTACCCACTTGAACCAGGGAGTCTTCAACCTCCAATAAGGACTTACCCACTCCATCTTCAAGTCTTTGGCCTTCAAGGAATTACCTATCCTTCTTGAACGTCCGCCTTGCCTATCTCCTTCACTCGGAGATCTGGAACACCATGCTTTATTCAACCTTGAAGAACATCAACTCCTTCTCCTTCACTCGGAGAAGATCTTCAAGCCTTTTCTTCAATAAGGAAAGGGGGCAGGAAGATGGAGGTGGAGAGCTTTACATGGATACAAGGGGTAGATCTCTTACAAAAGATCCTAACTCACTCATACTCACAGATTTGACTTGATGGTAGAGAGAGAAAGGGGCTCAAAGGTGTGCAACACTCTCAACTAAGCAAGAACTAAGCATATATGGAATGAGCAACCTTGGAGTGAACTCCAAGTGGTCCAATTTATAGCTGGGGGTGCCCCTTTGAGTTGGGGAACACTTAGGATCGAATTATAGCCATTTTTACCCAAGGAAAAAGATCTACTATTGTCAAAATAAGTCACCAATGGTCGCAATCACTTTTTCTGCAATTTTTGTATAGTGCATTCGATCAAGATTCAATAAAGGTAACTCGACCAATTGGGTAAAAGACAAACCCAAATTTCAAACCATCGGTCGAATTTGTCCTGAGGAAACTCGATCGACCAATGAAAGTTGTGTTTGGTTAGTAACCCGATCGGTCGAGTTTTGTGAATGCACAACTCGACCGATGCACTCTTCAGAGAATTTATCCAGTGGATCGGTCAAGATTGTAACTCGACCGATTAGATGTCTATGATCAATTTTCTAAAGTGCATCAAAAGTGATTAAAACTTGGTGCAAAGTGTCCCAATCAATTTTCTCATCATCAATACAAGTGATTACAAAAATCTTCTAAGGTCATTTACATGGATTTCCTAAAAAGCACACTTGTATAGCTTTTGACTTGAACTATAGAAAATTAGGGCTTGGGAAATTTGATCCTTTTCATGTACCTAACACCTGAAATCAATCTTGAATACACATATTAGATACATATGAATAGAATGGTTAAGTCATTATCAAAATATGGACAATGTATAACCTCTAGGTCAACATTCTCTCCCTTTTTGACAATAACAAACCATTCCTCAAACATATTGAAAAGGATATAGAAATTATACATTTGCCTTGTGAATTAGGGGGACTTAAGGTGGGAACAATGTGAATTGCTCCCCCTCAATATATGCTTACTCTAACCTACTTAGTTAGTCTATCTACACAAAGCAGTTTTAACATACAAGTCCTATATGGTCCTTTGCAAGTCACATGATAAAACATAAAATGAACAAGAAAAGGATCTCATAAGCAATAAACAGAAGTTTGACAAGGAATAGCAATATGATTGAGTTTCAAGACATTGAAGTTCTCTCCCCCTCTTGACATTTTCAAAAAGTAGGGGGTAGAAGAGCATACAATCAGGTCTTCTCCAAACACAATCAAGAAGATAATCATGCATGCAATCTCATATCATATATCAACCAAAGACGAAAGAAATATACAATCATAGTCATAATCAAAATATGGTCAATTAAGGCACCAAATCAGAATATATAATAGAGCAAAGAGCAAGAGTGCACATAACATAGATTACAACTCAAAAGCATGTTCTCATAAAAGAAGCTACAAGCAAGAAGTGATGAAAAACTGAGGATAAAATAATACATCTCAGAGAATGTGCCCAGATGTTTCTAATACAAAATAGCCTAGAAAGATATATATGATCAGAAAACTAGACTAAAAACTAAGAGACAACTAGACATCTAGACTATCTATGTCCACAACATCATCATCATTAGCTCCAGGATCGTATCCCTCATCTCCATCTGAAGGTGAAGCAATAGTAGTGACTTCATCACCTGAATCACCACCAGAGCCATCACCATCATCAGAAGCATCCTCACTAACACCATCATCGTCGTCAGTAGTAGGTGTCTTAGCATCAGCCTAGTCAGGAATCTTCTCATTTGCAGGAGGACCAAAACCACGACCAGACCAACGAGCATTCTGCTCATCCCAAGTCATACTAAGAGCATAGAGCTCATTGGCCTGAGGGAAGGATGGAGCAGAATCGCCAAGACTGGAAAGTAGGGTGGCCAAGGGGCCAGCAGGCAACAGTAGGTACATGGGAGCATGACCATCAGCAGCAGAGGGTGGAGGAGCAACAATAGAAGGCTCGGGGTAGGGTAGTAATGATGATATGCATAGGAAGCATAATCACTATCGGGGAAAGGCTGGTAGGTGGGGTAGGGGTATGCACAGGACATGTTCATGTTAGACATGATTGAACATAAATCCTGGTGCAGGTGCTCCTGGACCTATTGGTTGTATGCATGTTGGTGCATCATGTAGTCCATAAGGGTTTCATTGGATACACAAAATGAGGCACAGCTAGGTCTAGGTGGTTGAAGAGAAAGAGCTCAGGCAGAGGAGGTAGGGGTTCTAGAGGTAGAGGCTGAGGGTGAAGCACTGGGTGTGGTGGAGGCAAAGATAGGTATGGACTTTTGAATCGTGGTTTCAAGATACACACACCTTTTCTGGCTAGCTTGTAATGGAAGTCAGAAAAGAGTGATTTCTTAGTAGCGAACTGAAACAAACCACAAATTAGGGCTGGATAGGGTGGATGGGTGCCTCAGGTGTTCTTACCGAAATCAAAATAGGTCATATGGTGTAGAATGTATCTTGACCATTTGACTCTGATATTCTCAAGAAAGAAATACATTATAACCGTAGTGTTCTCTACAATATTCATTTGATTTTTCTTTGGATGGATGTTGTGGTTGACCACTAAGGCTAATCTGAGATTGAGGGAGGAGGAGGGTAGGGTGCTCTTCTTTTTGTATGGAACATCAAGTTTCTTGAGATAGAGATGGATATCAGGAAGAGTGATCTCATTCTGCTTATAGAAACCCTCAGGATCCAAGAGGTCAAAATACTCATCGTAATCCTTGCGCCAGGTATCATTTTCATTATCTCCATAAAAGAAGACATTTAAGATATTCTCAGAGATTTTAAAATGCTTCCCGACGATCATGGAAGTTAGGATCACTTGAGTATTTGGTGGGGGTACAAGGGTGTCATAATTCCAACGCAAGTTAATGTAGAATTCATGAACTACTTTTGTGCTTGTCATTGAATTATGAAAGTAGTCACGTTCGACAGCTAGGGCAGATAGATGATGAATGTCTAGCAACTTAGCTACTTGTTCTATGACCACTTGATGCCTAGGGCTAGGCTCAAACAAATCTCTTAAAGGGAAAGGACTCTTGGGAAGAAGGTCCTTATATCTATTTATAGCTTCTATTGAGAGAAACAAGGTGTCATCAAAGAGAATCAAGCGGGAAGATGAAGAAGACGATGGAACATTGCTAGGGGTGGGTCTCTTTCTTCTATGGGAATCCATGGAGGCAAAAAGAAGGAGAAGAAGAGATCAAATGCACAAAGAAAGCCACAAAAACCATCCAAACACCAATGAAGAGAAAAAGGGGAGGTCTAGGGCCACCTATCTAGGTAGGGAAAGGGCTAGGATAGGGAAGGTAAGGGTTTGGGTACAAAGCTTAGGGATAGAAGAAGGGGAATCGGTCAGATATTCTCTAGTTGAGAGGGAGAATAGTCGGTCGAACCCAACTTAAGTTGGATTCATCCTGTTGATCGGTCGAGTTCTGAGAGTCAGAAACTCAACCGATTGGTCCATTTTAGAACAGCTCTCGGCCACAGATCGGTCGAGTTTGTCCTGGGGGAAACTCGACCGATGGTCAACCTGACCTAAAACCATCAAACTTAATTTCTAGCCATATGAATGCTAATTAAATTCATTTTTTGAGTCTATTATGTATATTGAACATACTTAGGCACATATCACTCATAATTGGGTACTATTTAGTGATAAAAAACTGAAATTTGAGAAATGCCCAAAAGCAAGTGAAACTAAGCATGTCAACAAGCAAAATTTGCAATTTTAGGCAAGCAAGGTGAGTAAAGCATGAGCAAGACATATAGGATAAAAGAAACTAGCTAGATAACATGTCAATATCATTTGAAGCAATTATGAGAAGTTTAGATCTAATAAAATTAAATTTCTCTCTAGCTAGAGGTTTAGTGAAAATGTCCGCCAACTGATTTTTCGTGTCCACATGCGTGATATCCTTTTTGGCAATGTGATCACAAAGGAAATGATGGCGAACCTCTATATGTTTAGCTCTACTAGTCAATATAGGATTATAAGAAATATTGATTGTACTAGTATTATCACAATAGATAGGAGAAGCATCAAAATGTATGTTAAAGTCTTGGAGCATTTGCTTCATCCATAGGTCCTGGGCACAACAACTCTCAGTTGTAATGTACTCAGCCTCGGTAGTTGATAATGCCACGGTGCTCTACTTCTTGGAAACCCAAGACACCAAGCATGGTCCTAGAAGGAAGCAAGTGCCACTTGTGCACTTTCTATGAACCAAACAACCTGCATAATCAACATCACTATATGTTATAAGAGTAAAGTCCCTTGACTTAGGGTACCATAGACCAAAGTTTTGAGTTTTGGCTAAGTACCTCAAAATCCTCTTAATAGTAATGAGATGTGATTTCCTAGGACTTGATTGAAAGTGAGCACACAAGCCAACACTAAACATAATATCAGGTCTAGAGGTAGTTAAATAAAGTAAACTTCCAACCATACCTCTATAGAGATTCTCATCTACCTTCTCACCTTCTTCATCTCTATCAAGTTTGGCGGTGTTGGACATGGGTGTGTCCATCGGCTTCATGTTCTCTATTCCAAAGTGTTTGAGTAGTTCATTGGTGTACTTGCCTTGGTTGATGAAGTTTCCATCTTTGGTTTGCTTGATGTGGAAACCAAGGAAGAAAGTAATCTCACCCATCATGCTCATCTCAAACTCACTCTATATAAGAGAACTAAACTCCTTGCAAAGATCAAGATTAGTTCTGCCAAATATGATATCACCAACATAAATTTGATTGAGAAGAAAATTACTAGAAGTGTGTTTTAGAAATAAAGTAGAATCGACTTTGCCCATGACATTGCCATTGTCTAACAAAAAGTTCTTTCATTTCTCATACCAAGCTCGAGGTGCTTGTTTGAGTCCATAGAGAGCTTTTTGTAGCAAATAAACATGGTTATGTAGCTTGTCATTTTCAAAGCATGGAGGTTGAGCAACAAATACTTCCTCCTCAATTGTACCATTTAAAAATGCACTTTTAACATCCATTTGATATAGTAAGAAATTTTAATAACTAGCAAAGGCAAGTGGCATTCTAATTGATTCAAGTCTAGCAACAGGAGCATAAGTGTCATCAAAATCAATACCTTCCTGCTGATTGTAGCCTTGTGCCACTAACCTTGCTTTGTTCTATACCACCTTGCCATTATCGTCAAGTTTGTTGCGGTATACCCACTTGGTGCCAATGATTTTTCTATCACTTGGTCTTGGCACTAGAGTCCACACACGATTCTTCTCAAATTGCTCTAGTTCCTCCTGCATGGCTAGGATCCACTCATCATATCCAAGAGCTTCCTTGATGTTCTTTGGCTCCAGCTGTGAGATGAAGGCATTGTCTGCTTGTTCTTTGTTGTAGGCAGCTCGTGTCTTCACCCTCTCAAATGGGTTGCCAATGATTAGCTCTTTGGGATGATTCTTTGCAGGCCAAGGAGTGGGATCCTTCTTCTCTTCATCTTCTACTTCAACCACCTACTTACCTTTTTTGTCGATGTTGAGATCTTTCAAGATAGGAATTAAGTCATCCGCAATATCATTATCAACAACATTCTTTCCAATAGCAGGGTTAGATTCAATAAACTTAACATTAATAGATTCTTCAATTTTAGACAGTTCAATATTGAAAACTCTAAAAGCCCTGCTTGTAGTGTTATAGCCTAGGAAGAAATACTTGTATGATTTTAGATCAAACTTGTCGAGAGAATCCTTCATGTTTAAAACAAAACAAGGACATCTGAAAATGTGAAAGAAGTCGATGCATGGCTTTCTACCCTGCCATAACTCATAGGGGGTTTTCTTCAAAGAAGGATGTGTAAAAACTTGGTTCTACACTAAGCAAGAGGTGCTAATGGATTCAACCCAAAGCTTCTTAGGAATGTCATATTCTAGAAGCATGGTCCTAGACATCTCCTTTAGTGACCTATTCTTTCTCTCTACTACCCCATTTTTTTAGGTGTACAAGAAGAAGAGAAATTGTGTGAGTAACCAAATGTTTCATAAAAACACTCAAAAATATCATTTTTAGACTCTCCCCCATGGTCACTATGGATAGAAACAATCAGGCAAGAAGCTTCATTTTCAACTCATTTACAAAAGCTTGAGAAAGCATCAAGAGTATCACTTTTCAAAATGAGAAAGAATGTCCAAGTATAGCGAGAGAAATCATCGACAATCACAAGACAATACTTGGAACCATGAAGCGTTTGAGTTCTTATAGGCCCGAATAAATCAATATGAAGAAGTTCAAGAGCTCTTTTGGTACTAAGGACTCCTTTGGATTTGAAGGAGGACTTGGTTTTCTTGCCTTGTGTACAAGGTTGGCATTCCTCATCCTTTTTAAAATTCAATTTGGGAAGTCCCCGAACCAACTCCTTTTTGCTGAATTTCTTCATTTGATGCATATTCACATGACCCAACCGGTGATGCCAAAGAGAAATATCATTTTTATCCACAACTAAGCATCTATCAAGTACGGGCTTTAGAGCATCAAGCACAATAACATAAAGATTACCATTTCTAGTTCCCTTATATATAAAATTGTAAGTGAGGGAATCTAGAAGCAAACATTCTAAAGAAGTAAATAGAACAAGATATCCATTATCACAAAGTTGGCTTACACTTATAAAGTTGTGATGTAGGACATCAATAAGCAAAACATTTTTAATACTTAGATCATTGCCTACATTACCCTCACCTATTACCTTACCCTTTTGTTGTCGTCGAAGGTCACCAGTCCTCCTTTCTTTTTCATGAATTTGTTGAAATGGCTGAGTTCACCTGTCATATGCTTTGAGAAGCCACTATCAACAATCCACCTTTGTTTGACCTACATAAAAGAAGGATTTCGGTACCCGAATCAAACTTTGGGATCTAGGGTTAGCTTGGGGACCCATTTCATCTTTGGGTTGGTCCCCTTTGGTTTGTAAGACCAATAAGTAGAGTAATGATCATCACATTTACAATGAACACATACAGAGCCAGAAGTCTCTCCATGGAAGAAAGGAGGTTCCACACTCTTATTCTTACCCTTACTCTTGTTCTTGTTCTTACCCTTGGGAGAAGTCCCATCATATCCTAAACCACTAGTACCAATTTGTTTGGTAGAGTGTTCTAGGACAGCATTAAGGAATTTCTTTCTTGTAAGAAACTATTGACAAGAAGCTCTTAATTTAGCATTATCATCACTAAGACTAATGATAGTAGAAGATAAGCTAGCAAGATCATCTCTAGCATGCAATAAATTGGCCTATAAACAGAGGGATTTAGTATGAAAAGAATCACGTTATAGAGCAGTGCTAGCTACTTCATTACTTTGCAAAATAGGTCTAGAGGATAGATCATTAACTTGAGCAAGCAACTTAGCATTTTCAGATTTAAGCAAAAGAATTTCTTTTTTATAAGCATGAGTTTCTTGCTTCCTAGCTTCATCAATGAGATTAAGTTCTACATTTTCAGTTAAAGAACATCTATCTCATCTTGAAATTTTTGGTTTTCTTCCTTAAGAGTAGCAATGGTCTTAAGGTAGACACCATTCTTAACTCCAACTCTATTATATTGGAGCTCAAGATCAATAAATTTCCCTTGCAAGGTATCAATACTATCAAGGTGCAGCTTTTCATTTTGATCAAGAATCTCAATCTTAGCATAAAGATCATCTATTATCTTTCCTAAACTTTTCTTTTTAGATTTTCATTTAGTAAAAGATGACCGGAGAGCATTAAGCATATCAATAAGAGTTTCTTTAGACAACTCATGAAAATTCACTTCACTTACCTCACTTACCTCACCTACATCATCACTTGTAGAGGCCATGAGAGTAAGGTGGAATTCTCCATCTTCGGAGCTAGAAGAACTTGAGGAAGACTCCTCCCAAGCTGCATGAGCTGCATCTTTACTTCTTCTTTCTTTCTTCTCCTTTCTCTTATATTTTCCTTCTTTCTTGTACTCCTTGTCCTTCTTGTGTCTACCTTATGGTGGATCTTCTTGGCCATAGGGCAGTCACTCTTGTAATGGCCTTTTTGGCCACATTCATAGAATCTAGGAGTTGATGAAGAAGGCTTCCCCTTGAAGTGTTTTCTCTTGGAGTAGTTAGCTTCATGCTCATTTGGGCCTTCATCTTCACTTGAGGAAGGAGTAGGGGACTTGAGAGAAAGTTGTTGTTGTCGAACCATCTCTTCAATTTGAGCTTTGAAGGTTGTGTTCTTGATCTTCTTGGACTCCTTCTCTTCTCTCTTTTCTTCTTGTTCTTGCTTATCAAGCCTTGGCTAATGAGCTTGAAGGTTTCCAACCAGCTCCTCAGTTGACAATTCACTAATATTGTACACTTCTTCAATGGATGTCACCTTGGGCTCCCATCTCTTTGGAAGAGATCTTAAGATCTTGGAGTTTATTGTGCCTTTTTCCATCACACTATCAAGGGTTTCCAATCTATTGATGATCACATTGAGCCTTGTGTACATGTCCATCACTCTTTCATTCTTGCCCATCTTGAAGTTCTCAAGTAGACCACCAAGCATGTAGATCTTGGCTTACTTCACTTGCTCCATTCCTTCATAGGTGACACATAGCTTGTTCCAGATTTCATGTGTGGTGTCCCAAGAGGAGATCCGGTTGAACTCATATGGGGTGAGGGCTGCATAAATGATGCTCACAACTTTGGCATTGAGCTGAGCTTGCTTCATTTGGAATTCTGTCCAAGTGAAGATTTCCCCCTTTGGATCTTCATACTTTAGATGCACCACCTTCCACATCTCATAGCTTACTCCTTGGAGATAGAACTGCATTCTTCTCTTCTAATAGAGGAAGTTGGTGCCATCAAAGACCGGTGGTTGCATGGAGAAGCTTCCCTCCAAGTTGAGAGATCCAAGTGCTAAATCACCCATCTTCTCCTACTTGTCGAAGTATCTTGGAGAAGACCTGCTCTGATACCACTTGTTGGATCAAGGACTCTAGAGGGGGGTGAATAGAGCTTCACAAATCTCACAAAATGAATTAGACCATCAAATTATATTAAGTGCATAAACTTAAACATACAGCCAATTTGAGATCCTAACTAACATGCAGAGCAAGGGTGAGAGACAAGGAAGGACATACACTTGGACAAAGTGGTTTAGAGTGGTTCCACACTTAAAACTAGAAGTGAGTCAGTCCACTAGCTAGAGGTGGTTAGGCTCTAGGACTTTGCAATCTTGATGCTCTTATATTCATTCATAAGATTACAAGACAAAAATCACATTCATCCAAGGACTTAATACCTCAAGCAAGGATCTTCAACCTACTAAAGGAACTTACCCACTTGAACTAGGGAGTCTTTAGCCTTCAATAAGGACTTACCCACTCCATCTTCAAGTCTTTGGCCTTCAAGGAATTATATAATCTTCTTGAATGTCTGCCTTGCCTATCTCCTTCACTTAGAGATCTGGAACACCATGCTTTATTCAACCTTGAAGAACAGCAACTCCTTATCCTTCACTCGAAAAAGATCTTCAAGCCTTTTCTTCAATAAGGAAAGGGGGTAGTAAGATGGAGGTGGAGAGATTTACATGGATACAAGGGGTAGCTCTCTTACAACATATCCTAACTCACTCATACTCACAGATTTGACTTGATGGTAGAGAGAGAAAGGGGCTCAAAGGTGTGCAACACTCTCAACTAAGCAAGAACCAAGCATATATGGAATGAGCAACCTTGGAATGAACTCCAAGTTGTCCTATTTATAGCTGGGGGTGCCCCTTTGAGTTGGGGAACACTTAGGGTCAAATTATAGCCATTTTTTCCAAAGCAACGAATCTATTTCGTCCAAATAAGTCACCAACGATCACAATCACTTTTTCTGCAATTTTTGTACAGTGCATTCGGTCAAGATTCAATAAAGGTAACTCGGCCAATTGGGTAAAAGAAAAACCCAAATTTTAAACCATCGGTCGAGTTTATCATGAGGAAACTCGACCGACTAATGAAAGTTGTGTTTGGTCAGTAACCCGATCAGTCGAGTTCTATGAATGCACAACTCGACCGATGCACTCTTCAGAGAATTGATCCAGTGGATCGGTCGAGATTGTAACTCAACCGATTAGCTTCATGTGATCAATTTTTTAAAGTGCATCAAAAGTGATTAAAACTTGGTGCAAAGTGTCCCAATCAATTTTCTCATCTTAGTTACAAGTCATATCATCAATACAAGTAATTACAAAAATCTTCTAAGCGCATTTACATGGATTTCCTATAAAGCACACTTGTATAGCTTTTGACTTGAACTGTAGCAAATTAGGGCTTGAGCAGTTTGATCCTTTTAATGTACCTAACACCTGAAATCAATCTTGAATACACATATTAGATACATATGAATGGAATGGTTAAGTCATTATCAAAATGTGAATAATGTATAACCTCAAGGTCAACAGAATAGGCAAAAGTTGACCTTGCCCTCCCACCATTCACCTCCTATCTTCTACTCGGGGACGATGAGGATGTCCAGTGATGCCAAGAACTCCAAGACCAAGTCTAGGTAGGTATTCCAATCACTAAAGAAGGTATTATCTCCCTCCATGGCTTATTGCTAACATACCCAATGCATGTTCTCTGTGAAGCCCACCATCTCGATCAACGTGCGATCATAGTATCTTGTCAGGATGACTTCCCTGGTCTGCAACTCCTCATAGAGCTTCCTTATCTCTGTGGATGGGTGTTATATTTGTGTTGGTCGGGGGACCAACTCACCCTGCGGAGGAACAACTCCTCTCCTAGGAGCCATGGCATGGAAGTAAGAATGCGGTTAAGAAAATAGAGCTCGGGGAAGACTGTAGGTGCCTTGTGTAGCCTTGCTCTGAAATGTAGGAGGAGTGGGAGTTGAGAGTGTGAAGAAAATGGCTCCACCACCCCTCCTAATATACCTGACCGTGACAGAGTCAGTACCACTGACTTTCTGAGTCAGTGGTATCGATTTGTCTTGCACAATATGAGGCTCGATTGCATTGATGACAGACAATTTCCTGACATATTTGATGTGGATCGGCTCAGGTCGGTAGTACCTACAGCTTATCGGTGGTACCGACTTATGTCGCGGATCGGTTCCACAAACTACTAGATTAAGTGTGTCATGGTTGTTGGATCTCGATTGCCCCGATTGATGATGTGGTCATTGGTAGTACCAACTTCAAGAGTCGATAGTACCGATTTTTGGGATTGGTTGTTGCTTTTGAGTTTTTGGGCTCAGTATACCAAACTTGGGTGCACCCAAAAGTCAGTACCACTGATTGAAATTGTCAGTGGTACCAATTCCTTGTCAGTTAAACTTTAAAAAATCTTCAGAAACTCAGTGGTACCAACACTGGGGGTTAGTAGCACTGAGTTTTTTTTGTTATCCTGTCCAAAACGCTGACCTCTTCTTAGTGCCACCTCGATGGTACTGACTTTTATGCCTTGTACACTCCACAAAATGAGTCAAGGTACCTTTTTTACAGAAATCAAATTAAATTGCTAACTAAAAATGAAAAATGAGCATAAAATAAAGAAAATAAAGGTTGGGTTGCCTCCCAACAAGCATCATTGTGTAACATCCTAGACTAGACGGTCCTTATAGCAATAAATCGATGGAATGGGGAAAAGTTACACCTCCTCTATCTAGGGCTCTATCTCACCTTCATAATAGTACTTAAGTCATTGGTCATTTACAAGGAACGACCTATTCTCATCTACAATGTTCACAACACCATGGGGAAGAATTTGTCAATCACAAATGGTCCACTCCACCTGGACCTTAGCTTTCCTGGATGCAATCTCAGCCTAGAATTAAAAAGGACTTTCTGACCAGGGAGAAACACCCTATTTAGAATATGTCTATCATGAAATTTCTTCATCCTTTCCTTATATATCCTAGAGCTTTCATAAGCGTCCATCCTCAACTCATCTAATTCATTTAGTTCCATAAACCTCTTCCTACCTACTTCATCAATGTTGAAGTTTAGTTTCTTCAAAGCCCATCTGGCTTTGTGTTCAAGCTCTACAGGTAGGTGGCATGCACGGCCATAGATCAGCCTAAAAGGTGTTGTTCTTATTGGAGATTTGTAAGTTGTTCTATAGGCCCAGAGTGCATCATTTAGCACATAACTCCAGTTCATCTTTTTGGTTGAGAGAGTCCTTTCAAAAATTTTCTTAAATTCCCTATTTGACACCTCAACCTATCCTTGAGTCAGTGGGTGATATGGAGTACCCACTCGGTGTTTCACCCCATATTTTCTCAAAAGAGTTCCAAACTGCCTATCTATACAGTAGTCGATGTTTTATCACTTGAAAACATAAATGATGAGTAGATGTTTTGTAGTTATTTAAGGTGTTCATTATCCCCCTTATGAGGGAATGGATTAATGTTGACTAGTACACCTCCCTAGAGCACACGGTGTACGGGAAGTTTCCGTGGAGTACTCGGTACACTGGGATGGGCCCAATATATATGTTTTGGTATCAATCCACCTTGATAATGCAACTCATCTAGAAAAGTGACAAAAAAGTGGCGTATTTTGCTTAATCAAGAAATGTTTCTATGATCTTCCTTCTTTCTTTTTGTAAATCTTTTCAAATTATGAAAACCACAAATATATGTATCTTTCTATCCATGTACACAACACATTGTGTTGATTCGTTGTTTCACATATGTTTTAGGTTCAGAGCTAGCATGGGATTAAAGAACATGAAGTGAGAAAGTTGTACAATTTGTACCTATTGTGTAGATCATGATTAGCATACATGTTCATAGACTTGTAAAATCCTCCATTTAATTTGTAAATGTAAGTTGTAATAATTCATTTGTAAAGTACATATTGAATTTTGATAATGTTATGGTGTATGTATATTTTTGTACGTTCATGTATGTGTATTATGCTTCCGTATCGCTCTATGAAACAATTAGTTAACATTTTCGGGTTTGTCCTCTCGGGCCTTCTAAGTCTCGTGATGGCAGAATCTGGGGATGTTATAGTTGGTATCAGAGCATGAACAATAGCTACACCTAACAATTGCTCACCATGAAATATAAAAACTAAATCTCACCTTTCACATTAAACCCTAGAAACTTAGCAAGTTGTTCTATAGGAATAAGGTTTGACTTAGCCTCTAAGTTAGATCCTAGATGTTCTAGAACTAGGTATAGATAAGTGTGTGAAACCATTTCCATATAGAGATCATATGTATTGGGTAGCTACACTAATCTACACCATGTTCTCACCATTTCACTAGGTGACATGGCACTGGACTATCTACTGTGTGTGGGACACTCGTTTGCTGATTTGGTTTTATTTCCCAATCGGCTTGAGCCTCAACAGTTTTCTCTGACATCTTCTTTCTCGGAGAAAAAAATATAATATTTTATTATATATATGTAAATATAAAAATGTGTCCCTCACACTGGAGAGTAGTTAGTGTTCATGTGACCTAAGTGAAAGGGAGTGACATCAGTCTAGAAGAGAGAGTAGTCTAGATCTGGAGCCTTATCAGATGTTTGACAGTTAGAGTAGATGATATAAGCAAGGATGATTAATATAATTTTGATACTAATGATATATGTTGTGTTATAATGGTTCAAGTTGTATATTAGTTCTGATCCATTTCAAAGAAATATGAGCTAAGTCTTGATAATGAAAGTATGTAGGTTTTTCCACTTAAGATGAGCTAAGTTTAAGATAAAGTTGAATATGCATGATCCTCAAGCTCTTTTACAAAGGAGGACATCTATTGTTAGGACAAGATATGTGGTGAACTCTATAGAGAGTGAGACCCACAAGGAGAGGGTCGTAGGACCTACCCTGAGATATATGTGAAATTATGTGTCCTAATTTGGGTTACTCCTAAGTAGATGAGCTGAGTCCTTTGCATGATTCAATCCTATATGTGAGAGTTGGATAAAAATGATGGGTAGGCGACTCATAATGAGAAAACAATCCTTTTGATTGATTTAAGTCCTAGCTTGAGTGACATATGTGTGTGAATCTCATCATTAGCTGTAAGTGAGGTAATATATGAACTCTAGTTCTAAGAGAAAAATGCTTTGTGCATAAGATACTCATGAATGTTGCTCCTTCCACTTAACCTTCTTTATATATGATACTAGAAACCTCACTTGATCTATATAGATGATTTATTTATGAGGAGTCACTCATGTAAGAATGGCCTAATATTTTCTATATTCCCTTCCTATATCATACATGTAATATCCAAATTTGAAATCATGATAAGATGTCTTAGTATATTCTCTCTCCCTCTATATCCTACATGAAAGATATAAGTCTCAAATCATGAGGTAGACATAATGATATATTTGGATCATAGGTTACATGATAAAAAAATATAGTTTTTAACCTCAATCTTTCTTAATCTATGCTTCTAAGTTTGAGGATAACTCTCACACAATAGGGTGAAACCCTAATATGTAAATATGAAAATAATCCCCTCTAATGTTGAAATACTAGTATGATGTTGATCATAAACCACACTAATGTTGTTAAGCCTGATAATTCTAGTAAATGATGGCATGAAAATTTGACATCACCACATGCTTAATTGGGTGAAGAATGAATCCTTGAGTAGTACATTCTTAACTTCATATTATGACTAAGACATTAAGTGATGCTACAATTCCTTAAAAAAATAATGCTTTCATCTATATAAGGTGGGGTGGGTACACCCTAAATACTCTAAATCTTAGGATCACCACCTAGGGTGCATGTAGAACTATGTCAACTTTGGAACCTAGAAGTGGTGACCTATATGAAGTTGGACTTTATGATAATCACTTAAATATGAGATTAGTTGAATTTTGAGGAAGAAGTTCCTTATAAGGTAGGGTGAATGTGATGACCCTGAATTTTAGGTTTCTGAAACCTAAGGTAGCATTTGAGGACCATGAAATCTATATTGATGGTTGATACCAAATTGATGAATTGGCTATCCAATGATGAACTCTAAACACAACTAGGGGTTGATTGGAGATATGATGTATAATTTTGACATCTAATTGAGTTCAATTGGGATGTAAGACTTTTGCTAACTAATTAAATATTTATGAGATTAAACATCCATCTAGTGATATGTTTGGATTTGAATATTATATAGTGAACTTTTAGATATAGATAACAACCATACTAATTGGATTGAACTTGTTTGATGAAGAATTGAGGATTGATTGATCTGTATTCAAGGTTTTCACAACTATTTCTAAGTTTATGGAAGAATTATTTGATAGCACGAACAAGAATTGTGGTATCAAACTTGTCGAGAAATTAGATTACTTTCAAAGGATCCAATGCTTACATTTTTATATCATATGGCTTAGCTACTTGAAAGATACCTAGACTTGAATATTGTAGATTGAATGCTTGAAGTATGATTGATTTATATGAGTCTTTTTACCATACTACAAACCAAGCCACAAATATTTGTACACGTCTATTAACTGAAGTTATGGGGACATGCTATGACTTTAGAGGAGGTTGAACCATCTTGACCTCGTCTTCCACCTCCGCAAAGAAGGGAGCATCTAAACTGACTCCAAAAGGAAATATTTGTAATGAGACTCACCCAAAAACTCAGGTCTAATCATAAGTTCCATTTATTGAAAACTCAACGCATGGTTTAGGAGATACAGATGAACCGATCGGCCCCTGTCTTTGAGGATATGGGCAAGGCGAGGGAGTTTAACCCCGACCCTCTACTCCTCTCTTCATTGCTAATCCTATCCAAAAACCACAAGACCTGCATGGAGGTGTATAGAGTCGCCAGTCAAAGGAAATCTGACTGACAAAACCATGGCCAAGCTCACCACCATCAGCTAGATATGCCAACCTCAGGGACCGCTTAGCAGGCATCCCTACTGCCTATGAAGACCAGCATCAAGGTGCAACACAGGAGGCGGAGCTCCCTGAGACATTTAGGAAGATGAAAAAAGTTGTAACGCCAGACAACCATGGGGGTTATGAGCTCTAAGAGTCCCAATGCTTCTTGCCGATGGCGACAGCCTATATAGGGAAGATGATGGGCATTGAGTACAACCTAGGCAGAAATTGCAGAATGCTCTGATACCCTAGGCCATCATGAATGTGATGGTTGTCAGAGGATGATTCCTTCTCCCTCTTCCCTGCCATCACCGTGGTGACACCAGGCATCATCATATAGTCTGTGAGCGAGAGCCAACTCTGGGCAACCCCACCATGGCCGTACGTGAAGTAGAAGGAAAACAACACGATTTGGGGATTGTGAAGAGAGAGAAATAAGAGTAGGTGACCCATTCGGAGGTTCCAAGCACACCTACAGGGGATATAAGGCCCTGTCTATGGCTCGCACTGGCCAACAAGAAGGCATGGTGGTGGAAACTTCATGCCCAGGTCAGGACACACGCGACAGAGTCGGGAGAGAGGAGTTGGGGACGGCTTGTTGTTGGGGCATTCCCAATGGAGGTGGATGCCCTCTTGGCGAGTGAAGGATAGGGTAGAACCCTCTCTGGACACCATAGCCCAAGCCTCAGTGGGGCTGCACTCACGCCAGAGAACAGTACAGGTGGTGCCCAAATGGAGAATGGAGCTGGAGGCTTCATGCTCAAACTAGGGGAATCCCAATCAGGGCAAATCGGGAAGAGAGAGTGGAGGTGCCAGACCGGTTAGCTAAACTAGTCAGCAGGCCCTGAGTCGTGCCCCCACTCTGATGGCTAGTGTGGGCCAATCCCAGACTTCCACCCTTAGTGATGGACCCCACAGATCAAGGTAAATATCTCAATTTAACTACATATCCTAGAAAATACATTAAAAATGGCTCTAATGTCCTATAAATCCCCCAAAAATACCCTTGGATTCAGAACAATGCCCTATTCATGATGAAACCCTTAGATCAGACCTTTGAATCATTATTATTGCTAGTTTTTAATTTACAAGATGACGGCTTTGTTAGGATATATTAAATGTAATAAATGATATTTATTGACATAAATTCTAAGAAATTTTATTCCATACCCTAATATCATGTAGAGACAATATGTTGAACCTGATCAGAATTATATTGCCAAAATATTAGGTCTTTCTCCATTAATGACTTATAAGATGCTTTTCATCTCATAATAATTTTAGAAAATATATAAATCATTAGAAAAAATATGAAAATTGTATCAGACCCTTAGTATGACTTATTTATCAGTATAAAAATATTGGAAACTCATTTAGGGCTAGTTCAACCTAGATTTGGCCAAACCCTAATTTGGACCTAAATACCATTAATAATGGTGAACCTTATATTAATGACGATTAATTGTTATTAATCAGGTGATGACCAGAGATGTAGATGATCCAAAATATAAATATGAATCTCTAAACTCAGGTACATGGCTTTTATTTAAGTATATGACTATGGTTTTCTTGCTTGCAATCATGATATGTATGTATACTCTCTTCTATTTGCAAATATTGGATGTAGTATTGTTATATAGTACTCTATGTTTTATCACTTGAAAACATAAATGATGAGTAGATGTTTTATAGTTATTTAAGGTGTTCATTATCGCCCTTATGAGGGAATGGATTAATGTTGACTAGTACACCTCTCTAGAGCACACGGTGTATGGGGAATTTCCCTAGAGTACTCAGTACACAGGGATGGGCCCAATATATATGTTTTGGTACTAGTCCACCTTGATAATGCAACTCATCTAGAAAAGTGACAAAAATGGCGTATTTTGCTTAATCAAGAAATGTTTCTAAGATCTTCCTTCTTTCTTTTTGTAAATCTTTTCAAATTATGAAAACCATAAATATATGTATCTTTCTACCCATGTACACAACACATTGTGTTGATTCGTTGTTTCACGTATGTTTTAGGTTTAGAGCTAGCATGGGATTAAAGAACATGAAGTGAGCAAGTTGTATAAGTTGTACCTATTGTGTAGATCCTAATTAGCATACATGTTCATAGACTTGTAAAATCCTCCATTTAATATGTAAATGTAAGTTTTAATAATTCATTTGTAAAGTACATATTGAATGTTGAGAATGTTATGGTGTATGTCTATTGTTGTACGTTCATGTATGTGTATTATGCTTCCGCATCACTCTCTGAAACAATTAGTTAACATTTTCGGGTTTGTCCTTCGGTCCTTCTAAGTCTCAGGATGACAGAATCCGGGGACATTACAACAACTCCTTCATATACAAGGAATCACCATAGCTAAGAACTTGGTGAAGAAGAAAAGAAAGGAATATCATAACCCTAGATCCATGCTTTAATCCAAGGTTGAAGATGATCATGGCCTCACCTTAGGGTTAAGACTTGAGCTCCTTCTTGCTCCTTAGCACCATGCATGATACCTCACTACTTATGCACGATATGCCCTCACTTGTTTCCGATATCCCTTTCACTTGTAGCCAATATCACTCCACTATGGCTGATATCAACTTGCTATGGCTGATATCACTTGCTATAGCTGATATCACTTGTTATGGCCGATACCAAGGCCCTATGCACAATACCACTTCATTTATGAACGATATAAAGACTCTATGCAAAATATATAAGATCAAAGAGGTGGTAGGATTCGAAAATTTTCACTAAGGGGTGAAAGGAAGGGTATATATATAGTTGAGGTTCATGGGAGAGAGTGTAAGAGGTGTCATCACCTTACTACTAGAAGGTGCCACATGGCCATGCATGGATTGACACATGTACTTGCATGCATTACATATTTATCTTGTCATGCAAACTTAAAACTTGAGGATAATGCAAGGGATAAGGTTCGGCCCCCTTTGTTATCTTATAGGACAAGCCACTTCCACTCACATTATTATATTCACAATTCAATGCAACCTTTCCCAAGGAACGTTGCAACCGATATCCATTGCATTATTGAGGTGCTTAGCTCGTTTTTGCAAAGTCAAAGAGTTTACAACACAATATGGGGGTCTACTCTTTGGCTCCTTTTCTGATAGGGACTCCCATATAACACTACAACTTGATACGCTCAATACAAGCTCAAATTAGGGTTTCCATTCAACCCCTTTCTTGGTCTTTTCATCACCAAGAATACTACCACTCATAAATGATTCAAACATGGTGTCTCATTCTTTATATCTCCTCTAAATTATACATAGAAGAATTAGGGACACTATAGAGGTGGTAATTTGCATATCAACCCTACATTTTGGGTAAATTACAATTTGTACCAAAATTGGTGCATAAGGCACTAGCATTATTCAAACAAGTTCAAACTTGTAATTTAGGCTTTCTACAAGCCACCACTTAGCATCATTCTCTTTATTATGATGATAAAACACTTAAGGAACGTTCAACATGTGACATACTGCAATATAACCCCTCATCTTGGGTAAATTGCACTTTGGTCCAAAATAAAGGAACATTGCTCAAACAACATTCAATCAGGACCAAACTTTGAACATAAGTGTGTCACATGATAAAAAAATACCTTAGAGGATTATATTAAATCTCTAAGCAACTTACTTAACCAAAACAAATAGGGTTACCTCACAACCCAGGTCAGGGTCATTACAAGTTATAAACCCCTAACAAGGATTTCATCCCCAAAATCCCAGATGAAGGAAGACAATTGTCATTCATGTATCATATCATCAAGTCTTCACATATCATCTTGATGTCATGGAGATGCCATAGAACTTTGACCACCACACATTCCTTTCATTAAATATCATCATAAGATCTGTCACACATGACACATACTCAGTTGTCCTATCCATTACTAACTGTGGATTCAATTCTGCGTCAGGTAACACTTTCAAAGTCAGAGAAGTACTATTCATATTTCAAATAATTCTAGTGCCAAACCTTATTGACTCACTTTTTCTTAAGTGATAAGATTCTTGACCTTGGGAGTCTTCCATACTCCTCACTTAGTTTAGCATTTCAAATCCAAGGAAAGGCCATAGTTACGTTCTGTCACCCACTTAGAACTACAAGTCTTATCATACATCTACTGTGCCACTCTAATCTGTATACACAACACTAAACGTTCTTATGACTTGTACTAACTATCTTTCTAGTTGTACATTCTCTTGTCATAAGGAGAGGCCACTTATCAAAGGAAAACAATCCCAGAGGTAACTCTAGATGTTATATGTATAAGCTGCCTCAACAAATCTAGATAGAAATATTCTAAGGAATTATTTTTAGCTTGATAAGATTTTCCCAAGAAGATCTTACAACTATTTCTTCAACTCATACATCTTTTTTGATGGCATGTTTATGCGGAGCATAAACCCCTAACATATGATGTCCGTACTATAGGTACATAACTAGACTGATCCCAAAGTTAGTCCTTCTAAGTAGCCAAACATTAATAATCTTATCAGAAGTCATGTTCTCACTTTCCCATACCACCTGACACTTATTGGATACCAAAATTCCTTACCTTGGTATCTGTCACATGTGTCGAAATCACATCACATTCCCACCATTTCCATCTCTCTATTGTTAATACCAAAGTCAGACATACAAATGGATCTTTCATTTATCTTGGGACATTATATATTACACATATCTTTATCTTGGAACCAAAGTCCAAGACGAACTGATACTTTTCTTAGTATCCATCAATACAACACTTCTATCTCATGCACATCAGGTGTCATAAGACTCACTTGATTGCCATGCCCTTGAAAGGAAATAACATAAAGAAACATATTCCTTTTATCACCCCATCATTACCCAGGGTTGTTCATCAAAGAGGAGACAATATCATCTCCTAAGATTATTGCATGAACTTTCAACTGTTCATGAGTCATTTACTCTTATTTCATCCTCAGTTCCTTTCCATTCGCATAGTAATTATATGGATGACTACATATCATCATTCCTTTCTTTGATATTGTCTAACATGTTATGAACATTTTGTGATTTTATCACATTTCCCATTTTCACATTATGGAAAAGATCTTTACTATTCACACAAAATTTATCATATAGGGATCATCTCCCTTGTTCTCTTTCTCTTATCATGAGGATTATACTTTTTACTACCTCATACGCACATATTGATCTGAGATCATCTCAGATTCTATTTTATTGCGCTTCGGATATGATAAAATATTTGTGCCATATTTCCAATTTTGTTATGCTCACTAGATTGTCTCAAAATGACTGCTTGATCAAAGTAATTAGAAAGATAACAATCTAAGACTTCCATACTTACCTTATCTTCAATAGTTGAATACCTGGCCAGGGTATACAATGCCTGAGATTAGGTAGTATGCACTTTGTTTACTATCATATTCCTTACTTTTCATATTATCAAAAACATAGAACTTAGTATCCTTGGATTTTCTCCAAGCATCACCTTTACACCTCATCCTCTTTCACACAGATAAGAGCAATTGTAAAGCATTTAAAAGAATATTGAAAAGAATATAAATTCTAGTTCTCATCATTTCTTCCATGTGTTCCCATAGGGCAATCAATAGGGAAGTCAATAACAGCAATCCTTCTTATGATTATCAGATAAAATCAAGAGAAGGCATATCAAAATGAAAAAGATTTATCTGACTGTTACCCCTCGCGGTCATCTACCACTTTAGGTTGACTCAACACATAGAGTCTAGTTGTTTCATGTTGTTGCTTTTTCCTTTTTAAACTATTGGGTTGTAACTTTCATAATCCATGTCGAGTCTACCTCGCTTATTGGGACATTTCCTCCCTTCTTTTTAAACAAAAGATTTTAGTATGCTCAACATGTCCATATCTATAACATGTCTTATCCTTGTACCATTGTCTTATTGGTATTATTACCGATGTAGAAGCTAAGCCAGAAGTTCTTACATGTGGAAGGTTAGGACCTTTTCCTTTACTTAACGACTACTGCCCTGATACACTAGGCATTTATTGCACTTTTGGCACCAAAAACTTTTGGTTTTTTAAAACAACTAGGAGAATGTCTCTAGAATTGTAGATACCTTTCCTTAATTCTCAGATTATTGCCCCTCCTTGGGCATTACCATCACAGATGTACTATCTGTCTATACTTATGGCAGAGTCTATTTTCTTGCCATATGTTAATCCTTCCCACATTTTTCACTGTTCCAACATGACTATGTCATTCAGGAACCCTTTCAGAACCCAAAGTTTTTGCATTGAGGACTGGTAACCTAGCTTGTAGTGCTAGTATCCAGTCCACTATATGCATTCACTATTGTCCTAACCTGCCCAACAAGAGCATAAAAAGTAGGATTCTCTATCCTAATTGGGTCAAGATGGGAATTCTCAGGCACTAGTTCTTCTCTTGCCTGATCCCTTGTACCCTCTCCTGGTGCAACAACATTGCTCTTAGCAACGTGTTCCTTGTGTTCTCTAGTCATTTTTAAACTTCCTCCTTTCTTCTTCATAAGCAGAAGCACTATAGGGTATATTGGATGACACTAGAACAGACTCAACACCTTAGTCCTATGTCTTTGTAGACTTAGTGAACCTTAAGCTTTGATACCAAACTTGTAATGACCGCCACCAAACTGACAGCCAAATTGTTACTAAATATGCAGAATAAATATAAATAGCGGATTAACAAAAATCACTATATAAATAGGACAAAGTAATCTCTTTGCTTTAAGTAAAATGATGCATCTACCCATGGTAGAGTAATAAACCATCTACCTACTTTACAAGGAATGTAAATAAACATAAATAACATCCATCAAGCTAAGATATATAACTGAACTGCGCATCAAACAATGTCATCTGTATTCAATCCTTAAGAAAATATGCTACACAGTTGATCATATTTTACAATCACATGTATGCCCTAAGGAGATGAGGTATACTACTCATACTCCAACCGACCACGGCTACGTAAAGCATCGGTACCATACAAGGTCAGTGGAAGAGCCAACTGCCATGACCTCACTTGTCTCAGTCAGTGCGAGACCACTAGCAGGACATCTCGTGACAACTGCAATTAGCTTACCAAGGTATACTGGTATCTTCACTATAGAGCTACAGCCGCAGCATGCACTCTCTTCAAGGAGATTTCAGTTATCCATCCCTAACATTCATCATCATCGGGAGATTATGATACATCCATCCCAGAATTATAATGAAGGAGATCTCACATCAATCCCTCATTAAGACGTCTAGATATTAGTGCCCATCGCCCCCACATATTCAAAAATATGCGGTCCAGGAGATCCCGTGGGAAAACATGTTTCACCATTCAACAGCTGCTGACGCTGATGGATCTATGGTTAGGGCACTACATGATGAGATTCCACTTGATTAATTAAGTGTATTACAATATCTTTTAGCATCAATTAGGTTTCAAACATAAAATTATTATAACAGATGCAACAAAGAAAGGTGTAATACATCTATCAAGTACCTTTCTAATCTTTAGAACACACTGAGACTTCCCAACAGAAAGAATTTGGAAGAACATCACTGAGACTTCCCAACAGAAGATTATGTGGCTAGTCATAGGGGATTTCAACAACATAAGGAGATCTGATGAGAAAGTTGGAGGTAATAGAGTCCCTGAGAGGATTCTAGCTTCGTTCAACAATATGGTTGAGGAAAGTGGGTAGACTGAACTTAACAGAATCAGTGACAAGACCACCTGGTCTAACATGTAGGAAAATAGGAGAAGAATAGCGAGTGCTATTGACAGGGGCTTGGTGAATGAGCCCTGGATGAGTGTCTGGCCAACGTCGTACATCAAGGTGGATCTAACCCTCTTAGTGACCATGCTTGGATGAAGATTGATTTGGTAGACAAATTGAAAATTAAAAGACATTCCCATTTTTTGAATTGGTGGTGTGATTGGCCCGGATTCAAGGAAGTAGTGGAAGCTAGCTGGGGAACCAAAGTTGAAGGGAATGATCTGTTCAAAACTTTGAAAAAGATACAGAATATGAAGAAAGCTCTTAAGAAGTGGAGTAAAGAGAAAGTTAACCTCAAGAACCTTCTCTACAAGGTTGAACAAGACTACCAGCATACCATGAATAGTATTTGGAATGATCCTTTAAATGAAGATATAATAATAGAAGAGACAAAAGTTGAGGAGAGACTGCTGAAGCTAAAGAAAGTTGAGGAAGTGTACTATTGGCAGAGGAGCCGGATGGACTGGCTGAAAGACGGAGATCGCAACACCAAAGTTTATCACAGAGTAGTTGAGAAGAAAGAGATGAGAGAAGTTATTCATGAGATGATCAATGAATGTGGACAAGTGGTAAACAGCAGAGAGGACATTGCCTTAAATGCTATCAACTATTTCAAAGATTTGTATAATAATGTCGAGAACAATGCTCACAGCCTTGATGAGATGTTACTGGAAAGAAGGGTGGATGAAACAACTAATGAGATGCTCTGTGCCCAAGTCAGTGAAGAGGAAGTGAAGAAAGTCATGTTCTCTATTAACCCTAGCAAGGTGCCAGGACCCGATGGGATGAATGTGAAGTTCTTTCAACATATGTGGTAGCTGGTGAAGGAGGACATAGTTAAAGCAGTGAGATGGATTATGAATGGGCACAATATGGTGTGTGTTGTCAACCATGCCTTCATCAAACTGATACCCAAGAAGAAGGATATCGAGAGTATCTCTGATTATAGGCATATAGCCTGTTGTGATGTACTTTATAAAGTCTTATCTAAAGTCATTGCAGGTTATCTTAAAGGAGTTCTCCCTAATATCATATCCAAAGAACAAAGTGCATTCATCAAAGGAAGGAGGAAATCGGATATCACCCTGTTAGCAATTGAATTCCTCACCAAGTTTAACAATAAAAGAAGTTGTGCCAAAGCATGTTTGAAGGGTGACTTGATGACGGCATACGACCATGTTAGATGGGATGCACTTTGGGATATCATGAAGGCGATGGGCTTATGTGAGAGGTGGGTTAACGTCATTTCTCAATGTGTTTCCATCACCTCCTTCTCAATCCTCCTTAATGGTGGGCCTGTGGGGCTCTTTACTGTTGTGAATGGTTTAAGGCAGGGGGATCCTTTGTCCCCACTACTGTTCACCATAGTTATGGAGGGTCTAACTAAGCTAATGAATGATGATGTTGAGGAAAGGCATGTTACACCGTTTAAAGTGAAGAATGCCAGAGTTTACTCTCACCTCATTCTCATTGATGATGTCATGATCTTTTCTATGGGTCATGCTAACAGAGTGAAGGAACTTAAGGTCATGATGGTCAAGTTTGGGCACTTAACTAGACTATATATCAGCCCTATTAAGTTGAGGATGTATCTCTCCAGATCTTGCGATTTGAGAAGAGGAAGGATGAGGAACGCAACTTAGATTAAGGTTGGAAGACTACCTACCCGGTACTTGGGTGCTCTGGTGGTCAAGGGTAAAGGGTTGGTAGTTGACTTTTCCTAGTGCATCGATTTGCTCAAAACTAAAATTGATTGTTGGTCAGCTTGCAAGATTTCTATGCCAGGGAAATTGGTTCTTGTCAGATCTGTGCTTCAAGCGATGATCAGATTTTGGAGTGACATTTGCAATATTCCCCTACCGACTGCTGATAGTTGTAGGCAGCTTATGGCCAATTTTATTTGCGGGGGGGAGACATGGAGTAGCGTGGAAGTACATTGCTAGACCTTTTTGTAGGGGGGTTGAATATCATAGATCTGAAAATGATGGCATACCAGAGTCATTGCAAGAGGGTCGACATATTCTTGATGCATAAGGATAATGTTTGGTCTATATGGATGGTGGAAAGGTATGGAAGGCTACAAGATGGATTTAATAGTAGCTCCTCTCAGATATGGAGGAACATGTGTAAATAGTGGACAGAGGTACAACACTGGTATAATGTTGATACACTTGGTTTTGTCAGCTTGGTTGTTCCTATGGTGAGACCATGGATCAACATGGATATCGGGGATGATGTGCCTTGGCATAATCTGCTTTGGAATTCCTTCCATATGCCCAAGTGGAGTACGGTTACCTATAAAGCCATTCTCTCCAAACTTCCCACCGCAGACAGGCTTAGAAGTTGGGGTTTGTAGGTCGATGTAAGATGTCACTTGTGTAAGAGAGAAGATGAAAGCCACAGCCATATTTTTGGACAATGCAAGTTCTTTAGGAGGATTTGGGTGACAGTTTGCCTCAAGTGCGAGTGGGGGCAGATTCTGGTAGATGACATTAATGATATGATAACCAAGATCAAAGATAAATTGAATACTAGGAGTGAAATAGTAGTAGGAGGTTTTTGCTTTACTAGTACCTGCTACTATGTGTGGGAGGAGAGGAACAACAGGTATCATGGAAGACAAGATTGGGATGAGGAGATGATTATTGCCAAAATAGCCAACTTCGTATCACGTGCTCTTAAATGTAAAAAAGGCTTAGACTCAGGCCTGTCTGAGCAAGCTAAAAGATATTGGGGATTTTTTTGATAACACCCCCTTGTATACGGATGTTTTGTAGGTCATGTTTTTGACAGGCTCCTTTTTGGGCAATATATTTACCTATTTCCAAAAAAAACCTCTAGGTCCTCAGACCAAAGTATAGATGACACTTATTGCACAAGCATCTCACATGGCTCACAAGGCCCATTTAAATGTCTTGTCACGTCTCACTAGGCAAAAACTATTCACATGGCTCACAAGGCCCATTAAATATCTTGTCACCTCTCACTAGGCAACAAATATCTTTTAGGTCATCATACCACATAAACATTATACTTTTTATATAAGTAGTTAACATGTCTCACAAGGCTTATGCAATAAGAGAAATACAACCTTCCCATTATTACGGTTAGGGTTTCCCCTTTATAGTCAAATAGGGTTTTAAGTTCATATTATCAATCCAAACCCTAATTCATTGCACCACACATCTAGGAGCATACATTGATATCATAAGTATTCAATCATACTTATCTATTCTCATGATTTATCATTAAATGATTAACAACACAAAGTATGAGTTTTTCTCTCATCCTTACTAGGATATTGATTACATTATACTTTATTCTCTTGGGTTAACCCTTTCTTAAGGTATGTTAGCCTACACTTATCAAAGTGCATTAAACGCATTACATCTCAATGTAACAATTGACATGTCACACTTCATGTCTTACCCATTCAAGTATATTGGATTTAAGGTGCATCAAAGTGTATCAACCTTGAGGCGTTGGATGTGATATTTATCATGCCTTGATGTATCACTTCCCTCATCACTTTTAACTTACTTACGTTCATCAACTTATCTTGTATTAGGGTATTTCCCATCCTAATACTTTATGCACTAACTCATCACATTTATTCTATAGTGTATTGGCCATAAGTCACACATTTGAATTACCCAACTACCATCAAGTGATATGGCCTCATCTCGGGTTAAGGCATTATTAATATAGGGTTGACCATTATCAACCACTATAGGTGTTTCAACTATCAAGGTATTAGCCACACTATTACTTGGTTTACACTCATCACTCCTAAGAGTGTTTTACCCTCACCTTTACAAGGTGTATCAAGTTGAACCATGTATGTCAAGTTGAACACATGTATTGGGTTAAGTGTATATTAATCTAGACATCATCATATCCCTCGTACCCTTACCCATCAAGGTATCAACCTTACCAATCATATGGTGTATCACCTTCACCATACATGGGTGTAACATCCTCACCTCACTTGAAGATATTGGCCACACCATACTTTAGTGTATTGCCCATTACATGTTCTAGGGTATAACCACCTTACCACTTTTTTCATCTAGTGTATTGGGTTACCCACCATATTGTTTTAGTGATGTGTGCTCAACACCATATCGTCTAAGAGGTGTATGCTTAACCCAATACCGGTTTAGAGTTGTATGCTTGCTACCCATATCACTTTAGAGGTGTATGTGTGCTTACCATATCGGGCAAGAGGTGTATGCTTGCTACCCATGTCACTTTAGAGGTGTATGTGTGATTACCATATCAAGAAAGAGGTGTATGCTTGCTTGCCATATCACTTTATAGGTGTATGTGTGCTTACCATCTCGGGCAAGAGGTGTGTGTGCTTCATACCATATCGGGAAAAGAGGTGTGTGTGTGCTTCACACCATATCGGGCAAAAAGGTGTGTGTGTGCTTCACACCATATCGGGAAAAGAGGTGTGTGTGTGCTTCCATATTTCCCATGAGGTGTATCTTGGTCACCATATCGTTCATGAGGTGTATAACCATCTCCATCTAGGGTTTCAATATCATATCGGGTTAGAGATGATTGCTTATGTGCTTGAACCCGATATCACTTTATAAGGTCATACCATCATCTTCAAGATCTGGACCTTTGTTCTAATTATTCTAGTACAAGGATAATAGGTCTAAGAAACTACTAGAACTCAAAGATATATCAAGTATTCAATAAAATTTTGGAATTGAAAGTAGATCATCAAAATATAGCAAGAAAGATGGTGAGTAATAACATGTTTGGGTTCAAGTTATATAGCCCACCTCAAGAACAACTTCAAATCTCCAAGCTCCAAAGATTCACGTTCCTAAGGTTGAAGATGACTTATCAAAAGTCCAAATCTTGTTCAAAACTCCTTCATATACAAGGAATCACCATAGTTAAGAACTTGGTGAAAAAGAAAAGAAAGGAAGATCATAACCCTAGATCCATGCTTCAATCCAAGGTTGAAGATGATCATGGCCTCACCTTAGGGTTAATACTTAAGATTCATCTTGCTCCATAGCACCATGCATGATACCTCACTACTTATGCATGTTATGCCCTCACTTGTGGCCAATATCACTCCACTATGGCCGATATCAACATGCTATGGCCGATATCACTTGCTATGGCCGATATCACTTGTTATGGTCGATACCAAGGCCCTATGCATGATACCACTTCATCTATGAACGATACCAAGACTCTATGTATGATATCTAGGAGCAAGGAGGTTGTAGGATTCGAAACATTTCACTAAGGGGTGAAAGGAAGGGTATATATACTTGAGGTTCATGGGAAAGAGTGTAAGAGGTGTCATCACCTTACTACTAGTAGGTGCCACATGGCCATGCATGGATTGACACATGTACTTGCACGCATTCCATCTTTATCTTTTCATGTTAAATAAAAACTTGAGGATAATGCAAGGGATAAGGGTTGGCCCTCTTTGGTTATCTTCTAGGACAAGCCACTTCCACTCACATTATTATATTCACAATTCAATGCAACCTTTCCCAAGGAAAGTTGCAAGCCGATATCCATTTCTTTATTGAGGTGATTAGCTCATTTATGCAAAGGAAAAGAGTTAAAAACACGATATGGGGGTCTCCTCTTTGGCTCCTTGGCCGATAGGGACACTCATCTAACACTACAACCCGATACACTCAATACAAGCTCAAATTAGGGTTTCCATTCAACCCCTTTCTTGGTTTTTCATCACCAAGAATACTACCACTCATAAATGATTCAAACATGGTTTCTCATTCTTTCTCTCCCCTCTAAATGATACATAGAGTAAATTGGGACATTCTAGAGGTGGTAATTTGCATATCAACCCTACATTTTGGGTAAATTACAATTTGTACATAAATTGGTGCACAAGGCACTAGCATTATTCAAACAAGTTCAAACTTGGAATTTAGGATTTCCACAAGCCAACACTTAGCATCATTCTCTTTCTTAAGATGCTAAAACACTTAAGGCACGTTCAACATGTGACATATCGCAATATAACCCATCATCTTAGGTAAATTGCACTTTGGTCCAAAACAAAGGAACATTGCTCAAACAGCATTCAATCAGGACCAAACTTGGAACATACATGTTTCACATGATAAAAAAATACCTTAGAGGATTATATTAAAGTTCTAAGAAAATTACTTAGCCAAAACAAATAGGGTTACCTCATAACCCAGGTCAGGGTCATTACAAGTTATAAACCCATAAGAAGGATTTTGTCCCCGAAATCCCAGATGAAGGAAGACAATTGTCATTCATGCATCATATCATCAAGTCTCCACATAACATCTTGATGTCATGGAGATTCCATAGAACTTTGACCAACACATAGTCCTTTCATTAAATATCATCATAATATTTGTCACACATAACACATACTCAGATGTCCTATGCATTACTGACTGCGGAGTCAATTCTGTGTCAGGTAACACTTTCTAAGTCAAAGAAGTATTATTCATATTTCAAATAATTATGGTGTCAAACCTTATTGACTCACTTTTTTTTATGTGATAAGATTCTTGACCTTGGGAGTCTTCCATACTCCTCACTTAGTTTAGCATTTCAAAGCCAAGGAAAGACCAGAGTTATGTTCTGTCACCCACTTGGAACTACAAGTCTTATCATACATCTATTGTTCCACTCTAATCTACAGACACAACACTAAACTTTCTTATGACTTGTACCAACTATCTTGCTAGTTGTACATTCTCTTGTCATAAGTAGAGGCCACTTATCAAAGCAAAACTATCTCAGAGGTAACTCTAGATGTTATATGTATAAGCTGCCTCAACAAATCTAGATAGAAATATTCTAAGGAATTATTTTTAGCTTGATAAGATTTTTCCAAGATGATCTTACAACTGTTTCTTCAACTCATACATCCTTGTTGATGTCATGTTTATGCGGAGCATAAACCCCTAACATATGACATCCATACTATAGGTACATAACTAGACTTATCCCAAAGTCAGCCTTCTAAGTAGCCAAATATTAATTATCTTATCAGAAGTCATGTTCTCACTTTCCCATACCATCTGACACTTCTTGGATACTAGAATTCCTTACCTTGGTATCTGACACATGTGTCGAAATCACATCACATTCCCATCATTTCCATATCTCTATTGTTAATACCAAATTCAGACATACAAATGGATCTTTCTTTTATCTTGGGACATTATATATTACACATATCTTTATCTTGGAACCAAAGTCCAAGATGAACTGATACTTTTCTAAGTATCCATCAATAGAAAACTTCTATCTCATGCACATCAGGTGTCATAAGACTCACTTGATTGCCATGTCCCTGAAAGGAAAGAACACAAAGAAACATATTCCTCTTATCACCCCATAATTACCCAGGGTTGTTCATCAAAGAGGAGACATTATCATCTCCTAAGATTATTGTGTGAACTTTCAACTATTCATGAGTCATTTACTCTTGTTTCATCCTCAATTCCTTTCCTTTTGCATAGGAATTATATGGATGACTACATATCATCATTCCTTTCTTTGTTATTGTCTAACATGTTATGAGCATTTTGTGATTTTATCACATTTCCCATTTTCACATTATGGAAAAGATCTTTACTATTTACACAGACTTTATTAGACAAGGATCATCTCCCTTGTTCTCTTTCTCTTAACATGAGGATTATACTTTTTACTTCCTCATATACACAGATTGATCTGAGATCATCTCAGATCCCATTTTATTGCACTTAGGATGTGATAAAAATATCCATGTCATATTTCCAATTTCGTTATGCTCACTAGATTGTCTCAAAATGACTACTTGATCAGAGTAATTATAAAGATAACAATCTAAGAGTTCCATACATACCTTATCTTCAATAGTTGAATATATGGCTAGGGTATACAAGTACTGAGATTAGGTAGTATGCACTTTGTTTACTATCATATTCCTGACTTTTCATCTCATCAAAAACATAGAACTTAGCATCCCTGGATTTTCTCCAGGCATCACCTTTACACCTCATCCTCTTTCACACAGATAAGAGCAATTATAAAGCATTTAAAAGAATACTGAACAGAATATAAATTCTAGTTCTCATCATTTCTTCCATTTGTTCCCATAGGGCAATCAATAGGGAAGTCAATAACAACAATCCTTCTTATGATTATCAGATAAAATCAAGATAAGGCATATCAAAATGAAAAAAAATTATCTGATTGTTACCCCTCGCAGTCATCTATCACTTCAGGTAGACTCAACACATAGAGTCTAATTGTTTCATGTTATTTCTTTTGCCTTTTTACACTATTGGGTTGTAACTTTCGTAAGCCCTATTGAGTCTACCTCGGTTGTTGGGTTATTTCCTCCCTTCTTTTTAAACAAAAGAGTTTAGTATGCTCAACATGTCCATAACTATAACATATCTTATCCTTGTACCATGGTCTTAGAGGTCTTATTACTGATGTAGAAGCTAAGTCAGAAGTTCTTACAGGTGGAAGGTTAGGACCTTTTCCTTTACTTAGCGACTACTGCCCTGATACACTATGCATTTATTGCACTTGTGACACCAAAAACTTTTGTCTTTTTAAAATAACTAGGAAAATGTCTCTAAAATTGTAGAGACCTTTCCTTAGCTTATTGCCCCTCCTTGGGCATTACCATCAAAGATGTACTATCTGTCTATACTTATGGCAGAGTCTATTTTCTTGCCATATGTTAATTCTTCCTACATTTTTCATTGTTCCAACCTGACAATGTCATTCAAGAACCCTTTCAGAACCCAAAGTTTCTGCATTGAAGACTGGTAACCTAGGTTGTATTGCTAGTATCCAGTCCACGATATGCATCACTATTGTCCTAAACTACCCAAAAAGAGCATAAAAAGTAGGATTCTCTATCCTGATTGGGTCAAGATGGGAATTATCAAGCACTCATTCTTCTCTTTCCTTATCCCTTGTACCCTCTCTTGGTGCAACATCATTGCTCTTAGCAACATGTTCCTTGTGTTCTCCAATCATTTTTAAACTTCCCCCTTTATTTTGCATAAGCAGAAGTCACTATAGGGTATATTGGATGACACTAGAACAGACTCAACACCTTAGTCCTATGTCTCTGTGGACTCAGCAAACCTTAAGCTCTGATACCAAACTTGAAATGACCATCATCAAATCGACAACCAAATCATTACTAATTATGCGGAATAATCATAAACAACGGATTAGCAAAAATCACTAAAATTAAAAACCATTTTGCAAGAAGGTCCTCTTCCAGATAACTCTTACTGAAAGATCCAAAACTTATACATATCATGATTTGCATTGTACAACATTGTTCCATCTCATCTTGAGGACAACATATAACAGTTGCTCTATCAAAACACATACTGGAGCAACATAAAACCTCGAAGCTTAAAAGCCAAAATCTCATATTGTTCATCAAGCCATTATGAACCGACTCCAAGGACCTGAGAGTATAGAGACGACACATGGGACTTCTATCTATAAGATATGATAGATAGTACACTCAACCTGAGTTGCTACTACTGCCCCAACTATTGTTCCTTCTCTGTAGAAAGGTCTCCACTGCTTTGTGCTCATCCACCTAAAAATTGTGGATCCCACGGGGTGAGACAATTGTCCCAATGAGAGATATAACTCTCCGCCAACCATATTATTATTGCAGATAAATATTATAAAATTGAGCAGGGGTTCTTTTATATTAATAGGCAGAATTAATCATTGTATGTACAGAACAAAGTAATCTATTTACTTAAGGAAAATGGTGCATCTACCCATGGTAGAGTAATAAACCATCTATCTACTTTAAAAGGAATGTAAAGAAACATAAATAACATCTATCAACTAAGATGTATAACTCGAACAATGTTTTCTGTATTTGATTCTTAAGCAAATATACTACACAGTTGATCATATTTTACAATCACACTTATGCCCTGAGGAGATGAAGTATACCCCATTCCTCTCCAACCGACCACAAACTTCTCACAAGTTGGTACCATACAAGGTAAATGGGAGAGCCGGTTGCCATGACCTCAGTTGTCTCAGTCAACACGAGACCATTGGCAGTGACATCTCATGTTAATCTGTAAAAGAGTGTGCCAGGGTATACATGCATCTATGCTCAGAGCTACAACATCAACTACACTCTCTTAGGGGAAACATCTACTAACATCCATCCCCAGTTATGAAATTACTGAGTCATAACATATAGCCATACTCTGAGCCATGGGCCAGTTCACCGTGCTCAACATAGAGTCTACGACCGAAGTCACACTCAAGCCAGGATATGGCATATAGCCAAATCCCCATTTATTTCAAGTTCATAAGGGGATCGGCTCACACATGGTTGTCCGTTTATACTTATGCCCCCACATAATAAAAAAATGCACTCTGAGTTATGTCGTGGGGAACCTATTTCACCATTCAGCAAATCCTGACGCTGATGGATCTATGGTCAGGGCAACGTTTTATGGTTTCTAGTGATATATTAAGTGCATTATAGTATTATTTTTGCATCAAACAAGTTATAAGCATCAATCATAAACAAATGCTACAAACAAAGTTGTAATACATTTATCGAGTACTTTTCAAATCTTAGGAATACATTTAGATGCATAACACTTGGGATCTTAGTCCCTTATCACATTACTGGGAATTTTCATCCCTTCACATCATCATCATCATGATTACTGGATCTAGGTATTCAAACCCTTAGATCACCACACAACATTGTTACCTCTATAACAGGTAACCATTACCTCTAGGTCCTCAGACCAAGGTATTCATTTCACTTGTTGTACAAGTATTTCACATAGTTCACATGGTTTGATTATGTATCTTGTCACCTCTCACTAGACAACAACTATACACATGGCTCACAAGACCCATTTACACATCTTATCACCCCTCACTAGGAAACAACTATTTTACATGGCTCACAAGGCCATTGAACATCTTATCACCTCTCACTAGGCAACAACTATTTTACATGGCTCACAAGGCCATTGAACATCTTGTCACCTCTCACTAGGACATTGAACATCTTGTCACCTCTCACTAGGCCATTATTAGGGTTAGGGTTTCCCTTTATAGATGAATAGGGTTTCAAGTTCATATTATTAATCCAAACCCTAATTCATTGCTCCATACATCGAGGAGCACACATTGATATCATAAGTATTCAATCATACTTATTTATTCTCATCATTTATCATTAAATGATTATAAACACAAAGTATGAGTTTCTCTCTCATCCACACTAGGATATTAATTACATCATAATTTTAGTTCAAACCTCCTCTTTGAGTAATATAGTTAATCATTAACAATTCACATCATCTTTTATTTTGCAATATATGTCACTCAATCAATCACATATGATTGAAGTGTCTCTACCCTATTGGGTATCAAATTGTGTGTTCATTATCATATCATGCTTTAAGATACATTCTTTACTTCATGTTGTGTATCCAAATCAAGCATGTGAGATAATCACATCACCATGTCATGTTTCAGGGTGTATCCCCTAATCATCGTATCATATACCCATATCAAATTGACTATCTCTTAATTCTTATCATTTCAAGATAACTTCATATCAAGTATGAACTAGGTGCTTGACCCCATATCGGGTATAAGCTATGTGCTTGATACCATATTGTGCACATGTTGTGCACCATATCGGGCATATAGCATATGCCTCATCATGTATCATTTGAGTGGTATATATACAAAATACCATATCGGTTTCCCATTCAAGATTATCATATCGGGTCTCCATGTTGGGTAACATATCAGGTTACCATGTCTGGTAGACCCTTAGACTCATAACCCCTTCATTCCTTCAAGGATCAACCTTATCATATAGTTACTTGACAAGCTATGTGTCTTATTGAATTCTCATACCACAATCCATTACACAAAGGGTAGGGTATATCGGGTTTCAATCCATCATCTAGGGTTTTCCACCAAATTGGGTAGATTATGTAATATCGTGCATGAAGTATGAATTGAACCTCATATCATTCACAAGATAGGAGTAGGTGCTATTCCTATCATTCAAGGGATATCATTCATATCATCCATTTGGTATCACTCACCACTTGTATCGACTTACCCATCACCTAGGGTTATCCAATTCTATATTTTTTAGAGTGTTTACTATCTCTCTATCGTGTAAGAGGTGTAGTCTTAGACTTGTATCTTGTATAAGGCGTAAGTGGGTATCTCCCATATTGTGCAAAGGTAATGGCTCATATCATGTATTAGCTACCATCTATCTCCATATATGGTTAACCCCATCTTGGGTTTCATATCGGGTTGAGGTATTTCAACCATATCGGGTTATACCTTGTATTTTAATCCATGTCTTATATTATGCATAAGTGCATACTCAATCAATCATATCATGCACCAGATGTGTGCTTCAAGGTTTCATGTACCAGAGGTGTATTACATGATCATATCGTGCAAGGAGCACTTGCTATTCTCACTCATATCGGGTTACCCAACTAGGGTTTCATATTGACTTACAAGTATACACTTGTTCCTTTATCGTGCATGGAGTATATACTTGACTTCCTATCGTGCAATAAGTATATGGTAAACACCATATCGTGTTCCAAGGTATGAACTTCATCTCCATATTGTGCAAAGATATATAATCTCACAAGCATATCGTGTAAGTGATACATGTATATTACCATATCAGGTATGAGCTACTTGTTTTTGTGCTTGAACCTGATATCACTTTTATAAAGTGATACCATCTTATTCAAGCTCTAGACCTTCGTTATATCTATTCTAATTTATGAATAACAGGTAACAGGTCTAGGAAATTCTCAGAACTCATGGATTCATCAAATATTCAATAAAAACTCAGAATTGAAGGTAATCATCTAGTGTAACAAGTTAAGTGGCAAATAATAACATGATTGGGTTCAAGTTATATAACCCACCTTGTGAACAACTTCAAAGCTCCAAGCTCCAAATATTTACGTCCTAAGGTTGAATATGAACTTCTTCAATGTCCAAGGCTCGTTCACAACTCTTCCATAGACAAGAAATCGTCATAGTTAAGTACTTGGTGAAGAAGGAAAGAAAGGAATATTCATAACCTGATATCCTACTCCAACCAAGGTTGAAGATGACCAAAGCCTTACCTAAAGCTTGGTGCTCGAGCTCTCCTTGCTCCTTGAGATACTTTGCATGATACCTAAGGGGCTTTGCATGATATCTCCAAGGGATATGGTTGTGAGTATCATAAACTTTCATAAGTTGGTGAAAGGTGAAGTATATATACTTGGTTTCATGAGATAAAGTGTATAAGAGGTGTCTTCACCTCATGATACTAGATGACACGTGGCCATGCATGGTTGACACATGTCCATGCATGTTTGACATGTGGCCATGCATGCACACATCTATATCTTTCCATGTAAGAGTCTTGAGGATATGCTAGGGATAATATCTCGGCCATCCTTTATCTTCTTGGATAAGTTTCCTCATCTTTATCTCATCAACAAGGAAACCTGATACACTTTATGCAAGGGTTTTGCAACCCATCATGGACCACCTCCTTGAGGTGCTCTGCCCATCATGGCCTTTTCCAAGCCTCAACAAATCGATAGGAGACCTCTATCATGGCTCCTTGGTCGATAGGACTCCTATGTCAAGTCCACCACTCGATACAACACATATAAGGCTTCACCTTCAACTCATTATTGGTCTTTTCATTACCAAGAGTATCATCACTCAAAGGTGACTCAAGCATGGAACCCCCTTCTTTATCTCTCCTATAAATGATATATATAGGAATTTGGGACACTCTATAGGTTATAATTTTGCATTTCAACCCCACATGTAGGATAAATTACAAATTGTACCAAAATTAGTGCACAAAGTACTAGCATTGTTTAAACAAGTTATAACTTGGCATTTAAGCTTTCCACAAGCCACCACTTAGCATCATACTCTCTCTTATGATACTTAGAACACCTTTAATATGTGACATTTTGCAATGTAACCCCTCATCTTGGGTAAATTGCACATTTCACTCAGACTTTCATATAATGCACAAATAGTTTGCAATTAAGCTCGAACTTGTAAACAAACTTCACCAGAAGCCTTAATTACTTTTCAAAAGATTAGAATCAGTTTGTAAGTAACTTACTTAAGCAAAACTCCTAGTGTTAAGCCATAACCCATGTCAGGGGTGTTACAACTACAACCTAGGTTACCAACCCTCAATGCAGAAACTTTGGGTCTTGAAAGGGTTCCTAAATGACATAGTCATGTTGGAACAGTGGAAAATGTGGGAAGGATTAACATATGGAAAGAAAATAGACTCTTCCATAAATATAGACAGATAGTACATATGTGATGGCAATGCCCAAGGAGGGGCAATAAGATGAGAATTAAGGAAAGGTCTCTATAATTCTAGAGACATTTGCCTAGTTGTCTAAAAAGCCAACGTTTTTGGTACCATCAGTGCAATAAATGCCTAGCATACCAGGGTAGTAGTCACTAAGTAAAGGCAAAAGTCCTAACTTTCCACCTTTAAGAACTCCTGATTTAGCTTCTACATCAGTAATAAGACCGATAAGACTATGGTACAAGGACAAGACATGTTATAGTTGTGGACATGTTGAGCATACTAAACCCTTTTGTTCAAAAAGAAGGGATGAAATGACCAACAACCGAGGCAGACTCAGAAGTGCTTACAAAATTTATAGCCCAATAGTGTAAAAAGGCAAAAACAACAACATGAAACTGCTTGACTCTATGTTTGAGTCAACCTGAAGTGGTAGATGATCATGAGGGGTGATAGTCAGATAGAGCTTTTTCATTCTTATATGTCTTCTCTTGACTTCATCTGATAATCATAAGAAGGTAGTTATTGTTGAGCTTCCTTTAATTAGTCCTATGAGGACATGAGGAAGAGATAAGAAGGATGAGAACCTATATTCAGTCCAATATTCTCTTATATGTTTTAAAATTTCCCTCTTCATGTAGAAAGGGAAGAGATGTAAAAGAAACACCCAGAGAAAATTTGAGATACTAAGTATTAAAATTTAAAGAGATGAAACATAATATAAAACAAATGCATATTACCTCATTTCAGTTCTTGAATACCCTGGTCAGGTATTCATCTATTGAAGGCAAGGTAGGTATGGAACTCTTAGATTGCTATCTTTTTTATTACTCTGATCAAGTAGTCATTTTGAGACAATCTAAAGAGCATAATACAGTAGGAGATGTGGCAAGAATATTTCTACCTCATCCTAGTTGATATATGAAGGAATTTGAGTTAATCATAGATCAATTTATAAACAAAAGGAAATGTTTAGTATAATGAATACCTTGGTTTGGGGACCTTGAGGTAACAGACACCTGATGAGAGGTGACAATGTTAAGTGATGAACTAAGGGTTTGAATACCCAGATCTAGTAATCATGATGATGACAATGCTAAAGGATGATGACATGTAATTATCCTTATAATTCTTATGCTAATGGCAAGGAACCTAAGAGGAAACAAGATTGAATGACACATGAACAATTGAAAGTTCATGCAATACTCGAAGAAGGTGATAATATCTTTTCTTTAATAAACAACCCTAAATAATGATGGGTGATAAGAAGGATTATGTTCCCTTGTGATCTTTCCTTTCAGGAACATGACAATCAAGTAAGTCTTATGACACTTGATATGTATGAATAAGAAGTAATCTTTAGATGGATACTTTGGAAAGTATCATCTAGTCATGGATTTTAGTTTCAAGACAAAGTATGTGTGTTAAGTAATGTTCCCAAATGAAAGAAAGGTCCTATTATATGTTTGGTTTTGCTAATATAAATAGAGGATGGAAATGATAAGATGTGTTTTTGCTACATGTAATTAATACCAAGGTAAGGAAATCTAATGTCCAAGAAATTTTAAAGGTATGAAATAGTGAAAACATAACTCCTAATCAGATGATTTATGTTGGTTACCTGGAATGGCCAGCTGTGACATCAGTCTAGTTACATAAAATAGTATGGACATCATATGTTAGGGCTTTATGCTCTGCATAAACATGACATCTATAAGGATGTACTAATTGAAGGAACAATTGTAAAATCATTGTGGGAAAATCTTACCAAGCTAAAATTAATTCCTTAGAATGTCCCTATCTAGATATGTTGAGGAAACTTATACATAACATCTACAAATACCTCTGAGATAAGTTCTTATTTAATAAGGGGCCTCTCCATATGACAAGAGAATGTACAACTAGGAAGATAGTTGGTACAAGTCATAAGAAAGTTTAGTGTTGTGTCAGTAGACTAGATGGCACAGCAGATACATGTTTAAGACTTGTAGTCCCAAGTGGGTGACAGAATGTAACTCTGGATTTTCCTTGGAGGTGAAATACTAAAATAAGTGAGGAGTATGGAAGACTCCCAAGGTCAAGAATCTTATCACAATGAAAAAGATAGTTGGGTATGTGTCCTGACAGATTCTATGATGACTTTGAATGGAAGGACCTTGTGCTGGTAAAAGTTCTATGGCATCTCCATGACATCAAGATGTTATGTGGAGACTTGATGATATGATGCACGAATGACAATAGTCTTTCTTCATCTAGGATTTCGGGGACGAAATCCTTGTTAGGGGTTTATAACTTGTAATGACCCTGACCTGGGATATGAGGTAACCCTATTTTTTTTTGGCTAAGTAAGTTGCTTAGAAATTTAATATAATCCTCTAAAGTGTTTTGTTATCATGTGACAATCCTATGTTCCAAGTTTGGTCCTGATTGAATGTCATTTGAGCAATGTTCCTTTGTTTTGGACCAAAGTACAATTTACCCAAGATGAGGGGTTATATTGCATTATACGAAAGAGAATGATGCTAAGTGGTGGCTTGTGGAAAGCCTAAATACCAAGTTTGAACTAGTTTGAATAATGCTAGTACCTTGTGCACCAATTTTGGTACAAATTGTAATTTACCCAAAATGTAGGGTTGATATGAAAATTACCACCTCTAGAGTGTTCCTACTTCCTATATGTATCATTTATAGGAGATATAATGAATGAGATACCATGTTTGAATCATTTATGAGTGTTAGTATTCTTGGTGATAAAAAGACCAAGAAAGGGGTTGAATGGAAAACCTAATTTGAGCTTGTATTGAGTGTATCAGGTTGTAGTGTTAAATGGGAGTCCCTATCGGCCAAGGAGCCAAAGAGGAGACCCCCATATTATGTTGTTAACTCTTTGCCTTTACAAAAACGAGCTAAGAACCTCAATAAAGCACTGGATATAAGCTTGCAACTTTCCTTGGGAAGGGTTGCATTGAATTGTGAATATAATAATGTGAGTGGAAGTGGCTTGTCCTAGAAGATAACCAAAGGGGGGAGACACTTATCCCTTGCATTATCCTCAAGTTTTTATTTTGCATGGAAAGATAAAGATGGAATGCATGCAAGTACATGTGTCAATCCATGTGTGGCTGTGATAACCTAGATTTTTAGATTCTAAATATTCAAACTATGTAAGATTCATATATGATATTTTGATCTAGATCTATGAATGGATACCTAATTGCTATAAAAAGGTTTTATCTAAGATCATGAATATATGCTGAAAGGATTTATAGACATTCATTATCATTTTGATACTTATGAGGCTACGGGATCCTATTTAATAGTCTCGATGAACTCAAGTGAAAATTTGACGAATAATGAGGTTATGAGGATCGTAAAAAGTCTGTTGGAATTTAGTTGATGAAGATTCAATGATCAATTAAATTTTAGTTGAAGTTGATACACATATTTATAAGGTCAATTTAAGAATTTATTTACATGATCATATGATGGATTTTTGGCCTCAAGCTTTGGTTGATGAGAAATTATACAATATAAAAGTCATTTCTCAAATATTATGATGTTTGGTGCTTACAATAAAGAGATATAATTGTTTGAAGATAAAGATATTTAATGATTTTTAAATTGAGGAACTTTGGTCTTTTAATTGTTTAATATCTAGGCTATGATAAATTTGGTGTCACGCTGCCTTACTCTCTTTGTCTTAGGCATGACCCGAAGCTCGGCAACGTGACCCAATCTGACTGTAATCCCCTATATTAATATGAGAATGGAGATTGCGTCTCGCACCTCTTATTTCTACGGAGGAAGTAGTCTCACCCCGTCCCAAAGATGTCCACAAATATCGGATCAAGAAACTGATTGCCAAATATCCTAGACTGGCTATGGTTTCACAGACTACGCAGATTCAAGGCCTTTCACATGACTTTAGTCCTGAATCTAAAGAGTATGATCCCTCACTACCATTCCCTCTTCAATCCTCGTAGGCTTCCCCTTTTCTTCTCCAGGCAGCGATGGGTTGCGGTAGAGCAACACTCAGCCCAAGCTCCTGCAATGCCTGAGGCTCACCTGGGAGATGAACCCCTACTCCACATGTACACCGGCAACAGCTTAAGGATTGGGAACAACTCACAAGAGGTCGAATCTGAGGCGGTCGTGATGGAGGAGGCACCTTCATCTATGTATGATTCTTCTGCGAGCCTAGGGTGGCTCGAGATCACCCATGAATCCAGCCGAAACAGAAGATCTCCGATAAATCTACAGTGCATGTCCTTCTTCCAGTTCGGTGCTAGCAGACGAGGGGTTCCTCGCCAAGCTTAGGCCACCGCAACAGCTGCGGCTTGGGATCGACCCTACGGAGAAGACCCAAAGGGGGGTGGCATCTATACGGGCCTTGTAGACTCTCCAGACTTCATCTTTTGATCTGTTCGAAGCATGCAAAGCGGTAGTAGCCTAGAATCACGAGATGTGTTAATGAGGGAGCAATGGCTCACAGCGGCAGACACGGGACTGGAGGACAAAGCTCCACACACTGAGTTCGTGCAATCGGGGTCGACGACTCGCAAGGAGCATAAGAAGAGGGATACGGGTACCCAGATCTGTCTATACATGGATCCCACACACAGTATGTCGATACCTTCCAACAAGCAGGACCCTTGCAGAGTCGAACTGGTTCAAGCTGGGCCAGCATGGCAAACCGAGGGCGCGCTTGGATAACCGAAGGAGACATGCCAAGTTGAGCGAGAAGAAACCTACCCCAATCGCCCAATCTATGCCAAGTTGGGAGAGCCATGCCTCTGACAGGCCACGCCGGCATTCTCCCTGTGCCATGGCACTTGCTCACGGTAAGAAGATGGAGAAGGCGATTCCTCCTTGCGGCGGCGGTGGATTTTTGCCCAATTATGATCGCGCGCAGCAGAGTCCGTGCGGAGGGGTGTGTGAGGAGTCGGATGGATCGGGCCGGCTTAGCAATAAAGATACAGTCAAAGATGACTGGTTCAAACCAAACCATCAAAGGTTGTGAGTCGAGGAGCTGATCCTGTTAGCATGGGCCAATCAAGGACCGCCGCTTCAGCAGTGGGACCCACCGCTCTGGGTAAATCAACTTCAAATCTCAGAAATACATGTTTTCTTAGAAAATAGATCATAAATAGTTCCTTTACCCAATAAATACCCCTAGACTCAGAAAAATGTTCTCTACATTACTGAATCCTTAGTTCTGGATTTTGAAGGACAACTATTGATGATATTCAATTTAGGGTGAAAAGCTTCTTTTAGGGTTCATTTAATTTGTATAATTAGCCAATGATGGATATAAAATATGAGAAAAATACTCTTGAACCCTAATACCACTTGGAAACCAAATATGGGTTCTGATCTAATTATTATGTTGAAATTGTTATGTTTTAACCTCATATTAATTCTAGAAAATAGACCAGTTATCAGAAAAATATGAAAATCGTACTAGACCTTAATAATGACTTTTAGATCAGTATAAAAATATTAGAAACCAGTTAAGGTCTGTTTGAACCTAGGTTTGACTAAAACCCTAATCTGGACCTAAATACCATTAATAATGGTGAACCTTGTATTAATGATGAATATTTGTTATTAATCAGGTGATGACCAGATTGTCTAGATGATCAAAGATATCTATGAATCTCTGAACTCAGGTACGTGGGTTTTATTAAGTATAAGACTAATTTTCATGAATGCATAATGATATGATGTACTTTGGATGCTTGTGTTTGCATATGAATTCTTGGATGTGTATTAGTAGTATATTCTCCGCAAAACATTAAAGAACATAAAAAAAGAATATAGATGGTTTGCAGCTACTAAGTGGATATATGCTCTCTCTCACCCTCCCTCAATCCTCTCTCTCTTCCTCTAAATATAAGGTCGGCACTCGGTCCCCATAGCCCAAGGGGCGGGGAAAAATGAAGTGCGACATCTCCCTCTCTCTCCCTTCTAAATATAAGGTTGGCACTCGGTCCCCATAGCCCAAGGGGCGGGGAAAAATGAAGCGTGACACCACTTAGTAGTACAAATGCATCAAAAGGCATCTAAAAATATGTGTTTACCTGATTATCGCTTTAAACAATGTTTTCTTTTACTCTTTCTTCCTCAAGTTATTTCAGTTATGCAAACATATTAGTATGTATCTTTCTACCCACGTACACAACACCTTGTGTGTTGATTCGTTGTTTCACGTATGTTTTAGGTTCAGAGCTAGCATGGGAGAAAAAGAACCGGGTGTGAGCAAGTTGTTCAGGTTACCTATTGTGTAGATCCTGATTAGCATACATGTTCATAGACTTGTAAATCTTTTTTTTAATATGTAAATGTAATCCAAGCTGTAATAATTCATGGTGTAAATATACATGTTATTGTTGAGAAATGTTATGGTTGTATGTTCATGTATGTGTATATTGCTTCCGCATCGCTTTCTGACATGATTGGATGATGTTTTCAGATTCTAACATCTCATTCCCAATAGGGTTTGGAGAAATCAAAATCCGGGGACGTCACAGTTGGTATCAGAGCAGGACGTCACAGTGGCCATGTGGCACCTACTAGTAGTAAGGTGATGACACCTCTTACACACTCTCCCATGAACCTCAAGTATATATACCTTTCCTTTCATCCCATAGTGAAATTTTTTTAATCCTACCACCTCCTTGCTCTTAGATATCGTGCATAGAGTCTTGGTATCGTGCATAGGTGAAGTGGTATCGTGCATAGGGCCTTGGGTATCATCCATTGCAAGTGATATTGGCCATAGCATGTTGATATCGGCCATAGCAAGTTGATATCGGACAAATGAAGTGATATTGGCCACAAGTGAAGGGGATACCAGCCACAAGTGAGGGCATATCATGCATGAGTAGTGAGGTATAGTCCAAGGTGTTAAGGAGCAAGAAGGAGCTCAAGTGTTAACCCTAAGGTGAGGCCATGATCATCTTCAACCTTGGATTGAAGCATGGATCTAGGGTTATGATCTTTCTTTCTTTTCTTCTTGACCAAGTTCTTAACTATGGTGATTCCTTGTATATGAAGAAGTTGTGAAAAATCCTTGGACTTTTGAAAGTCATATTCAACCTTAGGAACATGAATCTTTGGATCTTGGAGCTTTGAAGTTGTTCTTGAGGCGGGTTATATAACTTGAACCCAAACATGTTATTATTCACCATCGTTTTTTCTATATTTGATGATCTACTTTCCATTTTGAGATTTTCTTGAATACTTGATATATATATGAGTTTTAGTAGTTTCTTAGACCTGTTATACATGTACTAGAACAAGTAGAACGAATATCTAGAGCTTGAAGATGATGGTATCACCTTACAAAGTGATATCTGGTTCAAGCACACAAGAAAGCACCTCTAACCCAATATGGTGGTGTACATACACCACTAAAATGGTATGGATATGAGTTTATACTTCCTTGCACGATATGGTAATGTAGTATACAGCTCTTGGATGATATGAGGTCAAGCATACACCTCTTTTCCTGATATGGTGTGAAGCACACACACCTCTTGTCCGATATGGTATGAAGCACACACACTGCTTTGCCCGATATGGTGTGAAGCACACACACACCTCTTTGCCCGATATGGTGTGAAGCACACATACAACTCTAAGGTGATATGGTAAGCACACATACACCTCTAAAGTGATATGGTGAACAATCACACACCTCTTACCCGATATGGTAAGCAAGCATACACCTCTTACCCGATATGGTAAGCAAGCATACACCTCTTACCTGATATGGTAAGCACACATACACCTCTAAGGTGATATGGTAAGTAAGCATACACCTCTAAACCAATATTGGGTTAATCATACACCTCTTGGACGGTATGGTGTTGAGCATACATCTCTAAAACAATATGGTGGGTAACCCAATACTCTAGATGGCAAAAGTGGTAAGGTGGTTAATACCTTAGAACACTTGATGGCCAATACATTAAAGTAGGATGTGGCCAATATCTTCAAGTGAGGTGAGGATGTTACACCCATGTATGGTGAAGGTGATACACCATATGATTGGTAAGTTTTATACCTTAATGAGTAAGGGTATGAGGGATATGATGATGCCTAGATCGATATACACCTAACCCAATACATGTGTTCAACTTGACATACATGATTCAACCTGATACACCTTGTAAAGGTGAGGGAAAAACACTCTTAGGAGTGATGAGTATAACACCAAGTAATGGTGTAGCTAATACCTTGATAGGTGAAACACCTAAAGTGGTTGATAATGGTCAACCCTATATCAACAATGCCTTAAATCGAGATAATTCCATATCACTTGATGATAGTTGGGTAATTCAAGTGTGTGACTTATGGCCAATATACTACATGATAAATGTGATGAGTTAGTGCATGAAGTATTAGTATGGGAAATACCCTAATACAAGGTAAGTTGATGAACTTAAGTAAGATAAAATTGATGAGGGAAGTGATACATCAAGGCATGATAAATATTATATCCAACACCTCAAGGTTGATACACCTTAATGCACCTCAAATCCAACATACTTGAATGAGTAACACTTGAAGTGTGCCATGTCAATTGTTACATTAAGATGTAATGAGTTTAATGCACTTTGATAAGTGTAGGCTAACATACCTTGAGACAGGGTTAAGCTAAGATAATAAAGTATGATGTAATCAATATCCTAGTAAGGATGAGAGAGAAACTCATACTTTGTGTTGATAATCATTTAATGATAAATGATGAGAATAAATAAGTATGATTGAATACTTATGATATCAATGTATGCTCCTTGATGTGTGGAGCAATGAATTAGGGATTGGATTGATAATATGAATTTGAAACCCTATTCGGCTATAAAGGGAAACCCTAACCCTAATAATCGGCCTTGTAAGTCATGTGAATAATTGTTGCCTAGTGAGAGGTGATAAGATGTTTAATGTCCTTGTGAGCCATGTGAATAGTTGTTGCCTAATGAGAGGTGACAAGATGTTTAATGTTCGTGTGAGCCATGTGAATAGTTGTTTCCTAGTGAGAGGTGACAAGATGTTTAATGGCCTTGTGAGCCATGTGAATGGTTGTTGCCTAGTGAGAGGTGACAAGATGTTTAATGGCCTTGTAAGCCATGTGAATAGTTGTTTCCTAGTGAGAGGTGAAAAGATGTTTAATGGCCTTGTGAACCATGTGAATAGTTGTTGCCTAGTGAGAGGTGGCAAGATGTTGATCCAGAGATTGATGACCTATAATGAAAGGGAAAGGGAAACATAAAGGTATTTCAACTACTATGGAATCCTTAGCAATATGGCCATGATCTCACAGGATTGGAGCAATTCAATACCTGGTTGTAATATCACAGGATTGGCATAGTCCAATACCTGGCTGTGATCTCACGGGATTGGTACAATCAAATACCTAGCTGAACTCTCACAGGATTGGGATAACCTAATACATGGCTGAACTCTTACAGGATTGGGATAACCCAATACTTGGCTGAACTCTCACAGGATTGGGATAACCCAATACTAGCCTATGATCTCATAGGATTGGTATAATCCAATATCTGTTTGTACTCTCAAAGTGATCTCACAGGATTGGAGCAATCCAATACATGGATGTAATATCACAGGATTGGTACAATCCAATACATGGTTGTAATATCACAGGATTGGCATAGTCCAATACATGGCTGTGATCTCATAGGATAGGTACAATCCAATACCTGGCTGAACTCTCATAGGATTGGGATAACCCAATACCTGGATAAACTCTCATAGGATTGGGATAACCCAATCCATGGCTATGATCTCACAGGATTGGTACACTCCAATACCTGGCTGTAATATCACAGGATTGGTACAATCCAATACCTGGCTATAATATCATAGAATTGGTACAATCCAATACTTGGCTGTAATATCACAGGATTGGTATAATCCAATACTTGGTTGTAATATCATAGGATTGGTACAATCCAATACCTGGCTGTAATATCACAGGATTGGTACAATCCAATACCTGGTTGTAATATCACATGATTGGTATAATCCAATACCTAGATGTACTCTAGCAAGATTGGTATAAAGCTGGAACATGATGATATTATCATAGGATAAGCTTGAGATGTTGGTATAATATGATGGGTAAATGATACACATGTTCTTCATATTCCTTATAAAGTGAATAGATGATTTACTTATCTATCATAGACAGTTGCAATGCTTTAAAAGATGAGAATGTTCTAATCTGCTTATCTACAATGATTAACCTTGCTTATTAGTATAAAAGAAGCTCTGCTCAGTTTTATACTATTTACCTGTGATAATAACATTGTTGGCAGAGAGTTATGTCTCTTTCTGGGACAATTGTCTCACCCTGTGGGATCCACAACTTTTACGTGGACGTGTACGAGGAGGAAGAGATTATTATGCAGAGGAAGGACAATAGTAGCAGGGATAGTAGTAATAGCTCAGGTTGAGTGTATTGTCTATCGTGTCTTGTAGATAGAGGTCTTATGTGTCATCTTTATACTCTCAGGTCCTTGGATTTAATGTGTGATGGTTTTATGAACAAACTGAGATTTTGTCTTGTATGCCTCGAGGTTTTATGTTTCTATAGTACATGTTTTGACAAAGCAATTGTTATATGTTAACCTCGAGATGAGATGGTACAGTGTATCTACAATGTGAACCCTAATGTATATAAAGTTTTGGTTATTTCATTAAATAGTTTTCCAGGAAATGGATCTCTTTGCAAAAATTGTTTTAATTTTTAGTGATTTTTGTTAATCTGATGTTTATGGTTATTCTGCATTATTAGTGATGATTTAATTATTGGTTTGGTGGCAGTCGTTATAGAAATAATGAAAATTTGTTGTCCACATGTTGAAGCATATTGCACTGCACCTTATCTCCCATAGCTTGAGAGTGCTCTGGCATCTTTATATCAAACCTGTCATCTTGGATTCCCATAGTGAGACATCCTCAAACCATCTCAAGTATCATATCTATAGTAGCTTAAAATGGTCTCCCCAATAGAAGTTCATTGTTGTGATCGTCCTGCATCTCCATCACTACAAAATACACAGGGAAGACAAACATGTCAACCTTTACCAGAACATCCTCACATATACCATATGGCTTCACTACTGAATTATCTGCCAACTGGATTGTCATGTTGCTCTTCCTGGTTTCCTTGAGTCTAAGCTTCTTGAATGTAGATAAGGGCATCAAATTGATGCTTGCCCCTAAATCACATAAAGCCTCTCCTAATTTTGTCTTCCCTATAAAGCATGTGATATTGAAGCACCCTAGATCCTATCTTTTAGGTGGCAGTGTACCCAAAATGAAAGCACTAACTTTTTCCTTGAGCACTACCACATCAGACTCTGGTATCTTCCTCTTCTTTATAATGATATCCTTCAAGAACTTCCCATAAGATGGTATTTTCTCTATTGCGTCAATCAAGGGAATGTTCACAGACAGCTTCTAAAAGTTATCTAGAAACTTCTTAAATTGCTTGTCCATCTTGGTAGCCTTCAGACTGTTTGGGAATGGCACAGGAATCACAGGTGCCCTCTGATGAGATGGTATGTAGGCTTGAGTTTTATTGCCTAAAACCTCATCAACTTCATCCTTCGTAGTCTTTTCTTGGGTTGACATGTCTGGTTCATCCACTTCCACACATTTAGCTTGAGTTTCTACCTCTTCTGTGACTGCATTGTGTGGTGCAACATCCATTATCTTTTTGTCACTGTGAAGGAGAACCACTTTCACATGATGATTTCTGGAAGGTACATTGGTATTTGTCAGAAAGCCTTGCTGATTTGGTTGCTTTAAAGCACTCACATCTATTGCTATCTGGGATATATGTATTTCAATGTTGTGAATACGTGCCCCTTAATTTTGAAGGTCCCTCTGTGTTTGTGCAATCTGCAGCTCATTTTGACTGACCAACTTACCCAACATTTGTTCAATCTTGTCAATCTTCTGCTGTTCTGGTGGATATTGGGCTTGACCACCATACAGTTGTAGCCTTGCTTGTTGTTGTTGTTCCTGTGATGGATCTTATTTGAAATTATTAGGGTCTCTCTATGAGAACTTGGGTTCCTTCCTCCATGAATAATCATTATTCCTATATTGACCCTGGCGCACGTACTTGCACTCTCTGTCCTCTTCTTCAGTAGAGCCTTTATCTGAAACACATAGCATCTTGGTAATCAGGTCTAACTTTTCATTTAAAGCTGATATCACCTTAGATTTGGTAACACTCTTTATGGTGACTGGTAGTTCTCTTTCTTCCCCCCATGATTGATTCTTAGACATGTTCTTGAGGATTTCAAGGCAGCGAGCGGGCTTGTTGTTGAGAAAGAACACTACTCCTGTGTTGTCAAGTGTTGTTCTCTCCCCTTTGTGTAGACCATAATAGAAGATTTTGGCCTACCCCTGTAGATCAATGCCATGATGAGGAACTTTACTAAGCATGTTCTAAAATATTTCCCATGCCTCTGAATATGACTCATCAGCCTGCTACTTAAAGTTATGAATCTTATTCACTAGATCATTCATCTTTTGTGGAGGAAAGTATCGTTCAAAGAATGCATCTATCATCTGATTCCACAACTCTATGGTCTCATCATTCAGATTGTCAAACCACAACTTGGCACCATCTGCAAGTGACAATGAAAATAGCTTGAGGTAGATTGTGCTAGCTAGAATCCTTTCGATCTTCACCATATCACAACTTTCCACAAAATTTTTGATATGTGACATTAGATCCTCAGAAGGGTGGCCATGGAATGCATGGGATTTGACTAAAGCAATGAGTCCAGGCTCTATCTTGTAGCTACCCACATTGATAGCTTATCTTTTGATGGGCCCTTTCTGGGCCGTGGACGATGAAGCATATATTCTCTCCCATATTGTATGTTCTTCTGGTTTACCTACTCTATCCCCCATTTCTCTTGGCTCATGTATTGCGGGTTCCTCTGGTTCTTCAATCACATGAGGGTTTGGTGAAGGCATTCTGTTGAACCTATCCACAGGTCTTCCTAGCTCTCTTCCTCCTTGTAAGAACTATACTTGTCCAAAGCCCAGTGAATATGGTTCACTGTAGCCTAGGGCTCTGGTCCGCACCATGAACTAGTGTCCCTGAAATAATGAGAATGAATGTCAAGTCCAGAAGCTTGTACTTAATGAAGAAATTATTATAATTCAGATCCAAATAAAGAAATAAAAATAAAAAAATAGAAATTGGCCTAGAGTGGCCGACTACAGCACTCGTAGTGTTGGATGTTGCCGCTTCCCTGGCAACGACACCAAAAACTTGACACGTGATTTACCATGTGCAAAATGTAAGTGAACGTATCGAAGTAATAAGGCCTTGTGAGGCCCGATTCAAACATGGGGAAGTGTTTCTCCAGTAGACTACTACTAACTACAGATCAATCAGCTAGGCTAGTGAGGATTGTTTGAAATGAGTTGAATTGCCAAATGAACACTAAAGTAAATGAATTAATGGTTTTAGCAAATCAAAAGGAGAATGAATTCTTTAGGAGGTGGTTTCACCGTAGATACCACTAATAATCAATCCCACACACTAATATATATTATTTCAATCCCTGGATAAGGAGCATGTAGCCAAAATTGCCTACTCGTGTAGTGTAATTCACTACCTAATCTAATGCCAATCCCACTCCCGTGGTTATTGGTTTGATTAGTTAGGTGCTTTATACTTATACTTTGGGTTTCTCCTCTTGTATATTCTCCACTTTTTCCAAAGGGTGCAATATACGAGTAATCATATGTTTTCCAACCATTAATCCCTCTCCCGAGATGACTAAGCATATATTAATCCATTCATGGTGATCAAGCACAAAAGGAACATTTAACTTTCATAGAATTATATCCATTAACAATGAGATCTTTCAATATTAATGCATAAAAATCAACTGCAATGTATATCTGGGCTACTCCTGGGTCCTAAAGAATACAGGATTTTATCCTTGCATGGTTTTCATCACAAAACACATAGAAGGGAAGAAGCAAAACGTAGGGAACATAGTAGAAACTAAGGTAACCCCTGGATCTTTTCCTGTCCAGATGATCCCCTCTATTGCATGTGCATTCTACCATCTTTCAGATACAGAACCATCCTTCACAGGTGCTCGGATCTTCTTGGGTGGAGCGTTAGTCCTCCATTCTTCTCTTCTCTCTCTCCGGTCGTTGTATGATCAAAACAAGGGCTCCACCTTTTTTCTGGCTGTCATCCCCTAAGTCATAGCAATCACTTAGGGTCCAAAATTACGTCCACCATTGGATTAGAAACAGATCTGTGGTCGGCCTGATCGGGCAGACTCGGTAGTACCGACTAGGTGAGTCAGTAGTACCGAGTCACTTAGGTTTAGTCGTGCCATCCTGATCCCGTCGGTACTATCAACCGGGACTCCATACAACCAACTTTTTGTGATTTCGAGCAGCCTCTCTCATGTCAACTCGGTAGCACTGAGTTGGAAACTTGGTAGCACTGAGTTTTCTTGATTCACACTGAGCTTACTGATGCTATCTCGATAGCACCGAGTTCTTGCTGGTTTTCGGGCACATCCCTGAGGGTAAGTCGGTAGCACTGAGCTGTGTGGAACTGCCTTGTACCTAAAATCACATAAAAGGATCATGAGTACTTAGAATGCATAGAATGCTAGTAAAAATGGCTGAAATCATGTAATTTGATGCATTTAAGGAAATATAGGCTAACAATGACAATCCATGCATAATAGGTCAAATAAAGGCCCAAACTACACGTGAAAATAAGGGAAAATGAGCCTATAATAACAACTAAAAACACATGCATCACATCACTATGATATGGAATTAACCATGTGGAGGTTAGAGGATGAGGTGCATGATAAGTACTCATCTTTGCTTGCGTTAGATTTCGAGGCAAAATCCTTGTTAGGGGTTTATGGTTGCAAGACCTCTAACCTTACATAAATGGTTGAACATACTCAATTATCATAATTTAGTTCTTAAAACCTTAATTAAACTTTTTAAGGTACTTTTATGTCATGTGACAAGCTTAAGTTTCAATTTTGGTCCAGTTTGGATATTGTTTGTACAACTTATGCAATTTTGTGCATGTTTTGGACTTTCTACAATTTACCCATATCTAAAGTTTTCTTTGTAGTTTTTCACAAGTAGATAATGTCTCATGAATTTTTATATCAGTTTTTATGTTCTTGCACCTTGGGGAACCTTGTTGTACCTTTGAATGAGAAGTGAGAACATAGGTGAGAACTAGGGTTTCTCCCTATGCATGGATGATGTAGTTGCTAGGTGTGAAACCATCACAATCGATGTTTTGGCCTTGTAGGGGTGACATGTAATGGTTCCCCTCAATGTAGGTAGGTCAATGGTTCACCCTAGAAGTGACACAACTGATGGTTGAGGTGTTTGGATGCCCTCAATCGATGGTGGGGCAAATTGCTCCATTTTGGCTCTTTGTGGCAAAGTGTGGGATCCAATGGCTCTTCTAAGTGGTGGAGGCCGATGTCTAGCCTAGATTTGAAGGTAGATGGTTATATCCCCAAAAACTATTGGTTAATCAGTAGAACAACTGATGGACCTATTGTCTTACATGCAAAATGAACTTTGACACATGGAAACTAACTAGGACACCTCAAGCTTCTCTTCCTTCTTATCCATGAGATTTATATACCCTTCGTTTAGCACCCAAACGAACCCTTTGGATCCTTGTCAGTTCCCTATTATTTAGAGCTTCTTCTTCCCCTATTTGGTGGAAAATAGGGTGCCCAAGGTATAAGAAGGTGGTCAAACTTCTTGCATGTGTAGCTAGAGCTCGGATCTACCCTCCTTTAGGGTTTTTTGAGCTTCCTTTGCTTGTTCCTGGCCTAATCAAGTAAGTTCTTCATTCTATCCTTCATTTCCCTTTATGTACTACCTCCTTCCTCCTAGAAATATCCATGCTATTACATGGTAAAGCTTGTTCTAGAGCTTTAATAACCCTTCTTTCTTGCTCTCTTGAACTAGGTTTTGCTTTCCTTGTGGAGAAAGAGCTAGTTGGCCGAGTTCAAAGTTAAAACTAGGGTTTTCTACCTTCTGAGCTTGAGTTTTAATGCTATTTGGAGAATGGTATTCTTCCTGGAGGTGAGTTATATAACTCTCCTCATGTTTATTGCTTACTACTAAATTGCTTGTTCATGTTCTTACTCTAAAATGAAGATCTAAGCATATAGAAGATATCTTTGCCTAGAGTTTCAATTTTAATGTTATTCCTTGATTGGTTTCCAACTCTAGATGAATAGACCGAATTATATATGTTAGGTACAAATAAATTTTAAATAATTATCATGTTTTTTATCCAAATACAAACTATTTGTACGACCTTCCTAAGGTAGAGGAAGCCTTATATCTTTCTTAACCATGAATCGATAGTGCTCTAGGGATCACAAGTGATAGTTCCTTCTATGTGTTAATGAACTATTTTATTTCTTTTCTTGGTGGTCGATGGTTTGGCACCTATGAACCAATGGTCTCTACTTTGTTGTTGTTTTAATGATTTTAGTGAACCTTAGAACCAAAGGTCATGCTTCTTTGGTCACGGAGGGTCGATGGTGGTCAATTGTTGTTGTTTTAATGACTCTAGTTCACTTGTTGCTTTGTTTAGATTTTGTGTGCCAACTGGTGGCGGTCTCTTTGTTGTTGTTTCATATGTTATATCTTGATTACAACTGATGGGCATGCTTGTCCCATAACAATTGATGGTTAGGGTTCCCATATTTGATGGTCTTTGGTGTCTATAAGTGGTGACTTAAATGTTGATTTTCCTAGTTTGACAAATTATGGTTTTTCCTTTGTTTTTGGAGCAGTTTTCTCTCCTATTGATTGAAAAATGATGGCCTCTTTGAGCCCCACAACCAATGGATAGTCTAGGCCATCAACCAATGATTGTTTGAGTTGTGACCCATGATCTTATGGTGTTAACCGATGGTGACACTATATGTTAACCGATGGCTACCTTTATGTGAAAAGTGATGGTGGGTTATACCCCCACAACCGATGGCCCTTCTTGAGTCAACAACAGATTGTACTTCTATGTTATCAAATGATGGCTTATCTAGGGGGCATGATGACTCGACTAATGCAGCAACTTGATGGTTTCTTAATATGGTTTGTTTAAGATGGTTTCTTGTGTTACAACCAATAGTTTACCTCTAGTCACCCAATGGTTTTGGGTTGATGCTTATGGTATGTTGGTTAGGCTTGAATGATGTTGAATCTGATGGAGGTTTTCTATTAATCATGTAGTCTTACCTTTGCCCTTGTATGGAGGAAATAGATAATCACCCTAAAGGGTGGATGTGTAAACCTAATGTAGCATATCTTTTTACACTTAACCTTAATGCAATAAGTGATGGTTAAACCTTGTGTTATGCATAGAACCATACTTGAGAGTAGTCTGGGGTTTGAAGGTAATGCCTTACCCTATGCATCCATGATCTAATGGGGATGCCATGTGTTAGGGTTTGTGCATGAGTGTTTTATTTGTATCTTTGATGTAACTTATCTTGTTGAACCTAACCCTCATGCAAATAAATGATGATGGTTAATCATGCTACCCTTCCTTGAATGGTTAATATCATGATGGAATATTCTTCCTAATGTTGTTATAACTCTAATGTGTTAACTGGTGGTTATCATAACCTTATGATTGAATCTCTCTTATGTAAATCATGTTCACTATAAGCATGATGGTGATGGTTAGTCATACCTAGTCTTCTTGTATGTTGATATGATGAAGGAATGCTCTTAAAATGCTAAGATAACCATGTTATGTTGTTCTATGAACATCTTTTAGCTTTTTAATGCAATATTGTGTTGAGCCTATGTATCACAAGTATGGTGATAGTCTATTGAGCCTTGTTATAAGGCATGGAAAGATAATGATGATCTTGTAGGGAATAGTGTAATGGTCTTAATGACCTTTGGGCATGGTTGGGCCCTAAATGAGGTGTAATCCTCTCATTATGTGACAAGGGTTGGAACCTTGGGATAGTGTGATGAGGACATGTATCCTATGATGATTATGTGATGCCAAGTACGGTCTCATGAATGTTAAGTGAATAGTACCTTATGATGTTGAGAAGAGGAATTATTTTTCACACATTTTATATCTCCTGAGGTTGTTATATAGCAAAGTTTGCTAGAAATTAATTTGGGTTTGTATGTCCACTTGTTTGATGCATCCTTAATTCACTCAATTGGAATTAATTAATCAATTAAAACTCTAATCATGTAGTGCCCTGTGCCATAGATCCATCTGAGTGTCAAACTTGTTGGATGGTGAAATGAGTATTCCTAAGGGAAACTCAAAGTGCATACTATTGAGTATGTGAGGTGCAAGTGATTGTGTGTCCTTGACATCTTGACTTCAAGATTAGGGAGGATGGTTGCGGTCATATCTAGCCCTTAGTTTGTGAACGTTTGTGGTCATGTCTTGGTGATTATATATGTGCTAAGATTTGAGGACAGATGTAGTTGTACCTCAGATGGTAGGGTTTACATGCCCACCTCCTTTCACTAGTTCCATGAGATATACCAAGGATGAACTAGTCTATTAGCAACTTGACCTTCTAGTTCATTAACATTGTTGATGCATTGGTTAGTCTTAGATGACACAACCATGAACTCACAGTAATCATGCAACTTATGTCATTCACTCTAATTCTTATCCATTGATATCCTGATCTCATGTTTATCTAAAGGAACATTGTAGCACATTCCCATTGATCCACAACCATTTTTCCTTGGCATTGGACTTATCTAGCTGTCAGTATCCCATCTACTACAGTTGGAGGATATTAGCATCCAACTCTCTCTCTCTCTCTCTCTAAAGAAGAGAAACACCAGGAAACTTGTCTAATAAACATTTCCAAATTTCACATACTACTGATACACCTTGTATACTAGGACTCACCATCTTGGTATCTACTTCATGTGCCAAGAAGAACTCACATCTTGGTCTCAACAACTTCTTCATCAACATAACTAACTCAAAGTGTATAGGAAGAGTCTTCTTAACTTTTACAAGGCTCAAAAAGCATACTCATCACAACCATCAAGACCTTGGAACCATAGTCCCAGCAACCACACGTCATATCAGGGTATCCACCCCCTAGGATTACAACAAATCCATGCATACCAAGTGGTATAGGTTCCACTTGAAGGATGTGTCCTGAAAAGAAAGAACACAAAAGAAAACACACTTCCCACAACCCAACAATACTATATATGGGTTGCTAGCAAGGGGTTATTGATTGTATCTTCATCAAGTGATTACATCCTAATATGTTTCATTTAACATTTTTCAGTTTCGGTTCCTTGTCATCACCATAGGAATTATCAAGATTAACATATCTCATTTCTCTTTTCTCATTAACTATTATCATTCTTGTATATGTCCCCTTGTTTTATCATGTTTTTCAACCCCTTATGATGGGGTAGATCATCATATTCCACATTTTCTTCATTAATCAGGGACAATCTCCCTTAATTTATTTCACATGTTATGAAGATTTTACTTTAACACTTTGTTATATACATATGTTGGTATGAGATTAGCTCAGGTTGCACTTTATTCATCTATCAGTGTTCTTATTTATTTTCTCATATCACACTTATTTCAGAAGTTCTCTCCATCTTATGTGGATTGTATACCTTGAATCACTTCATTAGCACATATTCATCTTTCTTTTACCTCATTATCTTCTTGAATTACAGCTTCAAAAACTCCTCATTAGCTTATTTGTATTCATATTTAGGTTTCCTGATGTCATATCTTCTTTTTTAGTTACCAAACATTCAGGTTTTGATAAGTTATGATGTAATTCTCATCTCCTTTTAGGGTAAGATTGAGGTATTAGCACCCTGATTTCTTATTTATTATGCTCTTTAGATTGTTTTAAAATGACTACTTGATCAGAGTAATCAGAAAGATAACAATATAAGAGTTCCGCACTTACTTTTCTTCAATAATTGGGTACATGGCCAGGGCATCCAAGTACTGAGATTAGGTAGTATGCACCATGTGCACATATTATGTTCCTTACTTAGTCATTATCCTAGTCCTAAGTCCTAGTGTCCCTATAGACTCAGTGAACCTAGAGCTATGATGAAAACTTGTGAGAACCCATCACATTAAACTAAATTACTTAAAACAAAAAACACAATCAATCACTAATTACTCATAAATCCAAAAAATAGGGTAAATTAAAACTGATTCAGCATCACCAATATGCTCAGAAACATTTATATAAGATCCCAACAACTTACTTGTATTTATATATCATGTCAAGAATCTTGTACAACTGATATGTGGCCTCTACCACAACATATACTTATAGAAGAACATCAACTACATATGCCACATGTACAGACATTAACATGCTACCAAAAGCTCGATTCAATCAAAACATCATATACAAGCTTTCCCGCCTAGACCTGAGAGTATAGGGACGACTCTAGGACATACTAGACATCTAAACAACGTTCTCTAAGGTCCATCATCACAGATCCTCCTCCTTACCATAGGTTTGTTTTCATTGTTGTTGATCACTTAAAAAGATGTGGTGACCCACTAGGTGAGACCCATGTCCCAGTGAGAGATATAATTCTCAATACTACTTATTAATTATAGTAGGTTATGTAATTAAACATTTTAAGCAGATCAATCCAATTAAATAGATAAGAATAACAATAGGCATGATTAACAAGGTGTACAAAGTAACTAATAAAACTATCAGCATTAACCTGACTATCATCATATGCATTGCTAACTGTATAAGCAGTCTAGTTGCATAGCATCTCTATCATCATCAATAAGTCTAGCAACATAGGCATAGATCACATTATTAGCATGTCTAACGGATTGAGAAGATCTACATTATAAGTAGAACTAAGAGCATAAGAACAACTATTTGCATAAGCATGACTAGTAGTATAAGCAATTCTAACTACAAAGGCATGGCTAGCAGTATAAGCATAGCTAACATCATGAGATAGCTAGCATCATTATCATAACCAATAGTAGCAATATATATATCAACATAATAATGGCTACTATATGTACACATCTACAACATGAGCATATCCACAGCAGAAGCATATCTACTATCTTTTAATGCACTAAACATCATCTCTATGTAAAGAGAAAAAACAAGGATTGTCATCCAGTGTGAAGCATTGTGTATAGCCCTAAACAAATATGCTACATGGCTATATTACATCTTTTATTAAGCCTTGAGGAATTTGAGGATACCACTCAAATTCCAACTGACCACTTCTAAGTTGAAATCAGTGCAATACAACATCTAGGAAGAGTCATACTCCTTAGATCTTCTCCGCCTCAGGTCAGTATGGTTCTTCTACAATGACACATAAGGTCAAGCTACTAACAGGATAGTTCATCCTTGGTATATGTCACGACACTAGTGAAAGGAGGTGGGTATGCAAACCCTACTATCTGAGGTACAACCGCAGTTGTCCTCAAATCTCATCACATATATAATCGCCAAGACACAACTGCAGTCATTTTAAAATTGAGTGCTAGGCATGACCACAACCATCCTCCCTAATATTTAAGTCAAGATTTCATGGACACACAATCACTTGCACCTCACATACTCAATAATATGCGCTCCAAGTTTTCCTTAGGAATAATCATTTCATCATATGATAAGTTTTGACACTCAGATGGTTCTATGGGATGGGGCACTACATGGTTAGAGTTTCACTTGATTAATTAATGCCAATTGGGTGAATTAAGGCTGCATCAAATAAGTGGACATACAAACCCTAATTCATTTCTAGCAAACATTGATATATAATGACCTCAGAATATATAAAACGTTTGAAACATAATTCCTCATCTCAACATCATAAGGTACTATTGACTTTCCATTCATGAGACCGTACTTGTCATCACATCATCATCATAGGATATAAGTCCTCATCACATTATCCCAGGGTTCCAACCCTTGTCACATCATGAAGAGGATTACACCTCATTCAGGGCTCAACCATGCCCAAAGGTCATTAATACCATTACACTATTCCCTACAAGAGCATCATTATCTTTAACAAGGCTCAATAGACTATTACCATACTTGTGATACACAGGCTCAACATAATATTGTATTAAAGAGATAAAAGATGTTAATAGAATAACATAGCAGGGTTATCTTAGCATTTTAAGAGCATTCATTCATCATATCAACATACAAGAAGGATAGGTATGACTAACCATCATCATGCTTATAGTGCACATGATTTACATAAGAGATCTTCAATCATAAGGTTATGATAACCATCAGTTAACACATTAGAGTTATAACAACATTACGAAGAATATTCTATCATGATATTAACCATTCATGGAAGGGTAGCATGATTAACCACCATCATTTATTTGCATTAGGGTTAGGTTCAACAAGATAAATTACATTGAAGCTACAAATCCCCACTCATGCACAAACCCTAACACATGGCATCCCCGTCGGATCATGGATTCATAGGGTAAGGCTATTGTGACATCCTGCCATCTCAAAGATAGCGAAACACCACGAGAAAACATGAGGAACCACCATAAACAAGATATTACCAAAAACACGGGTTAATTAAAACTAATTGTAGAAAACATCATAAGAAAGGAACTATCACAACCAGATCCACATCCTACAAAGAACATGATATATATAAGCATGATATATGTCCACCAACACATAGGATCTAGCTGTTCCATATCTATCAAGGATGCATCACCTATTTATGTACATAACAGACCTAACCAAGCCAACAATAGGTTACAAAAATCCATACTCAGATCATCCATCGTGAAACCTCATCAAAACACCTCCAAGGACCTGAGAGTACAGGGAAGACTCTAAGACTCTACTACAAAACAACCATAACAGCAACATATCTGACCTTGCCTTCTATTGATCTTCTTGTTGCTCAGCCGCAACACTACGATCACCACCACATCTAGCTCAATCATCTAAAAAGGTTGAAACCAACAGAGTGAGACACACATTCCCAGTGAGAAACATAACTCCCCACCGAACTATAAAACCTCAGAGAATCTAGAGCAGTATATAGCAGATAACCAGATCAGATATGAAATACAAAGAATAGGATTATATATATATGGTTGTTTATTCAATGCCCGTGTGGGTAACTTACTATGCTACCCGTCATAGGAGACACGGTGGCACAAAACGTAAATACTTCTCGTGCCTCTTCATTCCCTCTCCTTCCTCTTCTCCATTCTCCTCCTCCTCCTCTTTCTACTTTCTGATGAGGCAACAACAAGCTTCCGTTGAGACCACACATTACTAATTCAGGTCGGCGCTGGCTGCCACTGGGAATCATCAACCCTCAGCGCGTCGCGATGGCCTCCCTTCCAAGCCTCATATTGGCGGTCCAAGTCAGGAGTTTCTACGAGATCGACCAGAGCAGCCTCCCTCCCAAATCGCCCACGCATCTCAAAGATGTGTGAATCGTCATGGTAAGCAACAACAGTCTCACTGTACTAAGCCGCATGCGGCTGCCAATGAACACTGACTCCTTCCAGACAACGAATCTCACAATCAGCCCGTTCTTCATCGATCTTAACCCCCGTTCATCGTCCGCAATTACATCTCATCATCGATCGTTTCACATGCATATCCCCTCCCTCATTTTCTTGATTTTGCAGGTTACTGAGAAGACGCCCCTCAGAGTCACCGTCACCGTCACGTTCCCGAGCATGCTCTCCTTAAGCGAGTACTTCTTCGACGCCGCTGATTCTTCGTCGGCACTGCCTGGAACCACCACCACGGCACCGATGACTCCATGTGGAGGCGGATGAGGGAAGCGGAAGCTGGGACACATCCTGACCACACTGAGGCCGGAACTCGACGAGCAGTTTGTCATGAGCATCGTGTGTGCCTCACAGATACTCTGGAGGTGTGTACCGTTCGAGGAGAGGCCCAAATTGAGACCTGCAGATGCAAGCATCAATGTGAAAGAGGGTTTCTCTCCTCTACCTCTGTTGCGCCTCCGCCTTTACCCTCCTCTGTCCCTCAGTTCCCCTTACGGGATTTGGTCGTCATTACTAAATTGGGCTTCTTTGCTTATTTGTGAACTCATCCTGAATCTAGAAGGCCCTCTTTTTTACAACCCATGCTTTGTCTCGATGTTGAGCATCTCAAAAAGGAAACAAGCATCACACATGCTTCCTCACACGTACCACCTGCTCGTCATCAATCCCCGGCTTGAGGCCCCTGATCCAATACTCATCACTTTATTGCCGATAAGCAGCCTCTCAGGACAAGGCAAGGAGGGGGTGCCATTGTTGATGGACGCAAGGAGGGCCTCACCTGAACGTTTCAATCTGGCCATCCTAGTAGCATCAATGCTTGCAGTAAAATTGTTTGCTCCAACCCAATAATTCTAGGATCTCCAGCTCTCCATGTCCCAAGGAAGCCACAACTCTAACTGTGGTGGTAGAGAGATATTATAGAGTAATGAACAGTATACTGAAACAGCTTGGAGTTTCAGATATTACATTGATCTTCTCTGAGAACATCAAGAAGGTTAGGGACTCATCACAGATGCAGTTATTTATGGTGGTTGGGTAGATATGAAAGGGTTTCTCTATGAGGTTGAGTATGCATAAAATGTGTTTGATCTAATGTTTTTCAAGGACGAAGCCATCTTGGGTTTCAAAGATAGCCATCTGCAGTCATTATTTGGCACATTATGTATTGGTTGGGAAATAAAATGTAGATCACTATTCTCCTTGGCTTTGCTATTTTATGTGATATGGTTGATTGTGTAACTTATGTCACCATTCTCCTTGACTTTGCTATTTTGTGTGATGTTCAATCTGGTAGGGTAATTCATCATGCTGTCAGGTTGGAACCCAGACTTTGTTGAACGCTCCTCATGAGTCTATGTGGGAGTACATGTATCTAGATTAATGTTGTAAAAATATTGTAAGAGATTCAGAAGAAAGATTGAATATCTGGTTTTACATGTTCTCTACTTACATAGACAATCATAGGTAATTGTGTTGAGCATATTTTTAAAATTGGTTTATGTTGGTATGACATATTAATACGTTGTTTCACGTATTTTTGTACAAGACCAAGATCGGAGTATTTAACTGAGTATAACAACATCACTTCCAGAAACAAACAAGTACTTCTTGTAACAACATCACTTTCATGTAACATACATGACAATAAATATAATACAGATGACATACTAGATTAAAAATAAGAGTATTAATTTTCCTACATTCTTTTTTGCACTTTTTATGTTTTGGTGTTAGTTTATGTGTTGGATAGTTACTTATAGTATATATAGTTACTTTTTGTGTCCTTATGTTACATTCAGTGTCAGATAGTTACTTTTGGTGAGTCAGTGTTACTTTTAGTGTCAGGTAGTTAATTTTCTTACCATATATTTACTTTTTGTGTCCTTGTGTTACTTTTAGAGTCGGATAGTTACTTTTTCATTCATGATGTTACTTTTAATGTCAAATAGTTACTTTTCATATCATATAGTTATTTTTTTGTCTTAGTGTTGCTTTCGTTGTCAGATAGTTACTTTTTATGTCATTTTGTTAGTTTTAGTGTCAAATAGTTAATTTTTCAAAGTTCAATTGCAGCAAAATGAACATTCTTTTAAAAACTTTACCTTAACCAGCAGACCCCGTATTAATTACATGTATTAAGCCCCTCTCAGCCCCCAGTTCCTGCATTGATTGAAAGGAGCCCACACCACCGCACAGACCTCCCTGACCGTCAGGAAGAAGTAGCAGTCGACAACCACTCACCATCATTCACACTCACCACTACTACTAACGGCAACAGAAGGAGCACGCAGAGCTCAAAGGGATGCACCGAGCTACAATAGAATTTTTGTGAAGCAGTAGTATGTCGATCCACCACCCGCTCCACTCCCATCGATTGGCCGGAGTCCATCTCGTGCTCTTGCCACTGATCCTCATGTTCTATGCACCGGGAGTAGTTGAGGATGAATTCCTATTTGTTGGGTGGAAAAAGAAAATTGCATGCTTAAGGGGGTATATAGACAGTGGGGTCGCGAGCATGGTGAATAGGCGTGGAGGTGGAGGTAGGCAAATGACAAATGATTTAGGAGTTATAGATGACCATGGGCCAATGACGCCTTTAATGGTGATATCGAGGGCATCCATCATCTCAGTTCATACGGTTACTCGTAGTGTTCGTACAGTTACTCATAGTGCTCTTACATTTACTCTAGGTGTTCTTATAGTTACTCTAGGTGTTCTTACTTTTATGTTGTCACAATTACTCGTAGTGCTCTTACAGTTACTCTAGGTGTTCTTATGATTAATTTATCGATGATGAGTTTATATCTTTTATGTGTTAGTGAGTTTAGATATAGATACTTTTTTTTTGGAATAGAACACTTGCTTTCGTGTTTGTACAGTTACTTACAAGATGTCCCTATTACTCTGTGTTCCATACACATTGTTTTTGTGATACATGTTTTACCTTCCTCTGTTAGAGTTACTTTTACAGAGTTACTTTTTTGAATCACAGGGTTTCTTTTCTCTACTGTCACAGTTACTCTTAGTGTTCTTACAGTTACTCTTAGTGTACTTACAGTTACTCTTAGTGTTCTTACAGTTACCCTTAGTGTTCTTATAGTTACTATTTGTGTCCTAATGTTACTTTCTATGCCAGATAGGTACTGTCATACCATACAATTACTTTTGTGTTATGATGTTACTTAGAGTGTCGGATAGGTACTTTGTTGCATATAAAATTTAGGACATACAACACATATGCATTTGTTACATACTTATAATAGGATTCTTTTCTTTTACTTCTCATAGAAATCACAACCTATAATCTTTACAGTTTCGATCGATCGATTTCATACTGCAAAAGGTTGGTGCACTTTTGACCTAAAAAAATACATTTCGAACAAAAAACATAAAGTTCGTCCGCCATCTGCCGATCCACCATGACAGCAGGATCTGTCCTAAGAAGTAGTTCATTCTACAGTGATGCTCTTTATGGACTATCTGTTGTTGTTGTTTACTGCTCAACGAGTATATCTGGTGCTGCTTGTGTTGTTTGTTTGTGTTTGATGTTTATATTTGTTATCTTATCCTGCTGTTGATCTATTCTTTTCTTCTCTTCCAGCTCCTAGTGCTGCTCGCTAAGCTTTATTTTCTATTGCTGCTGTTGATTGTGGGGAGCATCCTGGTGTTTCTTATTGTGGTTTTGTTTGTTCTTTTATCATGTGATTGGGAGCTGTTGCTGCTACTGCAATTCAGGAATATGTGCTACTACTAATGCTCTTGTGATGTGTTGCTGCTTCTACTGCTGTTGATGGTTATGTGATACTGCTACTTCTAGTTTGATGAGTTGTTGTTGCTACTGTTGTTAAGATCATTCTTGTTTAGCTGATTGGGAGTTGTTGCTACTATTTCTACTGCTCGTGTTCTGGTGTTGTTGCTACTGCTATTGATGTATATGTGGTTCTATCTTTTTTAGTAGAGTTTGTAGTTGATTAGTGCATCAGTGAGGCATGTTCAAATCAGTAACGGGTTGTTCTTTTTGTGTAGTTTTGTGAAATTGATTTTGTAACCTTCTATGTACTTCACTTGTGTTTGTAATCTATCTTTGGGTTACCTTGTGCTCCAGCAGTTGTATGTATACTCTAAATATGTTACAAAGAATATGTTCTGATCAGTTGTTATTCTTTTTGAAGAATATGTGTTTGTCTTTGTGTGCAATGGATACTCTTAGTGTTGTCACATTTACTCTTACAAAGTATAAGAGTAACTAAGTTTGAATCATAGTGTTTCTTTTCTAGGTGATCACAGTTACTCTTATTGCTATTAGAGTTACTCGTAGTGCTCGTTCAATCACTTGTAGGGTTTTCACAATACTAATAGTTACTACAGAAACAGCCTTTGGCGTCGGTTGTTTAACCCCCTTTGGCGTCGGTTTCTGAGCGACGCCTATGTGGGCGCCGCTAAAGGTCGAATACTTTGGCGTCAGTTTTTTAACCGACGCCTATTTAACATATAGGCGTCGGTCTTTTAGTAGATAACCGACGCCAAAAGGGTTCGCGCCACAGAAAACGGCGTCATCTAGGACACATTCTGTGTCGGTTATCTACTAAAAGACCGACACCATACTTCAAGACGACACGGCCGTGCTTCCCTGCACGGCCGTGTTTAGTACTATAGGCATCGGTTTTATATGAATAAGTGACGCCTTTTCCACCACGGCCGTGCTTTCCTGCACGACCGGGTTGTTTGTAATATTAGGTGTCAGTTTTTATCCAATAACCGACGCTGTAGGTCTTTGCTGACGGTTTTCTGTAAATAACCGACGCCTATATCTATTTTTTTTTATATCAGTTTGCAGGCCTGTTGTGGCTGGTCAGCAGGATGAGAACCTGCAGTTCAGTTTTCTGAACTGCAGGTTTACGACATCCATTGATATCAGCCTACAAACAGGCCACAAACCTGCAAAAGTCCCAAGGAAAATTTCACACAAGTAGATACATTCAGACATCAATTCAATTCTCACATTCACACATATAGAAACATTCAAATACATGTATTAACATTCAGAAATATTCATTTACAAAGTATCATTCATTATCGCTATCAACATCCCAATTATATCTTATAGTTGCCACTGCTTGTATGGCTTTTGCCCATTCTTCTCTTATTTCATTTAATGCTTCCATCGTATATGGAGCATGTATATTTTTTAAGCGTTTACCTATAGTGTGGTCAATTTTAAACACCTACAAAGAGAATGATGTATATATATAAGTAATAATATAAAAATAAGATTGATATATTTCATACTAACTAATGAGACTATATATAATACCTCATGTATGGTATCGATGTCCAATGCGACATGTTTGATAATCATCTGCATAAATCGCATCACATAGTATGTGCATGCCCAGCCATTGTATTGTGTAGCGCACTATAAATTGAAACATACAAAATAATACAACTAAGCACAATTCACATCAATAATATATACATTGGAGTCGGGAACTTACTTGTACGTTCTGCCAATTTATTGGCTGGTTCTTTTTCCTTGGGACCGTTCCTCCAGCCTTTTTGAATGCATCTAAACCCCTACATGTTATAATAACACAGTAAATTACATAAGTAAATAGTAATGTAATAACAGATGTTAACAGATACAAAAATGAAATATTTCTCACCAGAATAATGGCATTCTCATTACGTGTCCAATTTTAGTGTTTAATGTACTTCCCGCGGGATCTAGATAATAAACAGTGAACGTCCCGGAGACAATAACTAGTAACTCCCAATGTTTACTGCTAGAGGTAAAAAGTTAACAATTAATAACTCAAAATGCACAATAAAAATGGAATTTTCTTAAGTCCAAATTATAAATAAAGTAAACTTACTTGACATTGAATGGAGCTATTATTATCGTCTTCTTTTGCTGACCAAAAATTGTAAAAGCATCTATACAGTATTGTTGAACATTATCATGGTCTTTAGCTACCATACTAATCAATGATGGAATCAAAAATCCCACATGATCAAATGCAAATTGTTTGCAATGATCTTCGACTAAGTAGCTGCAAAACATGTATTACATATGCATTAATATATAAGAAACCAGATCACCAGATCTTACACAAGGTATATGGATGTATAAACAAGATCTCACCTTATCCATGTCTCTATCATTGATGTATTCAGCCAATCATACATAAACATCTCAATAATATCTTGTATAAATAAAGAGCTATTGTATGATTGACCTGCATAATCTGCATCTAAAGAAACAATTATCGGGCAATGTATATTATGTGCCCGTAGCCAACATGCCATTCCCCTACAAGCAGGACCTAACGGGTATGTTAGGTCAGTTGGAACCCAAGTTGGTAATGCGGGAAGTGGAGGTGGAGGCCTAGGTGCTCCTGGTGTCTTCTTTTTAACCTGTATATATAATTTCAGATCAGTTGACATCATATATACACATTAACAGTCTAAATCAATGTAAATTTATCTTACAATTTCAGTAGTGTAGACGACATCTGCTTTGGGCCACAATATGACCCCGCCTTCTGCCTCAGCAAGTGTATCAATATCCGGGTGGGGATATGGCAATGTAGCTTCTCTCCAATCGGGTAACACACATAATGGGCCCACACGAACGTAGCCCTGTGGCATTGGAGTCCCGTGAAACCTTTCCCCAGGAAGGGACAGGTAAGCCTGCGCCTCTGCAACAACATAGTCTTGTATTCTTAAGCGGCATGGCTTCAATGCCTACAAATTTACGTAAAGAATGTTATACATATATACATATCATCTTGAAAACATATCATCTTGAAAAGACTAGCTACAATGTCATAAACAATACTTACAGCAGACGTGTTAGGCGATGGGTCTCCAGGATTACTCGCAGTCTGTGCATCAGGAGGAGAGTGGGTCGCCATAGGCTGATTGGAAGCCTGAGATGCCTGCCACCGCAGCAATTCTTCCTTGACCTTCTCAACAACTACATCGTTGACCTTCTTAGCAACTATATCCTCGACTCTCTTATTCTCCTATACATGGATAAAAGAAACATTAGCTTCTTATTATTGAATTTCCTTTTGCAGTAACATTCTAAAAAAAGAATAGGTTACCTCTTCTTGAGAAAGTCCCGCTCTGGGTTTGCGCTGGGATGGCCCAAAGAATGCTTTGATGCCCACACCAGTGTCTGCACCCCTAACACGTCCAGGATGCTCTGGGTTACCCAGAGCAACTATCAATTCATCCCTTGTGCCCTGAGGGATGAACGTGCCTTGTTTCCTCTGCTCGTGCAACTCCCTCTAATCACCATCAACAGAAATTGGTAAATTAACAACACAAATAATCAATATTCAAACGATTGCTCTAAGAGTTGTATTTTACCATTTTCGCAGCTGCCTCAGCAGTTACGGGCTTCTTTATTTCACCCTTCTTGTTTTGCCTCCCAGCTATCCAGATATCATGGGGAGGCATGGGTGTGGTAGACTCCTGAGTAGGAGCAGACTCCTGAGTAGCCACAGACTCCGCATGTAGTCTTTGGCGAACGCTTGCATAGCCTTTTGGACCCATAGTGTGGTCATGCACATTCAGTGCACGCCTTGCTTTTTGTGCATCACTAAGGGCCTAGTTAGTATGCACATTAATGATTTGGTCAGTATCACTAAATGTTAATCTTGAATAGGTGAATACAATGTATATTAATTAAATTGGGAGTGTCACTTAATACCTTGAATTCTTCATATTTTCTTGAAGCAACAAAATTGTCCCAATCTTCTTTGTCCAAGAAGTTCCATTGTTCAAGGGATGACTTCTTTTTCTTATCACCCTCTTTTATGTATTCTCTGTTCAGATTTGTCCTATAATTCCTAAGCATCTTTCCAGCGCGTTGCATCACACTTTTACGATGCAACTTCTCATCCAATGCAAACAGATTCTGTAAAATAGAAATTTTATTAACTAGTATCCAAAATAGAATTGCAAATAATAGAATTTGTAGTCTACAAAATAGAATTGCAAATAATAATAACTCACGCATAAATCCTTCCATATCAAGTCTTTTTTCCCCTGAGGAACTTTATGTCAATTATCATACTTAACACCACAATGGCTCCGAGTGGTACACCCAAGATAGTTTACAAAATTATTGCGGTTCACTCCAATTGCATTTCCTCCATTATCAAACTCCACAACCAATTTGGATCCACTGCCACTAAGCGCTATTAACTTCTTCAACAGAGTGATGCCCCTTTTCTTGTTAAGTGTTTGGTACTGCGCATCAAGTTGCTCCAGTGCTTCAGTGGGTACATGTGCATCATCAACCTAAAATTTGACAAAAATAAACACACTGAATTAGCCCAATATAGAAATATAAGATATATGACATAACTAGAAGATAATGAATTTTATAGAAATACAGGATATGTTTTTAGAACTTACATTGGTATCCTCGCCATGCTCGTCATGGACAGCATGCTCATCATGGACTTCATGCTCATCATGGACATCATGCTCATCATGGTCAGCCATCTGAAAATGTCATTAAAAAGGCAAACATTTAGCATTTGTATTAACTAGAAAAAGGCAAACATTTAGCATTTGTATTAACTAGAAAAAGGCAAACATTTAGCATTTGTATAAGCATACATGTCTCTAAAATTGTGATCTTTTATCAATTAACAATCCTTCATTGTGATCTCCGCGCACATATAAGTCATCATTAGCTTTAATATTTTGTGGAGTTGGCAACCCAACTGAGAATGGACTGGAGTCATCATACTTATCATAGTACTCTTCTTCATCTATAGGATCTTCAATGAACTGTCTTTTACCATGAAGAACAACCGACCATTTATCATTTGCAGGATCATCGATATAGAATATTTGTTTCACCTGTGATGCCAATATGAATGGTTCACCCTTCTCGCCAATCTTTTCAAAGTTCACCAAAGTGAAACCCAATTCATCCACTATAACTCCTTTGGTGTTATCAACCCAATTACATTTAAAGAGCGGAATTTTGAAATCTATGTAGTCAAACTCCCAAATGTCATCAATGACACCGTAATATGACATTTTAGCTTCACATGGACTCTTATCCTTTGCACTTGCAAAGTACATAGTCGACGCTTGATTTGCAATGCTACCGAAATTTTCTCGAAAACCCAATACACATTATACACTTACATCCTAAGTGAGATTAGGTGTTCAAGAACAGTCCCAAACTGGGGACTATCCAAGATTTACTCCTAATGAGTCAATCTTGGACGGGTTTCTAGGCCAACAAACACAATAATAGATATCTACAATGAAGCCGGACTCCATACAAACAGTATATAATTTAGTGATTGTTCATTCTAATTTATACCAATGTACAAGTAATATGAAGAACAATGATTGTTCACTTTCTAGGCCAACAAACACATGTGATGTCATTCTTATATATAATAAATGTGTACCACCTATCCCATCCTTGAACACCTAATCTCACTAGTAAGTGTATAATGTGTATTGGGTTTTCGAGAAAATTTCGGCAGCATTTCCCCGCTGTTCTCTAAGTACATATGTACTTAGAGAACAAACGGGGAAATGCTGCCGAAATTTTCTCGAAAACCCAATACACATTATACACTTACATCCTAAGTGAGATTAGGTGTTCAAGAATAGTCCCAAACCGGGGACTATCCAAGATTTACTCCTATTGAGTCAATCTTGGACGGGTTTCTAGGCCAACAAACACAATAATAGATATCTACAATGAAGCCGGACTCCATACAAACAGTATATAATTTAGTGATTGTTCATTCTAATTTATACCAATGTACAAGTAATATAAAGAACAATGATTGTTCACTTTCTAGGCCAACAAACACATGTGATGTCATTCTTATATATAATAAATGTGTACCACCTATCCCATCCTTGAACACCTAATCTCACTAGTAAGTGTATAATGTGTATTGGGTTTTCAATAAAATTTCGGCAGCATTTCCCCGCTGTTCTCTAAGTACATATGTACTTAGAGAACAAATGGGGAAATGCTATCGAAATTTTCTTGAAAACCCAATACACATTATACACTTACATCCTAAGTGAGATTAGGTGTTCAAGAACAGTCCCAAACCGGGGACTATCCAAGATTTACTCCTAATGAGTCAATCTTGGACGGGTTTCTAGGCCAACAAACACAATAATAGATATCTACAATGAAGTCGGACTCCATACAAACAGTATATAATTTAATGATTGTTCATTCTAATTTATACCAATGTACAAGTAATATAAAGAACAATGATTGTTCACTTTCTAGGCCAACAAACACATGTGATGTCATTCTTATATATAATAAATGTGTACCGCCTATCCCATCCTTGAACACCTAATCTCACTAGTAAGTGTATAATGTGTATTGGGTTTTCAAGAAAATTTCGGCAGCATTTCCCCGCTATTCTCTAAGTACATATGTACTTAGAGAACAAACGGGGAAATGCTACCGAAAGTTTCTCGAAAACCCAATACACATTATACACTTACATCCTAAGTGAGATTAGGTGTTCAAGAACAGTCCCAAACCGGGGACTATCCAAGATTTACTCCTAATGAGTCAATCTTGGACGGGTTTCTAGGCCAACAAACACAATAATAGATATCTACAATGAAGTCGAACTCCATACAAACAGTATATAATTTAGTGATTGTTCATTCTAATTTATACCAATGTACAAGTAATATAAAGAACAATGATTGTTCACTTTCTAGGCCAACAAACACATGTGATGTCATTCTTATATATAATAAATGTGTACCACCTATCCCATCCTTGAACACCTAATCTCACTAGTAAGTGTATAATGTGTATTGGGTTTTCAAGAAAATTTCGGCAGCATTTCCCCGCTGTTGTCTAAGTACATATGTACTTAGAGAACAAACGGGGAAATGCTACCGGAATTTTCTCAAAAACCCAATACACATTATACACTTACATCCTAAGTGAGATTAGGTGTTCAAGAACAGTCCCAAACCGGGGACTATCCAAGATTTACTCCTAATGAGTCAATCTTGGACGGGTTTCTAGGCCAACAAACACAATAATAGATATGTACATGTTAGGCTTTCATCACAATTGATGTTAGGGTTTCATCAATGTTAGTGTTTAATCAAATCAAATTAGGATGCTAGAATGGACAAGTTTAAATCAAATTAGGGTTTAAATCAAATCAAACACGGCCGTGGCTGTGTTGGCCTACCACGGCCGTGCTGGGCAGCATGGTTGTGGTAGGCCATTCTTCTCAGTTCTCAGTGAAAGAAGTAGAACACTAACTAGTCTTAGGTTTTGAAGTCAGAGCAGCAAGCAGAGCAGAGCAGCGGGCGGCAAGGAAGAAGACAAGGAAGAAGGTGCCACGGCTAATACCTTGTGAGCAGTGGAGGCAAGCAAGAAGACAACGCTGCAGTAGGGCGTGAGCAGGGAGGAAGGAGCGGGCAGCGGCGGCGCAAGGAGGAAGGCGGCGGGCGGCGGCGACGACGCAGAGCAGCAGCAGGGATCGTCGGCGGTGAGTGAGAAGCTGCAGGCACTAGGCACCAGGCAACAATTTTGGGAGAGCGCACAGGAGAATCGATGAAACAGGAAGAAAGGGGGAAGAGTCGGGTGATCGGGCCTCTATTAAGTTGGTCAACGGAGTCGGTTATCTAGGACAACCGACGCCTATTATCTTCAGCGTCGGTTGATCGTAATAACCGACGTCCAATTAGACAATCTTTACCCCAAATTAATTGGCGGGAACTATTATCAGCGTTGGTTATCCAAGGATAACCGACACCGAAAGTGGAACTTTTCGCGCAAAATTTCATTTCACATAGGCGGCGATGAATTGTTAAACAACCGATGTTGTATGTGACCCAGATTTGTTTCGCTCGAAAATTGGATTTCGCGGGCGCCTTTAGGCGTCGGTTGGTTACACTCAGCCGACGCTGAATACAAAGCGGTACCCGTGTCTGGCTGGTCTTCGAATATAGACGTCGGTTTGTATAAATAACTGACGCCGAATATTATAGGTGTCGGTTGTCCGAAATAACTGACTCCCAGAAAAGCGACACTGAACGCTATTTCTGTAGTAGTGATAGTGCTTTTTCAGTTACTCATATTGTTTTCACAGTTACTCTAACTGCTATTTGAGTTACTCGTAGTGCTCGTTCAGTTACTTGCATTGTTTTCATAGTTACTCATAGTGTTTCACAATTACTCGCATGCTTTTTCAGTTACTCACAGGGTTTTTTCAGTTACTCACATGGTTTCTTCAGTTACTCACAGTGTTTGTTTAGTTACTCGTAGGGTTGTGACAGTTACTCACAGTGTTTGTTCAGCTACTCACAGGTTTGTGACAGTTACTCGTAGTGTTTGTTCAGTTACTCAACCATTACTTGCAGTGTTTAGTTACTCGTAGGCTTGTTTCAGTTACTCACAGGCTTTTTTCAGTTACATGCATTGTTTGTTCAGTTACTCGCAGGGTTGTGATAGTTACTCGTAGTGTTTTCGCAGTTACTCTAACTGCTATTACAGTTACTCGCATTATTGTCACAGTTACTCACAATGTTTTTTCAGTTACTCGTAGTCCTTTTTCAGTTACTCATAGTGTTTTTTCAGTTACTCTAGGGTTGTGACAGTTACTCGTAGGGTTTTTTCAGTTACTCAAGCATTACTCTCAGTGTCAGAACCCTGAATTTACTATGTCACAACCCTACGACTTTACTATGTCAGAATCTTTCCTTTGTTTTATTTCTATACCTTTGTTGGGGATACCTAGAATTATCCCCACGTCATCTACTGTCATCCTTCTATCCTCCCCGTTGTTATTATTTTTGAATAATATGTGTTTATCTTTGTGTGCAATGGATACTCTTAGTGTTGTCACATTTACTCTTACAAAGTATAAGAGTAATTGAGTTTGAATCATAGTGTTTCTTTTCTAGACTATCACAGTTACTCTTATTGATGTTAGAGTTACTCATAGTGCTCGTTCAGTTACTCACAGGGTTGTCACAGTTACTCGTAGTGCTTTCACAGTTACTCTAACTGCTATTTGAGTTACTTATAGTGCTCGTTCAGTTACTCGCATTGTTGTCAAAGTTACTCGTAGTGTTTCACAGTTACTCGCATGCGTTTTTAGTTACTCGCAGGCTTTTTTCAGTTACTCGCATGGTTTTTTCAGTTACTCACAGTGTTTGTTCAGTTACTCGCAGGGTTGTGATAGTTACTCAGAGTGTTTGTTCAGTTACACGTAGGTTTGTGATAGTTACTCGCAGTGTTTGTTCAGTTACTCAACCATTACTTACAGTGTTTAGTTACTCACAGGCTTGTTTCAGTTACTCGTAGGGTTGTGACAGTTACTCACAGTGTTTTCGCAGTTACTCTAACTTCTATTACAGTTACTCGCAGGGTTTTTTCAGTTACTTACAGTATTCTCACAGTTACTCGCAGTATTGTCATAGTTACTCGCAATGTTTTTTCAGTTACTCGTAGTCCTTTTTCAGTTACTCGCAATGTTTTTTCAGTTACTCCAGGTTTGTCACAGTTACTTGTAGGGTTTTTTTAGTTACTCAACCATTACTCTCAGTTACTCAACCATTACTATCAGTTACTCAAAAATTAATTTCAGTTACTCAAGCATTACTTTTTAGTTACTCAAGCATTACTTTTCAGTTAAGCATTATGTTACGCATGCAAAGACATATATATTTATTACTTTTGATGACTCAACATTACTTTTTGTGTCGCATAGTTACTTTTTTTTTTACGAGAGAACCGCCCCCGTAGAAGCGCCACAATCGTGACCCCCCAGATAGCGTAAACTCTCGAGACATGAGAGGGTGTTGTTTGGTCACCCCCTCCCGTGCCCAATCAAATTTGTGTTACTTTTTGTAGAGCACCTTCGACGTGATTTGAACCTGGGTCGTTCATCTGGAGTTATTGGACCGTAACCAGACGGGCTACTCTAGCCAGACCGCATAGTTACTTTTTATGCTATATAGTTACTTTTTGTGTTGTATAGTTACTTTTTATACTAACTAGTTACTTTTTATAGCGCATAGTTAGTTTTTATACCAAAGTTCTAATTTATATACCCTTATGTCAAAATGGGTTTACTTTCTATGCCACATAGTTACTGTTTATACCAAATAGTTACTTTTTATATGGCATAATTACTTTCTATGCCCACATAATTACTTTTTATACCATTTTCCGCATCCCCGCTCCACTTCCCTCTACCCCCACCAAGCCAGCTCTCCACTCTACCTGCGTCCTTTTTGATCTTGCATGTGTTGTTATTCCGCTAAACACAAGGTGCATATTCAATAGCAGCCACAATAGGAAATCTTGGATAAACCTTCAGACTTCAGAGCAACTACAGATCCGTGATTAGCCATGATTTAGTTCCGCATACACACAAGGGAATGATGAGAAGATTTTTAGTTGAACTGGGATTTTTATATTTACATACCAGGAGTAGTGTATCCATGAACTTGAGCAGAATTAGTCAATTAAGCATAGTAGCTAGCGGCATCAGTGTGATCAAAGATCCATTCAATCCACCACCGATTGAATCAATACATGCATATATACATCAGTTTTGTAGTGTTCGAGAGCCATAGTAAAAAAATCTATTGGATCATCATCATAAACACCAAGGGAAAAATCAAAATGGATGATCCATTCAAGTCATGTCTACCTACTCATCCCACAAGCAAGATGGATGCAGCAGCAGCTGTAGCCTACTACTAATTGTATTTCTTTCTTGATAATATTATGATAAGATTAAGAATAGAGATGTGAGGAAGGAAAAGGGAGAAGGGAATTAGGCAAAAGGAAAAGGAGGTTGTTGGCAACTTTACAAGGCCCATCTGGCAGACGCGGTCTCCTTGAGTGTGTTGGAGTGGAATCCATCCAAATATTTTGCAAAAATAGTTGTCGCCGCCCCATTGTCCCTCCTCCTAGTCTTTCCTGACATCAACCTAACCCAAAAGCCCTTTGTCTTGGCAGAAGCCAAAGAGGCGTCGGTGCCCCTAGCTCCTCCTTTGGTCTTCACTTTCTTCTCCACCTCATCTTTGCCTGGTCCTGTTGTGACGACGAACGCCAACGATCTTCTCTTTGTGAGCAGCTCCTCTGGCCTTGCCTTAAGCAATGCATCCATCTTGACCCTGTCGACCCGGGGCGGCGGGGCAAGGGATCCCTAGTGCGCCACACTGATCGTACATGTAATCCTAAGCGGACTTGCGTAGGAGCTCTGCCAAGGCCAGGCGGCTGAGCATGTCATCCCGGACGACGAACCGGCACATCTCCTCACTGACGTATACTGGCAGGTGGCCCTCGGCTAATGCAGCTTTGCTCCCTGGTGTTGTAGTTGCTGCCGCCGCCATGGGTGGATGCCAAGCGCGAGTAGAAGGGAAGAAGGAAGCGGTCGGTCGAGGGTTTTGGACTGGGAGGAATGGATGAGTGAATGAATGCACAGAGATGGCGTTTAAAGTAAAGTAGGGATCCGCCAATCACTGCCAATCAGTGACATGTCGGAGAAGAGGACATACGCTTTGAAAGTTTTAGTCAGTGATTTAATCGGGTAGAGCAGGATTCGTGAATTTTCCCAGCAGGGTAGATAACAGAAGTTACCCGTGTGGGTAATAAAAACAATCTCTCTCTCTCTATATATATATATATATATATATATATATATATATATATATATATATATATATATATATATATATAACAGCTTACCATGATACCTGAGAAGCATATAACTAGCTGCAAGAAGTACTTAGGGCATGTATATAAGACAATCATACATTATGCAGGGCCTCAACCAATGTTCTGTGTTTGCCCTAAGAAAATATACTATACGGATGGATTACCATTTATTATGCCCTGAGGAAGTGAGTTGTACCGCTCAAATCCAACCTTTGGTTGCGAAACCCAAAGTAGGTGCCATACAAGGTCAATGGAAGAGCCAGACTCCACGACCGCATCCTCTTCATGGTTAGTGCATGATATCCAAAGTAGGACCACAGTCTCTTGCTTAAGTGACCTTAGTCACAGGGCCAGCTCCGCAGGCTACCCTTTCCTCTAGCCCACCTTAGTACAGGTCTCGACGCTAGCATACATTGAGCCATGGGCCTGTTCACCATGCTCCCGAGCCATGAACGCATTCATGCTCTATCACACTGAGCCATAGGCCTTTTCACCATGCTCTTATACATATAATTCTAAGCTATTTTGAGTATAAAAGTTCCTAATTGTGGATAAATACCCTTAATGTAGTAATTAGGGTTTTCTAATGGATAAAGGTAGAATTAATGACAAATAGAGTTCATATGTAAATTAGATCATAATGAACTATGAATTGATGATAAATGAGCATAATGAACTTGTCATGGATTTAAAAGGATAAAAATGGTAGATTTAATGTAAAAGAGGCTTAATGGACTTAATTGATGGTTAATTATGTTTTTTCTGATATCAGGGTTATATGTTGTCAAAAGATAACCTTAGTATATTCCATGATAAATAGAAGAGATAATTAAGGTTTATGAGTAATTGTATAAAATTAGGGTTTAAAATAGTAAAAGATGAAGGGAAACCCTAATTGTGATGGAAACCCTAAAAGTGGATTAGAAACCCTAGGAAGCGAGCTAAGTTTAAATGATCTTGTTAGTATGATTAATAAAAAGGAAATTGTATGACTATTTCAGGATCTTGTTATGTGTGCTTACTTGCTTGGATTTCTTACTTGCATGGATTATTCTGTCTCAAATCATCCTGACAGGTATGTGGTTACGTTTATGAATATATCAAATTAGTTTTTTGAGGTTTTTTGAAGTTTTCCTCGATGACTTGAATTAAATTGTTAGATGAATTTAATTCATGCAAACTATAATGTGGATACAACTATCACTTAAAGATATGTTCCTACTAGCTCAGATCCTAGTCCCCTCTGTGGCTTAATGGTTTGACCTAGTACATGGCTACCTATGGGGTAGGTCCATCAGGTCATTAGATGACTTAGTACATGGATACCAATGGGGTAGGTCCATCAAGTCACCTTGAGTCAGGGATTGGGCTACCTTTAGGCAGGGCCATGTGACTCTATAACCCTAAGTATTGGCTACCTGTGAGGTAGGGCCATGGGGGGTTAGGATCTACCATAGAGAGAGGTAGTATCCAAGTCCACTACAGGGATAGCACAGAGATAGGGGATAGGTAAGGATTGAGTAGTATTGCTTAAGATGTAATCTTGGTTGTTAAATGATAATTGGCTGATTACATTGTTATCATAGTTGCATGATTATTGTATCCCCCACATGCCAGCTTTATGCTAACCTACATTTTGTTTGTCAACATTTTAGGTACAAGTGAAAAGAACAAACAGTAAAGTGGCATATGTGGAAATAAATGATAATTAAAGTGCAAGGGAGGATTACTTAGAATAGACTCCGAATGTGGATAGAAATAGTTAACCAAGTTTTTGAAAAAGGTATGCAAAGTTAAATTTTATTACAGCCTTTCAGTATAGTTTGGTAGAATCTAATAATTATTATTGATTATTTTTCGAACCTTTGATCTGAAAATTGGGACAACGGCTCTGACCTCTTGGTCTCCCTTAATTGGGGATGACTGGGAGGCGGGGTCGTTACATTTGGTATCAGAGCGTAGGTTCCTCATTTAATCTTTAATAATTATAAAATTTTACAAACTTTGTAGAGCCAAAGGGAGTTATTAAAGGAATTTCTAAAAGACAGAGGTGTCTAGAAAAGGATCACGTCCGGGGGCTGGCAAGATTTTCCTCCACACTGCTAGTCAGAACACAAGGACTCCCAGATTAGTGTGACTTCCTGGCCAATGTCTCAAGATTTGACTTGAAATAAGATACCTTTAGGACTCTCTCACCTTGATTCATCCCTTCTCAACTCAAATGATGTTAAGGATAATAAGGATTAGGGTTTTCTCTCTTTTCCTCACCCTCTTGAGGTATGGGTAAGGTTGATAAGGATTAAGGAATCCTCCACCAAATTAATAAAAAGCATGTAAATAAGATGTCATGGACATAAGCTTAATAGATTCAGCGTAAAAGAATAGATACATGCTTAGGTCATATGACATAAGTTGTCATGCCCTCAAGAGAGACCTGAGGCTAGACCTTCTTGTCAGGGGGATAAGTAAAGAGAGTTAGTTTTGGAGGTAGAGATCTCCATTACATGTAGAGACCCGGCACATCCTCTGAGGATGATGTTAACCCTAACCCTAAGTGAAGGTTAGAGTGAGAGATGACATGATGAGTTAGATGTCATGGTAGACCAAGTGTTTGGATGGACATGCCTTGAATGCCATATGAGCCATGAGAGGTTGGATGACCTAGTTCCTTTGGCAACCCAGCCCTGGAAAGGGTTGTGCATGTTAGAGAGAAGGATAGCTCCTTCATTGATGAGGTTAGAGAAGAACCTATGGAAGTCCCATGAGCTTATATGAGCATAGCATAGTATGCACCCAGAGTACGTCAGTAGGGTTGACAGTAGGCTAAAACCATGGCCAAGGGAGTATGATGGATAGCTTATGAGATAAGTAAGAGGAGTTATGGATAACTTTGAGAAAACATAAGTTTGAACAGAGGCTTCACCCACGTAAGGGTATGCTTGTAAGCTTGACCCACCTTCATGGAGAAAGGACCTTCAGTATAAGGCTAGTTGTGGAGTTAGCTCTAGAGAGAGAGAAAAGGGCCCAAGCAAGAAGGTTGGAAGCTAAGACTCTGAGATATGAGGAATAGTGGGGAGTTGAGGGTGATGCGACTTAAGTGGATGATAGTGGTTGCCTCATGCTTGATCCATGGAGGCTGATGGTATCTTGGTTGCCTTTAGAGGAACCAAACCCTAGAGGGAGGATGAGGCTGTTGGTACCTATGTGCCTACGGTATAGGTGTGTACCTTCTGAGATGGGAAGAAGAGTTCCTTAAACCCTGAAAGGGTTTAAATAACAAGTTGTGAGGCCTTACATCTAGTTGGTTGCCCTCGAGGGGGACTCCACAGTGTTGTTCGAGTAGAAGGATGACAGGAAGGGCATGTCATACCTTGTACATGCTTGGCTTGTGGTTAAAAGGTTGAGCAAGTAGTTGGACATCAGAGAAGTGAACCCAGGGTTCCTAGGCCTATAAGAGGGGAAGTGGTGTACCTGATGCTCATGACGAGATTTGAGTTTCTATAGATTCGAGCATGGTACTCCTCATTATTAGAGGAGAGGGAACCCCTTAATTTTAAGGTATGTTTGATGAACCCCCACAGCTAAGTGATGACATGGGAAGGTATGATCTTGATCCAATGTTGAGGATGAGAACAAGTATGACCTAGCATGGTTTAGTAGGTGGTCTGCTTGTGCCTTAGTGGCTGTTGGGTTAAGCATGCTCATGTAAATATAAACCCTAAGGATGTTTGTGACCTTGTTGTCAAGAGTTGTAGTTTCCTCCCATCCTAGGAGAGGGACCCTTTGGTAGGGTGTATACCAGTTTTGTGGGTTTTGTGGAAACCTAAAGAGGTCTCATAGGATCGTGAGAAGCTAAGTGAAAAGTACATGGTATGAGAATGAACCTGTAGACCCATAGATAACCATCTCTAAAGTGCATATGGATGTGTTACCATGGAGGTAACCAGTATGGGTACTGACCAAGATAGGTAGGTTGCCATGACCCCTATGAAAGGATGAAAGTCAGCCCATGAATGCAGAGAGAAATATGATGAAGGCTTGGTTAAGGTTCTAAACTGGACATGTACTATAATAGAATCCTAAGTCTATCCTAGGGTCAGGTAGGGATAAGACCGATGGAAGTAGGATTTGCCTAATTCCCTAGTTGCACATGACCATAGGGTCCAGAGGTAACAGTTATCATTGTTTGAGGGCCATGGGTTAGGAGATTGATCACCTTCATGAACTCATGGGACCCAAAGGGCAGATGAGTAGGGCACTCTTTGGATGCATGAGGGAAAAGGGATGACCCCAAAAGTGCTGGCACCCTATAGACCTAGAGGAGATGACAAAGGATTGTATGTGGACCCAAGTAGGTTCAAGACCAGTTTTCCATAAAAGTAACTTTGATATCAAGATGATTGTGATATAGAGGCATAAGTTGCATGTTTCAACTTAGATTTAAAGGTGTACTGGCAAGGTGGGATGTACCATCTCTACTCTTGGAATAGGAAGAACTTTGTATTTGGATTGTAGCCAAATGCTTATTTCCTCTTGTTATGGGAGTGTGAGATAGGACAATATGCATGCCATACACCAAGGATAAAAGATGATGTGAGTTGGAACGTTGCTATGAGGTATGAGGACAAAGTTGATAACATGCCCTTGTAGAGTGAATGATACATGGATGGTTTACAAACAAGGTAGTCATCCTATGAGGATGTTTTATCATGATCTATGAGTTATACAAGTTTGAGTTCGAAAAAACAAGAGGATGAGTTTAGAGTTTTCTTGATGAAGATAGACTTAGAGCTGAAATGAGGTAAAAAGTGAAATACATGGAGGTGTATGTCTTCAACGTTACCTAACACCTAAGGATGTGAAGTGGTAATGGATGCTCTGGATGAGATACAACTGCCTAGTTTAGATGGAGGCTAGAAGAGGTTGTTAGGATAACCCTCAGTTGGAAAAGAAGATAAGTTTGGCTAACACACAGATGTAACAATGTTGGTTGATCAAGTTAATGGTTGTTTGGTTAGCTAGACTAGGGTTTATCATGATGAAAGGATGGTTGTAGAACCTCAGATGCACTTATCTGGAAAGGAAGGTGATGAAACCCCGATTAGAGTGGTTTAGAGTTTCCGAGGAATCGACCTTAAGGAATCATGATTGAAGATCACCATACACCATGGTACTACGAAGATAGTTAGTGACAGTAGTACTTTGGATGCTTAAGAGGAAGTTGCATGTGGTATGTTGCCATGCAAGCCAAGAGGTGAAAGACGAACACCAATAATCCAGTGTATCAATATAGAGGATAAAAGAGTCCTTGAGAGGGAATGGGAGTTCATCACTATGGATGTGTTGTAAGTTTCCCATGGACCAGAGAAGGTCAAAATGCAATTTGGATTATGGTAGATCGCCTTACCTAGATGACATGAGAAAGAGAGAATACTGTCAAGGGACAGATCCGGTTGAACTACATATGAGAGAGATTTGGTTCAACTACACCATGATGTGAGTTCTTGAGTTTAATCTAAAGAATCACTTCCATAAGGTGGAAGTAGATACATGAAGAACTCAGTGTTAGTACAGTTTATCACCCTAGCTAATGGTTAGTATGATCTAGACTAGAGGGTCTGATGAGAGCATGTGTGCTCATTTAGGGTGATACATAGAGACAGTTTTTGTCCTTTGTAAGATGTGATGATAACCACCATAGCCAGTATCGGGATTTTAAAGAAGCTCTGTAAGGGAGGTTGTGTCGGTCACCACTTCATTAAAATGATGTTGGTGAAGAGACCTTGCGAAGGTCAAGAAAGGACCACAATGTGTGAAGATGAAGTCACTTTGATCGTCCAATGGCTGAAAGGAGCCCAGAGATGACATGAGTGGTAAGCTGATGCAAAGTAGACTGACATGCAATTCACTGTGGGAGAATATGTGATATGAAAATCTAACCCCTCTAAGTTATAGCTAAGAGAGTTGAGTCCCCGATGCATGGGTTCTTTTGACATGGTTTGGTGGAGAAGGTTAAGTTTTCCCTTACCCCTCAGGATAATGTGATGTGTGATGAGTTTCATGTGTCCAATTTAGATCACTATGTGAGGTACCCAGACCATGTGCGGAGCAATGAACCTAGTGAGCTCCAAGGGAGGCTATAATGACCTGAGTCACCTATGAGGTTTATAGATGCCAAGGTGAAAGAACTCAGAGAAAGGAATATGTGATGACAAAGGTTCTTTGGAAGAACCATGGATAAGGTAAAGCCACATAGGGGCCAATGATGGACATGGAAAAGTCTTATCCTGATTTGTTTGTTTGCTTGATGGAATTTTGAGGACAAAATTCCTATAAGAGGGGAAGGATGTTACAACCCCAATTTTTGGGTTCATTTGGTGAGAAATGTAATTTCTCATATTAAAGATATTTGAACAAATAATGATATAATTTGTTTTGAATAAATGTATTTCTTTTACAATAGCCTTGATGATTGTTTTGTGGGATTTATTATCTATTGGGCCCAATAACACAAAAAAGACAAAAGGAATTCCATTGTTAATATGAAATGGAGAAAAGAAAGATGTAGAAACCTCTAGAAGTCAAAAGTATGTAATCCAAAGGTGGATTTCGTGCCTCTTGGGTTCCTTGGGTTCCAAGGAGTCCAAAGTTGCAAAAAGAAAGCAATAAGAAAAGAAAAGATCAATGAAATATTTCTTTATTAAGAAAGAAATTGAAAACAATGATAAAATGTGGAAAATAAGTGAAAATAGGTATAATTGAGTTATCCTTGATGGATTTTCATATCCAAAGGATTCCTAATGTTAAATGGAATGCCAATGAGGAAAATAAAAAGAAATATAAAGAGAAATTCTTAAAAAGAGATATTTTAATAAGAAATAAACAAGATAATGTGAAATAATGAATATAGATGCATCTAGAAGGATAATAAGTATCCACTAAAAATGATTTCGAAATATTAGAGTTTCTTGGGGTCCAAGGAGCCCCAATGAAGAAAACGAAAGAGAAAATATCAATAATGCAAAATAAGAGGATAATGTGATGCATTATTAATGAACTATGGTGGCATTGTTAAAAAGGAAGTATTTTCTAATAAAAGAAAATATAATTTCATGGCCAATGAATTAAAAGGCAAGTCTAAAGAGAATGAAGGGAGAGGATTTTCATATTCCTAAAAATTCAATGAATATGTTGTTTTAAGAAGATGTTTAAGAGAGAGAAGCTTGCTTCTCATGGAAGGAATAGGATTCCTAATAGGAGAAGGCTTTTTCCCTCTTGGATGAACATCTTGGGGCGTGGATACCCTCCCCTATATAAGGGGTAGAGCCTATGGCTCGAGTTTAAGAGAATCCCAAGTCCTTTCTCTCTCTCCCATCTTCCACTTCGTGTAAACCCTAATAGTGGGAGGTAATGCTATCTCGGGACAACAAGGGAGATGTGATGGGGCTCGAGGGAGCCACGAAGCTCCCATGACAACCCAGGAAGAGTTGGCTATCTTTCCCACACTCCTGTCTTCGCGCAACAGCTACCGAAGGCCTGCAAGCAGTGCAGCAGGTCACGGGCTTGGCACACCTAGGAACGGCCATCTCGGTCGTGACCTGAGGGCTCCCTGCATGCACAGGGGCACGGCAGAGCCAGGGTGGCAAGTGGTGGCAAGAACTAGGCCGTGGGGAGGTAGAGAAGACCCCCCCATTTGGCTGCACCGGCGGCCGCTAGGGTTGGATGAAGGTGGAAGATGATCGACCTGCTTTGGATGGAAATACCCCTCCGCGGGGTGAAGAAACTGCCGACTTAAACGAGGGTGAAATTTTCATTCCGTTATGTTTCCAAAAACTAGCAACGTTGCATGCAATGAGTGATGTGGCACGCTTTGATTGGCTCTGGTGAATTAATTTTACAAAAATCGTATCTCCATATTGGTAATTCTGATAGTAGAAAATAATATATGTATTTTTCTTATAAAAACGAGAGGAATTCATTAGAAATGGTTTTAGAGGCTAATTCCTCTTAGAATTCGAAAAGTAATGTAATTTATCAACTTTAATGAATTAAAGATTAAGAACCCCTATTTTGAGATGATTAATGTAATTAGTAGGGTTTAATGGATGATTAAAGTTGATATTAGCTTGTTTATCATGAAAAGATACATTAAGATAAAAAATGATGAACTTTGCACGTAATTAGTTTAATTTAGAAATTCATGTGCATATGGGCCTTGAAACCCTAATATTAGTAAAGGTGACTCATAATGGTTTTCATTATTCAAAATTGTGAATAAAGTTGAGATATGATAATTCCAAGCTATTTCGAGTAAAAAAGATCCTAATTGTGGATAAATAACTTTAATGTAGTAATTAGGGTTTTCTAATGGATAAAGGTAGAATTAATTACAAATAGAGTTCATATGTAAATTAGATCATAATGAACTATGAATTGATGATAAATGAGCATAATGAACTTGTCATGGATTTAAAAGGATAAAAATGGTAGATTTAATGTAAAAGAGGCTTAATGGACTTAATTGATGGTTAGTTATGCTTTTTCTGATATCAGGGTATATGTTGTCAAAAGATAACACTAGTATCTTCCATGATAAATAGAAGAGATAATTAAGGTTTGTGAGTAATTGTATAAAATTAGGGTTTAAAATAGTAAGAGATGAAGGGAAACCCTAATTGCGATGGAAACCCTAAAAGTGGATTAGAAACCCTAGGAAGCGAGCTAAGTTTAAATGATCTTGTTAGTATGATTAATAAAAAGGAAATTGTATGATTATTTTAGGATTTTGTTATGTGTGCTTTCTTGCTTGGATTTCTTACTTGCATGGATTATTCTATCTCAAATCAGCCTGACAGGTATGTGGTTACCCTTATGAATATCTCGAACTAGTTTTTTGAGGTTTTCTGAAGTTTTCCTCGATGACTTGAATTAAACTGTTGGATGAATTTAATTCATCCAAACTATAATGTGGATGTGACTATCACTTGAAGATATGTGCCTACTATCTTAGATCCAAGTCCCCTCCGTGGCTTAATGGTTTGACCTAGTACATGGCTACCTATGGGGTAGGTCCATCAGGTCATTGGATGACTTAGTACATGGCTACCAATGGGGTAGGTCCATCAAGTCACCTTGAGTCAGGGATTGGGCTACCTTTAGGTAGGGCCATGCGACTCTATAACCCTAAGTATTAGCTACCTGTGAGGTAGGGCCATGGGGGTAAGGATCTACCATAGAGAGAGGTAGTATCCAAGTCCACTATAGGGATAGCACAAAGATAGGGGATAGATAAGGATTGAGTAGTATTTCTTAAGATGTAATCTTGGCTGTTAAATGATAATTGGTTGATTACATTGTTATCATAGTTTCACAATTATTGTATCCCCCACATACCAGCTTTATGTTGATCGATGTTTTGTTTGTCGACGTTTTAGGTACAAGTGAAAAGAACAAACAGTAAAATGGCATATGTGGAAATAAATGAGAATTAAAGTGTAAGGGAGGATTAGTTAGAATAGACTCTGAATGTGGATAGAAATAGTTAGCCAAGTTTTTGAAAAAGGTATGCAAAGTTAAATTTTATTACAGCCTTTCAGTATAGTTTGGTAGAATCTAATAATTATTATTGATTATTTGTCAAACCTTTGATCCGGAAATTAGGATAACGGCTCTGACCTCTTGGTTTCCCTTAATTGGGGGTTATTGGGAGGTGAGGTCGTTACATCCTGAGTCTACAACCGAAGTTGCACTCTATTTCTCCTATTTTTGGCTAGGAGAAACCCCGCATATTCAACAATATGCACTCCAGATTAACCTACAAGAGAACCCATTTCACCATCACCAGCTACTGACGATGATGGATCTATGGCCAGGGCAAACTACATGAAAGGTTCATTTGTAATTAATCAATACATTTTAAGTGGATTGTCAGGGTCAACCAAGTTATATTATACAAACCATAAACAAGAGTAAACAACATAGATTCCATTATCTTATGTCACACTGTTACTACTATTCTCAATGCCATCAACATCATCATGATCTATCTCAAGGATCTTACATCACATATTGCCACTTGGCCTCTTGCCAATTATAATGATCCATCACAAGGATCTAACCATCATAGGGATTCCATCTCATCATCAAGCACATGTTACCAAAACATAGGCAACACTCATCATGTGTCATCATAGTCCACATAACACATAGTGTTCCTCATTATCTCAATATCATGAGAATGTCACCAATGACATCATTATAGCTCATACCTAATCCCACATCTCAATTGATGAAACATGCAAGGTTAGTGTTCTCAAGAGTAAATAAACATTTCATCATTGAGATATATTTGTGCAACATTAGATGACCATGCATATACATAACATCCACATATAAGCATTCCAAACGATATTAGGGTTACAACCCAATTATAGAGCATAACCCTCACAACGGCATATCAGGTAAGGGATAACCCTCACCAAAGGTATATCGGGTAAGGACAAACCCTCACCCAGAACATGTCGGGTAAGGGACTAACCCTCACCAAAAGATCATGCTACAACCCAACCTTAAGGTATCGACTAAAAGGCAACTAACCACATCTAGCTGTGTCGGACAACACCCATATCGGGAAAGCCACAAGAAAATTGATATTGTGCAATGCCATAACGTGCAACCTGCATCGTGCAACGCCCCATGACGGGAAACGCATCTAAGACAGAGTGACGGACAACACACTTCTACATGTATCGGCCAACATATAAGTAACGACCAACACCCATCTAACACACATGTAACGGCCATTACCCATATCGGGAAGGCCTATAGCACCTCAAAAGACATCGTCCAAGGGAAACAAAGACCATGGCACCCAAACATCTCAACCATATCGGGCAGCACCCACATGTGTGTCGGGCAGCACCATCCAACCCTAACGCCCAACACAAAACATATATCGCCCAAGGGATCAAGAAGGCAGCCACCCACTATATTTCCCAAACCCTATCTCAAGGGAAAGAGAGGGATATTGGGAAACCACACCATATCGCCCAAGGTCAACAAGAGTGTTAGCTCACCTCGCAACAACTAAGTTTATTGAGGGGTATTGCTAAACTCAAGCATATATGGTAGAAGCTATAGCTCACCTTACAACTCAAGGAAGAAGGGGTGTTTCTCAAAGCTCACCATCAAAGGCATGGCCACTCATGTCACCCAAGGTACCAACAAGGACATAACGTGTAACTAGGGTAGAACCAAGGTCAACACCTCTATCGGCCAGACCAACTAACCATGACGCCCAAATAGCTAGAACATAGTCTCACCTCTCAACAATAAAGTGAGAGAGGGGCTTTGCCACAAGGACGCACTACCATACCTCCTCAGGTTAAGAAACCCTAAGCTCACCTCTCAACTAATGAGAGAGGGGTATTTCTTGATAGTCTACAACCCAAGAGATCGGCCAACACAAGGATAGCTAATACATATTGCCCAACCTGATCTAAGGAACATATCGGGTAGCAACATCACCAACTAAGGCAAAAGCACTACTAGCAGGATATGAATAGATGATCCAGATAACATATTAAAGCAACATGTAAAGAAGATAGAATAGTTAGGTTAGAAGTTATGTAACCCACCTTAAGCACAACTCTCCAAGATCCAAGCTCCAAGAACCTCCTCCAAGCTTCGGCCACCAACTAGAGAAGAAAGGAAGCAAAAGCAGCAAGATGTATCGACCACCAAGGGAAGAAGAAAGCTACAGTAGCAAGGTATATCGGCTACCTCCTATCCTTCTCTTCTACTTGGCCACCAAGGGAAAATAGAGCAACGGCTAAAGGGAACTAAAGGGACTACTAGCAAGCAAGGTGGGTGGTATATATACAAGAGGGTAAAGGGGGAGAGCAAAGCAAGGTGGTATCCACTAAGGACCACTTGTCCAAGGGCCACACCACATTCTAGCACCCCAACACCACTTGTCCAAGGTCTCACCACTTTCTAGCAACAAGCACCATGTGTCCAAGAGAGGGTGACACAAATGATGCTAGGTGGAGGGGTGTGTGTTGCCCAGCATGGCAACCTGACACACCAACCAGCACCTCCCTGGCCGATACACTCCTGGCCGACACACCCTGGTCGACACACCATGGCCGACACAAGGCACCAAACACTTTCTTGCCCGACACACTCATCTACCTGATACACATCAAGCAAGGAGGAAGGGCTTCAAACCCAACAACAAGCCCAAGCTTAAACAAGCTCAAACGAGGCCCAAGACAACTCAAGCAAGGCCTCTCAACCCTAGAGGATGCAAAGAGATACAAAGAGATCTCTCAAGGTGGAAAACTTGCACGAAAACCCTAGAACTTGGCTAAATTGCAAGTTGCATCAAAAAGACCTGCACATAGTACAACAACCCTAATCACACCTCTGGTGATTAAGCAAGCCTCTAAATACCAAGTTTAGGCAAAGCAAACAGGGTAAGCCCAAAACGAAGGTTAGGGTCCTTACAAAGGTGTTACTGTGGCATCCAACTTATAAAACACAAGATTAACTAAGCGAAAGCGAATCATTTGCAGTGGATTACTAAAAATCATTAAAAATTAAAACTTTTTGCAAAGAGATCCACACATAGGAAATCTTTTTCATCAAGAACCAAAATATAATATTTACATTTTGTTCCATAAGTACACAACCTGTACTGTCTCTTCTCGAGGATTACAACATCAGCTGTCTTATTCAACATTATGTACAGACAGCATAAAACCTCGAGGTAGACCTGTCAAACTAGGTCAAAATCTGCGGGCGCCCATGGGTCGACCCGTTTAAGTTGGGTTTGGGTGGCAAAATTTGCCACCCACTGAAAATAACCCAAACCCATACCCACCTGTTTATTACGTGGGTTTTGCGGGTGATCCGCGGGCACCCACGGGTGACCCAGTTAATTGAAGTAAATATATTCATATACATAATATACACATACACCTATTACAAGATGTTGCTTGTTTTGTGCAATTTAATTCTTTACCTTTACCAACAACAATTGTATTCTCTTTATTTTGTGTTTGCAATAGGCAGTAACAAGTACTTGTAATATTAGGAATGCCTAATGTTACATGACAAAATTATGTATTTTTCTTGTGATATTTATCCATGAAAATTACATCGATTTTCCTAATTTATATCAACATACAACTAGCTGCTACTTTTTCATATATCAAAAACTAATCGAATAGTTTGACGTCAAACATAGTAGTTGGTTGGTTCTTTTGCACTATATTTGACATAAAAACAATAGTTACAAGTTGTTTCAAATGTTGTTTTTAGTGTTAAAGAAAGTAAATGGTAACTTATTGTTGATTGTATACATTTTATATGGGCATCCGCGGGCAACCTGCAACCCGCTGGGTCGGGTTTGGGTGTGTTTTTCTTCCACCCATTTAGAAGTGTATCTTTTTGACCCGCACCCGCCAGACTCGCACCCGCAATGACCCAACCCAAACCCAACCCACCCACCCGTTTGACAGGTCTACCTCGAGGCATCAAGCCAAAATCTCGAGTCGGTGATGAAAACAATATCTATAAATCTCGAGGACCTGAGTGTACAGAGACGACACATAGGACTACTATCTATACAACTAGATAGGCAGTATCTCCACCTGAGATATTATTGTTGTCCTCGATGCTGCTATTGTTCCTTCTCTGCTAAAGGTTTCCTGCCTCTTTGTCCGCGTCCACATAAAAACATTGGATCCCACGGGGTGAGACAATTGTAAATTGCCCCAGTGAGAGATATAACTCTCTGCCAAAATATTGTATTGCAATTTAAATATATGAAACTGAGCAGAGGTTAAGCAGTTTAAAGCACTCTCAACTTTGTAAGCATTGCAACTATTTATGATAGAGCAATATATCATCTATTCTTTTAATAAGGAATAGGAATGACATGTATATCATTTATCCAACATGTTATACCATCATATCAAACTTCTCTTGTGACACTCATCATCTTGTTATGTCACCCATGAAACATTCTTGTTTCATTCTATTGGCCTTAGCCAACCTGTTAAACAAATAAAGAGATATATCTACCATGTACACATTTATCCTTCATATAGGAATTGGATTAATACCAATCCTAAATCATCATTACAGGCATTGGGTTATTACCAATCATGTGGTATCACTATAGGCATTTAACCTCTGCCAGGTATTGGACTCTTCCAAACTTGATTACACCGCCAGGCATTGGACACTACCAACCTTGATTTCACAGCCATGCATTGGACTTTAGCCAACCCTGATTACAGGCATTACGCCTCTGCCAGGTATTGGACTTTAACCAAACCTGATTACACAGCCAGGCATTGGACTCTAACCAATCCTGATTTCACAGCCAGGCAATGGACTCTAACCAATCCTGATTTCACAGCCAGGCATTGGACTCTAACCAATCTTGATTTCACAGCCAGGCATTGGACTCTAACCAATCCTGATTTCACAGCCAGGCATTGGACTTTAACTAATCCTGATTACAGGCATTACACCTCTGTCAGGTATTGGACTTTAACCAACCCTGATTACACAGCCAGACATTGGACTTTAATCAATCCTAATTACATAATTCATGGAATTTAATTCCTTTAACTCATCATTGATCATCACATACTACTTTAGGCTTTGAACCCTGAGGTTAGCCTATATAGCTTTACACATACTTTATTGAATACAGTTGTTCCTCTTATTAAGTTTATTAAAACATTATCCTTTCTTATAATAAACTTTTATAATCATTTTGGTACCTCTCACTATGCCATAATTGCTCTCATAGCTCATAAGGCCCATAAAGCATCTTATCACCTCTCACTAGGCAACATTTAACCATATGGCTCACAAGGCCATTAAACATCTTGTCACCTCTCCCTAGGCAACGATAACATATTACTTCATGTAATACAATAGTAACACCTCTATTCCCTCAATAGGGTTAGGGCTTACTATTCATATCATATTATGATCTCTCATGCCCCATTACCCAATTTAGGGTTAGCTTGAATATTGCTCATCCTCGAGCAACACTACTCTTGGGTTTTTTTTAAAAAGTCAGCAAGAAGACAGGTACCTATGAATTATTTTTTCTAACTTTCCCCACCAGTCGGTCCCAAACCGATCCTTGCCAACCATTGAACAAGTAACTACTCTAAAGTGATCAATCATGCTCATAATAGATGTCCACAATAAGATTAATGAAAAACACTATCAATATGAAGTAGTTAATATCATGGCCAGTAGGACACATGCTTGATGCACCATGTGATCTCCCTATCTATATTGCTCTGATCTACCTAAATAAACTACTTGGAAGCAGATCCCCAAATAAACATGGATGAGGGGATTAATTATGATGGTGGCCTACCATGCAGAGCAATGGGTGGAAAACATGGGTGGCTATGAAAATAGGATTCACAAGAATCATCCAAATTATTTATGCAAAAAGTAAAAATATGATGCACCTGTATGATGGATAAAATGTGAATGTATGACTTCTAATGACTATTTTTTTATTTTGGTGGGATGATGCATGCAATGGATGTCTCATCCCAATGATGAGTATAAGTGGAAAGGTGTTTATAAAAAGAATCACAATCCCCTCATTTATTGCTTAGAGAGAATATGACATTGAAATTAAAAATCTTTTTCCTCCTTTTCTCCTCTTTTTTTATTTTTCAATAACTCTTTTTTCTTTGCCCTTTTATTTTAGCAAGATAAATACTGCATGCTTGGGTTTTTTTTGCTTTTTTTATTTGGAGAAGGAGTAAGGAGATACAACTTTTTTTAACACTCTTTCATGACAGAAGATGGTAGAAGATAACAAATATGTAACACCTTATGAAATATGCAATGCAAATGAAACTATATGAAATTTTGTTATGCAAACTAAAAATGCTCAAAAAAGATTATATGATTTTTTTCTTTTTCTAATGCATAATAAAATGAACTAACTATACGCTTCCTATCATGCCATGTATTGCATACAAGAGGAATATAACTTGGATTAAACTTGATCATCTTATGGTGGTGAATGAATATGAATGGAAGGTGGATGAGATCACATGACTAAGAGACAATGTCTTTCCCAACCATGATATGTCCCTCTTCTATCAACTTGTGTAACAGGGTAACCTTAGAGTTTATTTCTAGAATTCACATTAAAGATCACGTTACTGTTTGGTTGGTTTGGACTCAAACATCATCGTCATAACACAAGCCATAGGGTTAAGTTAGGTTTTTCATTCATTCAGTATGTCATCAAGCTGACTAATCCAAATAATTCCTCCAGTTATGTACTCTTAAACATAGCAAATTTAGCTTAAAGTGCAAAGCATAAAAGCACATTCAGTTTTCAACAATTATCAGAATTGATACCACATCATCAAGAAACGGCTAATCCTAATCATAATTTTATATTTTTGTCCGCAAGTACACTAGATAGAAGTGGACTCTAAAAACAAAATGAAAAATCTAATTTTTCTAGAACAAAAACATGTAGATGCATGATAAAAAGAAAAGATGCAAGAGGTAAAGATAGAAGCACTGTTGCATTCCTCCCCCTAAGCTTGAATATGACATTGTCCCCAATATCAAAAGAAAAGGAAGATAAATGGAACAGATGTACCGATATGTGAGATGAGATTCAAGATAAAAGACGAGTGGGAGGGATCCACATTAAGACATGCCCTCCAATAAGCACTCAAGCTCGGTGAAGTGTCGATGCTTGCTCAACTTGTGAGAAGTCACTAATGAAAACTTGACACTACCGACAGTGAAGTCGGTGGTACTGACTCAATGCGTCCCTACACACTGAATACACATATCAAGACACCTTTTTTACTTGCATCAAAAATAGATATCACAATCTACAAATATGAATGTAAAAGTAGAATTGAAAGTTTAACAAAATAAACCTAGTTGGTGGGTTGCCTCCCACAAGCTCCCTTATTTAACGTCCTAGGATGGACACATGTCAATCAACAATAATCAAGTGGTCGTGGAGGAGGGTAAAGCTCTCTCCGCCTCTTCCTTCTAAACTTTTGGTTCCTTGCAACAATAAGCAAAAATAAATAATAGTCAGAAGACCAACATGTATGGTTGACATTCCATTTCAATAGTAAATTATCATTGCAATGAACATGAACATGAACACGACTCATAATCAAGTCTTGATCTGAGAGCACATGTAGAAATAGATAGCCATGAGGTGAAAGGTATAATGATGATTGATCCTTAATTTCTATGACCATCTGACTGGCCTAAATCGCGCGTCCTAAAATTGGAGGCGTATTTGAGGTAGTCGAGCCTTCGCATTTATAACCCGAATCCTTCTAGGCCCCCGCAACTTTGTTTACGGGGTCGAAGTACTCATACGGGGTCGAACACAGGGACAAGGTGGGTTGTGTTGACGACTCTAAATCGACACTCTACACTCCGGTAGGTATAAAGAGATATTAAAATTCCCCTAAGGGAACAACAAGATGTCATGATTAAATCAAAGAAAACTATCTCCAACTGGAGCTACAAGAAAGATTAAGATTTTTCTCATTTAGCAGTTTTTAGGAATTTTCATGCAACAGAAAATAGAAAGATAGACTGCAGTTTAAGGCGTAATGCAAGGGATAATACTTCAGTAAGACAAGCGGTAGCAGTAACACCCGGCACCCCTCCTCTCAGAGCGGGTGCCTCTAACCAAGCTTCAACACCCCTCTCGAGGTTGTTGTTCTCAAGTTAGAGTGGAATGATACTAAAACAACTCCGTTCCGGGCACTCTCGTACTCCAGAATCAGACCGAACACTAGAGCCACAACCCAACTCTCAAAGTAGTTGCGACGGAAAAGACGATTCGGTAGCTAAGCGAAACGCGATCCAAAACATGCAAGCTAGAGTTCAGATATCCAACACAGCAGTTACCCAATCATAAGGCATCAAGCATTAAACAAATTGCAATTAAGCATTTCTATTTCCATAAGCAATTAAGGGTCTTAATACAATGCTGAAGTAAAGAATTTAAATAACAGAATTAAAGATAGGTGTCGCCTTCTTGATGTAGAAGGGCGACAGACTACTACTACTCCCAGCCCGATACCGTCCAGGGACCTATCCCGGTACAGCCGTGTCGGGAGGCACGAACTCTCAAACGGCACGCCTGACGGACGACTATATCGTTCGAAGACCCTGGCCGATACGCTCATGTCGGGCGGCACGCCCTCTCAGGCGGCACGCCTGACGGGGAGAGCGTATCGGTTTCGGTATCGTGTCGGCCAAGGATTTACATATATACTACTGTCGGGCATTGTTGTCAGGCACTCGTGTCGCGTATCTACATCGGCCGATATCGGCCCTCAGTGTCGTTCGGTATAGTTCTAGGTGAACCGATCCCCTCCCTCTCGGGATGAGGAAGAGCTCACCTAGTGTCGCCCGGTACGAGCACTGGAGCACGATATGGTTGCTCTCGCACTTCTCTCGCAGATCGTTCAAGTCCCCAACTGTCCGAACGGTGAACTGGCCAGCTGTCCCGACCTCCCAACCTGTCTTTTCGGCTTCCTGTAGCTGTTATTTATAGTCAGCTGGTTGGTGAGAAAACATGGTGCTCGAAGCGCCACGTAGCTCCCTTATACGCCGGTCGATGGATGTGGATGGCCGATACAGGCATATCTCGGTGCGAGGTGCTGGCTATTGGTCACGTGATGGGCGGCACGCCTGCCGGTGGGTGGTCGTGTCGCTCATCGAGCTGGGTCTTCAAGCGGCTTTGGCTCCCTGTCGGGTAGAAGGTGTGTCGGCCGGCACATCCCTTTCGCAAGGTGCCCTCCTCCATCGATCATTCTTGTGTCGCCCAGCCCCTGTCGGGCTGGGTTGTATCGGGCGTCAGGAAGGTCGAGGCGGGCTTAGACTTATTGTGGGCCAGAGCCGGCCTTATTGCACAAAAACGAGGAAAACTCTGTAGAAGATAGGAAAAATTGGAATAAGAGCGTTGCTTGGCCAATTATTGCGAAAATGCTAATAAAATAGAGGAAAATAGCAGAAAAGGGTAGTTTTGATAACAGAATAAAGGGCAAAAACGTCACAAAATTTGGTGTTATCAACTCCCCCAAACTTAGCTTTTTGATTGTCCTCAATCAATATTTAAACTAAACTTTGTGTTGCTTCTTCTTGCACAGCAAAACTTTAAGGCTAAAGGGTAGCACAAGATTTGCGATGTCTTGGAGGTAATGCTGTCTTAAAGCGAACAAAAGACCTTGCCCTACTTGCCTTATTATTTAAGTAAAATATTTCTTCTCCGCAGCTTCAGCGAGACTTTGGTGTATGATTCCGAAGTTAGCTTCCACACCAAACAGCTTTATTTTAAGGATAGAAAGTTGTGTATAGGGTAGGCTAAGGCTTTTTGGATTTTCTTCTTGTTTCCCATCAGTCCATCCAGGTAAGGGTCCGTTAACGGGCAAGTGGTCCCTGCAGTCCAAGCCAGTTGGCTTTAGAGCAGTGATTTCACATCCTACGTACCACTGCCCCGGATCTACCATGCCTAAAGATGGGTACTTTTGGAAGACAAGGGTGTATATATATTTTTTTTCTTTTCTTTTATCGGGCACAACTCTCATACTTTTATTCATGCTCATAAGGCTTCTTTTTCTTTTTGGGATTTTTGCTGGGTAAGGGAAAACAAAAGAGATATCTGCTGTTTGGGTAGCTTTTTCCTTCTCCATACTCATCTCTTAGCTGTTTGCGAGATTATTATTTTTCGAAAATTTTTGGATGGCAAGGCACAATCTTTTGTTTTTCTGAGACAACATTATCAGAAAGATATGACAGAACTTGTAACTCGTTAAATATACAGAAAGTAAACTTTGCAAGAAGTCACAACAGGTTTTTATTATTAAAGCAACTTTGTACATATGCATAGGGGCAGAAATTTGCAAAGGAAAGATTTTTGTAAATTTTTATATGGCATACATGCGTACATCAGATATACAGGAAGTTGTAAGAGCACATCAGGTAAAAGAGAATGAATATCGTAGAAAGCTTGAAGTGATAAAATTTTTATACCTCCCTCACTGGCATACCCCCAAACTTACTTTCTACTCTGTCCCAGAGTAGAGAAGAAAGCAAAAGTGAGGTAAAGCTTAGCCAGTAAGGGTTAGCTTTCTGATGTGCTGCAAAATGCTCCTGTGAAGTTGCAGCATGCCATTGGGAGGTTGCCTAGTGGGTTCGCTTTGGCGATGTAGCGGTTGAGCTGGAGCGAAACCCTCAAAATTCACTTCTGGCCCCCCCTTTCTTCACATCTCTGTTGTTAACATAAACAAAGGGACTGATTATCCGTCCCTAGTTTAGTTCCCAGGAGTGTGTAGTCAGGGTGGGCCCTCTCCCTTAAGAGGGCGGAACCAGGGTGCCTCGAACTTGTTCGGAGGCCTTGGTTGCCGCACTCATAGCTAGGCGACTCGCTATTGGAGCTACCAAATCAAGAGGAATCTTCCCTTTCATTGTTGTTGCCGTTTCTGCCTGATAGTTGTTGCTGATCCCTGTGTCGTGCTTGCTGGCGCGGTAGGTGGTTTGCTCCATACGAGCCATACCTGTTATTTAAAATTTATTTATTCACCCGTTAGGCAAGAAAGATGAAAAGAAAGAAAACTTATTAAAACTGGGTGATAAGTGATCGGACGACACGATGTTGTCGCGCGATAAGACTCGACGCCCGACACAGGTGTGTCGGGCGATTCAAGATCACATGAAGCGAAAACATGACATCGCCGTGAGAAGCATGACGCCCAATATGAGACATCGGGAAAACGCTATCGACCGCCGTTACGCGCGAAAGCATGTCGGGCGATAGAAAATATGCAGGTCAAGCGAACCCGATAAGCGTCTCGATAAGAGATACTAGCGTCGGGCGACAGGGTTATCGGCCGATAAACGTGTCGGTCTACGAGCCTATCGGGCGACAAGCCATGTCGTTTGGTAAGAAAACAACAAGCCGGCCGATATGCCCCACACGATGCAAAACCTGTTTCGGGCGAGAGATAACGTGTCGGGCAAAAGGCGTGTCGGGCTATACCTTTGCTCTCAGGAGGCGTCGCCCGATACTAGGGCGAAGGCAAGATGGCCGACACACGAGCAAAAGGGGAGGATCACTGCATGCGTTTCTGGTGGCAAAAGGAAGAAAATGATAGCTAGCCCGTCACGAAGAAACCTCCATGTTATTTATAGAGAACCCAGCTGGGGGTAAAACGTGCAAAACATGGCGCGCGTCGGGCGTTTTAGTCACGCTATTCCCGAGACGCGAAGTCCCATCGGCCAGTCCAAGGGTCATCCACTGCCCCTTGCGATGCCCGGGGCGAGGCTGCCCGATACAAGCGGTTCTGCGCCCAGCTGGTCGACACGGTAGAAAAGCTGGCGGTCAAAAGGCCAAAACTAAACTTGCGTGAAGTAAAAGGCCATTGCAGGGTAAAACATCATTGGTATAGAGAAGGATCTCCTACCTCAGATGGTATTACTCCTCAATGCTCCGCAAAACACAGCGACGGCCCATAAAACAAAAAGAGTCAGCACACGTGCGCATGTACTGACTTGGGCCTTATTACAGTCCATAATGTTTGTAATGTCTGTCTTGCAAATAAGTAAATAACATCCTATTCTAGGAAAATAAAAGCACGGGCTGCCTCCCGAGGAGCACTGTATTTCCTGTCTACAGCTAGACGTCCTTCAGCTTCTTCATCTTGATCTATCTTTTAGCTGGTTCGGTGTTAGACGGGATCTTCCCTACAGGATTCTTCATAATTTCGGCGAGCTGCGCTAGCTACTGGTCGATTTGGCGCTGATGTGTCTGCATATCTGCCAACTGGACCTGCAATGAGTTCAAAACCCCCAAATTGGATAGTGCACTTTGCGCTAACTGGTGATTAACGGTGTCCTGCTTCTTGACAAAATCAAACAACTGGCCGATCACTTCGGATTGGTTCACCCCTTTCTCCTGTTCACGGGGCGGGCCTTGGTACTTTCCTGGTGCTTGGAAATTACCTTTTGCTGGCTGGAACTGACTGTTCTTGGTGTATTGTCCTGATCCCCCTCTCTTTTCAAAAGGTTGCACGGGCCTGGCCGAGGTGTTTAGCTGATGCGAGTTCTCGGCCGCATCCTTGTTGCCATAACTAAATCCAGGGTGGTCTGGTCTTTTGAAGCCCATGTAGGATACATTCTCGATCCTTTCTTCTTCCGAGTCGGAGTCGCTGTCGATGTTGGGTTTGGTGTAGATACAGCTGTCTACCCCATGTCCTCCTTCACCGCAGGTAACACATTTCATGACTTTCTCAACTTGCTTCTTCCCCTTTTTGCCATGATCCTTCAGTTGTTTCACATCTGTTGCTATCCCTTGAATCTGAGAAGTTATGTTTTCCAGAGCCTTGGACTCAAGAGAGATTCCTTCCCCTGCCTTCTTCACCTGCCCTCTATCGGATCTATCATAGTCAACATCGGCCTTCAACTCAGCCATGTTCCTAATGATCTTTTCGGACTTGCTCGACTTTTTCCCTAAGAAGTCACTTCCTGCTGTCGCATTCAGCGATACCCTTTCATCGGGAGTTAGCCCATTGTAGAAGGTGGAGACTAGGAAACCCTTCTTGAAATTGTGGTGAGGGCAGTCCCTCTGATATTCCAGATATTGTTCCCAGGCGTCGTGGAGGTTTTCATTTGGCTTTTGCGTGAAAGACGTGATTTTTAACTTGTTCCTCATCGTCTTCTCAGTGGGGTAAAACTTGTTTACAAATGCGTCAGCCAGTTCTCCCCATCCATTCAGCGCTTGGTGGGGTAGCCCAAGGTACCATGATAGAGCCTTATCCTCCAAAGAGAAGATGAAACCCTTGCAGTAAATGACCTCTTGGGGAACCCCTCGCATCTTTATGGTGTCGCAGATATTTTTGAAAGCATCAAGGTGATGGTAAGGGTTGTCACTCTTGGCACTCCCCCTGAAGCTTTTATTCTGAATCATGGAGATCACAGATGGCTTGAGCTCAAAGTTTGTAGCATTGAACCTTGGGATGATAACGGGGCACCTCGATCTATTGGCCTTTGTAGAAGCCAATTCTCTCCGAGTTTTCTCTTCTTCCTCCGAATCGTCACTGTTGCTGGTGTCTCGGCGTCGCTCCCGATTATCGTGATTCCTCCTGTGTCTCCGACGACGTCTATGCTGATGATGCTCTTCCTCATGCCCTGGTGATTCTGGATCTTCTTGCCGCTCATCATCACTATACCGGTCGTTTTTTTCCGGTGGAGGCGAAGCTGGCTTCCTTCCTTGGCTTTTGTTTCCAGAAGGTGGCTCCACGCGAGGAGGCATGGTTGATAGACTCAGTGTTCAGTAGATCAGAGTACCTGAAAACCGCATAAAAATCATGTTTAGAAAATTATAATTGGGGTAAATAATAATACTTAAAGTAAAAGAAAAAGAAAAAAGAAGAAGAAGTGTTGTCAAGCCTATTTCTAAGCTTGAGGCACGGGAGTGTAGTTAGTGGATTCGGATTCGTCAACAGTGTCATTTGCCTTGTCCCCGGCAACGACGCCAGAAAGTTGACCGGCCTAAATCACGCGTCCTAAAATTGGAGGCGTATTTGAGGTAGTCGACCCTTCGCATTTGTAACCCGAATCCTTCTAGGCCCCCGCAACTTTGTTTACGGGGTCGAAGTAGTCATACGGGGTCGAACACAGGGACAAGGTGGGTTGTGTTGACAACTCTGAATCGACACTCTACACTCCGATAGGTATAAAGAGATATTAAAATTCCCCTAAGGGAACAACAAGATGTCACGATTAAATCAAAGAAAACTATCTCCAACTGGAGCTACAAGAAAGATTAAGATTTTTCTCATTTAGCAGTTTTTAGGAATTTTCATGCAACAGAAAATAGAAAGATAGACTGCAGTTTAAGGCGTAATGCAAGGGATAAGACTTCAGTAAGACAAGCGGTAGCAGTAACACCCGGCACCCCTCCTCTCAGAGCGGGTGCCTCTAACCAAGCTTCAACACCCCTCTCGAGGTTGCTGTTCTCAAGTTAGAGTGGAATGATACTAAAACAACTCCGTTCCGGGCACTCTCGTACTCCAGAATCAGACCGAACACTAGAGCCACAACCCAACTCTCGAAGTAGTTGCGATGGGAAAGACGATTCGGTAGCTAAGCGAAACGCGATCCAAAACATGCAAGCTAGAGTTCAGATATCCAACACAGCAGTTACCCAATCATAAGGCATCAAGCATTAAACAAATTGCAATTAAGCATTTCTATTTCCATAAGCAATTAAGGGTCTTAATACAATGCTGAAGTAAAGAATTTAAATAACAGAATTAAAGATAGGTGTCGCCTTCTTGATGTAGAAGGGCGACAGACTACTACTACTCCCAGCCCGATACCGTCCAGGGACCTATCCCGATACAACCGTGTCGGGCGGCACGAACTCTCGAACGGCACGCCTGACGGATGACTATATCGTTCGAAGACCCTGGCCGATACGCTCATGTCGGGCGGCACGCCCTCTCAGGCGGCACGCCTGACGGGAGAGCGTATCGGTTTCGGTATCGTGTCGGCCAAGGATTTACATATGTACTACTGTCGGGCATTGTTGTCAGGCACTCGTGTCGCGTATCTACATCGGCCGATATCGGCCCTCAGTGTCGTTCGGTACAGTTCTAGGTGAACCGATCCCCTCCCTCTCGGGATGAGGAAGAGCTCACCTAGTGTTTCCCGGTACGAGCACTGGGGCACGATATGGTTGCTCTCGCACTTCTCTCGCAGATCGCTCAAGTCCCCAACTGTCCGAACGATGAACTGGCCAACCGTCCCGACCTCCCAACCTGTCTTTTCGGCTTCCTGTAGCTGTTATTTATAGTCAGCTGGTTGGTGAGAAAACATGGTGCTCGAAGCGCCACGTACCTCCCTTATACGCCGGTCGATGGATGTGGATGGTCGATACAGGCATATCTCGGCGCGAGGTGCTGGCTATTGGTCACGTGATGGGCGGCACGCCTGCCGGTGGGTGGTCGTGTCGCTCGTCGAGCTGGGTCGTCGAGCGGCTTTGGCTCCCTGTCGGGTAGAAGGTGTGTCGGCCGGCACGTCCCTTTCGCAAGGTGCCCTCCTCCATCGATCATTCTTGTGTCGCCCAGCCCCTGTCGGGCTGGGTTGTATTGGGCGTCAGGAAGGTCGAGGCGGGCTTAGACTTATTGTGGGCCGGAGCCGGCCTTATTGCACAAAAACGAGGAAAACTCTGTAGAAGATAGGAAAAATTGGAATAAGAGCGTTGCTTGGCCAATTATTGCGAAAATGCTAATAAAATAGAGGAAAATAGCAGAAAAGGGTAGTTTTGATAACAGAATAAAGGGCAAAAACGTCACAAAATTTGGTGTTATCACCATCCCCAATGGATCACTCTTATCTACACATAATGGTGGGGTTATATCAAAGGTGAATTTCTATGCCTCCTCCTCTTCTAATAATTCTTCCCCCACATTCATTAATATCCTCACAAAAATTTTCAAAATCATCATCTGGATATATATCCCATATAGGATCCTCAATAAGGAAATGAAGAGATGGGTCTTGTGGTGAAGGAATTATGTGATGGGTAATGGGAAATTCCTCCACCTTTTCACTGTCAATATCCTCTTCCTCACTCTCTTCCTCCTCTCTAAGATCACTATCACATAAAGAACCTTTTGGATCCTCCTCTCCTTCACTCATATCCCAAACACACGTATCAAAATTGTCATCCACCTTATTTGCATCATTCTTCTCATCTTCCTCATCAGATCCCCAATCATATTCAAAATCAATCCTAGGAGTCAAGGGTGTGGGTGTGGGATCAATGGAAGGACATGGTAGAGGTGGTTCTAAATCTTCTTCCAATATGTTCTCATCGCTCTCTAATTCCTTATCCTCAACCTCAACTTCTTCCATTTTCTCTACTCTACCCCAACCTCCATTAGAAATAGGACCTTTGCGATTTCAAACATATTGAACCAAAATCCTAATATGCTCACGATGAATTTCCTTTGAGATTTTATCATAATGAAATGAAGGTGGACTCTGACATCTATAACCTACATGTGCATTTCCACACTCAAAACAAATAGGGGTCATGCGCTTTTTTTTACTTTTTCTTTAATGAAAGAAGACTAACTACAAAGAAATATTCAGATGAATATGTACAATGCCTAAACTAACAATAAAGTTTTATGTAATGAAAAATGGGAAGAATAAAAAAAATTATAAACAAAGGAAAATAAATACAATGGCCTAGAGTGGCCGATCCTAACTTTTTATAGTGTTAACCATGCCAACTCCCCGGCAACGGTGCCAAAAACTTGACACATGTATAACGTGCGTGCAATACGCAAGTGTACGTGTCGAAGTAATATGAGATTATGAGTCCCGAGTTATTGAACACGGGGAGTTGTGAGGTTAAAGACTATTACTAATTAGGATTGATCAGCTAAGCCAAAAACAAGAGTTGATTGAAAAAGAAAATAAAAATAAAAGAAAACAAAACAATCGATTAAATGGTTGGTTTAATCAATTAAAAATGGAATCCTTAGGATTGTGGTTTCATTGTAGGTTCTCGTTGTACTAATTCCTACACAATTATCCTAATTCATCTCCCATTCTGGGTAGTGTCCTGTAGTCAGAATTGCTCACTGTCGTGATACAATTCACTACCTAAGTCTAGGTCGATTCCACCGTCGTAGTAACATATACCCTAAACTAGGTGCATTAGAAACAACCTCTGGGTTTCCACCATTAACCGTACATCATCTTGTTCAAGGGATTTATTAATTAATGTGAATCTCGTCTCTTTTCAACCGTTAATTCTTCTTTCAAAGCAATTAAAGGCATTAGATTATCATTAGGGTGATCAATCATAATGATATAATGGAGAAAACGAAATCATACCACGGATTTGAGAGACAAATTATGATAAACTATGTAAAAAGTATCATACAACGATTATCCGGGCTACTCTCGGGTCCTAAGGAATTATGGTTTTTAGCCGAAAATAGATGACATGGTATCACAGTAAGTCAAAAAGATGTAAAACGTGAATTTCGAGATACATTAAATTGGAGAAAGGGTTAAAGAGTGGATCTGGAGAAGATGGAGAGAATTTGTCGTCGTTTCCACCGCCAAAACGCCTCCGAGGTCTTCCATGTAGGGTTCCTCTACTTTTCTCTCTCTGTTCAACTGTCGTATCGTCCCCCCGTGATAGATCTCCCAATTGTGGTTCTAATGGTTTCTTTTATAGCCGTCGTACATGTTTAGGTCAAGAGGAAACCTAAAATGTAATTTTTAATACAATATGTGTTAGATTTAACACATTAAAATTTAGTCTGCAGCGTCTGAGTCGATGGTATCAAGTTGCAAGTCGATGGTATCGACTTATTCACAGTAAAACGTCCTTTTCCTTTTCAATCTGGAGTAAAAAATATTTGTACTCGGATGCCATGTCGCTACCGTCGATGGTATCGACTTTGCTCCAGTAAATAATAATTATCTGCAAGAAAATAATCAATGAATAAAATCAAATAATTATTATAATAATTAAAACATGTAAAATGCATGTAAAATACATGTAAAAATATAAGAAATGATGCACAAGTGATTTTTACTAATTTGGTGAAATATGTATTAAAAAGATATTCAATTAAGCACAAATGACACAGAAAATAACCAAATTAGATATCAAAATAATGACAATTTGTGCATACATCAATTTCCCATCTCACATTAGGATTTTATAGATATCAAAGTATATCAACTTTGAGATGCTAACTGTGAAGTTTTTCATATCTTGATGTATCACTTACCTCATTACTTCCAACTTTCTTAAGTTATCAGCTTATCTTGGATTAAGGTATTTCCCATCTTAATCCTTTCATCCACTAACCTATCACTCTTACCATGAAGTGCATAGGTTACACATAAGAATGGTCCAATTATCTTTAATGATATGAAATCATCTCAGGTTAAGGCATTTCTTACAATAAGCTTGCCTATAATCAACCATTTATGATATTTCACCCTTATAAGGTTTTACCCATTGTTTTATTATTAGGGTTCTGGGTTGTCATCATGTTGTTCAAGATTAAGGCTTCATGTATTATAACTTCAATCAAGGTTTCACATACCTTTACCCTTTATTAGGGCTTTGGGATTTCACATGCTATCATACTTCATTAGAGTTAGGATTGCATATAGCATCACCCTTCATTAGGCTTCCACATCTCATTGCCTATACTTAATGTTTACTATTTGTCCCAACTAAGGATTTCTCATGGCATCACCCTCAATTAGGGTTTCTCATGGAATCAACTTCAATTAGGGATTCACATTGAATCAACCTCGATTAGGGATTCACATGGAATCAACCTCAGTTAGGGATTCACATTGAATCAACCTCAATTAGGGATTCACATGGAATCAACCTCAATTAGGGATTCACATTGAATCAACCTCAATTAGGGATCCACATGGAATCAACCTCAATTAAGGTTTCCACTATGGTTACCCACAGCCTGGGTCTACTATTCATCTCCAATCAGGGTTTTACATCTCATTTCCCTAAATTGGAGTTTCATATATCATTACCCTAGATTAGGGTTACATCCTCACCCTGGATTAGGGTTTCATTCAGAATTTCCCTCAATTAGGGTTAGAGTTCAATAGCCATGTCAATTAGGGTTTATGTTCATGATTAGGGTTTCATGATTTCTTTGCTTAAGAATCATACCCTTAATCACCTCATGAATCATATTCATGTATGAACCTCATGCTATCATCTTCTCAACTTGATTAGGTCATATCAACCCTTCAATCAAGTACATACAACTGTGATTAACATAGAGTACCACCTCATTGTTCCTATAAGCAATTAGGGTTCATCCCTTAATTGTCACTAATCACTTAGGTACTATTAGGGTTTCAACCTTGTACCTTCATTGATTGTCATTACTAATCATCATTGGATCAATGGATCATTCATCATCTTAATTCTCAAGAGATTCAATTACATTGGACCTCCAATACATAAGGTATCCAATTGAATTGACCGATTGGATCTTCAATTACAATAGGTGTCCAAGTGGATTAACCAATTGAATCCTCAATCAATCTTGACTACTTGAGCCCCAAACGGTCTTAGTCTTTCAAAGTTCAAACGGTTTGAAACTGTTTGGTAAAGGTGGTGCTTGAGACCATTTGCTAAAGCAAGTACTTGAAACCGTTTGCTAAAGTACCTTTTTGAAACCGCATGGACTCAACCAGTTTGGGATCGTTTGGTCCCAAATGGTCTTGAGACCGTTTGGTCCCAAACAGTCTTGAGACCGTTTGGACTCAAACGGTCTTGAGAACGTTTGGTCCAAACCACCTCAAAACTGCATGGACCAAATATGGTCTCAACCAATCAAATTGATTTGGGGTTCTCAATTTTGATTCCTTCAATCATTGAATTCATGTAACCAATATTCAATTGGACCCATCACCATACTTCAATTGAGTTAATTAGGTCATCCTTCAACTAATTTGACCCTCAATTAACCCTCAATTGATCATCAATTAGGGTTTGAATCAATTGGTTTAGGGTTTGGAATCGATGACCCTTCAACATTAACCAATGTGAGTCTAGTTGCTTTAAAACTATTGGTCCATCATCCAAATTGGGCATGAACTGACCCCAAACGGTCTTGAGACCGTTTTCCCATCTCAACATCAAAATCCAAGTCAATCAATCAAAGTTTGGATCATTGGATTGATCAATAAATCATCATTTGATTATACTTCAACTTAGTACCTTTGGATATTCAAACACCTAACCATAGTCAACCCTAGACCACCAAACGGTCTTGGGTGATACCCAAATGGTTTTTAAACCGTTTGGGTCAATCAACCCAAAGCATCAACTCATTCAATTGCAAAATCAGCACTTAGTATATTAGGGTTTATACCATATGTTTGAATCTTCAAATACTTAACCATACTCAACCCTAGACCTCCAAACGGTATTGGTTGACCTCCAAATGGTCTTGAGACCGTTTGGGTGATTCCCAAACGGTTTTGAAACCATTTGGGTCAATCAACCCAAATTTCAAACTCAATCACTTATGAAATCACCACTCAACCCGATTAGGGTTTAGGTGATTGATGGACCTTCAACTCATGAACCAATTGGAGTTAATCAATAATAATCGGTTGGTAATTAACCAAGATCATTATGAACAATTCTCCAAACGGTCAACCCTATTCAACATCACCAAACGGTCTTAAACCGTTTGCTTCTATGTGGTTTAGTGAAACCGTTTCATTCCAAACGGTTTGAAACCGTTTGTTCCAAAACACAAACCGTTTGGACATTTAATTTAAACCGTTTGGTCTAGATATTTGGGGAGGTGTTTGATTATGATGATGTCATCATCATCAAGCTCTAGACCCACGAAACCTGCTGTGATTTCCATGGAGATTGCATCAATCAACCAAATCAATAATTGTAAATAGAGAAATGATCATTATTTAATGGGGAATTCAATGCAATAACAAAGTTAGGGTTTCAAGTTATAAAACCTGCCTCCAATTGAGCTACAAAGCTCCATGTTCACGGAAAAAATGGTGGATGCAACTCCCTTCACAATTCCAAGGCTCGTCCTCAAGATTTGAGTGAAAAGGAATGGTTACAATTGAAGAGGAGATCGAAATAGGAAGAAATCCATAATTTATTTTTGATTTCCACCATGGAATCAAGGTGAAATGGATCAAGAACCTTACCAACAGGTTGGGGGTCGTACTCCTGACCATCCCAAGATCCCTTGGTCGTTTCCCAAGCAAGGAGAATAAGTGGGGTCGAAAAAGCCTTCCATTTGGCTTGTAAAAGGTTCTTTTATAAAAATTCAATGAGAGAGAATATGTTTTGCAAAAATCCATTTAATCCCAAAAATGTGGCCGCCTCTTCCCCCTCATCTTCCTTAGGGACGAGGCTATCTTGTTTTCCTATTATTACTCTCAATTATCCATGATTTAAAGAAAAGCAAATTAAGCACCTCAATTCATATTATATTAATATCCATATGTGAGTGGATATTTCTTTTTCTTATAAAATTGTGTGTGAGTTATCCACTCCCTTGGATATTTTCGTGGTCCTTGCAAGGCTCAAGGATGTAACACACACACATCTGAATTCAACCATTTTAATTTTGGTTTAAGACCCTTTAATTAATACATTTATTTTTTCCCTAAATCGAATTAGGGTTTCAATTAGGATTAAATCTTGATTATTTTAATATCAAGATTCTCTCTCCTCCAACTTAATTCAAATGAGGCGCCCCTCTCATTTTATTTTCTCTACTTGATTCCAATAAACATTAGGGACCTTATTGAAGTGGCAATTTACATATTGCTCCCTGGGTTTTGGGTAAATTGCACATTACACCAAAACTAGGTTTTCATGCACAAACATTGCTTTATCAGCTCTTTCTTGGTATTCAGGCTTCCATAAGCCATACCTCAGCATCATATTTACTCTCATGATGCTTCAACACATGGGGAACATATTATCATGCACAAATTGCACTTAAACCCCTCAACTTGGGTAATTTGCACTTTAGTCCAAAACAGGCAAAACATTGATTTCAACAATGTTCAAAAAGGACTAGAATTGCAACATAAGTTCCTCTTGAGCCCTAATTACTTTTCACAATATGAGATTAAGCATTTAATCACCTTTTTTAATCAAAACACCTAGGGTTAAAGTATAACCCAGGTCAGGGATGTTACAGTTACCTTCAAACCTCATACTATTCTCAAGTATGGTTATATGCATAGCACAGGGTTTAACCATCACTTATTGCACTAAGGTTAAGTGCAACAAGTTATGATACATTAGGTTTACACATCCACTCTTTAGGGTGACTATCTATTTTCTCCATACGAGGGCAAATGTAAGACTTAATGATTAAGGGCAAACCTCCACCAGATTCAACATCATTTAAATCAAACCATCATACCACAAGCATCAACCCAAAACCATTGGGTGAGAGGAGGTAAAACCATTGGCTATAATACAAGCAACCATCTTAAACAAACCATATTAATAAACCATCGAGTTTTTGCATTAGTCAAGTCATCATACCACCTATATAAGCCATCATTTGATAACGTAAAATACTATCAGTTGTTGACTCGGGAAGGGCCATCGATTGTGGGTGTATAACCCACCATGGGTTGTTCACTTAAAACAAGCCATTGGTTGACATTTAGTGTCACCGTCAGTTGACACCATTGTATCATGGGTCACAAGGGTCATCGGTTGAGACTCAAACAACCATTGATTGATGGCCTAGACTAGACATCAATTGTGGGGCTCAGAGAGCCATCAATTGTGAATCAATAGGTTAGAAAACTTCTCCAAAAACAAAGGCAAAACCATCATTTGTCAAACCAGGAAAATCAGCATTTAATTCACCACTTAGAGGCACCAAAGACCATTGAATATGGGATCCCTAACCATCAGTTGTTAAGGGAGAATTGTGTCCATTAGTTGTAATCAAGATATAGCATCTAAAATAGAAGTAAAGAGACCAATATTGGTTGGCACACAAAAGCCAAACAAAATAACAAGTCAACTAGACCATCGGGTCAAGCACCAAAGTGGAAAAGAGCCATTAAAATCCTAAGTAAACCCATTATTTAGAACAACTTGAAGTGAGCATTAAAGACACCCACCTTGGAGGAACATATCCATTAGTTCTAGGCATTAAAAGAAATCTCAAAATAGAACCAAGTACCCACCATTGGTTGTCACAAGGGCCCAACCATCGGATGATGAAGCAAAGAGGAAAAACAACTCTCAACATATAGAAAAAGATCATCGTTTGCTAGGGTTAGGGTAACCATCGACCCTCAGTGAGAAAAGAAACATGACCTTTGGTTCTAAGGTTCACTAAGTCATTAAAACAGCAACAAAGTAGAGACCATCGGTTGTTCATAGGTTCCAAACCATCGACCACTAAGAAAAGAAGGAAAATAGTGCATCAACACATATAAGGAACCATCATTTGTGATCCCAAGAGTACCATTAGTTCATGGTTAAGTAAGATCTAAGGATTCCTATACCTCAGGAAGGTCATACACATGGTTTGATGTTCATCTAGAGTTAGAAATCAATCAAGGAACGGCATTAAAATCGAAACTCTAGGCAATGACATCTTCTATATGCTTAGATATTCGCTTTAGAGAAAGAACATGAACAAACAAGCTAGTAGTAAGCAATAAATGTGAGGAGGTTTATATAACTAGCCTATAGGAAGAATACCATGTTCCAAACAGAAAGAAAACTCAAGCTCAAAAGGTAGAAAATCCTAGTTTTAGCTCTGAACTCATCCAACTAGCTCTTTCTCCACAAGGAAATCAAACCCTAGTTCAAGAGAGCAAGAAAGAAGGGTTCTTTAAAATATAGAACAATATTTACCATGTAGAAGCATGGATTCATCCAGGAATAAGGAAGAAGGAGGTATGACAACAAGGGAAACGTATGAGAGAAGGAGAACTTACTTGCTTAGGTCAGGAACAAGCAAAAAAAGATCCAAAAACCCTAAAGGAGGGTAGATCTGAGCTATAGCTACACATGCAATAAGTTCAACCACCTTCTTCTATATTGGGCACCCTCTTCATCACCAAATAGGGGAAGATGAAGCTATAGACACCAGGGAAGTGATAAGGATCCAAAGGGTTCATTTGGGTGCTAAAGGAATGGTATATAAAGCTCATGGATAAGAAGGAAGATAAGCTTGAGGTGTCCTACTTAGTTGTCATGTGTCAAAGTTTATTTTTCATGTTATACAGTAGGTCCATCAGTTGTTCTTTTGCTTAACCATATTTTGTTGGGGCTATAAGGACCATTGACCTTCAACCTAGGCTAGCCATCGGCCTTCACCTCTTACAAGAGCCATCGGGTCACACACTTAGCCACAAATACCCAAAAAGGATAAATCTACCCCACCATCAGTTGAGGGCCTCCAACCACCTCAACCATCGGTTGTTCCACTTATAGAGTGAACCGTCGACCTACCTACACCCAGGGGAACCATCGGATGTCACCCCTACAAGGCCAAACCATCGATTTCCATAGTTACACACCTAGCAACTCCATCATCCATGACAAGGTGAAAGAACATCAAACCTGATATAAAAAACTTACGAGACATCATCTACATGTGACAAATTGCACAAAAAATCTCAGATATGGGTAAATTACAAAAAAGTCCAAAACATGCACAAAATTGCATAACTTACACAAACAGTGTCCAAACTGGACCAAACTTCAAATTTAAGCTTGTCACCTAAAAAGTTTTAATTAATATTTTAAGAACTCAATTATGATAAGTAAGCGTGTTCAACTATTTAAACAAGATTAGAGTCTCACATGGAAATAGATAAATGATGTAATAATCTAGTTATGTTCCAGATTAGGTTTCATTAACTGACAAATATATTCCACATAATGATGTGCACATATTTATCTTATGTCACATTCATTAATCATATTAGGGTTACCATCCATGTATTAAGATTCATCACCATATAATCATAAATGAAATGCATAATACTGATAGTTTTGGTTCCACATCCTATTACATATACTCTTATGAATATATTACATAAAGTTCACTATTTATTGACAATAAATGTACTTATTGCATTTTATATGGCATAAATAGCTCTATTAGCTACTAAGAACATTTCGCATGATTTCATCTGAAAACATGCACATCTCTGACATCATTGTATTTTACATGTTATTTTGGATCTATTGATATGTTTTCATAATTTTAGGTCATTGTTTGATATTTATAATAAATGAAACAAGTGTAATGCATCTTACGTGATATCATTGGGATTTAAGCATATGGATACCATGCTCCCTCATTGTTCTATGATAATTTACATAGCTTATTTGTATTTTTTCGATACTCGAGTTAATTTCTATGAATTATGTAAGATCTATGTATTTACTGGGATTTTTGAGTTTATGATTACATTTTAACCGTTTGGGCACCGCCACATAGCTATGAGAGGTCGCAGCTTCTTGGTTGAGCCGTTCGGTTCCCGGCAGTTCACTGCCTTAGACCGTGTGCTCTCCCGTTCTCCTTCTTACTCGTGCCTTCTCACGTAACGTAAAAGCAAGGGTCCGCGATCGGCTCTGTTCTGGAGCATAGACGCTACCTCGGCTACATCTCCAATCTTTTAATGAGTTATAGGCTTTTCTCTCTTCCTCCTTAGTATCTTTTGAGGCTTTAGTTAACTTTGGAGGATCTCCCCTTGCTCTGCTACTCTAAAGTCTATCTCTATTGTCACCTCCCTTTTGGATTGGGGATCGTGTCACTGACTTCTTCAGGTGTGGTGGAGAAGATGAGGTGTTAAGCCTCCACACTTCTAAAGTTCAAATCAATGCACCTTGAAACATTGAACTCCCTCTAGGAACTTATTGTTAAACTCCAATCTCAATGAGAAGCTCCCTCTATATGCTTATGAGCTCCAACATCGTCTCTAACTATTTGGAGTTTGTTTACCAAAACCACTATGTGCACACACATAAACACCTAGAATGGGGATGTCTAGTCCCCCTCGTCCCTTTTACCAACTTAACTTCCCTTGAAGCTTCCTCTATCTCCAAATCCTACCTCTGGCATCAGTCTCTTCTTGAAGAGCGTTGCATTGGAGATGAGAGAAAATGTCGGTGTTTAAACTTTGTGCTCCTGACGTTATAGGGATCTAATGAAGGGTTAAAATCTCACTCTCGGTGATATGAAGGTAATTGTCCACTCAGTTTCTTCCCTCATCCCACGACCACAATGAGTGGTGGTGGAAGACTACCACAATAACTTCTTATCCCCACCTTTCTCTAATCACAAGGTAGAATAAAGCTTTGGAGACGTTGATCTCCCATCTTAGGGTCCAGGATACTTCTTCGCTTGTGTCTATCTCTGACATTTTCATCGGAAGGATCAGGAACACAAGTTCTAAGATCCATGACCACAAGTTAGACACGCAGTCCTAGCCCAGAACTAAGGGTGCATGTAACACTGATTGAAATCATAAGTTAGGTCTATAAATCATGAATAACACATTATTATATAAAATTCAAACCTAAATAAATTATTTTAGGAACCTCATAAATTCAGGAGATTGTAATCATAGATTTGTCATAATCCAAACTATATACCATCCAATGTTTGTACCAAGAACCACTTGTTTGACATGTCATTTAATTAGCTCAAAAAGGCATAAAGTTAGGGATCTTCTTCATGATATCAACAACAATTACCATCCAAACTTTAGTAGACCATTTGACACTCTTAATATAATCCAAATATGAGAATTTACTTATGTCATTAAGTATTTTGGTATTCTAAAAGTTCATTTTGTCACAGGATGAAAGCTTGAGGATGGTTTCTCGATTCCCCCTCCCATCCCCTTGAGCAGTGATAGCCTTGGAGAAGCTTGAGGCAAGGTGAAAGGTGAATAGGGTCCGATGAACCATGCTCAGAGGAAATATTCACCATGGTTTGGCCGCCAAATAGCTGTAGAGGCCATCACCACACTATGGTAATGTCGTCAGTGTGAAGTTCTTCAAGGAGGAAGTGAAGTGCTAGAAGGAAAGAAGCAAGGATGGTCGAGCCAAATGAGGTTGTTTTTTCGGAGGAGCATGGCCTAGCCAAGGTAGTTTTTCCACAATATCATTGGACTTGGATCATCAGAAGTGGAAGGAAAGAACAGGTGATGGCCCTCCTTCCTAGGTCTAGTCGGATGAAAGTCATCAGAGCAGGAGAACAGAAGCATCATAGACTTATTGTAAATCAAAATCCACTGGGAGGATGGAAGCAGATGAACTTCCTATAGAGTTTGTATAAACTCATGGACTGGCTATGGATCATCCTCATGACATCAAAGGATAGGGCACAAGTGCAGACGGTCGGCCTTAGATCCCATTGTTGGCCTCTGTTTCTTCTCTAGCAAAGTAGGCGAGCGCAACTCTGGTGTGTGTGACTTGCGAGATGGGGAAAGAGGGTTGTCAATGGATAAGGTTAAAAATGTTTACCCTTTACCCATACCATGTAGGGGAAAGGTAATAAGGGTAAAATATTTTCATACCCTTTACCCACCTACCCAATACCCTCTAACATGCTACCTTAGTGGGTAAGGGTAAACCATTACACATACCATATAACCCCCTGCCCGCCAATTCTTATGTATAATATATTAAATGTATAGTCATTGTGTTATATGATTCTATGGAATATATAGTATTATGTGGTCATCATTTTATATAATACATGATATTCTTATCTACTTTTGTAGTTAACTTGGTTGTGTATGCAACACCATTTTGGAGGTGTAAGAAACATGTATAAAAAAAGTCTATGTTCCATTAAATACTTTTGTGGTGTAAGACAAACATGTATATAATAACAAGATTTAATCTTTAATGTACCATTCGTCGCATATCTAAGGTGGCGTTATCTACTTTATTTTTGCTTTATTTTTTTTATGGAATAACATTTTAGAGGGTATAAGATATGTATGTTTCCAACAATAACTCTTTTTGGCATAGTAATTTAATATCATTTTAGTGTAGCAATCTTTATCTTTTGGGAATAATTTATTTGTTTACACATCAATGTTAGGGTACTATCAGTTATATATGTATTCAATACAACACAAACCATTTATATAATGTTGTAGAAGATTACTTAGAATCATTTTGGATATTTAAAAACCATTCTAAGCATCTTGATATTTCACTCGTATATATAAATGTATTAGTCAGGTCATTATTATTAATATTAGAACATATTTGAAGAAGACATAAATTTCGTGCTTCACCCTTACCCTCCCCGTTTACACTGTGGGTAAGAGGTTAAGGATAACGGGAGGGTAAGGATATTGGTGGAGTGGGGAATTACCCATACCCTTACCCGCCACACTTGGTGGGTAAGGGTAAGGGTATGACCTTACCCTCCCTATACCCTCCCCATACCCTCCCCATTGATAGTCCTATGGGGAAAGGAAGGGTAAGCGGGTCAGATAGATCCTTCCCTGAACAGATCCCTCTCTTGACCTTTTTAGTGTTAGTGTGGGATATGGATGAAGGAAGGATGATGCATAGCCCTTGGATGGAGCATGGAGGGTCTTGATCACTTCAGAAAGGTAATTTCTTGCTTAAATCATATCTCATGATCTATAAGATTGTTTTGGACGTATAAGGTAGCATCGTGAAGCTATTAGTGTCTACAATCCAATAAAAATGTTAGATATGGATCTTGGTGTTTAAAATAGATTTATTATTACAATACAAGAAAAACATATTATTTAATGGTGATTGTTTATTATTATTGACGTGATGGAGGATTTCCTCATAATGTTTCTTTAGACCCCTAATTATGTTTAGTAATTATGTGGTACCTCTATCAATTATGTAGAATTCAAGATTGACATAGGTTCATAATTTTTGTGAAGAACTCGCAAACAGGGTTAGGAACCATAACCAAAGATAGAAAGATATGATTTTTTTAGTGATGTTCTATAATGGTCCATGGTCCTTTCAGATATTGGGTTTGGACTAAAAGATTTAAGAACCTATATTAGATTTCTGTAAAGGAGGTAAGTGATCCTTGCCTTGGGTTTTGTTATATTGCATCATTCAGTTTTGCTCGCTTAATCATGATTAAAGTTCATATTATATATGTATCATGTGAGCACTTTATGTTTAAGAGGCATTCATTATATGTTTATCTTATTAAGATTTAATGCATTAAGATTCATGTTAAGATTAGATCAGTTAAAAGAATGTACATCGTCATGTTTAAGATCAGTATTGCAATTACATGTGAAAACCTTAAGTAATATAAGATCAGATTATATCATGATAAGAACTAATAATTAGGTCATACTCATGAACATGTTTGTGGAAGGTTGGTACCTCATGAGCCCCTTCATTTTTATGGGTTCAAGTCCAAGCCTGGTCACTTTCAGTGTGTTCGGAAGCTTGTTCACTTTCATTGTGTTCAATGATGTTATGTTATTGGGCTCAAGCCCAATCTTGTTCACTTTCAGTGTGTTCAAAAGCCTTGACACCTCGTGTGTTGTGAGATCAAATCTGATAAGTTTCATTAAGTAGATGCCCTAATAAGAAAGCTTAATTAAATTAAGAATGCATCTTAGTGTCATGAATAATGTTTAAATATATTTCATATCATTTTTTAAACTTTATGTTAAGTTATGTTCATATAATTACTAAAACTCAACCACTTACAATTGGTTTGTCGAATGTATGGTTGGGGGCGTGATACCTATAGGTAAGGAACAAGCTTAGATGATAAAGTCGTCTGACATGCAAGGACTAGCTCAAGGATCTATGTATGAGTTCAAGATATGGTGGAGTGATATCTATAAGATCCAAAGAAGTTTAACTAGTTTACCAGTTATATCATGTATTATGTTCTTTGTTGTAAGCTTTGTGACAAGAATATGTATGAGAACCAATATATCTACCTCTTATGTAAAGTTTGTTTTTATTATTACAATGAATGATATATGTTGTTTGTGACGTCTCCCGAGTGTAATCTTTATGGTCCATCTTTATGGTCTATGCTTCCGTAATATTGTTTATGAATCACAGTTAGAGGGATGCTATATTATGACCGGCTATGGAATTTCCTTTTGTTAAAATTATTTGCACGTGCCAGCAATTAGAGAAGCATCCTCTCATTTTGAGTGTCGCACTAGTCATAGGTCTGAACTGCATTCATTTTCATGAAGTGAAAGTAAAGTACCCAAATATGTCATATATGCGTTACTATTTGTCTATTTCCTATTCATTTTGCTAGGACTGAGCGTAAGGTGGATGATGCTATTGCAGTAAGCACGCACACGTTATACGAGAGTAAACCGATGTCATTCATATGATTGAGCAAAATTGGAATGTCGAGAGAAACTTAATTACAAACGACAAGCCGGACAATGTGAAACAGTCCTCTAATTTGATATTCATAATCCATTAATGGGATAATCCATGTGGATATTCAAAGTTTAGAAAAATCATCTAAGCATATATTCAATTTCAGATTCAAAATATTCGGATCAGGCATCAAATACTGTCGTCTCTAACTAATAAAAAAATAATTGTGCATTATAAAATGTATTGTTTTAATAAATGTGAGAAATTAATTATTAGCATAAAAATAATATGTTAATCATATTACACATAATATATCTGTTAAGTATGTTATTTTTTATTCGGATCGTGTGGTTAGTACCATGTAGATAGGAGTCAAATGTTACAATACTAGTTGGGAAGTATAAAAAAATGTTCAATACAATTTTTTCTTAAACTAGAATCCAATATCATATTATACTTTTCTATCAAATATACATTAAGATACTATACTAACCTATTCAAATTTGATCCAACTTATAGATCTACCATTAACCTCCATATATGATTTGAATAGTATGCTTATCAATACATGTACCTAAAAAGTAGCTTCCATTGTGAAGCAGTTGGGGAGTCCCAACTTTCTCTGGGCAATCAACGCGGTATGCTATTCATTGTCCATAATAAAATTTTAAGAGTTGTCTCCATCGTCAAGCCAAAGCTGGTAAAGCAATCATATACCTGTTAGATAACTACTGTATACGAGAAGGAACACTGCATTAGATGTACCATAAGAAAACTTTGCTCACAATCCAGAGCAACAAACGATAAATAATGTACACTAAAAAGCAGAATCAAATACACTGTAAATTTAAATCCCTTCTCTACAAAAATATATAACTCTGCTTTACCCAAATAAAGCTTAAACAATGTCGTCTTTGTTATTTGTTCAGATTTCCATTCTCATCATCAGTTCGGTGAAAAGTAAAATATAACATATAACAACTCTGACTAGACCTAAACCATGAATAATATTTGCTAAGCGAGGAGATGAAACAAGACCATGTGGTGAGCTTGCTTCACCAGGGAAGAAATCTTGCAGATAGTGGCTAATTTGCATCACCGTATCTGGGAAGGAGAGCAAAGGAGACCTGAGGCATCAGATCCAACGACAGAAAGTTCACAAACAGCACATAATTGCCCAGCAAAGCTGGGCACGAACCGAGACCCGCAGTAGGGGCACGACACATCCTTCTGGCCCCGGTATATCGGCACATATGTAGCACCACATACAACAAAAGGATTCCTGAAGTCATAGTTCAGTTGGGTTGAATCTTGTTTATCACCACAAGCTTGTATCACTTGTCTCGCCTTCCTTACCGTCGCATCATTTGGACTCGTCTCCAAAAGTCTCCTGGCAAAATTGGCAGCTGTACTGAAGTTTCCTCCCTTATAACAAAGAGACATGGCACTGCTTAGCACGAGCCTCAAATGAGCCCTCTGGAGATTGCAATTTGAAAAATATGCTGCCAGTTCTTGCTGTCTGATCAAGTTGTCCTTGGTGTCTTTTCGTACGATTTCCATTTTCACACCCAGAAGATATTCTCGAGCAATTTCAATCAACTCCTTGACTTCATCTACCTCCCTTCTGGAGTCTACCACAATAAGAGGAATACTGTGTAAGATGCTGAGGAAAAGGCGGGATGCATCAGCAAATTTCCCTTCTGTAAATGCTTTATAAGCACCTCTTAGCTTCTCCTCCAGATTTTGGAACTTAAGCAAAAGAGCAGGTGGGTTTCTTACGTTAGGACTGGCGGACTCACTCCATCCCTTCTCAAGGGCAAACGATATCACTGGAGCAGAAGGAAACGTAGGCAAGTATGAGTGGCTTCCAGCATATAGATCCATAAAATAGGACTTCAATGGTGCAAAGTTCTTTATTCCCAGCTGACGATTAAGCAAACGCATTGCAACATCAAAGTTTCCTGCGGCCACATGCTCTCCGGCAAGAGAAGACTTTTGAATCCAAATTTGACTGACAGGCATTCCAGGAGTCGGCGTTACAAATATAGCACGTGTATTGGTCATGGCTTTTGGAGTATCTACGTCAGCAGGTAGTTCCAAGTCTTCCAGATCCCATCCCCCTTCATCGTTTTCTTCATTGGCTTCCCCATCCTCAGTAACATCAACCTCCCCAGTCTGTATGACACCTCCAACATCCACAATGTCCAAATCCTCATCACCCCAATCGGCACCAGCACCCTCCTCTTCTTCTTCTTGATGAGCTCTTCCATAATCGTCCAAACCACCTTCAAATATTCCCCTCATGACCCTCAGCAATGGCCAGTCTCCACTGCACATCAAAGGAGTCGGTGGCATCAGGAGAGAGAGAACTTTCCCTTCAGGAACAACAGGAACATTGCCTTCCAATTCTGCAGCAAGCCTATCAGCAATATCTGTCAGCCCATGTACAGATGCAGTGATGAAAGCAAGGGGAAGCTGGCCTACATTCTCTAAGATTTTAACACGTTCCCGCACATCTCCTAGATATAAGGAATTGTGGAACTGACCCATCACATCATTTTTAATTTCAGCAATGCGAAGCATCTTAGATAGCTTTTCCAAGTTTCCAGTCACGAGATACAGAAAAGACAGCCTCTCAAAGTTCTTTGTTCTCTGGTAAGCATATTCTACAATACTTGTATTGCCTTGTCGGAGAGCCTCAATCCCAAGTCTATACCAGTAGTCTTTCTCATCTATCTCCCTGGCACAGGCAACCGCGATCTGAATATTCCCACTCTCAATAGCCAGGTTAAACTTTGTCCTCTCATCTTTGACAAAATGCAAAGCTACTTCCGGAAAGCCTTTTTGCTGCAGATAAGAAATAACAGCCTGACCGCACAGTTGTGAGTTTCTAATCATGCTCATGACATGATCATATCTTTTTCTAAAAAGAGCTAGCTTGAAGATGTACTCTGTAGCATCAATGGTTAATATGCGATTCTTTCCATCTCGGTCCAAACAAAAGATATTGTTTGCACTGACTTTGGTGATGTATATGGGAACATCAAGAGTTTTTATAATACCACTGTCCCCATTTGGAAGGCAATACTTAATGTGATTCAACGTTGTGTAAATGAATACACCATTGTCATCCCATGCACCACTCTTCACACGGATGGTCTCATGAAGTGTGCATCGAAGCTCAAGTTTCTTACTTGCAATTACAATAGTATGTTTGCCAAGCAATGCAACACTCTCCATGTCACCTGACCACACCACGTATTTAACAGCAGGCGTTTGAAGCTCAGCAAGTTTGAGTCTCTGTTGTACATCAAAAATTGCAACCCTGTCCTCTGCCTTTAGCAACAAATTGCCAGTCCCAGCATAGAAAATTGCATCACTTACAATAGGCAGAGGGGTTTTCTTCAAAATTTCATTTTTGAGGTTCCTAACCAAGATATGGTTACTACTCTTCTCAAGGACTGCAAATCTGTTACGAGCCATGAAGACGGCACAGGTTCCAAGTCCTTTCTTTGCTTCCTGAACAGAATCACCCCTTCCAAAGCTTTCTTTGGGCACAACATAGAGTTCATATTGTCCACCGTCCGCATCATAGGAGATCAGCATTGCATTTTCCGTAGGACTGTAAGAAAGTGTCCGAGGGCCCTGATTTAAGCTAATGGAGCCTGGCCTACGGATTGGAATAACTTGGCTGTCCTTTTGAGATGAGAACTCATAAACTCGCAGAAAACGATCTTTAACATAATACAATGAATCTCCACTAACGGAGAATGCAGGGCGTTCTCTCTCCAGTTTAAAGATAAGCATACCACTGTCGTGGCCAGCAGCAAGAAGATTCATCTCCGGATGAGCGGCAAGAATCCAGAAACGGTCATGCTCACGACGGAAGGTCTGAATGCCAGTTCTTTTAGTAACATCCCAAATACGAATGCTTCTGTCTTCTGAATTAGACACAATGATGTCCTGTTTTGCATGAAACATCACACAAGATACATTATTCATGTGCCCTCGTAAGGTGTCCACTTCCCATGCTTTTGTATCTGTAGTAAAGAAGAAGAAAAAAATTAATGCTGACAATCAGCATAGTCTTTGGTTGTAAATTTTTCAGGAAAAACACACCAATGTGGTGTAAATAGAATGTTTCGAATTACAATAAAAGGCTACAGTTTGAAGTAGAGAAGGAGCGCAACATACACAAATGAAGACAGATTTTGCAAACCACATACTTACCATTCATTCTCCACAGCTTAACTTGGCGATCATCAGCTCCAGACACAATAAGAGGCAAGCTGGGGTGAAATGAGGCCCAATTGACACCACGATCATGTCCTTCTAGAACATACTTCACAACCGCATCAACCGCACCAAACAAATCAGTATTCATCTGACTGAGGCGCAAAATGTCATCCCCTGGAGAGACAGTCTTCTTCCGAAGGGCACCTATGTCCCACACACGAACAGTCTGATCTAATGAGGCAGACACAACCAGGTCTTCTTTCGGGTGAAAGGAAGCACACATAACATAGTGATTGTGACCGGTTAATACAGCGATGGGTATGCGTGATTGCCAATTCCAGATACGGATAGTTTGATCATCACTAGCACTGACAATCCATGGGTTTTCATGGTGAAACTGAACAGTGCGGATGTAATCTAGATGCCCAAGCAGGGTAAATAAGCATCGGTGAGTTTTGTAATTCCATACTTTGATCTTGTAATCATCTCCTGCGTTATACAGAAGCGTATAAAAACAATGCAAGCTTTTATGCATCAAAACTAGCACGTGAAAAGAATAGCCAGCCAACAAGTTGACACAAAAAGAATAAACAACGATAAGGGCGACCCCAATTAACTATTTAAAAATTAAGTTACCAGTTGCAGAAAATAAAAGAACCAATAGTTTTTTTGTAAATAAATGTCGCATGTGTTTGTTCATCTAAAATTCGCAACACTACATTTGGAATAGCTTCACATGAGAAAAAAAACAGTCTGGTGAATAGAAGCCAAGAGAAATAAAACAGTCTGGTCAATAGAAGCCAAGAGATGTACAACGATATGTATCCAATGAAGAGAGTGGAACTACAAGAGGTGGAAACCATGCGTTTCACTATAATCCAAGCTTAGGCCTTATGATTATGTGCTATATACATATGGAATGTGTATTTCAAGCCAATATCTGCTCTAATCTGATGTTTGGTCAGATGATCAATCTCAGATGAAAAATAGTGAATGAAACCTCCTTTCAGTACTGAAAGACAGCAGTTATGATCACTAGATACTTTTTCAGTCGCTACAAGTTCACAGAAACATCCATTTGTAGGCTCAACGTTATACTAGTAAGAACTCGACCTTCCAACTGACAGAAAGGGTTCCACGTTGAAGTTTAGAACAAAAAGTTGTGAATTAAGTAAATTCTTCCTCCTGCGAATAAGAAACTTCTCAGATGTAAGAATTGAACAGATCAGGCATCTCTTGAGTACGCAGATCTACAAGATACGCGCCTAAGTAATTCGAGAGATTTCCAACCATAACTACGCGAGGCGAAATTTTGCTGCTACAGCTCCAACTGAACAATGTGAACTCTAGTGATAATACACATACAAGCTAGCTGTTCGTAAATGCCAAGCGACGATGCATCAGAAAGATACAAAAGAAGGCGCGTTATTTATATAGTGAGAATGACGGCCGCGGCTACAGCAGTCCCGCAAGCCTCTTAATGGGGAAGACACTATCAGGAACCCCCCAGGAAGGAGGGAACGGGAGAAACAAACAAAATGAAACCATGGAGTCGTGCAGGTGGCAATCAGTAGAATTAGGAGAATGGAAAACCTCCGGACACGAAGAGTGGCTGGGTGATGTGGAAGTGCACGCCCCGCACGGGGCCATCGTGCTCGTCGAACCGGTCGATGAGGGTTCCCATTCGGTAGTCCCAGAGCTGGATGACGCCGCTGTGGAGGCTGGCAAGGATCCATGGCCTCTTGCTGTGGAAGCTCAGGCCCTTCACCCGGTTGCTCTTGGTCTCGAACTTGGTCAGCATCTCGTAGATCGTCTATCCCTCCCCTCTCTCACGGAGGACGGGATCGGAGAACCACGGTCCCGGTGGTAAACCGTCAAGCTTTCGGCACTGGATCCGGCTCACCGGGAAGACTCTAATGTCAGATCTGGCAGTGAGGAAGGAAGAAAAATGAAGGAATTCTGAAGGGGCCGCCGACGCCGCCTGCGAGATCGATCCGCCGACGCGCCTCCCCTTCGCAGTCCGGTTTCGGCGCTCGGTCACTGCCTTGCTTTCACCTCCAGTCTAGTCTATACCGGCGCATCAGCACCACGGGATTACTGCTCTCTCACCTCTCCTCTTCCCCTTGTTCGTGCCAGGTTGTGATAGTACTACTTTCTCTTCCGAGCGTTTCAGTTGTCCAGGAGAGCAAAGGTGGAAACCGGCATTGCAGTGTAGCGCACCCGACGGCAGGTGAGATGGGCCATTTATGGGCTATTTTTGGTTCCTTCGGTTTCAAGGTTCTGACTAAGGGCCTTGGTCGAGGTAGTTGTACTTTATAACAATTGAATGTTCACTTTTAATTTTACATTTTATTTAGGGCTAGTTTGGTTGGGTGTACTAGGGTGCAGTTGTGTGAGTTTGCAATGTAAAAATGTACATTAAACACACACTTTGTCATCCGGCTACACCCTACCAAACAGGCCCTTAGTTGAGTGCAGTAATGTTTAGTTGGTTGAATTTAATCTGCATCCAACTCTGTCATTGGCTGTAAAAACATGGAATCGGTATTGTGCTGGAATTCGGGGTGGTGGGTGCATTTGCGGCTTGTCTGGATTTTTTTTTTAACGTTGTGACTTTGAGACATACCTTTTTTGATACAGTTGTCATCTTGTTGCCGTCATCTGATTTACTTGTCAAATAGCTGCCAGCCAAAACACTGGATCTGAATTGAATCCTACCAAGCATAATTTGGATGAGATTCCATATATTTGGATGAGATTCCATATATTACATTTTATATTCAAAACTGAAATTGGTCAATGTTGTGTTAATTTCAATATTTGAATTGATAAATAAATATATATGTATATACATGGTCATTCATTCACTACATGTGCGGGTAACTAAGGTTAGTTACACATGCATCTATTTTGTAATAGGAAGATACTTATTTGTAATGAGACAAACAACATTGTAATGAGATCACCAATATTGTAATATAAACACTCGTTTTATAATACTACGTAAACTATTGTCATAAATATCATTTTTATTGTATTTAGAGGGAGAATAAAGATTTCACGATGTATTTACAAACGAGTCTTTGTATTATAATTTTAGTTGTCTCGATACAATTAAGTGTCTTCCTATTACAAAACAAATCCATGGGTAACGAAAGTTAGATACCCATGCGGGCAGTGAATATATACCATATATATATATATATATATATATATATATATATATATATATATATATATATATATATATATATATATATATATATATATATATATATATATATATATATATATATATATATATAGAGAGAGAGAGAGAGAGAGAGAGAGAGAGAGAGAGTCAGGCTAGAATACACTCAAGTAGTTTTCCATGATGCAATATTTTTTTAAATCTAATCTTTTGATCTTCTTAAACATCATGTGAATGACTCATATATAAAATTTGAGTCCATTTGGACATTTACAGGTCATGTTATGAAGACTACAAAAATTATGCGTTTTAAATTAGTTTTGTGCGTTGATTTTGTTGCCCTAAAATGAGTGACTTATACTCATCCAAATGAGCTCCAAATTTTCATGTAGCCTAATTATAGTGTAACAATGAAGATCAATGGTTTACATTTTGCAAAAAAATAGTCTTGATATGCAAACACCACTTGAGTGTAGTGTGCGATCTGTACACTCGAGTGTATTCTAGCCTGACTATATATATATATATATATATATATATATATATATATATATATATATATATATATATAGAGAGAGAGAGAGAGAGAGAGGCTAGAATACACTCAAGTGTATTCAGAGCAGAATACACTCGAGTGTATTCAGAGCAGAATACACTCAAGTAGTTTTTCATGATGTAATATTTTTTTCAAAAATCTAATCCATTGATCTTCTTAAACATCTTTTCAATAGCTCATACGCAAAATTTGAGCACATTTGGACATTTATAGTTCATCTTATAAAGACCGCAAAAATTATGCATTTCAAATTAGTTTCACGCGTCGATTTTGTTGCCCTCAGATGAGTGACTTACACTCATCCAAATGGGATCAAAATTTGTATGTAGCCTAGTTATAGTATGACAGTGAAGATCAATGGTTTACATCTTGTAAAAAATAGTCTTGATATGCAAACACACTTGAGTGTATTCGTGTGATCTGTACACTCGAGTGTATTCTAGCCTGACTATATATATATATATATATATATATATATATATATATATATATTGCTCAAATATGCAATTTTCATATCAAATATTGAAATAAAAATATTTTGTGAAGAGGTCGTGTTTCTTTGAATGATTGTTAGGTGTCAGGTTTCTCTTGGGAACCTCAACTATTAATTGAATTGGGCTTTATCCAACCTCTATTTGTGTCTATTAAATTGGTAGATGTCTCTATGGGATTCCACTGTAAGGTGATCAAAGTTTCCACCTTGGGTTCATGAGTAATAATGTCATATGCATATTAGCTCCTTACTTTTGCTAATAAGAATATGAAGGTGTTTCTTGATGCAGTTGAGAAGCATTCTCTAGGATATCTAAGATAAGTATGATCCATGTGTTGCATATGTTAGTTGAAACTATAAACACCTAAGATAGTTGGTCGATGACGCATTTATCTCTTTCTCATGGTGTTATCTCCACATTTGATGTCTGTGTAATTTCCAAATTATGTGGGGAGATGATAACCTAGGATTAGCTCTGATATGGTGGTGATTGTAGTGGATTTCTTTGCATAATGCAATGATAGAGTACTACCATTTATAGATTCTTATTTTGTGTAGGGTCTTACAAATATCAATGAGACATATGATGGTGTGTTGCACTTGATGGGAAGCAATTATGTCAGAGCCATTATGGAAGAATCTCAACAACGCTATAGGGTAGGAAATTTGGTGCCTTCTCAAATGTCAGGGACATGCCACATACATATGTTCCAGTTGGATGAACTTTGTGCAATATGTTTTGGGTGGTTTTCACATTCTGAGAAAATGCATAAGTCGGCCCAAACTAATGTTGTTGAAGTAGTTGAAAAGAGGTGGAAACTGTACTCACAGATATTTGTGGTGATTCCTACATAAAAGTCACAAAGTAAGTCAGTGTAGGGGTATACTTTGGAGTAGGTACACAAGGTAATTAGCTCATATGTAAGTTGTTCATTGGGGAAGAAGGGTGACATTCATCCAGAGGCTGAGGATATTGTGGGTAAGATGGGAGCTTAAATGAAAAAGAAAACCATCATGCAATGGATTTCTAGGGCTATTCTTTTACTTAAAAGTTAAGATGTTAGACTAGATATGAGTTGTTGTTGATATGTTTATGCAAATATGACATTAGAAATGGAACCGAAAAATAAAAAAATTATTGCCATATTTTCATAACCATGGATTGCATCCACATCTATGAAATAGGAAGGAAGGTGCAAGGCATATACCTAGTCTTGGAGAAAATTCAGTTGTAATGGTTGTAGAGTTGTGCTTCTTTCTCAAGCATCATCCAGACAGTAGCTAGCGGAGGCCTCCTAGTTTAGCACCATAGACGGTGGTCGAAGATGTTCTCCTAGCGTAGTGGAAATAGCCTCCAAGTCTCTATGTAGTCCACATGGACCATCGAAAACTCTACATCACGCTTCCAAAGATGATGGGAGGGAGTTGTCCCTTCGTTGTCAATGTGCTAGAGCTTTTCTCCCTTTGGCTATCTCTCCCTTTTGTAGGTAAGATGCCTCTAGCTCATATTACAACAACTATGATATGAAGAGTCTTGCCATACAAGAGTGTGAGAGGCTTGGACACCCCCTTTTATATAGGAGTGGATGGGCTATGATTTATAAAAACCCTGGGGATACAAAAGGTTAGATCTCATGCTTTGATGGCTATTGTGAATCGCCATTTGGTCGACTAGACAACCAGTCCATTGATTGGCTTGTTTTCCTATTTGAAAACATGCTACTTTAAATGCAATGATCAATGCACATCATTATGTCAGCATCAACGCTTGACCCATTCCTACTGGTCATCCACTTGATCGACCAGACTACTGATTCAGTTGACTAGACACTCCTATCGGTCGAATGTCATTCCCAATCAGTCGACTGGACACTCCAGTTAGCCAACTGACTCACAGTGTTGTTTACTTTATTATATAAATACTTAAGTAACCAAGTTAAACCTTATCCATTAGTAAACTCCTATTCCAAGTGCATCATGTGTGGGTGACCTGATAGGTCCCAAATTACTTGTGAGTGATTTTCCATAACTAGCTTATGATATCACAAGCAATGAGAGGCATCTAGCAACACATCATTTCTACCCACATAATTGGAAAGTTGGATAACAACCTAACCTACATATGTGATCAGTGTTATCATGATCTTATATTTCCTTTGTCTCTGATATCCAGATTGAACACAAGGCATGGAATTCATCATCCTCTTAACATTCAATCGATGTTCCTTGAACTAGAGCAAACTGTATGAGATGCATGTGAGTTCACAGATCACCATATTAAATCACTTGAGTATGGCCATACATTTCTCAATCTATCTTATCAATTGGCCAAGATATCAAATCTTGTAGGAAGGAAAAACCCCATCCACATCATTCCCAGTCAATCCCCATGTGTCACAATGTGCCCAAGCACCATCTTTGTGGAAACCCTTATTTAAGGTCAGGTCATATGGTGTTAAAGTTCATTGAACAACATGTGATGAGTGTAGTGGCATCAAGTCTAAGAACCACAATCACTACTATCACTTTGAGAGTTGATTCTGATTACCATTCCATGGTTTCCATGTATCACTCTCAAGGTGGGTCTGTCTGGCACGTTGTTCTCTAACAAGTACCTATGTGTGTGACTTGGTATCTAATATCATGACTAATGAGACTCTATCATCAGTCAACATACATTCTAGTCTTATGTATTATTGTCATCTATTTTGATTCAACAATAATATATGATTAGGGACATATCAAGAATGTATGACTCTTATCATACATATGATCTCATTACTCAGGTCCTCAACGTGACGATATATGTCATCGAGTAACATCACTCTTTAGACATATATCATGTTTGTGTCATCATCTCATGACAGAAACAAACATAATAGACAAAATTACCTTTATTATTATCAAATCAAGTACACGATGCCCCAATATAATCATCATATGATTGACTCTCTAGGCTTATATACCAACAGACTCCCACTTGCACTTTGATCCAATCATCTACGAATCTTATTCTAAGTGATTTTAACATAATCATCATGTTTCTTCTGCACAAGTGCTTTTGTCAGCAGGTTAGCAACATGTGCTTCTAGTCGATACTTTGCAAATCTTCACATCTCCTTGTTGTATGATTTCTCGTATGAGATGGAAATGTTGTCGTATGCTATTTGGGTTCCTTATCCTATCCAATGGCTCCATTGTTGTTGTAGTATTTTTACTGAGTCATTAATGATTGAAACCAGTTCATCCAATGAACTTCTTAATCCATACAATATCCTCTGTTGTATTCAAAACAACAAGGTACTTAGCTTCTATTTTAGAATCATTAACTATCTTTTTCTCAGAAATTTTCCAACTTATAGTTTTGTTTTAAGGTCAAACACAAGTTTGTATTGTGATCATTAATCTTCTTTGTATGTTTGGAAGCTTTGTGTCAGTGTAACCCTTTACACTCAACTCTTCCTTATCACCATAAATAATTAACTGGTCCTTAGTGCTTCTCAAGTTCTTAAGCATGTTCTTTACTGATATATGCTTGTCATGTCCAAAACATATGTCATAATGAGACAAGTACATAACATTACATACATGATAGATCCCACAGTAGATGCATATTGGCAGCTTACTCATGTGTTCCCATTCTTCAGAAGAATTGGGACACTGGGCTTTAGAGAGACTAATTCCATGAGACTTGAACAAATTTCCTCTCTTTGAATCTTATATGTTGAACCTCTTTAGCACCTTGTTAATGTATGTACCCTGGTTTAGGCTAAGAAGCTTTCTAAATATAACTCTATAGATCTTAATTCCTAATACATAGGATGCTCCGCCTGCATCTTTCATAGAGAAGGTATTTTTAGCTAGGTTAGGTTTATAATGTGTAAGGTAGGTATGGCATTCCCCATCAATATGTGGAATACAACTATTCTCCCACTAACCTTCTGGTAAACACATGTTTCATCTTCATCTTGACTAAAGTCAAACTCTTTGATTGTCTTGTTAGGTTAAAGATTCCAGTTCTGAGATGCTTGCTCCAATTTATAGATTGACCTTTGTAAAGCAGCTACAATGGCAAGCATGATCCGGATGGATTTAACCATGGCAGCTGGTGAAGAGATTTTCTCATGTTCAACACATTGAACTTGTTTGAAATCCTTTTTCAAAAAATCTACCTTTATAAGTTTTTACATTACCATCCATGTCGGTCTTCTTCTTGAATACCCATTTGCACCCTATGGGTTTTACCCTTTTAGGTGGATCCACCAAGGTCCATACCTTATTGGTTACATGGAATATCTTAGATCTTATAGACTCAAGCCATTTCTCATATTTTGGTCCCTCAATAGCCTTCTAGGTAGGTTGTTGGCTCATCATTTATGACCAACTTGTCATCTTCTTGAGACACAAGATATTCAAATCTTTCAGGCCCAAGGAGTGTCCTACTAGATGTACGAGGTTCATGTGTTGCATGAGACACTTGAGATTTTACAATAGTTTATGACTCTCCTTATTCCTAATGTACCTCTATAGGCTCAATATTTTCTTGTTGGTCTTGAACTTTTGGAGTTCTACTTTTCTCCCACTGATTCCTTTAGAATTAAATTCCTTTTCTAGGAATACAGTTGTCTTGGCAACAAACATTTTTTGTTGGATAGAATATAAAAGTAGTATCATTTGGTTTCCCTAGGATATCCATAATAACATTTATCTAATTTAGGACCAAGATTTTCAAGAAACTATTTTCTCTCATAAGCTTTACATCCTCAAATCTTCATAAAAGACAAGTTGGAACACATACCATATCTCATATGATGTCAATTTATGTAGTACATCATTTTGTGTGAAGCACGTGCCATAGAAGGAAGTCGGAAGATTATCCAGACTCATCATTTATTACACCATGACTAATAGGGTGTGATTCCTTCTTTTTAATACGTCATTATATTTCAGGTGGAGTCCATTGTGATATAATATCACGGTCTCACAGAAGGTCCTCAAAACTCTTGGTTCAAGTATTTTCCAAATCGATTGTATCGAAGCACTTTAATACTAGTAACCACCTCTAGCATTTGTTCTAAAAGGTCAACATACATTAGTATGTATGAGCTAGTAGATCACTCGCTCTCTCACTATTTCCTATAAAAGGAGCTTTTGTCGTTTTACCCAGCAAACAAGACTTGCATGTTTCTATTGGTTCAAAACCAAAAGATTCTAGATAAACATCTTATAGAGTCTAGAAATGTGTTTCTTATTTATGAGCCCTAGATGATAATACCTTAGGAATGTTTCATTTGAGTCATCAAGTTTGTTAGTATTTACATTATATATACTTGTCTTTAGAACCATGAGTGTAAACCATGAGACATTGGGGTACTGTCATAAAAGATCTTATCTTTAAATAGAACATCGATCGTTCCTTATATGAAATTGGAATCCACTCTTCTCCAAACAAGATACATATGTAAGGTTTCCGTTAATGGAAGGCACATAATAGCAATTCACCAATTTTGTTACATGCCTACTGGGATAAGATAATTGATAGGGTCCAACTAGAGTGGCAACAACGACTTCTCTACACAATTCCACCTTGTCATTGCTTACTTGTTCTCGCATCATGCACACCATCAAATGTCTGAGATCCTCATCTGATATCAAATAACAAAATGATGAGGTAAACATATTTATTGATAATGTATACACTTGAAGTGGAGAACTCTATCTCACGCTTCTTCTTCCTGAGTTCCTCTAAATAAAGAGGGAAATTGCTCTTCCAGTGTCCAGACTGGTGACAATGGTAGCACTTCCCTTCCTTACTCACTCCTTCATTTGTTTTAAGTGCAGAATACTTGGGTTTTTGGTTGGATTTAGAACTCTTCCTGGCCTTGCCTTTTCCCTTGTACTTTCCCTTTCCTCGGTTGAACATAATCACAGATGCAAGATCATCCTTCTTCATTTGTGCTTTGTAATTCTTAGCATGCCAAGAAACTCAGACAATGGTACATCAAAATTGTTCATGTTGTAGTTCATGACAAATTGATTATATGATTCAGGCACTGACTGTAGAATCACATTTGTGGCCAACTCTTGGCCTATTGAAAATTACAGTCTTTCTGGGTTCTCCACGTACCCAATCAACTTGAGTATATGGGGAAATCCCAATGTCTCTCTACCATATTGTACTTGAACAGCGCCTTTGAGATACCATATCTCTTTGATCTTGCCTGATCATGAAACATGTTTTTGAGATGTGTTACATCTCGATGACTTCCATGTTTTCATGTTGTCTTTGCATCTCATAGTTCATTGAGCACAACACCAAGCATTTGACATCTAAGACATCCTAAAAAATGCTTCGTCTAAGCATCCCTTTCAGCCTTAGGCATGGTCGGAGTAGGTTCATATAGCTCTGGGGTCTCCAGGACATAGAGTTTATGCTTTTGAGTGAGAACAATTCTCGACGTCATGAACTAGTCATGGAAATTATTCCCATTCAATTTATCCTTCTCAAGGACCAATCACAATGAAAACATATTGGTGTTTGCCATTTGTTTCTACAATAGAAAATTGCAATTTTCAAAATACTTTTGTTTTGATTTGACAAATATTGATGATATTTATTAGGATTTTAATTAGTTACCGCTCCTACTATTTTGATCAAATTGATAGCCCTCATTATCAACTTAGAAGATTGCAATCTACAACCATCTAATGAGCCAAGATATAAAATAATTAAGTTATTACCTAACCAATGTTGGTATCCACAACCAATTATTAAGGTAGGCAACATTTGCCAACTGCATCTTAAGAAATTCTTGGATAGATGGTATGCACAACTCCTTATCATAATCTGTATATATACTTCCAGGTACTAAATCTTACTGAGGTCACCTAGTTAAGCCAAACCCAAAGCCAACACAATAGAAATGCACCATGTTAAGGAAGACTCACATAACTACCATCGTGCTTCTACAAGATAGGCAGTGCACCACTCTAGGGCATGACTGTAATGACCGATAAACAAATCGTTATTGATTAAGCAGAATTAAACATTAGCAATGGATTACTGAAAATCACTAAAAATTAAAATCTTTTTCAAAGAGTTCCAATCATAGGAAAACTCTTTCAACAAGAACCAATGTATTACATTTACATCCTGGTTCATAAGTACATATTTTGTACCATCTCTTCTCGAGAGTTACAACATCCACTGCCTTATTAACAGCTAAACACGGACAATACAAGAACCTCGAGGCATCAAGTCAAAAAATCAGATCGATGTAAAAAAATACTAACTACTGACTCTGAGGACCTGAGAGTACATAGACGACACATATGACTTCTATCTACAAGACACAACAGACAGTACACTCAACCTGAGCTGTCACTGCTATCTCTGCTACTGCTGATGTTCTTCCTCTAAAAGATATTCTTAGTTTCCTCTGTGCTTGTCCACCTAAAAATGGTGGATCCCACGGGGGTGAGACAATTGTAATTTCCCCAGCGAGAGATATAACTCTCCGCCAAAAACATTATTATTGCAGTTTAATGATATAAAATTGGGTAGAGGATAAGCAGTTTAAAGCATTCCCATCTTTTAAAGTATTGCAACTGTTTATGATAGAACAGTAAATCATCTATTCTCTTCATAAGGAATAGGAAAAATATATATATCATTTGTATATCAAACTATATCATCATGTCAAACTTCTCTTGTAACACTCATTATCTTGATATGTCACCCCTGAGACATTCTTATTTCAACCTACTGGCCTTAGTCAGTCTGCTAAACAGATAAGGGATTACATCTACCATGTACTCATATATCATTAATACAGGCATTGGATTAATACCAATCATGTGTCATCATTATAGGCATTGGGTTATTACCAATCTTGTGTCATCATTGTAGGCATTAAGCCTCTGCCAGGTATTGGACTTTAACCAAACCTGATTACACCGCCAGGCATTGAACTTTCATCAATCCTGATTTCAAAGCCAGACATTGGACTTTAACCAACCCTGATTTCACAGCCAAGCATTGGACTTTAACCAATCTTGATTACATGATTCATGTCTCTGCCAGGTATTGGACTCTAACCAATCCTAATTTCACAGCCAGGCATTGGACTTTAACCAATCCTGATTATACCGCCATGCATTGGACACTACCAATCCTGATTACACCGCCAGGCATTGGACTCTAACCAATCCTGATTTCACAACCAGGCATTGGACTTTAACCAATCATGATTATACCGCCAGGCATTGGACACTACCAATCCTGATTACACCGCCATGCATTCGACTCTAACCAATCCTGATTTCACAACCAGGCATTGGACTTTAACCAATCCTGATTACACCGCTAGGTATTGGACACTACCAATCCTGATTACACTGCCAGGCATTGGACTTTAACCAATCCTGATTACAGGCATTATACCTCTGCCAGGAATTGGACTTTAACCAAACATGATTACATAGATCATGGAATATAAATTCCTTTAACTCGTCATTGATCATCACATCCTTCTCTAGGTTCTGAACCCTGAGGTTAGCCTTCATAGCTATTCATATTCCTTATTAAATACAAATGTTCCTTTTTATTAGGTCTATTATTAACATTTCTTACAGTAAACTTTTATAATAATCTTGGTACCTCTCAATATGCCACAATTATTGGCTCGTAGAGCTCATAAAACATCTTGTCACCTCTCACTAGGCAACATCTAACCATATGGCTCACAAGGCCATTAAACATCTTGTTACCTCTCACTAGGAAACATCTAACCATATGGCTCACAAGGCCATTAAACATCTTGAGTATACAATCATGTTTATTACTCTTAACATTTATCATTAAATGATTATCAATACAAGGTATGAGTTTATTTCTCATCCTCATCATGGTATGATTACATCATACTCATTAGTTTGGCTTAACCCCATACTCAAGGTATATTAGCCTATACTTAACAAAGTATATCAAACTCATTACATTTCATTGTAACAATTTACATAACACACTTCATGTGCTTCTTGTCCAAGTATATTGGATTTGAGGTGCATCAAGGTATATCAACCCTGGAATGCTAAAAGTGATATCTATCATATCTTGATGTATCACTTTCCTCATCACTTCCAACTTTCTTGAGTTATCAACTTATCTTGGATTAAGGTATTTCCCATCTTAATACTTTCATTCACTAGCCTATCACTCTTATCATGAAGTGCATAGGTCACACACAAGAATGGTCCAACTATCTTCAATGATATGGACTCATCTCAGGTTAAGGCATTACTTACTATAAGGTTGCCTATAATCAACCATTTGAGATATTTCACCTTTATTAGGATTTACCCACCATTTTATTATTAGGGTTCTGGTTTGTTATCATATTGCCCAAGATTAGGACTTCATGAATTATAACTCAAAATTAGAGTTTCACATTCCTTCACCCTTTATTAGGGCTCCTCATCATACCATTGCATAGGGTTTCACATGGCATCACCCTCAATTAGGGTTTCACATGGCATCACCCTCAATTAGGGTTTCACATGGCATCACCCTCAATTAGGGTTTCATGATCACTTCATCAAAGATCATACCCTAAAATCTTAGTTTAATCATATTGATAGTGTTTAAGGCTTATTCATTACATGATTATCCTACATGTATGGATTCCTCTCTCTCTCTCATCCTTTCTAGGATGTTGACTATGTCAAACTTGGATAAATTAGGTCAAGCAACCCTTTAATTAAACACATCCAATTAGGGTTGACATAGTGTATTAGAATATTGCTTACTTAAGCTACATGGATTAACTCGTCTAGGGTCACCAATTACTTAGTACCTTAAAAGTACAACCCTAGTGATTATCTTTGAGATAATTCAGTAGCAACCATAGGATCATTTTATCTTTCATCACCTTAGGTTTCCAATTGACTTAATCACATTGAAACATCCAAATGTTCTTGACCATTGATGCTCCAAACGGTTTGAAATCGTTTAAGCAAAACAATAATGAAACCATATGGATAATTTACACTTGAAACCACTTGGGTCTCCAAATGGTTTGAAACCATTTGGTCTCAAAAGGTCTTGAGACCGTTTGATCCCAAACAGTCTTGAGACCGTTTGGACTCAAACGGTCTTAAGACCGTTTGGTCCAAGCTCTCTCAAAACTGAATGGACCAAAAAGGTCTTCCATCACTTTATCAATTCAGGTTTTCAATCAATAAACCATCTATCAATTGAACCACTGATTTATTATTCAATTGAACCATTTAATCACCCTTCCATTGGACCTTCAATTAGGGTTTTGAACCCAATTGAACTAGGGTTTATAATCAAGAAACCATCAATTAGGGTTTTGAAATCGAATGGTTGATATTGTAGAACTAGTCCAATTGAAATCATTAGATCATCATCAAACCATGACATGACCTGACCTCAAATGGTCTTGAGGTCGTTTGGATGACCTCCAAACGGTCTTGAGACCGTTTGACTCAAACCTTTATTGAAATTTGTGAAAATCAATTAGGGTTTGCATCATTGAATCGATCATCAATTTAGCTATTGATTGCATTTCAATTTGATGTCTCTAGATCCTCAATTACTCAACCATACTCAACCCTAGACCTCAAAACGGTCTTGTTTGACCTCCAAATGCTCTTGAGAGTGTTTGGGTGATCTCCAAATGGTCTTGAGACCGTTTGGGTTAATCAACCCAAAGCTTTAAATCAACCAATTGAAATTTCAACACTTAACCTGATTAGGGTTTCTAATTGGAGGATTGTCCATATATTGAACTAATCAATTGAATCCATTAGATCATCAACCAACATGTACTAGGGTCATGACCTCAAATGGTCAACCCATCCAAATGGTCAACCCTTCTAAATTGTTTGGAGTCCAAACCTCCAAACGGTTTGCAAACCGTTTGGTCTCCAAACGGTTTGGTGAAACTGATTAGACCAAAACCTTGAAACCATTTGCAATAGAAACTTGTTGGAATGTGTGCCTAAGATGATGTCATCATCATCTACCTTTGTTCATTCAGAATCTACTGCCATTTTCATGGTAATTACATCAATGGATCAAGGGAATTTCAAGTAGAACAAAATGATCAACAATTAATGGAGAATTGAATGCAATAACAACATTTAAGGGTTTAAGTTATATAACCCACCTCCAATTGAGCCTCAAAGCTCCAAGATCCACGTCTTTAATGGTAGAAGAAGATTTCTCAACTATCCCAATCTCGTCCTCAAGCTTTTGAGTGAAAAGAAACGGCTAGGATAGAAGATTGCATGGAGAAAAGAAGAAATCCATCATTTATTTTCGATTTCCACCATGAAATCATGGTAAAAGAAGGTCAAAAAGCTTACCAACAGGTTGGGGGTCATCCTCCTGTTGCTCCAAGATCCCTTGGTCGTTTTTGCAAGCAATAAGTGAAAGGGGTTTCGAAATTACCCTTTCAACTCATGGATAAAGGAGCATATATATGAATTTTATGAAAAATTCATTTAAGAGAGAGAAAGTAGGGATTATCTCCTCCATTTCCTTGCCACTTGCCCCCCTCTCTTCCTTATATACGAGGCTACCTTCCTTTCCTATTATTCCTTTCAATTATCCACGATTTATAGAAAAACAAACTAAGCACCTTAATCCATTTAATAATAATATCCTAAAGTTAGTGGATAATTCTTTTTCTTTTAATAATGTGAGTGAGTTATCCACTTCCTTTAGATATTTTCGTGCCTCTACAAGGCACAGGGTCATCCATCCTTTTGCAAGATCATACCTCACCTTTTGGTTAAAGGGCTCTTCAATTAATATATTTATTTTTGCATTAATTGAAGTAAAGTTCCAATTAAGCTTAAATCTTGAGTATTTTAATATCAAGATTCTCTCTCCTCCAAAGAGATACAAATGAGACGCCACTCTCATTTTATTTGGTCTACATGATGCTAAGAAACATTAGGGACTATTTTGAAGTATTACTTTGCATATTAAACCCTGGGTTTTAGGTAATTTGCACATTACACCAAAACTAGGTTTTAATGCACAAACATTGCTTTATTAGCTCTTTCTTGGTACTCAGGCTACCACAAGCCATACCTCTACATCATCTTTATTCTCATGATGCTTCAAAACATTAGAAACATCTTATCATGTAACATTTTCAATTTAACCCCTCAAATTGGGTAATTTTCACTTTAGTCCAAAACAAGCAAAACAATGTTTCAACATTATTCGAAAAAGGACTAAAATTGAAACATAAGTTCCTCTTGAACCTTAATTACTTTTCAAGAAATAAGAGCAAGCATATAGTTAACTTTATTAAGCAAAACATCTAGGGCTAAGACATAACCCAGGTCAGGAATGTTACAATGACCATGCTTAGTCGATCAAGCTTTTTATGTGAGTTGCTTATGAAAAGTATCTAAGTCTTGATATTTATTGAGGGATTTTATTTATAAAGACATACATATCCAATCACCAAATACTTATAATATGTATCATATACATACTATATCCAGAAAATAAAATATGCAATCACAAATATACGAGCGATGGTTATGGCCACACTAATGTAGTTCTTTGGATCCACAAAGAACTATTGTCCACCTAAGGTCATACATCACATGTAGCAACATGTATTAGAAAATTGGGTGCTAGGAATAGGTCGGTTGATCAATTAGACCCTCCAATCGATCGTTTGGTCTCCTCTTAATCATTTGGTTTTCCATCGGTCGATTGGCTCTCAGATCAAGTGCATGGTTGGACTCCTCTAGTCGATCAGTTAGGCCTTCAATGAATGGATTGCCTCCTTTAGTCGGCTGGCTCCTTAGGTCCTCTAGTCGATCTACTCAACTCCCATTCGGTCAACTTACTTGGTCAAAATGCCTTATTCATGCCAAAAATGAAGCTAATGTTATCCTATTCTACATGTTACAATTTTGTAAAAGTGAATTACAAGAAAGAAACCACACAACCACCCAAATAATCCAAGGGGTTTGTCCATAGCCACACATACATCTACCATCGAAATGTCTTCTAAGGTGACATGTATAAATTTCATACATATCATATTATATACGTGGGATCCACAAGACATTTCCTAGCGGGTGTGGTTTTAATCGAATATGCACATTGATCATTTAAATATTTGTATCACATGCAACAAATTAAATCATAAAACCAAAACTAATCATATCAATTAAATCCCTATAACATAGTAAATTGGCGTGGCTTTGATACCACCATAGGGATATATGGTGTCAAAAACGACATTGAAGAAAAAAAAAACTTGCCATATTCCCATAACTAATAGACCGCGTCAACAACTATGAAACGGGAAGGAAGGTTCAAGGCAGATACCTGGTCCTAGAGTAAGTCCGAAAACAATACTTATGTAGTTGTGCTTCTTTCTCAAGCAACACCCACACAGTAATCGATAGTGGCCTCCTAGTTTAGCACCATCGGCGGCGGTTGACGATGTCCTCCTAGCGTAGTGGCAATGGCTTCCATGCCTCTATATAGTCCACGCAGACCACTGAGAACTTTACATCGCGCTTCCAGAGCTAGAGGGAAGGATTTGTTCCTTTGTTGTCAACGTGCTAGCATCGACTATTCTCCCCTTGTCTATCTCTCCCTTTACATGTAAGATGCCTCTGGATCTCTCGTTACCACAAATGCGAAATGAAGAGTCTTATCATATAAGAGTGTTGAGTGCCTTGGACACCCCACTTTATATAGGAGTGGATAGGCTAGGGTTTCCAAAAATCACAGAGATATGAAAGGTTAGATCTCATGCTTTGACAATTGTTGCAAATCATTTGGTCGATTGGACACCCAGTCAGTCAACTGGAACAACGAGTTAGTCGATTGGCTTGTTTTCCTATTCGCAAACATATTGACTAGTAATGTGATGATTAATGCAAATTATTACATCACCATCAACTTTTGACCCAGTCTGACTGACCAGACTACCCAGTCGATTGATTGGACACTCCAATCCATTATATAGAATTTGTACTCAATCGACTAGACACTCTGTCAGCCAACCAATAGGCATTGTCATTTAAGTTTATTACCTAAACACTTAAGTAACCAAGTTAAACCTTATCTACAAGTAAATTCCTATTCTAAGTGCATACTATGTGTGTGACCCTATATGTCCCAAATTACATTGGCAGTGAATGTCCATAACCAAATTATGATATCACAAGCAATGAGCATATCAAGAAACACTTCATTGCTATCTAAGTAATTGGAAAGTTGGATAACAACTTCAACCTACACATTTGATCAATGTTACCATGATTGTATAGTTCCTTTGTCTCTAATATACAATATGAACATGAGGCATGAAATTGTCATCCTCTTAACATTATATCCATACATGAAAGTCTGAATCAACTCGGGAATGTGAATGATGAAGATGTTCAGCCTAAACTGACCAAACCATAACGAGAACTTAAATGAAAATATAAGAAATAAACCTTTATATCACCCTGAACACAGGTCAATTAAGAGGGACACATCATAATAGAATGAAAGGCATTGTCTCTTAGTTGTGTAATTCCATTTCTTTTCCATTTCTTTTTGACTCACCGCCTCAAAAATTCATGAGTACTCCCAAGTTATTTTCCTTGATTGCATTGCATGGCACGATAAGAACATAATAGTTAGTTTTATTGTATTTGAAAAAGAAATAAAAACATTGCATTTGGATGCATTAATGATTTTAGTGCATATCAGCATAGCTTGCATAACACATATCTTATAGTTGCATACATTTCAACATTGCAAGCATATTTTCCTGAACATGTGGATTTTAATTTCTAGTTATGAAGCTAAAGTGTAGGGATATATCTCCAAGAAAAAAATAAGATAAGGAAAAAAATCATGAAGGAAAGAAGCATAAAAATTATCCTTTTTGAAAGAAAGAAAAAAAGATAAGAAGAAAATTATTCAAAAGAAACGAGGAAGTATATCCTACATGTTTGTTTTAGTGATGATTTAATCCACATGTGCATTCTTTTGAGTTGTCAAACAATCTCAACTCATTCATACATGCATCATTTCATAAAAATAAAAAAATTTAGACGTTAGGACTCGTGCATGACATTCTTTTCATCCATATAGGTTCCTAATCCTCCATGCATAAATCGGTTGGATGTACTTATGAATTTTCAATTGCCACCCATATTGAATCATAAATTGCTCTTATTAGTAGGCCACTCTAATGATTTATCTCCTCATTCATGCTTATACTGATATCTGCTTCCAAGTATTTGGGTAGTTAGGAAAGAGCAATTTAGTGTAGGGAATCACACAATACACCAAGAAAATGTCTGAGTAACTATGATGTTAACTACTTTCTTGATAGTGTCATAGACCAAAGGTGGGCATCTTTCGTGGAAGTTTTTGGTCACTTTAGAGCAGTTATCGGTTCAGTGGTCAGTGAAGGCCAGCTTAGGGTTTGATAGGTGGATTTGATTAAGGAAGGAATGTATGTGTTATGTCCTTTTACTAACTCTTGTCAAATAGATCTAAGAGAGTGTTGCTCAAAGGCGAGCAACATTTAAGCTTAGGGGAGTTTGATGCATGTGTTTTTAGTCATTATTATAGGCACATTTTTCCTTGATTTCATGTGTAGATTAGTCATTTATTTGATTTATTATGCATGAAATTTCATAGATGGCATGTTTTTATTGAATGCATCAAATTATATGATTTTAACTATTTTATGTAATATTTTACGCATCCCAAGTACTTATGATGTCTTTGTGCATTTTCAGGTACAAGGAAGATCCATAGACTCGGTGCTACCGACCTAGTAATAGTCGATGGTACCAACTTGACATTAGTGATGGACCTGAAAACTTGCCCAGAGTTGGTGCTACCGACAGCCGAAGTCGGTGGTACCGAAACAACATCAGTAAACCCCAGCATGAATCGAGAAAACTCGATGCTACCGAGTTGACGTCAGGGAGGCAATTCAAAAATCACAAGTCTTAGTACTATTGAGTCTAGTCGATAGTACTGACACGATCAGGATCGCATGACTAAACCTAAGTGACTTGGTACTACCGACTCACCTAGTCGGTACTACCAAGTCTGCCCGATCAGGCCATCCGTAGATTTCACTCTTATCCAACAGTGGATGTTATTTTGTACCCTAAGTGCCTTCTATGTCTTAGGGGGGCGACGGCCAAATGAAAGGATGCAGTCGTTTTCATTACACGACAACTGGAGAGAGAGAAGAGAAGAACCGAGGACCAAAAGCTTCAACTAAGGAGATTTGAGCACCTCTGGAGGATGATTCTATAGTCGAAAGATAGCAGAACGCACGTATGACAGAGGGGATCTTCCAGACAGGCAGAGATTCAGGGGTTACCTTAGTTTCCTAATATTTCCCATGCTTTTCTTCTTCCTTTCCATGTATTCATTGATGAAAACCATGCAAGGCTAAAAACCTTTATTCCTTAGGATCCAGGAGTAGCCCAGATATACACTGTGATTGATTTCTATGCATTAATATCAATTTTATCTCTTTTTACTGGATATAAATCTATGAATGCTTTGTGTTCTACTTGTGCTTGATCACCATGAGTGGATTGATAATAGTCATCTTGGGAGAGAGGTTGAGGGTCGAAAAGCATTGATTTACCTATATATTGTTCCCTTTGGGAAAAGTGGAGTGTAAACGGGAGGAGAAACCCAGAGAATAATCATAAAGCATCTAACTAATCAACCAATAATTGTGGAAGTAGGATTGGCATTAGATTAGGTAGTGAATTACATTGTGGGAGTAGGTAATTCTGGCTATAGGTACCTTATCCAGGGATTGAGATAATAGATGTTAGTGTGTGTGAAGTCAATTATTAGTGTTATATGTGGTGATACCACTGTCCCAAGGAATTCATTCCATCTCTGATTAATTCAACCTTTAAATTCATTTTGTTTCTGCATTTGTCCTTTAACTCAAACCAATTCAACCATTTACAATCGACTTAGTTGATTTGACTACAGTTAGTATTAGTCTACTGGAAAAATGCTTCCTCGTATTTGACTTGGGCCTCACAAGGCCTTATTACTTCGATGCGTTCACTTGCGTATTACTCACGGTAAACTCATATCATTGCCCTATTAGTAAAAAAGTGTCTAATATGACTAGGAAACTTTTCCCTACTTTTATATCTATCACGATCATGCCACAAAATGACTATGCTTTAGACATTGGATATAAGGGGCACTTTCTTATTTTGATTCTATGACTATTTATGAACATAGTTAAATAATTGGTGGCACATGGGTCATAATCTTGACCCAATATTCTCTAACTCATGGAGTTACCAATTTGACTTCTCGATTTCCAAATTCCTTAATCTTGAAAGGAATAGAATGACTTTGATCTTGAAAAATCTTGAAACACGGTTGCCCTATTATGATCTTGATCTTGATCTCATGACCTTAAGAAATACAATTTGATAGTTGATATTCTCCCTATTTTGATAGGAGTGATTGTTTATGACCATAAGAACTAATGTTCTAGATTGGGATGGTAATTAGCTTATGACTCCCTAACCTAGTTCACCCCATATTAGGACTGCTTCTAATTTTTCATATTGTTGATTATTTAGTGTTAGGAATGGTAACCCCTTCCACCTAATTTTGATTTCTTGACCTAAGTCTCAAATAGGTCAAGATTGTGATAATATTGACACACAATCTTAAATCATTATTTAATGTTGATCTTGAAATATGATGATATTGACTATAGATTTGTGGTTAGGTTCCTAGAATGACCTAGGTCTACATCATTCATCAACATTCAATACCATGAAAATTAACTCGATATTGATATCTTGAATTATTTCTTGAATCTTGCTCAGATGTTGCTCAATTGTTGTATATGGATGAATGATCACCCCTAATGTATAAAAAGGAATCTAAACCCTAACTTTAAAATGTTTGGACCTATGACCTTGATGTCCAAGATTTAACTCTCGGTATTGATTTATGAAATATTGACTCATGATTTTTGATCTTGTTTTGACCAAATCCTATGATCACCCTATATGGATCTTGAGGCCACCCTCGATACATTACTAATGACCTTTATGTTCCCACATATAAAAAAATCAAAATGATGATTATGTTTACTCGTTCAATTTAAGACTTAGGGATGAGCTCTCATGCAGACTAGGGAGGGACTTTCCATTTATATTTTATCACAAAATCACAATATTGAAATATGATTTCTACCTCACATTGTCAAAATATGAAATCTCAATCATGGATGTGATGCCCCATGCCACACAAAGTGAGATTACTCAAAACCAATGCAAAATTAACACTAAGTAAGCGGATTATCAAAAAACATAGGAAATTAAAACTGATTTCATGAAAGCACCATAGGATGAAAAGCCTTCACATATAAGTCCAAAACAGGACACCTGGATCACATAGCACATATCATAAGGTGTTTACATCATTTTTCACAAACATTTATGTCATCAACTTGTTACATGAAGAACATGTTCCACATATACATACATGTAAAACTACCAAGACTATACAACAAAAGGCACACATGACAAAAACCTTGCGACGATAACATAACCATAAACACATCAAAAACACCCCCAAGACCTGAGTGCACAGGGACGACTCTAGGACTCTAACACCAAAAGGCTAGTAGCATTTCCAACTTGATCAGGTACTACTCTTGTTGTTGCTCTTCCTCGGCTAGACGATCACCACCATGTCATGCACGAACACCTAAAAGATGTGGAACCCCACGGAGTGAGACCAAACGTCCCAGTGGGATATATAACTATTTGCCAACATCTATTAACGCATATATACTTAAACAAGTAGTTAAAGTATACTAGCATGTTAAGCAGATTCAGTTTAATGATATGTATCTTACAGGTAAACCAAGTTAAGCAATTCTAGGCAGTTATCACTGAGTAGTAGAACAATTAATAATTTAAGAAGGAATATGAAGAACATATATATCCTTTATCATCTAAGCTATACAAAAGCAAGTCAAGGTTTCAACCAATGTTATATGTATTTGTTCCTATGCAAATACACTACACGGTTGTATTACATATCTAATTATGCCCTAAGGAGATGAGGTATACCACTCATACTCCAACTAACCACTGCTAAGTCAAAATCAGTGCCATACAAGGTCTATGAAAGAGTCAGAATCCATGACCTCTCCACACCTCCCGGCCAGCACGAGAGAAACACCCCAGTGACATAACATATGAGTCATATGAAAAATAGCCTATCCTTCTTTGGTGTATAGGCACAACGCTAGTGAAACTGAGCTATGACCCAAAGTCACACTCCTGTCAGGGTATGGCCCGCAGTCAATCATGTGAAAGCATATACTAAGTCACATCATTGAGCTATGGCCCGTAGCCACACTCCTACTAGGGTATGGCCTACAACCAATCATGTGAATGCATATACTCAATAGTATATGGCTTTGAGCTTCCACTAACGAGAGCACTCTCTTCACCCTCCAGTACTAAGACTAACACTAGAATGGATCTTTGGCACATGCACCTACATGATTGTGTTTCACTTGATTAATTCAGACAATTAGATATTGTTTAGCATCAACCGAGTTACAATGTATGAAACCATAACAAACTCTAGAAGGATAAGGGCATAATACAACTTCAGAAGATATAAAATGCGTAAGGTGTGAAATTATTACATCATAACATAACACTGTAGAGCTTTCATCCACAAGACCATCATTAGTATCACTCATCCACCAAGGCTATCACCAATGTCACATTACTATGGGATATCGATCCCTCAACCATATCCCTAGATGATAATGACTTCATACTAGGCATAAGCCTCTACTAGGTCACATGACCCTAGTCACATCATTCATGTATCACATGTGTCTCATCATGCCTCATCAGGGTTCATTCAACCTATCGTACATCATAGTCACCATAGAATACACTATCCATGGTATTTAAGAACATATCATTTGCATGGTTAGAGGTTCATAAGCAGGAAGGATAAATCATCATAACATTGTAGACATTCCAAGTGAGAGGTACAAACATATCTCATGGCCCTACAATTAGGCTTAGGGTTTTGTACTTAGCCGATTAGGGTTGTATAACTATATTCAAACACTAAACCCTAGGTATTCCATCTCCCATATCATTGGAACACTTTAGGGTTGATGAACATGATTAGGGTTGATTAACCCATCATCTAAACAAGAATAGACATAGTTCATTCATTACTACTATACATGTATTAACTATGTGTGCAAACATGGGTCCCAACCAACCATCATCCAAGAGTAGCTTCCATCCAACACACATGGGTCGTGACCACCACCCATCAAGGCATGTCACAACCACCACCCATGTGGGTCGTGACCACCAACTCTATGGGCCGCGACCACCCAATCTCAAGGAGTCTCGGCCACCTACAACCATGGCGTCTCGACCTACAGAACAAGATCATGACTCGACCCAAAACCAATGTTGTCTCAACCTCAAGACCAGGCCATGTCGCGACCACAAACAGCAAGGCATGTTGTGACCCTCCACCTATTAGGGTTAGGTTGCAGGCATGACATTAGGTTGTCCATCTCGACCCAAACCAAACCAAACCAAGCATCAAGGTGTCTCGACCCAAAGAGGAACAAAGTATAGTGACCACCAATGCAAAGGACCAACGTCCAATAGGGATTAAACATGATAAAAGACAAGATCTCCACGGCCAAAATAGAAGGTAAACCCAAAAGTATCCATCATCCACATGGAGGAGAAAACCTCATGCAAAATGGTCACCAAAACCCTAAAACTTGAGTCATGAAAACATCATGAAAGACCCTTGTGCAAAAGAGAAACCATGTTTGACACCATAAAATAGAAACTAAACTTCATATAACATCAAGACACTCATCCATCATACATGTGATCAAAACCAAGATCAAGAGATAAGGGAAAACCACCATTACACCATAATTAGCAAAACTGGGTATCAAAACTAGGGTTTCAGATTACTTTCAAACCAAGCATGGTTTTAACATAAAAAACATCCTAGGCTTAGCATCATCCACTAGCATGTTAAGGGAACGTATTAGAGAGAGAAAACATCAACATGCATATAGGCAGAGTGCATTAATAGAAAAGATTAAGAGTTCTATAACCCACCTCAAGGAATATCATTCCAAGGATGATAATTCCAAGCACACGATCATCAAGGGAAAAAGAAGCTTCCATAAAAGCTCCACTTTCAGCCACAAAGCACCTCAAGAAGGAGAAGATGCCAAGGTCAAAGATTTCTGAAGAAAAGAGAGCAAAGAAACTCTAGTCTGAACAAAAATAAGGAGGGATAAAGAGAAAAGGAAACCTCCTCACACTTGGGTCTACCTTGTCAAAATATGGCCTATGACCCTTGTGATGAGGGGTTCACTCCTCAAGAATGACCACCATGGAGGATCCATGGTCTAGGGCTAAGAAAGAAAAGAAGACAGAGTAGGAGATCAAAGGAAACACCATTAAGGAAAGGTAAATACTTACTAAGGTAGAAGATGATCAAGGATCACCACAAACACCACATGCAAAGGAAGTCCGAAAACCAAGAGCTCCAAAACAGACCTCCTTGATCCTCAAGGCTCCAAGGACAACAAAGAAAGGAAGGAGGAGGAAGGAAGTCTGAAAGGGGTCACTTGCATGGAGAGATAAGGGGTTATATAGCAAAGGAGGAGGGAAGTAGGGTGAAGATGAGGTGTCAACACCCTAAAGCACCAAAGGGACACTTGTCAACCCAAGAAACACACATGTAACCACATGCAATCACCTTACCCATACATGCACAAGGTGGTGATACACTCTAGGTTGAGTCTCAACCACTGACCGGCCTAAATCGCGCGTCCTAAATTTGGAGGCGGATTTGAGGTAGTCGAGCTTTTACATTTATAAACCCGAATCCTTCTAGGCCCCCGCAAATTTGTTTACGGGGTCGAAGTAGATATACGGGGTCGAACACAGGGACAAGGGGGGTAGTATTGAGAACCCAGAACGGACACGCTACACTCCGACAGGTAAAAAGAGATTTTAAATTCCCCAGAAGGGAAGCGTAAAGATGTCACAAACAAAACAAGAAAACTATCTCCAAGTGGAGTTACTAGAAAGATTTAAGGTTTTAAGCATTTAGCAGTTTTTAGGGGTTTTCATGCAACAGAAACCGAAAGATAACACTAGAGCTAGAGCAAGGTATGAAGGATAAAACTACTGCAAAACAAGCGGCACCAGTAACACCCTACGCCCCTCCTCTCAGAGCAGACACCTCTAACCAAGCCTCGGCACCCCTCACGAGGTTGCTTGGCTCAAAGTTAGAATGGATTATTACTGAAACAACTCCATTCCAGGCACTCTCGTACTCCAGAATCAGACCAAACACTAGAGCCACAACACAACTCTCGAAGTTTTTGCGACGGGAAAACACGATTCAATAGCTAAGTGAAATGCGATCCAAAGCATGCAAGCTAGAGTTCGGATATCAAACATAGCAGTCATCCAACATATTGCACCAAGCATAGAGCAGCAAGTAATTAAGCCTTTCCATTTCTATAAGCATTAAAGGTCTTAGTTACAATGCATAAGTAAAGGAATTAAATAACAAAATTAATGATAGGTGTCGCCTTCTTGATGTAGAAGGACGACAGGCTACAGTAACCATCCCGCCCGATATCGGACAGGGGCCTAGCCCGATACTGCCGTGTCAGGCAGCACGCTCTCTCAATCGGCACACCGTGACGGGCGACTGCATCGCTCAAGGACCTGGCCGATATGCTCAAGTCGGGCGGTACACCCTCTCGGGCGACACGCATGACGGGCAGAGCGTATCGGGTTCGTTATCGTGTCGGGCATGGATCTGCATATCCTATTGTCGGGAACTGGAGTCGGGCACTCGTGTCGCGTATCTACATCGGCCGATATCGGCTCCCAGTGTCGCCCGGTATAGTCCTAGGTGAACCAGTCCCCTCCCTCTCGAGATGAGGAAGAGCTCACCTAGTGTCGCCCGGTACGAACACTGGAGCACGATACGCCTGCTCTCGCAGCCTCCTCTGAAGATCACTCGACTGTCCGAAACCTAAAGTGGCCAAGCTTGTCCGAACTGTCTAAGCTGTCTTTTCGACTCCCTGTAGCTGCTATTTATAGGCAGCTGGTCGTGAGAAGATATGGTGCTCGAAGCGCCACGCGTCCTCCTTTCCGTCGTTCAGTTGGCGATCGGCTGACGTGGGTATCGCCCGGTACAAGGGGGTCGGCTGTCGGGCGTCGTGGCGAGAGGCGCCTGCCGGTGGGTGGCCGATATCGCGCGGCACATGGAGTAGTTGCGGCATGCTCGGATCCCTGTCGGGTAAAGAGGTGTGTCGTCCATCGGTACCTTCTCGCGCGGCATCCTTGCGTCGCACTTCGTCGTATCGCGCAGCCCTGCCGGGCAGCGTGCGTATCGGGCGTCAGGGGGGGCGAAACAGACTTGGACTTATTTACGGGCCGGAACGGCCTTATTGGTGCTAAATGGGCCAAAATGGGAGGAAACTCTGCAAAAGATAGAAATATTGGACTGAGAGCATTGCTTGGATAATTATTGCAAAAATGCATATAAAAGAGAGGAAGATGTCAGAAAAAGGGCAGTTTTGATAACAGAAAAACAGTCTAAAACATCACGAAAATTGGTGTTATCAACTCCCCCAAACTTAGCTTTTTGATTGTCCCCAATCAATATTTAAACTTTATTTGGCGATGCTTCTTCTTGCGTAGTATGCTTCTCAGGCCAAGATGTGAAACAAGTATCGTAATGCCTTTAGAGATAATGCTGCCTCATTACGAACAAAAGGCTTCGTCTTTCTTGCCTTATTGTTTAAGTAAGATTATTCTCTACAGCTTCGGCGAGACGTTGTTGTATGATTCCAAAGTTAGCTTCCACACCAAACAACTTTATTTTCGGGGAAGAAAGTTGTGTATAGGGTAGGCTAAGGCTTTTTGGGTTTTCTTCTTGTTTCCCATCGGTCCATCCAGGTAAGGGTCTGTTAATGGGCAAGTGGTCCCTGCAGTCCAAGCCAGTTGGCTTTAGAGCAGTGATTTCACATCCTACGTACCACTGCCCCGGATCTACCATGCCTAAAGATGGGTACTTTTGGAAAACAAGTGTGTGTATATTTTTTTTTATTGGGAACAACTCTCATGCTTTTATTCACTCTCATAAGGTTTCTCTCTCTTTTTAGGATTTTTGTCGGGTAAGGGAAACAAAGAGATACTTGCTGTTTGGGCAGCTTTTTCCTTCTCCATACTCGTCTCTTAGCTGTTTGTGAGATTATTATATTTTTCGAAAATTTTGTCGTGGAAAAATGTAATCTTCTGTTTGTTTGAAGCAACATTATCAGAAAGATATAACAAAACTTGCATCACATTAAACATACAGAAAACAAACTTTGCAAGCAGTTGCATCAGGTTTTTACTACTATAACTACTTTGTACATATGTATGGGAACAGAATAAGCAAAATTTTTCAGAATTTCAAAATTTTATATGAACATGTATATGTATCCAAGAGTTTTATATGAACAAGTATATGTATACATGATGAACAAAGGAATCAAAAGATTAAGTTAGAAAATTTGACAGAATTTTGTACCTCCCTCACTGGTACCATGGTACCCCCCAAACTTACTCCACACTCTGTCCCAGAGTTGTGAAGTAGATTAGGCAAGGTAATGTTGATCCAGTGAGGGTTAGCCGACGAGCGCGCCTTCGTCAGATAGAAGCTCCCACACATATTCTCCTCTTTTGCTGTGGTAATCGATGTGATGGAGCTGGTCAGGTGTCTCTTTATTCGCTATCCATTCCAGGGCATGGATGCCGCAGTCGTTGGATAATGGGATCTGTTGTGGGCTGCGGTGGCAGAACTGAAGCTCGTGCCATTTGTTTGCTTGTGTGTCCAGGAATGGTTGTATCATCTTTGTCACCCCGTCGTAGTATTTCCGAGTTAAGCGTTCGATGGATGACAGCGGTTCTGATGTGCACAACACTGGATGGTTCTTGTTGCCGTCCGAGCTGTTGTAAAAGATTCCTGCTCGTTGCCGGGTGTACACCGTCAGGAGCGTCCAGTGGTTATAATGAAGAATTGGCAGGAAGATTTGGCTAGGGACTCCGCTTTCCAACTCTTCCAGGAAAAGCTTATGTGCTCCTGTTTCGTCGGCTAGGCAAACGTCGTTAAACAACATAGGATGGGTTATATATGCACGATCGAACTTTGGTTGTAAAATTTGGACACAAGCGGTTAATACCGATACCGACAAACATCCTCCTTCTTTAACCACGTCCCTTAGCTCATCAATTGGAACTACGACATTGCTCGCCTTGTAAATGACATCCCTCGGGGTAGCATCTGCTAACTTCAGAATGATTACATCTACCTGCTCCTGCGTGAGCGTAGCGCATGAGAAACGGTCGAAGTTTTTGATCATCCCTTCTGTGGCTTTAGGTGAAGCAGTTTCTTCCATCCCGTGCACTTTCTTAAGGACCATCAGCTCCTTGCCTTCTCCATGTTTGATGGTCGCCACTTCTTCTTCTTTTTCTGAGGGGCTGCTGGATTGAGAAGAGTCTTCATCTAGGTCACTGTCCAGCAGCTGCTCCGGTACCCCGGTGTCCCGGAAATAACACTTGTCCTTGATCAGTAACATGACGTAGGTGCCCCTGCGTTGATAGAAACAATGGCCCCTAAGGGCCCTCAAATTGCCAAATGTACTGAGCACCTCAATGGCACTTAAGACGACTAAGGCAATGTTTCCGCTTCTCTCTTCAGCCTGGACGGGGAAGTTGCGAATAGAAAAGAAGTTCCAAACGCCGCCATGGCATTTGGCTCCTCGCTTGATAACTCTTTGAAGACGCACCGGTAGAAGCCTCATGTTTTTGTCTTCCGGGTGGCTGAAGGTGACCTCGGAGTGCGGCACCTCGTTGTGGCTGCATTTCAGGAGCCGGACTTCGTGGTTCCTTAGGTCTGCTATGCAGAGGAACCATATGTTGCAGTGCTTGTACAATGCCAACATGAGGTTAGGGTTGTGCTCGTCAATGTGCTGCAACATGTTGGACACCGCAGAGGACTCTAGTTCTCTGCACATCAGCCTTCTCGCCAAGGTTGGGGTGGTGCAGTATATTTTCTTCCGACCTGTCCTACTATCGATATTTTCTATTATAGCATTCTCGAGGACCCTAAATAGCCTTTTTCCGACGACGACCGTCAAGCAGAACATGTTGCGGAGTGTTCCCCGTCGTACGGAGAAGTAGCCGTCGCTCCAGACGACGTCTTCTTCATTTGCCTATGATCTTAGGACCCTGTCTAGCAGTTTTTGGTCTCTGATCGACAGGTAGCCAATGGCCCTTCTGTCGAAGTCGGCCATCTCGAAGGACGGTATCTCTGATGGCTCACGGAACCTGTCTGCCATCGAGCGTCTACCTCGGGGGAAGTGTCTTTCATTGGCTGTGTACACGTCCCCCCTTTTCTCCCTCTGACTCGTCTGAAGAGTCTGTCCCGATGCTGACATCTCCGTTATCATCTTCAATATCATCCAGGGGGATTGCGGGATTTTCTTCCTCGGGACCTACAGAGCTCGCCTGTCCTGTTGGAGCTCCGTCGGTGGACTTCGGTTGCGTCCCCTCCTTGGGCGTTGAGTATCGCCCGCTGGAGGAGGAGGGTGACGCAGATGTCGAGGGAGACGCTGATGAAGATGATGGAGAGCCACGGCTTGGAGGTGACGGCGACCGTCTTGGCTGCCTTCGACACGGATGGTCGTCTCCTCTATCTAGCCTCTCCTCGATCTTGTCGAGGCGTTGGAGAACTTGCTGCATTATTGAATTTACAGCCTCTAGTCCGCTCAGCAGCTCCCGCTCTTGGCTGTTCAGCCTGTCTTGAACAGACACATATTTGCGGGTTAGGGAAATACAAATGTCAGAGTTGGTATCTGTTACTTCCCGCAACCTATCAAGCTCGTGCTCGAGCGTCATTCCGAGCGATGGGGAAGCTCTGGTAGATCTTCCTCCCGTCCTCGGGACCTCTTTCTCATGCGATGGCTTACCAGGCGTGGTAGACTTTACATAAATAGTTTTTGTCGCCGATGCCGCCAGGCGGGGCGATGGCACTACTTCAGCAGCTATCGCCTTGCCTTTTCGTCGGCGAGGGGACGGCTGTGGCGCGGGCGAACTTCGGTTCACCTCCGCACTGTCGGCGACCTCCTCTCCTGCTATAAAAGGTGAAACAGGTTGCGGCGTAGGTGTCAGCTGAGCTCCCTCGAGCTCCATCCTCATGGTCTCGGCAAACACCGCATTGCTGGTGCTCGGCTCAGGTTCTTCTTCTGCCTCTACAGGCATTTCAAGGATGACAGGGGCTGCGGTCGTCTCTTCTGTGGCAGCTCCTGAAGTTTCTGTCTCGGTGACCCCAACGATCACCGGTTCTTTGTTGGCTACCACCCTTCTTGTTGAGGCGGCAGCTGATATAGCTGGAGTGACTACAACCCTACTGGCAGTTGTAGCCGGTAGCTCTGGAACTACCCCTTCTCGGGCTTTGGTGGCTGTGGTGGGGGCTGCGCCTTTTGCTACAGCTTCAATCTCGGCTGTAGTGAACACCAACTTGTTTACGTCGTAGTTGGCGCATCAAGGGAGCGGGAGGAGTGTATTTGTCCTTGTGAACTTATAGAAATAGTCTCCCCCCTCCTTCCTAATGATGTTGGTCCTCATCAGGTACTTGGTGTCAAACACCTCATCGCCTTGCGTCCTTGAAAGGCTACGCGGCTCCTTTGGGTACCCGAGTCCTACTGCGATTAGGTTGACGATGCCACCCATGCAGTATTCCTTGGTAGCTTCCTTCATCGGATGTAGTCTGTTCAGCAGAAATTGTCCGAGGTTGATCACTCGGCCCTCCATTATGTGCCACATGACCTAGAGCTCTTCCGTGTATATGTTGCTGGATTCGTACTTGCTGAATAGGAGGCATGCCACCAGTTTGTGTACTATCCTCCAGAAGCATGAGTGTATAGCAGTTTCCCGGCTTGAACGAAGATTTGCCGGTGAACTTGTTCCAGAGCTTCACGGGATTGAACCCGTCTCCTTCAGTGATTCTCTCACCGTTGTCCATCAGGTTCCTCTCCTCCTCGCCTGAAGAGAAGATCTGGTTCAGAAACTATTCAGAGATTGTGCACTCCGAGTTGTAGAGTCGGGCTTGGAGTCTGTCTGGCCCTCCGAATTCTTTTCTCTTCACCGGTGAATTTCTCACCCAGTGGAGGGAAGGCATGAACTCCATTGTCAACCTAGATTACGAGGAAGACATGCTGAAGCAGATTTTCTTCAGACCCGCCGCGATGAGGACGGCCTTCAGCCTCTTCTCGATTCCCAGATCAACAAATGAGGCTTCATGGCAGAACCTACTGGGGCGGTAGATTTTGGGCACCAGCTCAGCGTACCAGCGAGTATGCTCGTCGTTCCTTGGCTCGAAACTCACTGCCAAGGCTTCCGGGATTGCTGCTGGTGGTGGGTGCGTTGGAGTTAAAATTGGAGTTGGAGTTGCCGCTTCTCCAATCCTGGCCCTCTTTTCTGTTGTAGAGGCCTCGACTGGTCTTGGGTTCGGGCGCTTCTGCCCGACGTTGGAGGGTTCAGCCGCAGTCTCGGGGTAGATCCTCCTACCCTGAGAGTCAACGGGGACAACAGTCATCTTGGTGCGGGCCATCTCTATAGGACAACAAAAGAAATATTTTGATCAAATATGTTGGCTTTTGAAAGAAGTATATAATAAAGGATAAATGTCTAGCCCGGTGTTTTTATGTACAAAGATTCCCTAGCCCGGTGTTTTTCTGTACAAAGATTCCCTGGCCCGCACCCCCCTCAGTATCGGGCGACACACAAGGTGTTAGGGCGATACTAGGGACGGGTATCGCCTGATACAACAAGGTGATAGGGAGACAAACGCGCGGCCGTGTCGGGCGATAAAAGATGCCCGATACGACTCGTATATAAAAAGGAAGCAGCGTGTCGCCCGGCACAAAACCTTCAGGATGATACAAAAATGGACGACACGACTATCGCCCGACATGGCATATCGGGCAATAGTTACTAAAAGATACGTTGTGCGATATGCATGTTGGGCGATACGAAACCGTTCAGTTTAACAAGGCCGATAATCTATACATGTTAACAGAGAATGTGTCGGGCAGCATAGACTGCCGCGCGATAGATCTACCGGGCGATAGGTCTGTCGGGCTGTACCTCACAGAGTTCGGGACTTCCGCACGTTACGAAGGCAAGGGGGTGTCGCGCGACACGGGAGCAAAAAGCACAAAGTCCTTTGCACGATACGGGAGTACGAACACAGTAATTCAGGTAGCCCGACACGGTAAAACTTGTTCACATATATATATCAAACTCGAACTCGGTGGTGAAAACACGGCAAGCAATCCCGGGCATGCATCGGCCGATAGGGAAATTCATTCCCGAGACGGGCAGTCCATCCGTCGGCCTAAGGGTGATCAGTCCTTTGGCACGATCGTCACAGGCTCATGCCGTCTAGGAGCGTCTATTGTCATGGCTTTAGTGATGCCCAAAACACTATTTGCATGATGTTGTGCATGTCCTGCCGGAAGAGTTGCTTTCCGTTACGACCCTCGGAGCAGAGGCTAGAAGAAAGAAAAAGGGAAACTTGAAAGAGAAAAGGGTGACAAAAGCGGTTGAGGAGTAAAACATCACTGGCCCGAAACTAAGGTCCCGACCTCAGCTAGCATTACCCATCCCATCCTATAGAATACTTCGGTGACCCACAAAACAGAGTCAGCGCATGTGGCGCGTGCACTGACTCGGGCCTTATTACATCCCAAAATGTTTGTAATGTTTTTCTTGCGAGAAAGTAAAAACATCATATTCTAGGAATTGAAAAGACAACCTGGGTTGCCTCCTGAGAAGCGCTTCGTTTCTCGTCTTCAGCTGGACGCTCAAAGTTTCTTTTTCTTGCATCTTCATCCCCGCTTATGCGGTCATTGCCCTGTTCTTTTCGCCGGTTCGGTATTGGACGGAATCCTTCCCGATGGGTTCTTCACAATTTCAGCCAATTGAGCTAGCTGCTGGTCGATCTGGCGTTGGTGCGTCTGCGTGTCCGCCAATTTTACCTGCAACGAGTTCAAGACACCAGAATTTGATAACGCACTCTGCGCCAGTTGATTGTTGATCGTATCTTGCTTCTTAACAAAATCAAATAACTGGCCAATCACGTCTGCCTGGCCCGTGCCCTTGCTTTGTTCTCGGTTAGGCCCTTGATACTTCCCCTGTGCTTGGAAGTTCCCTTTGTTTGATGGGAAATGAGTGTTTTTGGGGTATTGACTTGGTCCTCCCCTTTGCTCAAAAGCCTGAGGTTGCTTGGAGGTGCCTTGCAACTGATGCGAATTTTCAGCTGCATCCTTATTGCCATATTTGAAACCAGGATGGTCCGGCCTTTTGAAATTCACAAAAGCCACTTTCTCAGTTTCCTCGTCATCAGATTCGGTATCACTTGGTGCGTCAGGTTGGGTGTAGATGCAATTGTCTACCCCGTGTCCGCCTTCTCCACATGTTACACATTTCATTACCTTTTCGACCTGTTTCTTACCCTTTCCGCCAGATTCCTTCAGCTACTTTACATCCGTAGCTATCCTTTGGATCTGAGAAGTGATTGTCTCCAGCGCCTTGGATTCAAAAGAAGGTCCCTCACTAACCTTCTTAGCTTGGCCCCAGTCAGATCTGTCATAGTCAATGTCGGCTTGCAGCTCGGCCATGTTCTTGATGATCTTCTCGGACCTGCTCAGCTTCTTCCCCAGGAAGTCACTTCCTGCTGCTGCGTTCAATGAAACCCTTTCTTCGGGAGTTAGGCCGTTATAGAAGGTAGTGATCAAGAACTTTTTCTTGTAGTTGTGGTGAGGGCAGTCCCTCTGATGTTCCTGATACTGCTCCCAGGCTTCATGGAGATTCTCATTAGGCTTTTGCATGAATGAAGTTATCCTTTGTCTGTTTCTCACTGTCTTCTCAGTTGGGTAGAACTTATTTACGAATGCGTCCGACAATGCCCCCCATCCGTTCAAAGACTGGTGGGGTGACCCAAGATACCAGGACATGGTCTTATCTTCTAAGGAGAAGATGAAGCCTTTGCAATAGATCACCTCCTGGGGAACCCCCCCGCATCTTGATAGTATCACAGATGTTCTTAAAAGCATCCAAGTGGTGATAGGGATTGTCATTTTTAGAACTCCCTCTAAAGCTTTTGTTCTGAATCATAGAGATAACAGACGGCTTGAGTTCGAAGTTTGTGGCGTTGAATCGCGGAACGACGACAGGGCATCTGGAATTGTTTGCCTTAGTGGAGGCTAGATCCCTTAAAGTCTTTTCTTCTTCGTCTGAATCGTCACTGTTGCTGCCTCCCTGGTGTTCTTGGTTCTAGTTTCTCCTGTGTCGATGACGATGACGATGCCTGACATGGGGGTGGCCTTCCTCAGAGTGATCTGATTCCTGATCTTCCTGCTGATCATTTCCGTCGTAGCGATCGTTGCCACTCGACAGAGGTGATTCATCCCTAGGCCTTCCCTGTTGTCCCCCATCAACTTGTTGCAGGTTGACACGGGGAGGCATGATGTCAATGATTGTGCTCGGTCGATCGGTCGAATGGTGTCAGATCTCGGTGGAACAGGGATCTTTCTTTCAGGGTTCCTGAAAGAAAGGCACGAAACATCAAGTCAGAAAATTGAATTATTTAGTCTAGGCTAAGAATAAATAGCATTAAAAGGAAAGAAAAGAAAAGAAAAAGGGTGCTGTCAAGCTCATTTCCAAGCTTGAGGCATGGGAGTGTAGTTACTGGATTTGGATTCATCTACAGTACCGTTTTGCCTTGTCCCCAGAAATGGCGCCAAAAAGTTGACCGGCCTAAATTGTGCGTCCTAAATTTGGAGGCGGATTTGAGGTAGTCGAGCTTTTACATTTATAAACCTGAATCCTTCTAGGCCCCCACAACTTTGTTTACAGGGTCGAAGTAGATATACGGGGTCAAACACAGGGATAAGGGGGGTAGTGTTGAGAACCCAGAACCGACACGCTACACTCCGGCAGGTAAAAAGAGATTTTAAATTCCCCAGAAGGGAAGCGTAAAGATGTCACAAACAAAACAAGAAAACTATCTCCAAGTGGAGTTACTAGAAAGATTTAAGGTCTTAAGCATTTAGCAGTTTTTAGGGGTTTTCATGCAATAGAAATTGAAAGATAACACTAGAGCTAGAGCAAGGTACGAAGGATAAAACTACTGCAAAACAAGCGGCACCAGTAACACCCTGCGCCCCTCCTCTCAGAGCGGGCACCTCTAACCAAGCCTCGGCACCCCTCACGAGGTTGCTGGGCTCAAAGTTAGAATGGATTGTTACTGAAACAACTCCGTTCCAGGCACTCTCGTACTCCAGAATCGAACCAAACACTAGAGCCACAACACAACTCTCGAAGTTGTTGCGACGGGAAAACACGATTCGGTAGCTAAGCGAAACGCGATCCAAAGCATGCAAGCTAGAGTTCGGATATCAAACATAGCAGTCATCCAACATATTGCACCAAGCATAGAGAAGCAAGTAATTAAGCCTTTCCATTTCTATAAGCATTAAAGGTCTTAGTTACAATGCATAAGTAAAGGAATTAAATAACAGAATTAAAGATAGGTGTCGCCTTCTTGATGTAGAAGGACGACAGGCTACAGTAACCATCCCGCCCGATATCGGACAGGGGCCTAGCCTGATACTGCCGTGTCGGGCGGCACACTCTCTCAAGCGGCACACCGCGATGGGCGACTACATCGCTCAAGGACCTGGCCGATACGATCAAGTCAAGCGGTACACCCTCTCGGGCGACACGCATGACGGGCGGAGCGTATCGGGTTTGTTATCGTGTCGGGCATGGATCTGCGTATCCTATTGCCGGGCACTGGAGTCGGGCACTCGTGTCGCGTATCTACATTGGCCGATATCGGCTCCCAGTGTCGCCCGGTACAGTCCTAGGTGAACCAGTCCCCTCCCTCTCAGGATGAGGAAGAGCTCACCTAGTGTCGCCCGGTACGAACACTGGAGCACGATACGCCTGCTCTCGCAGCCTCCTCCGAAGATCACTCGACTGTCCGAAACCTGAAGTGGCCAAGCTTGTCCGAACTGTCTAAGCTGTCTTTTCGGCTCCCTGTAGCTGCTATTTATAGGCAACTGGTCGTGAGAAGATATGGTGCTCGAAGCGCCACGCGTCCTCCTTTCTGCCGTTTAGTTGGCGGTCGGCTGACGCGGGTATCGCCCGGTACAAGGGGGTCGGCTGTCAGGCGTCGTGGCGAGAGGCACCTGCCGATGGGTGGCCGATATCGCGCGGCACATGGAGTAGTTGCGGCATGCTCGACTCCCTGTCGGGTAAAGAGGCGTGTCGTCCATCAGTACCTTCTCGTGCGACATCCTTGCGTCGCGCTTCGTCGTGTCGCGCAGCCCTGCCGGGCAGCGTGCGTATCAGGCGTCAGGGGGGGCCGAAACAGACTTGGACTTATTTGCGGGCCGGAACGACCTTATTGGTGCTAAATGGGCCAAAATGGGAGGAAACTCTGCAAAAGATAGAAATATTGGACTGAGAGCATTGCTTGGCTAATTATTGGAAAAATGCATATAAAAGAGAGGAAGATGTCAGAAAAGGGCAGTTTTGATAACAGAAAAACAATCTAAAACATCACAAAAATTGGTGTTATCAACCACCAAGGTCACCCGACAAGGTCACAGTCGTGACACACCAAGGAACACCATACATGGTTGCGACAACAACACCAAAACATCACTAGGTCGAGACAAAGGACCACCCAGACACCCTAGGTTGAGACACTCAACACAAAGGAAATTATCTTGACCCAATACCAACAAAAAACATATTAGTCATGATCAGAACACCTAGAAGGGGTGTCTCGACTGTAACACCTTCAAAACAAGCCCTAGGCCGTGACATAGGTCGCTACACCCACAAGGTACACATAGGTCGAGTCACACACCAACTCTAGAAACCCTAATCACCAATAAGGGTACCACCACTCAAAAAAGGTTCAAACAAGGATCCCCTTATTTTTGTCTCCTCTAGATGATGTCAAGAAAGAGAAGGAACACTCTAGAGCCGACAAATTGCACATTCACCCCCTATTTTGGGTTTGCAATTTGCACCAAAACTAGCACACAAGGCACAAACATCATCCAAACAAGCTCAAACTGGAGAATTAAGCTCTTTACAATCTCTAAGATCATCTCAAATGATTAGAGAAAGATTATAAGCACATCATCAAGCCAAAGAAAATAGGGTTAACCCAAAACCTAGGTAAGGGGTCTTACAAGTGATAAACTTATAATAAGGATTTAGCCCTCAAAATCCTCAATGAAAAGAGATGAGCACTACCTCTACTAGATATAAAGCATATGTGGACATGCCAGAATGAAAAACCTTCATCTGAGTTGTCTCTACACATTTTTTGACCTCTGCTTATGGCTGACCCAAGGCATAAATCCTAGTCGTCACCTATCTAGAGGAGCCAGCTTGTGACGTCTTTCTACATCCTCATCCTCCACCACCACTGAACTACTGTCTTTGTGAGCCCTGTTGTCTCTACCTCAATTTCTAGGTCACCTCATCACCTTTCATTGGACACTCCTGCCTCAGATGTCCTACTTGCCCACACTTATGGCAAGTCCTGGTCTCAAACTTTTGCCTAGGCGATCCCGTCAGTGACACAAATGTTATACTGTGGGCTCCAACAGGTGGGAAAATGCGACCTCTTCCCTTACTTGGTAACCATTGTGTCTGGCTTATTGCTCTCTATTGTGATGATGGTGGTGAGAACCTAGGATCCTTAAAGCCATCTGAAAACTATTCTTGGTACTATGTCGATCTCTTCTTGGCACCTTCATCACATTTCTCAACCACAAATATCTCTATCCTCCTGACAAACTCCACAAACATGAAAAAATGCTCTCTATTCTCTAAAGTTGTTGCTGGTGTCGCCAACTCCGCACTCAACCCCTTCTTAAAATGTCTAATTCTATCTTGATATATAGCAGCCATCTGAGGACAAAACCTCAACAACTCCATGAACTTCGCTTCGTATTCATTGATCGACATGGATCCCTATTAGATCCTATCAAACTGGTTGATCTTATCATCAAGGTACATATAAGGAAAGTAATGATTGATGAACTCACATCAAGACTCCTCCCAGCTAATAGCAACATCTGGCCTTTTCTCCTCTTCTATGGCCCACCAATGGTTGCACTCCCCTTCAAAAGGTATACTGGATGCCTTACCTTGTCTGCTTTGGGATGCTTAGGATCTTTAAGGCCTTCTCCAACCCTGTCAACCACATATTTACATCCACTGGATCTGTCATACCAACATACTCAACTGCTCCAACTTGCATCAACTGCTCAAACATCTTCCCCGAGACCAGAGATTCCACATTGGCAACTGCTGCTCTCGTTTGAGGAACGTGCATTCGGTCTTCCATATATGTAACCGTGGCCATAAGTTGTCCAAGCATGGACTGAAAAGTAGGATTGGCCACCACTGTAAGGTCTGACTGGGGCATCTCAGGAAATCTCTCCTCAACATCCTACCTCCTTACACCTCTACTTGGTGTAGCAGCACCACTCTCAACAACATGTACTTCGTTCTCTCCATCCATCTTTTCTACTTTTTTCTTCTTCTTCTTCTTCTTCTTCTTCTTCTTCTGCAGAAGCAGAAGTCACTATAAGATAGACTGGAGGATAGTAGAATAGACTCAAACACTAGTCCTAGGTCCCTGTAGACTCAATGAACCTAAAGATCTGATACCAACCAAAATGTGACACCCCATGCCACACAAAGTGAGATTACTCAAAACCAATCTAGAATTAACACTAAGCTAGCGTATTATCAAAAAGCATAGGAAATTAAAATTGATTTCATAAAAACACCATTTGTTGAAAAGCATTCACATATAAGTCCACAACATGACATTTGGATCACATAGCACATGTCATAAGGTGTTTACATCATTGTTCTCAAACATTTATGTCATCAACTTGTTACATGAAGAGCTTGTTGCACATATATATACATGTACAACTACCAAGATTGTACAACAAAAGGCACACATGCCTAAAACCTCGTGACGATAACATAACCACAAACACATCAAAAACACCTCCAAGACCTGAGTGTACATGGACAACTCTAGGACTCTAATGCCAAAATACTAGCAACACTTCCAACCTGATCAACTACTACTCTTGTTGTAGTTCTTCCTCAGCTGCATGATCACCACCATGTCATGTACAGTCACCTAAAAGATGTGGAAACCCACAAGGTGAGACCAAACATCCCAGCGAGAGATATAACTCTTTTCCAACATCTATTAAAGTACATATACTAAAACAAGTAGTTAAAACATATTAGCAGTTTAAGCAGGTTTAGTTAAATGATGTGTATCAAACATGTAAAGCAAGTTAAGCAATTCTAGGTAGTTATCACTAAGCAGTAGAACAATTAATAATTTAAGAAATAATATGAAGAACATGTATATCCTTTATCGTCTAATTTATAAAAAAACAAGGCAAGGCTTCAACTAATGTTATCTATATTTGTTCCTATGCAAATACACTACACAGTTGTATTACATATTTTATTATGCCCTGAGGAGATGACGAATACCACTCATACTCCAACTGACCACTACTAAGTCAAAATGAGTGTCATACAAGGACTATGGAAGATCCAGAATCCACAACCTCTCCACACCTCTCGATCTGCATGAGAGAAACACTACAGTGACATAACATATGAGTCATCTGCAAAATAGCCTAGCCTGCCTTGGTATATAAGCACAATGCCAGTGAAACTTAGGTATGGCCCAAAGTTGCACTCGTGCTAGGGTATGGCCCACATCCAATCCTGTGAAAACATATACTAAGTCACATCACTGAGCTATGGCCCGTAGCCACACTCTTACAGGGTATGTCCCGCAGCCAATCATGTGAATGCATGTACTCAACAATATATGACTCCGAACTTCACTAATGGAAGAACTCATTTCACCCTCCAACACTAAGACTGACACTGGAATGGATATATGGCACATGGCACCTACATGATTATGTTTTACTTGATTAATTAAGACAATTAGATATCTTTTAGCATCAATCAAGTTACAATGTATAAAACCATAAAAAACTCTACAAGGATAAGGGTATAGTACAACTTTAGAAGATATAAAATGTATAAGGTGTGAACTTATCACATCATCACATAGCATTGTAGCACTGCCATCCACAAGGCCATCATCACTATCAAACATCCACCAAGGCTATAAGCAATGTCATATCACTCTAAGATATCAATCCCTCCACCATATCCCTAGAGGATAATCACCTCATACTAGGCATAACCCTCTTCTAGGTCACAGGACCCTAGTCACATCATTCATGTATCACATGTGTCCCATCATGCCTCATCAAGGTTCATTCAACATGTAGTGCATCATAGTCACCATGGTATACACTAGACATGATATTCAAGCACATATTATATGCATGGTTAAAGGTTCATAAGTAGGAAGGACAAATCATCATAACATTATAGCCATTCCAAGTGAGAGGTACAAACATATCTCATGGCCCTACAGTTAGGATAAGTGTTTCATACTTAGCCTATTAGGGTTCTATAACTATATTCAAACACTAAATGCTAGGTATGACATCTCCCATATCCTTGGAACACTTTAGGGTCGATGGACATGAGTAGGGTTGATTATGCCATCATCTAAACAACACTAGACATAGTTCAATCATTACTCATATACATGTGATAATTATGTGTCCAAACATGGGTCCCAACCAACCATAATCAAAAAGTAGCTACCAACAAACACACATGGGTCTCTACCACCACCTATAAAGGCATGTCACGACCACCAACCATGTGGGTCACGACCACCCACCATGCATATGTCATGACCACCCACTCTCAAGGAGTTTCAACCACCTACAACCATGGTGTCTCGACCACAAGAACATGATCATGACTCGACCCTAAACCAAGGCTATATCAACCTCAAGACCAGACCATGTCTTGACCAAAAACACCAAGGCATGTCGCGACCCTTCAATTATTATGGTTAGGTTGTGGGTGTGACATTAAGTTGTCCATCTCGACCCAAACCAAACCAAGCATCAAGGTGTCTCAACCCAAAGAGGAACAAGGTATAATGATCACCAAGGAAAAGGACCAACATCCAAAAGGGACTAAAAATGATCAAAGAGAAGATCTCCATGGCCAAAATAGAAGACAAAACCAAAAGAATCCATCATCCACATGGAGGAGAAAACCTCATGCAAAATAGTCACCAAAACCCTAAAACTTGAGTCATGAAAACATCATGAAAAACCCTTGTGCAAAAGAGAAAAATCACATTTGGCACCATCAAACAGAATCTAAACTTCATAGAACATCAAGACACTCGTCCATCATACATATTATCAAAACCAAGATCAAGAGATAGGGGAAAACCACTGTTACACCATTTCACCAAAACCGGGTATCAAAAGTAGGGTTTCAGATTACTTTCAAACCAAGCATGCTTTTAACATCAAACAAGTCCTAGGCTTAGCATCATCCACTATCATGTTAAGGGAATGTTTGAGAGAGAGAAAACATCAACATGCATATAGGCAAAGTGCATTTATAGAGAGGTTAAGAGTTATATAACCTGCCTAAAAAAAGATCACTCCAAGGATGATAGCTCCAACCACACGATCACCAAGGGGAAAAGAAGATTCAACCAAAGATCCACTCTCAAACACAAAGAACCTCAAGAAGCAGAAGACACAAGGGTCAAATATTGCTCAAGAAAAGAGAGTAAAGAAACTCTAGGATGAACAAAAGGAGGGAGAAAGAGAGAATGAAACCTCCTCACACTTGGGTCTACCTTGTCAAAACATCGCCTACGACCCTTGTGATGAGGGGTTTACTCCTCAAGAACGACCACCATGGAGGATCCATGGTCTAGGGCAGAGAAATAGAATAAGATGGAGTAGGAGATCAAAGAATTTAAACGCCATCAAGGAAAGGTAAACACTTACCAAGGTAGAAGATGATCAAGGATCACCACAAGAACCACATGTAAAGGAAGTATGGCCACCAAGAGCTCCAAAACAGACCTCCTTGCTCCTCAAGGCTCCAAGGATGACCAAGCAAGGAAGAAGGAAGGTTGAAAGGGGTCACTTGCATGGAGTGTTAAGAGGTTATATAGCAAAGGAGGAGGGAAGTAGGGTAAAGATGAGATTTCAACACCCTAAAGAACTAAAGGGACACTTGTCCACCCAAGAAACACACATGCAACCACCTTAGCCATACATGCACAAGATGGTGATACAATCTAGGTTGAGTATTGACCACCAAGGTCACCCAACATTGTCATGGTCACGAAACACCAAGGAACACCATCCATGGTCGCGATAAAAACACCAAAACATCACTAGGTCGAGACAGAGGACCACCACACACACCCTAGGTCAAGACACTCTACACAAAAGCAATTGTCTCGACCCAAGACCAACCAAAACCATCTTGGTCATGACCACAACACCTAGTGGGGGTGTCTCGACTGTAACACAAATAAAACAAGCCTTAGGTCGTGACATAGGTCGCTACACCCACAAGGTACATGTACATACTAAATTTTAGGGTCCTTCTTACAATTTACCCATTTTCAAACTTTTATTTCCTTTCAAGTCCTTTTGGACCATTTTCCTAAATTTCCCCATCTTTTGTATCCTTTTTGGCCTCAATGTGGAATTTGAGCTTTACTTGAGGATGTAAATCATATTTACCCACATTCATGTTAATGGATGGGTTTTTGCACAATTAATCCAATTAATGTGTTAATGGAGTACTAATAATTCTATATGACCATTAATGAGAGATAATTAGTGGATAACGTTAATTTCGACCTATTATATCTTTTTGGATAAGATATGAGCAATAATGTGTATTTGAAATAAGTTATGAGAATAATTAACCCCTTTAATTTCTCTCTCCTCCAAATGAACCATAATACATTAATGAGAGGATAATATGGTGGGATATGACTCTTAATATTAATATGTGATGTCTATCTCGAATTTCACCCTAATATTGCATTAAAAGATTATCTTTATATTAACTCACTCTTTTTATGCATTAATAGACAATATAATAATTAAGGGCCAAAGTTTGTGATTTATGAGAAACTAAATGCATAGCATTGATCTAGGGGTTGTAATTAAGCTATGATTAAACTTTGGTGGCTTTTGGACTTTATTTGACCCCTAAAATTGAATTTATGAGTTTTAATATAGTATGACTATAGTAGATGAATCATTATAATTAATTTCATTTAAATCAATGTATAACGCTATGGTTTCTATGAATATCCTTGTCACGCATGGCCAAACCATGGTAGTCACTGATATAATGGCTCTTGTCATTTTGGATCTGATCCAACGGCTACCGCTTCTCCTTCAACCTCTAGCCCGATCGGTTGTTCTGACGCCTCGACCCTCGACTTTGTTCTCTCTCTCTTGTCAACCATTTTATGAGATCTCTCTCGCACAGAGTTCATCTTCTCGAGCCACTCATTTTGAGCCTTAATTCATCGCCTACCTCACACTGTGCACGAAATGCCCAACTAGGGCTATCCTCTCGTCATTACCACATTTTCATAGAGGGAGATTTAGCTTTCCTTGTGCCTATTTAATGGTGGGGGATGCAACCTCAACTCTTGACCAAGCTTCCTCCTCATCCAATTAGTTCCCTCTCACCCTACATGTTACAACCCCAATTTTTGGGTTCCTTTGGTGAGAAATGTAATTTCTCATATTAAAGATATTGGAATAAATAATGATATAATTTGTTTTGAATAAATGGATTTCATTTACAATAGCCTTGATGATTGTGTTGTGGGCTTTATTGGCTATTGGGCCCAATAACAAGGAAATGAAGAAAGAAAATTCAATTATTAAAATAGTAAATGAATAATTGAGTTTTTGAGAAAAGAATAATGTAGAAAACTTTGGAAGGCAAAAGAATGTAATACAAGGATGGATTCCATGTATCTTGGGTTCCTTGGGTTCCAAGGAGTCCAAAGTTGCATAGAGATTGTAATAAGAAAAGAAAATATCAATTAAGTATTTCTTTATTAAGAAAGAAATTGAAAACAATGATAAAATGTGGAAAATAAGTGGAAAAAGGTGGAATTGAGTATCCTTAGTGGGATTTCGTATCCCAAGGATTCCTAATGTTAAAAGGAATGCCAATGAGGGAAATAAAAGAGAAATAAAGAGAAATCCTCAAAAAGAGATATTTTAATAAGAAATAAACATGATAATGAGAAATAAGGCATATAGATGCATCTAGAAGGATAATGAGTATCCTTAAAGAGGAATTTCGAAATATTAGAGTTTCTTGGGATTCAAGGAGTCCCAATAGAGACAAAGAAAGATAAAATATCAAAAATACCAAATAAGAATATAATGTAATACATTATTAATGGATTTTGTGGCTTTGTTAAAGAAGTGATATTTTCTACTAAAGGAAACTATAATTTCATTCTTATGGAATTAAAGTCGAGCATAAGAGAGATTAAAAGAAAGGTTTTTCATATTCTTAAATATCCAAGTAATAAGGAACATTAAGAAGATAAGAAAGAGAGAGAAGATTTCTTATTCATGAAGGAAAAGGGTTCCAAGTTGGAAAAGGACTGGTTGCTTCGTGGGCAAGTAGTCTGGGGCGTGGATACCCTCCCCTATATAAAGGGGAAGAGCCTTTGGGATGAGTCCAGAAAGATCCCACACACCCTTCTCTCCCTTCTTCTTGTTTCTTGCATGAAAAACCCTAACGAGGGTGTAGACCTATCCTTAGAGCATCAAGGGTTGGTTTGGTGGTTCTGTTGGAAGCTCTAAGGTCCCACGAAATCAACAAGTTGCTTGTTTGCCATCCCTCTGTCCTAACCGACGTGCAGTTGTAGCCGCATGGCTACAATGACGACCATGTGTTGCAGGTCAGATGCTCTTGAACGAACCACCTAGGCCACAAGCTGCACAGTTCCCCAGGTGCGGCAAGAGGTGGCGGGGCTAAGGGAGTTGTTGGCGGTGGTCGTAGGGCTCTGGAAAAGGAGTGGACAACCCCGCAAAGTGCTGCCACTGGAGGCCGTCACGTTGATCCGAGCTAGGAGATGACCTAAAGTCGATTAGACAGTTCTACCCTCCCCACTGTGCTAGGGCCGGTTGGTTAAGTGAGGGCAATCACGTCATTTTGAAATGTTCTTCAAACAGCAAGCAACGTTGCATGGAGTTGAGCGACGTGGCGCGCTTCGATTGGCCCAAGTAAGGTTTTCTTACAAAAATCCTAGTTAAATATTGGTAGCTCCGATAGAAATGCATAAAATATGAATCTTACTCAGAAAAATACGAGGAATCCCATAAAAATATAATTGGATCCGGATTCTGCTTGAAATTCAAAAAGTATATAAAGATGCCATCTTTAATAGTTTAATCAATGAAAAACCCTAATTTTGGATTATTAATGAATTAGAAAAGGGTTATATGGATGTTTAAAGTAGATATTAACCTCTATTAATAAAAGGGCATATTAGATCTAAAAGGATGATCTTCATGTGTAATTTAATTAATTTAGGGTTCCATATGCTTTAATGAATCTTGAACCCTAACTTTGGTAAATATGATCCTTAATGATTTAATTGGTCAAATCCATGTACAAAGCTGAGATATGATGGTTTTAATATATTTCGTGTACAAAGGTTCCTAATTGTGGATAAATACCCTTAATGTAGAAATTAGGGTTTTCGAGTGGATAAAAGGTAGAATTAATGATAAATAACGTTCATATGTGAATTAGACCATAATGAACTACAAATTGAGGATAAATGAGCTTAATGACTTTGTCATGGAATAAAAGGGATAAAAATGGTAGCTTTAATGTAAAACAGGATTAATGGATGGTTAATTGTGCATTAATATGGAATTAAGGTTATATGTTGTTAAAAGGTAACCTTAATAACTTTCGTAAAGGGTATATGAGAAACTAGGGTTTAAAAGAGTAAAATGAAGTAAAAACCCTAATTGCAAGTAAACCCTAAAAAGAGGAAGAAACCCTAAAAAGGAGTAAAAACCATAAGTAGCAAGATGGTTTGGATAGATTTTGATAAAAAGGAATTGCATGTAATTTCAGGACTGAATTGTGTGCTTGCTTGATTCTGGATTACTTGCTTGTTTGGATTATTCCTGCACCTGAATCTGCATGTACAGGTATGTGGTTAATTATGATTAATCACATTAGTTTCCCGAGGGTTTTCCGAATGTCTCCTCGCATTGAATGTAATCTAAACAATTTGGATGTTCATACTGCAATTATAAAGTCACTATGGCTATCACAGTTATATATACATGTGAATTCTCACACCTACATGCCACCCTGATGGAAGATGCCATAAAGGTCAGGCCCAGGAGGGTAGACCAATGGGCACCATGAGAGGTGACCCCAGACACCAAGCTCGGGAATGAGAAGGTGGTCTATGATGCATGACTATGGAGCACCATGAGAGGTGACTCCCAAGCACCAAGCTCGGGATTGAGAAGGTGGCCTTAAGTCAATGGCAAAAGAGAAGCCCTTTAGGGGTATGCCAGGGTTAGGGCAAAAGCGGTGGAGAATGACACATTGAAAATGTAATGTGGCTTGTTAAATAATTTGATTGTGATTATTAAATTGTTAGCCATATTTGCAAAATTTTGGTTGTCCCCACATACCAGTATATTCCGATATACTGACCGATGTTTTGTTTGTCGGCGTTTTAGGAACAACAATTGAAAGAACAAATAGTAAAGTGACACATTGTGGAGATAAGAAATAAAGTGCAAGGAGGATTAGATAGAATTATTCAAGCTCTGGATAGATAGATTTCCATAGTTTTCAAAGGGAAGTAAAGTTTTAATTTTATACCAAATTCCAGTTAGTTAGTAGAATTTCATAATTATTATTGATTATTTGTTGAACCTTTGATCCTGTTAATTGAATAACAGTCTTGACCTTCAGGTCTCCCTTAATTAGGGGTTACCGGGAGGTGGGGTCGTAACAATTGGTATCAGAGCATAGGTTCCTTGTCTAATCATTATGAATTATTAAATTTTACAAATTCCATAAAACCGAGGGAGTTATTAGAGGATTGTTTGAAAGATTGAGGTGTCTAGAAAAGGATCACATCCGAGGGCTGGAAATATTTTCCTCCGCACTGCTAGTCAGAATACGAGGACTCCCAGATTGTGTGACTGCCTAGCCGATGTCTTAGGATATGACTCGAAATAAGATACCTTTAGGACCCCCTCATCTTGTTCATCCCTTCTCAACTCAAATTCTGCTAAGGACCTTAAGGATTAGGGCTTTCTCTCTTCTCCTCACTCTCCTGAGGTATGGGCAAGGTTAATAAGGTCTAAGGAATCCTCCACCAAATTAATGAAAAGCACGTAAATAAGATGTCATGGACATAAGCTTAATAGATTAAGCGTAAACTAAAGAATGGATACATGCTTAGGTCGTATGACACGAGTAGTCATTTCTCTTAGGAGAGACCTGAGGATAGACCTCCTTGTCATGAGGATGAGTACAGAGAGTTAGTCTTGGAGGTAGAGACCTCCATTAAAAGTAGAGACCTAGCACATCCTTTGAGGATGATGTTAACCCTAACCCTAAGTGAAGGTTAGAGAGAGAGATGACATGATGATTTAGATGTCATGGTAGACTAGGTGTTTGGATAGACATGCCTGGGATGCCATATGATCCATGAGAAGTTGATGATCGAGTACCTTTGGCAACCCAACCCTGGGAAGGGTCGTACATGTTTAAGCGAAGGATAGCTCCTTCATGGATGAGGTTAGAGAAGAACCTATAGAAACCGTATGGGCTATTGTAAGTAGGATATCACTGTACCCAGAGTACATCAGTAGTACGAGTAGTAAGTTAAAACTGAGGCCAAATGGACAGGATGGATGTCTTATGAGATAAGAATAAGGGGCTATGGATAATCATGAGCAAACATAAGGTTGAGCATAGGCTTCACCCACATAGAGGTATGCCTGTGAGCTTGATCCTTCATGGAGAGAGGACTTCTATTAGTATGGCTGGATGTGGAGTTAGCTCTAGAGAGAGAAAGAAGGACCCCAGCAAGGAGGTTGGGAGCCTAAAACTCTGAGATATGAGGAACAGTGGGTAGTCGAGGATGATGCGACCTAAGTGGATGATAATGGTTGCCTTATGCTTGACCCCTGGAGGCTGATGATATCTTGGTTGCCTTTATAGGAACCAAACCCTAGAGAGAGGATGATGCTTCTGGTACCCATGTGTCTATGGTATAGTAGTTTACCTGCTGAGATGAGATGAAGAGTTCCTTAGACCCTGAAGAAGCTTAGTAGCAAGTTGTGAGTCCCTATACCTAGTTGGTTATCCTTAAGGAGGACTCAACTCTGAGGTGCTGCTCATATAAAAGGATCATGGGAGTACATGACATACCTTGGACATGCTTGATTCATGGTTAAGAGATTGAGCATGCAGTCGGACACCCGAAGGTGAACCTAGGGTTCCTAGGCCTAAGAGGGGAAGTAGTGTATCCGATTCTCATGATGAGATTTGAGTCTCTATAGTTTCGAGCATGGTACTCCTCATGTGTAGAAGTAAAGGAAACCCCTTAAGTTAAGGGTATGTTTGAAGAACCCCTCACAACTAAGTTGATCTAATGTTGAGGAAATAGAACAAGTATGACCTAGCATAGTTTATTAGGTGGTCTGCTTGTGCCATAGTATCTGTTGGGTTAGGCATGCTCATGTGAATGTAAACCCTAAGGACGGTTGTGACCTTGTTGTCAAGAGTTGTAGTTTCCTCCCATCCTAGGAGAGGGACCCTTTGGTAGGGTGTATACCAGTTTTGTTGGTTTTGAGGTAACCTAAAGAGGTTTCATAGGATCTTGAGAAGCTAAGTGAAGAGTACATGGCATGAGAATGAACCTGTAGACCCATAGTTAACCATCTCTAAGTGCATGTGGATGTGTCACCATGGAGGTAACTGGTATGGGGCCTGACCAAGGTAGGTAGGACCCATGACCCTTATGAAAGGATGAAAGTTAGCCCATGAATGTAGAGAGAGATGATGAAGGCTTGGGTAAGGTTCTAAGTTGGACATGTACTATAATAGAATCCTAATTCTGTCCTAGGGTCAAGTAGGGATAAGACCGATGGAAGAAGGAGTTTCCTAATTCCCTAGTTTCACATGACCATAGGGTCGAGAGGTAACAACTATCATTGTGTGAGGGCCATGGGTTAGGAGATTGATCACCTTCATGAACTCATGGGACCCAAAAGGCAGATGAGTAGGGCACTCTCTGGATGCATAGGGGAAGAGGGATGACCCCAAAAGTGCTGACACCCTATAGACCTAGAGGTGATGACCAAGGATTGTGTAGTGACCCAAGTAGGTTCAAAACCAGTTTTCCATGGAAGTAACCTGTATATCGAGATGATTGTGAGGTAGAGGCATATGTGGCACATTTCAACTTAGATTTGAAAGTGTACTGGTAGGGTGGGCTGTAGCATCTCTACTCTTAGAACAGGAAGAACTCAGTATTTGGACTGCAGCCAAATGCTTATTTCCTCTTGTTATGGGAGTGAGAGATATGACAGTACGCATGCCATACACCAAGGATAAAGATGATGTGAGTTGGAATGTTGCTACAAGGTATGAGGGCAAAGATGATAATGTACCCTGGTGGAGTAAACAATACACAGATGGTTTACACACAGTAAGAGAAATAAGGATGTTTTTAGCAGAAACTATGTGGAATCTGCAAGTTATGCAAGGTTGAGTTTGATCACCATTAGGATGAGCTCAGAGCTTATTGATGAAGACCAACTTAGAGTTTGAGATGAGATGATAAGTAGAATACATGGAGGTGTATGTCTTCAACATTACCTAACACCTAAGGATAAGAAGTGGTAATAAATGCTCTGGGTGAGATATAGCTTCCTAGTTTAGCTAGAGGCTAGAAGAAGTGGAGGTTGTTCGGCTAACCCTAAGTTTGGAAAGAAGATGTGTTTTGTCTAACACTCGGATGTAACAAGATATGTTGAACAATGTAATGGTTGTTTGGTTAGCCAGTTTAGTCCTTGATGTAGTGAAAGGATGGTGATAGAACCTCGGATGCACTTCTTTAGATAGGAAGGTAATAAAATCCTGATGAGAGTGGTTTAGGGTTTCTGAGGAATCAACTTTGAAGAATCATGACATACAGGAAATCATGATTTTAAGTTCATCATACACCATGGTACTATGAAGATAGTAAGTGACAGTGGTACTTTGGATACCTAAGATGAAGTTACATGTGGTATATTTCCATGCAAGCCAAGAGGTGAGGGATGAACACCAGTAACCCAATGTATTGTTTTAGAGGATAAAGAGTTCCCAAGAGGGCATGGGAGTTCGTCACTCTGGAGGTTGTAAGTCTCCCTAGACCAAGGAGGGTCGAGATGCAATATGGGTTATGGTAGATCACCTTACCAAGATAACATGAGGAGGAAAGAATGTTGTCAAGGGACAGATTTGGTTGAACTACTTAAGAGAGAAAGATGGTTCAACCACACCATGATGCGAGTTCAAAAGTTCTTGAGTATGACCTAAAGGTTCATTCCCATGAGGTGGAAGTAGATACCTAAAGAACTCCATGTTAATACAATTTAACACCCCAGACTAATGGTTAGTATGATCCAGACTAGAGGGTCTGATGAGAGCATGTGTGCTCATTCAGGGTGATACAAAGAGACTATTCTTAAGATGTGACGTTAACCACCATAGACTTTATCGGGATGAAAGAAGTTCTAGAAGGAGATTGTGTCAGTCACCACTTCATTAAGATGATGTTGGTGAAGGAGGCCTCACGAAGGTCAGAAAAGAACCATAGTGTGTGCAGATGAAATCGCTTTGATCGTGTAATGGCTGAGAGAGAGCCCAGTGGTGACATGAGTCACGAGATGATGCAAATCAGACTGACATGCAGTTCACTATGGGAGAATATGTGATGTGAAAATCCGACCCCTCTAAGCTACAACTGAGAAATGATGAGTCCCCGATATATGAGTCCATTTGAGATGGATTGGTGGAGATGGTTGTGTTTAGCCTTACCCCTCAGGATAACATGATGAATAAATGTGTTCCATGAGTTCGATCTAGAGCACTATGTGAGGTACCCAAGCCATGTGTTGAGCCTTGAACCTATTCAACTTTTGAGAGGCTGAAATGTCCTGAGTCACCTATGAGGGTACAATATACCAAGGTAAGAAAGAACTCAGATGGAAGAATATGAGATGATGAAGGTTCTTGGGAAGCACCATGGAAAGGGTGAAGCCACATAGGAGCCATGATGGACATATGAAAGGCTTATCCTATTTGTTTGCTTACTTGATGGAATTTTGAGGGCAAAATTCTTATAAGAGGGTAAGGATGTTACAACCCCAATTTTTGGGTTCCTTTGGTGAGAAATGTAATTTCTCATATTAAAGATATTGGAACAAATAATGATATAATTTGTTTTGAATAAATGGATTTCATTTACAATAGCCTTGATGATTGTGTTGTGGGCTTTATTGGCTATTGGGCCCAATAACAAGGAAATGAAGAAAGGAAATTCAATTATTAAATTAGTAAATGAATAATTGAGTTTTTGAGAAAAGAATAATGTGGAAACCTCTGGAAGGCAAAAGAATGTAATCCAAGGATGGATTTCGTGCCTCTTGGGTTCCTTGGGTTCCAAGGAGTCCAAAGTTGCATAGAGAATGCAATAAGAAAAGAAAAGATCAATTAAGTATTTCTTTATTAAGAAAGAAATTGAAAACAATGATAAAATGTGGAATATAAGTGGGAAAAGGTGGAATTGAGTATCCTTAGTGGGATTTCATATCCCAAGGATTCCTAATGTTAAAAGGAATGCCAATGAGGGAAATAAAAGAGAAATAAAGAGAAATCCTCAAAAAGAGATATTTTAATAAGAAAGAAACATAATAATGAGAAATAAGGCATATAGATGCATCTAGAAGGATAATGAGTATCCTTAAAGAGGAATTTCGAAATATTAGAGTTTATTGGGATTCAAGGAGTCCCAATAGAGACAAAGAAAGAGAAAATATCAAAAATACCAAATAAGAAGATAATGTAATACATTATTAATGGATTTTGTGGCTTTATTAAAGAAGTGATATTTTCTACTAAAGGAAACTATAATTTCATTCTTATGGAATTAAAGTCGAGCATAAGAGAGATTAAAAGAAAGGTTTTTCATATTCCTAAATATCCAAGTAATAAGGAATATTAAGAAGATAAGCAAGAGAGAGAAGATTGCTTATTCATGAGGGAAAAGGGTTCCAAGTTGGAAAAGGACTGGTTGCTTCATGGGTAAGTAGTCTGGGGCATGGATACCCTCCCCTATATAAAGGGGAAGAGCCTCTGGGCCGAGTCCAGAAAGATCCCACGCACCCTTCTCTCCCTTCTTCTTGTTTCTTGCCTGAAAAACCCTAACGAGGGTGTAGACCTATCCTTGGAGAATCGAGGGTTGGTTTGGTGGTTCTGTTGGAAGCTCTAAGGTCCCACGACATCAACAGGTTGCTTGTTGGCCATCCCTCCACCCTAACCAATGTGAAGCTGTAGCTGCATGGCTACAATGATGACCACGTGTTGCAGGTCAAATGCTCTTGAATGAGCCACCTAGGCCATGAGCTGCACGGTTCCCCAGATGCGGCAAGAGGTGGCGGGGCTAAGGGAGTTGTTGGCGGTGGTCGTAGGGGTCTGGAAAAGGAGTGGACATCCCCACAAAGTGCTGCCACCGGAGGCCGCCGCGTTGATCCGAGCTAAGAGATGACCTAAAGTCGATTAGACAGTTCTACCCTCCGTGTTGTGCTAGGGCCAGTTGGTTAAGTGAGGACAATCACGTCATTTCGAAATGTTCTTCAAACAGCAAGCAACGTTGCATGGAGTCGAGCAACGTGGCGCGCTCCGATTGGCCCAAGTAAGGTTTTCTTGAAAAAATCATAGTTAAATATTGGTAGCTCCGATGGAAATACATAAAATATGAAACTTACTCAGAAAAATACGAGGAATCCTATAAAAATATAATTGGAGCAGGATTCTGCTTGAAATTCAAAAAGTATATAAAGATGCTATCTTTAATAGTTTAATCAATGAAAAACCCTAATTTTGGATGATTAATGAATTAGAAAAGGGTTATATGGGTGTTTAAAGTAGATATTAACCTGTGTTAATAAAAGGGCATATTAGATCTAAAAGGATGATCTTCATGTGTAATTTTATTAATTTAGGGTTCCATTTGCTTTAATGAATCTTGAACCCTAACTTTGGTAAATATGATCCTTAATGATTTAATTGGTCAAATCCATGTACAAAGCTGAGATATGATGGTTTTAATATATTTCATGTACAAAGGTTCCTAATTGTGGATAATTACTCTTAATGTAGAAATTAGGGTTTTCGAGTGGATAAAAGGTAGAATTAATGATAAATAACATTCAAATGTGAATTAGACCATAATGAACTACAAATTGAGGATAAATGAGCTTAATGACTTTATCATGGAATAAAAGGGATAAAAATGGTAGCTTTAATGTAAAAGAGGATTAATGGATGGTTAATTGTGCATTAATCTAGAATTAAGGTTATATGTTGTTAAAAGGTAACCTTAATAACTTTCGTAAAGGGCATATGAGAAATTAGGGTTTAAAAGAGTAAAATGAAGTAAAAACCCTAATTGCAAGTAAACCCTAGAAAGAGGAAGAAACCCTAAAAAGGAATAGAAACCATAAGTAGCAAGATGGTTTGGATAGATTTTGATAAAAAGGAATTGCATGTAATTTCAGGATTGAATTGTGTGCTTGCTTGATTCTGGATTACTTGCTTGTTTGGATTATTCCTGCACCTGAATCTGCATGTACATGTATGTGGTTAATTATGATTAATCACATTAGTTTCTCGAGGGTTTTCCGAATGTTTCCTCGCATTGAATGCAATCTAAATAGTTTGGATGTTCATACTGCAATTATAAAGTCACTATGGCTATCACAGTTATATATACATGTGAATTCTCACACCTACATGCCACCCTGATGGAAGATGCCATAACGGTCAGGCCCAGGAGGGTAGACCAATGGGCACCATGTGAGATGACCCCAGACACCAAGCTTGGGAATGAGAAGGTGGTCTAAGATGCATGACTATGGAGCACCATGAGAGGTGACTCCCAGGCACCAAGCTCGGGATTGAGAAGGTGGCTTTAAGTCAATGGCAAAAGAGAAGCCCTAGAGGGGTATGCCAGGGTTAGGGCAAAAGCGGTGGAGAATGACACATTGAAAATGTAAAGTGTCTTGTTAAATAATTTGATTGTGATTATTAAATTGTTAGCCATATTTGCAAAATTTTGGTTGTCCCCACATACCAGTATATTCCGATATACTGACCGACGTTTTTTTTGTTGGCGTTTTAGGAACAAAAATTAAAAGAACAAATAGTAAAGTGACACATTGTGGAGATAAGAAATAAAGTGTAAGGAGGATTAGATAGAATTATTCAAGCTCTGGATAGATAGATTTCCAAAGTTTTTAAAGGTAAGTAAAGTTTTAATTTTATACCAAATTCTAGTTAGTTAGTAGAATTTCATAATTATTATTGATTATTTGTTGAACCTTTGATCCTGTTAATTGAATAACGGTCTTGACCTTCGGGTCTCCCTTAATTGGGGGTTACCGGGAGGCGGGGTCGTAACACTACAACACCCTGACTTATATAGTTTTTCGGTTGCAACAAGATCATGATAAGGGATGAACTTCATGAGGGTTCCATGGACCAACTATTATTTAATGTCATTTTTCTTGTGGCCCCAAATGAAAATATTCTTAAAAGAAATGATTGGACTACCCATGTCACAATGGTGCACCAACTTTTTAGGGAGCCCATCACTAAAGAGCTTTTTAGTTAAGCGTGTTCAACCCAGAGTAATACTAGGATGGGTAACCAGTTGGGAAGTTAATCCTAGCTTGTGTGTGAGTGAGGACAAAGCATACAGTCAAATCTAGCAGTAGCTTTCCCATTTCTAGAAAACTACACCATGGCACGACTTCTCCCTCCTCCTCGGTTCAATCGACTTAGGGGTAAGCATCGCCAGATCCTACTCTTCACCTTCCCTCTTTCGGTCTACCTTACGAAGGCCCCTATCACCCCATCCTATAGGTCTCCAGAAGTCCACTATTGCCATCGTACTCTGTTGGGTTTTGGTTCTCCTCTGCCCTCACCGAAACCTCCATTTGTTGCGGCTTGCCTCTGTGTTTGTGTTGGAACCTTCAGTGGACGTTTGTCTCACAATTTTTAGTGGTTTGACATCATTTTTCTCCTCCTCTGCTCTGGTCGCGTCGTGGCTTGGTTTCTCTGTTCTCAGGCACATTAACATTGGTCTAGTGGTCCTCTATGACTGGGAGTTCGTGGGGAATTCATCCTCGGTCTCAGTTGACATCCTCAGGCCTGGGTGCGAGCTGGAGTAATGGAGCCTGAGCTCTAGAAGCTTACTTCGTAGCCATGGCTAGGGAGGTAGTTACCTGGTCAGTAAATGACCAATGCATCCATGCATGGTCAATTGAATTCATTTATTCACCATGGGCAATCTAGACATTTCACATTTCATTTTCTTTTCTCGCAACATATATTCGATTTGCCTGAATGACTCGTGTACCCCTGCTATTTCAATGGAATTAATTTATTGACCATGGTCAGTTTGGTAATTTGGTCTCCTCTCTCTGTCTCAGTTGACCAGATCTACGTGAGCGCGGATCAGCTGATTGGGCCAAATCTGATTGGCCCATGTCAGTGTGGGTCCAACTCGGTGGCCTGCATCTCTACGAGTTTGAATTACCCACATGGCACTTTCTTGCATTCTGATTGTCCAGATTTATTTAATTCATAGTAAATCGACCATTGGTCAAAAAAATGCAAATAAATACTCGTTGGAAAGGATTTTTAATATAGAATCCAATTTTGTGGTGAGTCCTGATTCCCATTTATTTTTCAAAATTTATCTTCAATACCCTTTTGATCATATTAAATGTTCTAAAAATGATAATTAATTCATTTTAACTCCAAAATGAGAAATAAGACATGTTTTCCTAATCATTGGTCTAAATAATGTTTTGGTCTAGGTTTTGAGTCCTAAATCTAAGGTTTTCCTAAAAGGTCTAAAATGAGTATCTTTTATACACCTTATGCCTTAATACATACTAATACATGTGAAATATTTATAACTAGGATAAAGTGGAATTGGTCAATCAATTTGGTGAAAGTGGTGTTATGAATATTCAATAAGGTATGTGGATCATATTTATGTATGTGAACTCTATGTATGTGAAATGTATGAATGTGAGATCTATGTGTAAATAATCCTATTCTTCAATTGGGCTTTTACCCAAACCCTAATTTCCTAATGAGGCAAATGCTAGCCTTGGAATCTCTCTCTATTACATTTATTTGGCTCTTTATTTATTTGAATTACTTGAATCTTGCTATTTCCAGTGTAGGCTCATTTATGTGATTATTTCTTGGGTTGTTAAACCCCTTTTTCTACGATGCAATGCTACTTTTATATTTTCACTACTGCCAAGTGAACTATTCAGCATGATGTATTTTTGGCCAAATGACAATGTAGTGTACATGAGTACAAACCACCCATAGTGGGCATGAGCCCAGGGGAATGTTAAAATTCTCCCCATTTTATATATATTTTGGAGGTTAGGGGATGTTATAATTTCCCCTCTCCTCTTGGTGTAGGTCCGGTAGGTGCCTCACCCTTCATTGGTATGATTTTGTGTCATAATATCATTCATTCTATGTGGATTATTGTTGTTGTTGGACTATGGCAGATTTCTATTTCTTATTTGATTACTTGCCTCATACTCTTGAAATCTCTTAGTGTAGTGAATCAGTTTATTATGCAATGTTGTATTTTATTATTGTTCGTACTTCTCTTGAATAACACATACTTTTATCTCTCTCTTACTCGGTGATCCCAAACACCTATGTATAGGATCAGAGTGTGCATCAGAAGCATGGTGAACCAATCTAAGGCTAAGAGAAAGGAGTTCAACATTGTATCTTGGACATAGCTATATATTAAGTTATCTTGGTTTGGAGACATGTTGTTTTGGTTTTAGTCTTCCTCTACCTAGATCCTATTTTGTATAAAGTTATACACCCTTATTAGGAAAATTGTAATGTACTCTTTATACATATTGAATATAGTCAAAGTTTAAAATTTTGCTACTTCACATTAGTGTTTTTGTTTACCATACCTTTAGTAGAGAGTTGGGTTATCATTCCAGCTCGTTACAACATGGTATTAGAGCATCAAGGTAGTCAGAGTCTTGACTAATTCAATTTGTCTCCTAGATAGAACCCTTACCTTATATAGTTTCCCTTTAGTAAGTTTTTCACCTTAGAGTTGACCAATGATGAAAGATTGATTTAGGACATATAATTTCATATTAGAAATATAGTTTGATCAACTTTTTGGTGATTAGTCTATTAGGTTGCTACTAGGGCATAAGTTGAAAGAAAAGGTATCTAGAAAGGGTTAGGGTCTGGGGGTTAGCAATATTTTCCTCTACACCACTAGTTTGTCTTACAAGGACTCCCAGATCCATATGACACATGCTTGTCCTGAGCTGATGCTGACTGTCCAACATGGCATACCTTTAGGCAATGGACCTCATTGCTGAGTATCTTTAAGAATCTATGATGCCTTGGTTACCCAAATAGAATCACCTTATGTTCCCCTAAGATCCTTATAAGAGACTTAGATTCCATGTTTGGGGATATCCTACCCTATATTAGAATTTGAAGTTTGATAGTAGTGATTAGCAAAACAATTAAGTGTTGAATCCTATGGTTTAATTAGAGTTGCTCTTTTACCCCTAGTTTATATTGACTTTGTAGGTCAAGCTTTTAAAGAACACTAGTGGTAGTGGTAATACCTTGTTAGATTTTGGAGTTACTGATTTCGAGGATGAAATCCTCTTTAAGGGGGTGGAGTCCCACAATGCATTGAAATCTAGTTACTCTATTTTGGAAACCCTAACTCCTTGGATAAGATATTAGTAAGTTCATATGGTTAGTGTTGGACAAAAAAATTATAATTATAATTCATCTTGTTTGTTTATATAAAAATGAATATATAATAAGTCATCTAAAGATTTTAGTTCATATGCTTGAACCTTAACATACTCTGAATGCACATAATAGTGAGTTACTCATCACTAATTGTGAATACAGTTAATGTTGACCATGTCACCCTAATAGTATGGTTAGTAAGATTTTGGAACTAGTACATTCTAAGGATGCATAACATGTAAGAGTCAGGTTGACCCAAACCCTAATGTGTAATTATCTAACCCTAACAATATATACATCTATATATATCCTTAATGCCTTCATGATTCATTAGTGACATTAGGTGTCATCATCACATAATATACCTTGAAACATATATATGGATTATAATCACCTAATTATAATTGTGATCAAGTTATCGATATATGTAAGGCACATCACCTTGTTCTCTAATATACATCTCATTAGTCACCTTAGCATAAATTGGTATATGAATCAATTCATATATATAATGTGTTCCATCTTATTCACTAAAACACATGTAATGACTCAAATATGATAATGAGTAATTGGATTTACATGAATATACATAAATGCCTAATAAGATGATAAATATGTATAATTCATATATGGAGTGTAATAAGAGAAAATGGATAATGATGTCATTAACACAATTAAGAAAGTTGATATGGAAATGGGTGATATAGAGATAAATAATTAATGTGACAATATTTGGAATTGTTATATGCTTAATAATTTGTTGGATAATATTATCTATTTCTTACAAAATAGTCTATGATAATTCTACATGATGGTTTTATGAGGATATAGAGAATAATATCAAGTTATTAAGGTTTGTGACCTAATACATTAATAGATATTTAGATTACTTAGTAAACCCTAATTGTGCTTAAAACCCTTATGAAGGTAATACATATGTTTGTGCATAATGTTGAGATAAAATCCTTATTACAACAATGTGAGTAAAAGGTGACACAAGAAATTGAATAGTAAAGATGATGCTTTTTCATGATGGAGATTATACTTATAAGCCAAAGTGTTAATTATGTTATGTTTGATAAAAGGTAATATGTATGGTGGAAACCTTAGTGAGACTTGGCTTATGTATAGAGCTTGTGAAGTACCGTAGATTTGAAGTAACACCTAGTTACCTAATGTTGGGATGTTACACACTCACCCTCTATTCCCTCTTATTGTGATTTCGGGGATGAAATCCTCTTTAAGGGGTGGAGTGTTGTAACAAGCTAAAATTTAGGGTCCTTCTTGCAATGTACCCATAATCAAGCTTTTATTTGCTTTCAAGTCCTTTTGGACCATTTTCCTAAATTTCCCCATCTTTTGTATCCTTTTTGTCCTCAATGTGGACTTTGAGCTTTACTTGAGGATGTAAATCATATTTACCCACATTCATGTCAATGAATGGGTTTTTGCACAATTAATCCAATTAATGTGTTAATGGAGGACTAATAATGCTATATGACCATTAATGAGAGATAATTAGTGGATAATGTTAATTTGGATCTATTATATCTTTTTGGATAAGATATGAGCAATAATGTGTATTTGAATTAAGTATGAGAATAATTAACCCCTTTACTTTCTCTCTCCTCCAAATGGACCATAATACATTAATGAGAGGATAATATGGTGGGATATGACTCTTAATATTAATATGTGATGTCTATCTCAAATTTCACCCTAATATTGCATTAAAAGATTCTCTTTATATTAACTCACTCTTTTTATGCATTAATATATGCATTAATAGACAATATAATAATTAAGGGCCAAAGTTTGTGATTTATGAGAAACTGAATGCATAGCATTGATCTAGGAGTCATAATTAACCTATGGATAAAATTTGGTGGATTTTGGACTTTATTTGGCCCCTCAAATCGAATTTATGAGTTTTAATATAGTATGACTATAGTAGATGAATCGTTATCATTTATTTCATTTAAATCAATGTGTAACGCTATGGTTTCTGTGAATATCATTGTCACGCACGGCTGGACCATGGTAGTCCCCGATCTAACAACTCTTGTCATTTTGGATCTGATCCAACGGCTACCGCTTCTCCTTCAACCTCCAGCCAGATCGGTTGTTCTGATGCCTCGACCCTGACTTCGTTCTCTCTCTCTCCTGTCAACCATTTCACAAGATCTTTCTTGCATTGAGTTTGCGTCCTTGAGCCCCTCATTTTGAGCCTTAATTCATCGCCTACCTTTCATTGTGCATGAAACGCCCAACTAGGGCTATCCTCTCGCCTCCACCATGTTTTCACAGAGGAAGCTTTAGCTTTCCTCGTTCCTATTTAATGGCGGGGGAAGCAACCCCAACCACCTCGCTTTCCCATTTTCAGCAAACTCCGCCATGGCATGACTTCTCCCTCCTCCGTTCAATCGGCTTAGGGGTAAGCATCGCCAGACCCTACTCTTCTCCTTCCCTCTTTCGGTCTACCTCACGAATGCCCCTATCGCCGCATCCTATAGCTCATCATAAGTCCACTGTCGCCATCATATTGTGTTGGGTTTTGATGCTCCTCCACGCTCACTAAAACCTTTGTTCGCCGCGGCCTACCTCTGTGTTTGTGTTGGAATCTTCAGTGGACATTCGTCTCGTGATTTTCGGTGGCTTGACATCGTTTTTCTCCCCCTCTGATTCGGCCGTGTCCGGCCTGGTTTCTCTTTTCTCGGGCACACCAGTGATGGTCTAGTGGTCCTTTGTGACTGGGAGGTCATGGGGAATTCATCCCCGGTCTCAGTTGACATCCTCACACCTGGGTGCGAGCTAGAGCAATAGAGCTCGAGTTCCAGAAGCTTGCTCCGTAGCCAAAGCTAGGGAGGTAGATACTTGGTCAGTAAATGACCAAGGCATCCATTCCTGGTCAATTGAATTCATTTATTCACCATGTGAAATCCAAACATTTCACATTTCATTTTGTTTTCTCACAACATATATTCGATGTGCCTGAATGACTCATGTACCCCTACTATTTCAATGGAATTGATTTATCGACCATGGTTAGTTTGGTAATTTGGTCTCCTCTCTCTATCTCAGTTGACCAGATCCATGCGAGCACAGACTGATTGACTGGGCCAAATCCAATTGGCCCCATGTCAGCATGGGTCCGACTCTATGGCCCATGTTTCTGCGAGTTTGAATTACCCACGTGGCATTTTCTTGCATTCTGATTGGCCAGATTTATTTAATTCCTAGTAAATTGACCATTGGTCAGAAAAATGCAAATAAATACTCGTTGAAAAGGATTTTTAATTTAGAATCCGATTTTGTGGGTTTTGAGTCCCGATTCTCATAGATTTTTAAAGTTTATCTTGAATACCATTTTGATCATATTAAATGTTTGAAAAATGATAATTAATTCATTTTAACTCCAAAATGAGAAATAAGACATGTTTTCCTAATCACTGGAGTCTAACCAATGTTTTGGTCTAGGTTTTGAATCTTAAATCAAAGCTTTTCCTAAAAGGTCTAAAATGAGTATCTTTTATACACCTTATGCCTTAATTCATACTAATACATGTGAAATGTTTATAACTAGGATAAAGTGGAATTAGTCAATCAATTTGGTGAAAGTGGTGTTATAAATCTTCAATAAGGCATGTGGATCCTATTTATGTATGTGAACTATATGTATGTGAAATGTATGAATGTGAGATCTATTTGCAAATAATCCTATTCTTCAGTTGGGCTTTTACCCAAACCCTAATTTCCTAATGAGGCAAATGCTAGCCTTGGAATCTCTCTCTATTGCCTTTATTTGGCTCTTTATTTATTTGAATTATTTGAATCTTGCTATTACCAATGTTGGCTCATTTATATAATTATTTCTTGGGTTGTGAAACCCCTTTTGCTATGATGCAATGTTACTTTTATATTTTCACTACTGCCAAGTGAACTATTCTGCATGATGTATTTTTGGCCAAATGAAAATGTAGTGTACATGAGTACAAACCACCCATAGTGGGCATGAGCTCAGGGCATGATCCCAGGGGAACGTTAAAATTCTCCCCATTATATATATATTTTGGAGGTTAGGGGATGTTAAAATTCCCCCTCTCCTCTTGGTGTAGGTCTGGTAGGTGCCTCACCCTGAATTGGTATGATTTTGTGTCATAATATCATTCATTCTATGTTGATTATTGTTGTTGTTGAACTATGGAATATTTCTATTTCTTATTTGATTACTTGCCTCATACTCTTGAAATCTCTTAGTGTAGTAAATCATTTTATTATGCAGTGTTGTATTTTAGTATTGTCCTTACTTCTCTTGAATAACACATACTTTTATCTCTCTCCTGCTGGGTGATCCCAACCACCCAGGTATAGGATCAGAGTGCGCATCAGAAGCATGGTGAACCAACATAAGGCTAAGAGAAAGGAGTTCAAACTTGTATCTTGGACATATCTACATATTAAGTTATCTTGGTTTGGAGACATGTTGGTTTGGTTTTAGTCTTCCTCTACCTAAATCATGTTTTGTATAAAGTTGTTCACCCGTATTGGGAAATTTGTAATGTACTCTTTATACATATTGAATATAGTCAAATTTTAAAATTCCTCTTCTTCACATTGGTGTTTTTTTACCATACTTTTAGTAGAGAGTTGGGTTATCATTCCATCTCTTTACATCACACTTAGGTCAAGACACACACCAACTCTAGAAACCTTGATCTCCACTAAGGATGCCACCACTAAAACAAGGTTCAAACAAGGATCCCCCTTATTTCTCTCTCCTCTAGATGATGTCAAGAAAGAGAAGGAACACTCTAGAGGTTACAAGTTTCACATTCACCCCTATTTTGGGTAAATTGTAATTTGCACCAAAACTAGCACACAAGGAACAAACATCATCAAAACAAGCTCAAACTGGAGAATTATGCTCTCCACAAGGTCTAAGATCATCTCAAATGATTAGGAAAAAGTTATAATCACATCATCAAGACAAAGCAAACAAGGTTAACCCAAAACTCAGGTTAGGGGTCTTATAATGTATGTATAACCTCACCTAGGCCAATGTAGAACCTAGAACCCTAAATGTTGGAAATGAAAGGCATGTCCTACTCTTGGTTCTAAGAGTCCTATCAATTTGAGTTAAAATGCATCTCTCCAAATTTGTGATATGTAGAATAATCTCTCCAAATTTGTGATATGGGTGGTGATCTTTCCAATTTGATGATCAATGCGATTATGCTTTGACCTTGATGCTCAATTTCTTGATTTTGAAATGGTATTGATGTTAAAAGAGTACCAAGCTGATTATGATATGGAATATAAAATTTGACTCTCAATTTATGGGTTTCTTTAATTTTGCATACAAAATTTATTTTAAGGTGGGGAATATTTGACAACCTATATTTTTCTCTCTCATCCAATTATTTACATCTTGACCCATTAGATTCTCTATTGCACTCAATAACCTCCATAACACTAAATTCTATAACTCTGAGTCATATTATACTCAATTGATGAAATGAATTTGATTATATGTCATTATGTTCTTATATTGACTTTAGTTAAGTGCATAATTACACTTTTGAAAATGAATCAAAAATTTAATACCATTATCATCTTGGACACAAAATTTCAATGTAACAAGTATAAGGAATTGTGTATCAATGTTGAAAAATTCATCGCAATTTGAGTTAGTGTTTGGGTGATATGTATTTTACAATATTGTCAAAGAAACACAAACTTGAACTGACGTATACAAGTCAACAGTCTGTGGGAGCCCCTCTTGACCAATGATAGTGCTCAATTTTGAGATCATGTATACTCTCCTCTCTCTCTCTACTATTGGATCGAACATTGGTCTGTGATGGACCCAAATCTACATTGTGTAAGGGAAAGTACATAATGCTTTGCTCCAACCAATCTGACTATTCTAGACCTCCCTTTCTCCATTTGGCACTCCACTTTGCTTTGTTTCTCCTCACCCTTTCTTTTAAACCTCTTCTTATTGTGCACAACATCTCTCTCCTTGCTTATTATTCACCTTCCTTGTTCCATGGCAGTCACAACCATGCCATTTTTTGGGGTTTCTCCATCCCCACTAAACAATGACTCGTTCTCATCCCATCCCACCTCATGTGGCTTCTACAAGCCTAAAAGGCACATCACCTAGCTTCAAGGAGTTATGGCACTCCCTGTAATGACCTACACTTTTGAGTGTCTAAAAGACCTTAAAGTCATGAACCGTCACTCAAATTCTAGGATCAAATTCATGAAATAATACAGAATAGTAAACAATTTCCATTAATGGTCAAATAGTTACACGTTCGCATAAAAAGCTCCTCTAAGGAGTTACATAACTTTTAAACATAATTAACTTTTACATGTGTAAAGATAAACCATTCAGACTAAATCTTCCTGATTAAACTGTAGTGTCTTCAACCTCTTTCACTATACCCTCATGTCCATGAATCAAGTATGTTTGATACCTAAAACACTGACAAACAAATACACGGTCAATATATTTCTATATCGGTATGTGGGTTCAACCAATAATCAGTCGTACAAATATATGCAAACATCTTTATCATGCATATAATAACATAAACTTGTTTTCATATTCTAACCCATATCTGATCTACTACATCACGTGTAATCATTGTCCCTTCGAGGCTCATGTACATTACCCTTTAGACCAGTCTAACCCAGGGTACAAAATATTATAATTTACTTTACATGATACTCATAGGAACTTCATAGTTTGCAAGAAGTAAATAAATAAGCTAGCATTTTATTTATCATTCAATCTCATTGAGAACATCAGCAATCTTAGAATTCGATACATGTTATCATAAGCGTAAACATGTACCTTATGCCATTGCAGAACCATGCATAACATCATATACTTTATGAGTGTATCCAAACATCCAAGCAACCAAGAATATAATCAAAAATATCTGAAACATGCATACTACATATGTGTCACCATGTATTCACATTGTACTAAACAGATCTAGATGCGCTCCTAAACTAGGGTTTGGGACTGTCTCATATTTGGACTATAAGTTAGGGTTACAAACCCTAATCTTATCATATCATGGTTTCAAATATTACAAATTTAGTTATTCATGTTAGGTGAAACCCTAATCATCATCCTAAGCATCCTAGATTACTCATGATACCCTGATCATATTACTGGCATTAAGATCACATCAAGGTATTCATATTGATTCAAAACCCTAAATTATCATATATAAGATTACTAATATGGAATCATCCATTTTTTTAACATTATGATGGATTTCCTTATTAGACATGACAAGATCAGGTATTAACTCAACATAACCAAATCTAATCAGTTAAGCATCATATTAACCTAAATCTAGGCTTTCCTTTTCATTAAATGCATGAGGACATGTATTGTACAAACTTTTATAATAGGAAGCATATTCTGGCTCAAAAACCATTTTATTTGGATTCCTCTCGTTCTCCTGATCAATTTTCATATATAATATGTCTCCATCTAAGTTATCAATTATTTTCTATGATTTTTTCAAGTTATTCACAAACTGACCAATAATAAGATGACACATCAGTAATAATTATTTACTTCCTATATGCCACACGAGCAGGCTTTGGACAATGGCCTGAGGCCATGTCAGCCTTCCAGATAGGCTTGCAACTTAAATCATAACCAAAAGACCATTTTGCCCCTCCCTCGGAGAATCAACCCATTGCGCGCCCGAGGCATTTTTGTCCAATGGCTGCAAGCCGTCTTCAACCTCCCATCTGCTTGGCCTGCCGCGGGTGAGCCTTCTCGACGTCGCACCTGGCCCTACCCATGATCTTGAGGAAGTGGGTGGAAGTTGGAGCGGTCTCCCACTACTTCCTATGGACCTTTCTAGGCTTAGGGCTTGCTCCACGGCGGCTGAAGTTCAGGGACGCTGCATCTAGGGTTCTCTAGAGATTTGTAGACCTAAAGTGAACTAAACAAGGGGAAAGATGGGTCGTACCTAGAATCCATATGCCCCCTAAAGGTGTTCACTAGGGTTACTTCTTCTTCGTCAAACTTCCAGTGTTGAGGGCTCCCTACTGGGTAGAGGTTTGGCTCAGGCCATGTTGCTCATGTGCGGCCATCCTTCCGCTTCTCTGGAGTTTGGCACCTCCTGTCGGCACCAGGGGAGCCGCGTGTGCCTCTACACCCAGCCTCCAAGTACAATATAGGGAGGACACGACAATCATCAGACTCTATCCATGGTGATGGCAAGCTACCCATTGTAGTCATTTTTGGTTAGGTCCATGACCATCGCCCGCACCTCCTTCCCGTTGGTGCACTACCAACCCTAGATGAAATGAGAGACACACATGGGTTGGGTTGGATGTCAAACTGCATAGAGGTAGATTCACGAGAGAGGGGAAAGGTTTGCTTGTTTGTGGATCTTCCAATGTCTATATATATGCCTATACATATCCCTTATCGCTTCCTTTTCCTTCTTATCTCATCTTGGGGCTCAAGTAATCCAAAAGTTGCAAGACTCTCCATAGACTCCAAACCCAAAAGAAAGTATTCTTTTTATTTAAACTCTTGCTTTTATCCCAAAAGGCTATGAGAGGTATCACCATATGAGTCAGATCTGGATTTGGAACCAAAAGCCTTTAAAGAATACACCTAACCATGGTGTTGACAATCTCAGCTAGATAATTATCCTCTAATTATCTAAACACCGTAAATCATATTTCTTTTGGTCACTTGTATAATTATTTCATTTATCATAGAAAAAGACCATTAGTACTAATTCATGTATGAATTCTCCTTCCTTAACTTATGCCACAAGGACCCATATGTAAACCTTAATTATCCAATTGCACTAGAATGTGTCCCTAAGGCCAAAGAATCACCTCTTGGGCCTTCCAAAGGTTCCCTGAGCCCAATTGCATTCCAAATGACCAAAGTTGAGGCTTTGGTAACCATTGCATCTTATAGTAGCTTCATATGCTCACATATGCTCAACATTCATTATTAACTTGAATTGAACATTTATCATGCATCTAGGGTTTGGGATCATCATCCAAGACCCCTCAAAACTCTTCATTACTAAATGTTCCTTAATTTCATTTAGGCTTGAAATCCACGAATTTCAAGGATGTAACATTCACCCCTCCTTAAAAGGAATTTTTTCCTCAAAATTCAGGCCTACCAAGCCCAGGTGAATGATGACTCATATTATCATTAAAAATTAGCATTATCATCCTACTTAGATGGCTTAACAACTATTCCTTGGCATATCAATTTTTATTTCATTACTAAGATTGGCACCTGAATTGAAATTCAAGTATATCCACATCTCTAGTGTTCACACCTCATCATCTCTTGATGATTTCATTATTACTTGGTGATTTCTCTTTTCACCTACTTTTGCAACCTATTATTCATTATTTTCACACCAGGGTGGGGTTGTTGGTATGTATGCCCTGAGAGCCAATCATGGGATGATTGGTAGGATACATTAAGATTGATTTGATAAACATTACAGGCAAGCTTCCAATTCTTTCTAGTTCAGTCATATGAGATAATGATAGAACATATTGAATGTCTAGAGAATGACACTACTCAATGATGTATGCTTTCAGGTTAAGGACCTGAACGATGAGATCATACAGATGCTAAGAGTTTGTACATTCTTATTATGTCCCTAGTCATATGTCATTGTGGAAGGTAGATAGACAATAATGACACACAAGACTAGATTGTGGTGTTGGTTGATGACAGAATATCATTAGTCATGGTATGGAGATATCAAACTAAACACATAGGTACTTGTTAGAGAACAAGTGTACCAGACAAACCCACTGTGAGTTTGACACATGGAACCATGGCATGGTAGTCACAGTCAGTTCTCACAGTGATGGTGGTGAGTGTGATTCTTTGACCTAAAATCACTACACTCAACACATGTCCTTGGGTACACTTTGACATCATCAAACGCAGTCCTGAAACATGGGTTGTTATAAAGGTGATGATTGGGTGGCTTTGACACATGGGGCTTTTGAGGGGTGAGTGATAGATATGGAATTTGTACCTCCTGTGGGAGTTTGATATCCATGGCCACTTGATGAGTAGGATTGAGATAGGCGTGTGCACGCATGTGTGAATTAATATGTGATATTGATGTCATACATATCTCCTCCAATCTACTCTGAGATCAAGAAAGTGAATGAACGTTGACAGGATGACTGTTCTATGCCTTGAGTTCATTCGGGATATCAGTGACAAAGGAATTATACATTCACTGTAACACCATTCATGGATTGTAGGATTGAAAGTTGTTCTCCAACTTTCTTTTTCACTTGGGTAGCACTGATGTGCGACTAGGCACCACTCTTTGCTTGTGAAGTCATAAGTGTTATGGACTTTCACTGCCAACGTGAAATGGGCCTACAGGGTCACACACATAGGATTTAACCTAGAAGAGGATTTTATCCAAAAATGATGTTTAGATTGATTGCTAAAGGAGTTTAGTAGTTCAATTAAACACTCAATCAATTGATATCTCAATATCATAGTGTTCAAAGTGTTGGACCGATTGATTAGAGTATCAGATTGATTGAAACTGTAATTGAATGATTTTGCACATTCTGCACTCCCAACCGATCGGCTCATGTGATGAACCGATTAGCTCAGGTTGGTGAACCGATCGGCTCAAAGTGGTGAGTCGATCGGCTCATGTGTCAATGAAATGATCGGCTCAATTGTTGAACCAATCGATTCATGTGACCAACCAAGATCGTTTGGAAAGTAAGAAGACTCTTTTTGCAAAAACATATTTGTTTCACTTGTACAAGTTTGATTTGGACAAGGACTAATATTTGATTAGTTGGAAACAAACATGGAAAGTGAATTCGAGTTGGACCAGGACCACAAACCAATCAGCTCATGCTTGAACCGATCGACTCAGGTGTCCCAACTGACCGGTTCAAGTGTGAACCGATCGGCTCAGGTCCCCAACTGACAATTTCATGTATGAAACGATCGGTTTGGCTGGTGCAGTTGGTTGTTTTGTGGAAAATCTTGAATCCTTCTACTCCTGCTTTAATCCCACATTGCCCAGGGTAGAGAACCCTATCCCATGACCCTCCTATATATATAGGGGTATTGGGGGCTTCTCAGCAACAACAACTCAGAACACTAATTGCTCATCAAAGTTGTCGTTCTCTCTGGTTGTGGTAACCAGGAGAGCCCGAGCAAGTGCTACCTGATAAGGGAGGCACAACAAGGGAAAGACAACTGCAGAAAAGCGACTGGTGACAGGAGAGTGAGTCGGTGATTAGTACATCGACAGGAGGGTATGACTCCTTCCAGTGCCTTGTGCGACAAGGCGATCAAAGTTCCAGGCAGTTCATGTGGACGACTGTAGAGGTGGGAGATTTCTGCCGCTCAGAGGACAGTTGTCAATCCTGACAGTCCCGATGAGACCAGGAGCTGCACAGACACCATCCAAGACCGGAGGTGAAGACCACACAAGCCGCGAGGTAACGTCACCGAGCAAGCCTCAGGACAAGGTATGTCTCTACAAACCATCCTTCCTACTGTATAGACGTTGATGCAATTCCTTTATTCTGGGTTTGGGAGAAGAAAATTTTTGTTTCCGCTGCCTACTATGTCTCCCCTAAAACCCAACAGTGGTATCAGAGCCACGTCAACTACTCTATACTTTAGGATTATCGATGTGATCGATTTTGGTTTGTCACCTTTATTTATTGCATACGATGTGAATAAAATTGGCTTTATGTATGTCCAATCCTAAATCCACAAATCCCAATATACATATATGATATGTAATATGAATATACTCAATACGTTTTGCCCTTAAATGAGTTTTGTGGTGGATGTATAGCGTGGTTATGGCCAATAAACCCTATGTATGTGTGCTTGGTTGAATGTGGTTGCTTGCATATCAGTTTGCGCACCGATTCCTTATCTCTTATTCCTAATGTAACTCAGGATAACTCGAGATTTATTTCCTACCTTTGCTCCCCTCAAATATAACTCGAGGTTTCTCAATACAAATGTAAATAGGATAGAACTTTTATTTATTGTCATGTCAAAGAACATCAGACAACCTGACGACAACTGAGACGATCAGTTCAAGGCATGAACTAATCGATTGGTGTTCTAGATGACAGGTTCATAGAGTGAGATGAGCGGGTGGCAGGCATGAGGAGATGCACGATGACCAGACAAACCGATCAGCTGGAGGAGCCAATCGATCGGCTGTTGGCACCCAACCGACCGACCTAACGGTGAGACGATCAATCATGGAGATGAGTTGATCAAACCCAATAAGGCAAAGCATAGAGTTCATCTCGTACATGTTGCTTGTGATGTAGACCTAGATGACCGTGATTCCTCTTGGCTTGAGGAATCACATTAGGATGGCCATAATCATCGCTTTTATCGTTTCACATGTTTTCTGTGGGATATAGCATGTATATGATACATACTATGTATTGTGGTGATTGGATATGTATACGTACCTATAAAAACCAAATTCCTCATTAAATATTAAGTCTTATACACCTTCCATTAGTGGCACACATGAAAAACTCGATCGACCAAGTGTAGGTTACGCCAAAGCGTGGTGCGCCATCCATCTTGCAGAAGTGTGAAGGGTAGACATTTAGGATCTGCCAAAGTAGGATGCATGTTTACTGTGTCGGCTTATGGGTTAGACTTAACTGGTGATTCTTAGAGCGTCTAAGCCTAGAGGCACGAGATGAATGGCAAGGAGTTGCACATGTCATCTATCCAAGAGTTGCATATGATGCAATTGGCATGATGGCCTACCTAAATAGTCAAGTTGTGGGCGATTAGACAAAGCTGACTCATGACTTGATGAAATACGAATCTTGACCCACTAGAAGATTGTACACTGCAATCTTCTAAATTAATGGTGAGGGCAATCTATTTGAATAAAAATAGTGGGAGAGATAATTAATTAAAATTCTAATTATATCATCAACCTTTCAAATCAATCAAATAAGTCAAAATTTGAGTTTTGGACTAAATTGCATATATTTCCTTTTGTAGTACAAATGACAACAAAAAACAATCACTTTTCATTGCGATCAATCCTTGACAAGGACAAGCTGAATGGGACTAACTTCCACGACTGGTTTATGACATTGAGAATTGTTCTCACTCAAGAGCGAAAGCTCTATGTCCTAGATACTCCAGCTCCAGAGGAACCTGCTCCTACCGCACCAAAGGCAGAAATGGATGCTTATAAGAAGCATTTTGAAGATGCCATTGATGCAAAATGCCTGATGTTGTGCTCTATGAACCACGAGTTGCAGAGAAAACATGAGAACATGGGTGTCATTGAGATGATTCAGCATCTCAAGAACATGTATGAAGATCAAGCACGACAAGAGAGATATGATGTCTCCAGGGTGTTGTTCAAGTGTGTCATGACAAAAGGAGATCCAGTTGGTCCTCACACGCTCAAGATAATTGGGTATGTGGAGAACCTGATGAGACTGGGATTTCCCCTGAGCCAAGAGTAAGCTACTGACGTGATATTGCAATCGTTTCCAGAATCCTACAGTCAGTTTGTGATGAACTACAACATGAACAACTTTGACAAGTCATTGACAAAAATGTTAGGCATGTTGAGGACAGCCAAGGCACAGATGAAGAAGGACAAGCCTAAGTCTGTGATGTTGATCAATGGAAAGAAAGGCAAGTCCAAGGGCAAGCACAAGGGCAAATCTAAGAAGGGTTCTGATGCTAGCCAGCAACCCAAGGCGTATTCAGCTCTCAAGGCCAAAGGATGCGTGACCAAGAGAGGCAATTGCCACCATTGTCAAAAGCCAGGACATTGGAAAAGGAATTGTCCACTCTATCTGGAAGAACTAAAGAAGAAGGAGGCGACAGACGTCTCTACTTGAAGGTGTCATGAAATAAACTTATAACACTTTTGAGGTATATGATACCAAGATATAAAGTGTAAAGCACCCAATAAATGGGGCAAGTGTTTCCGCCATAGATAGGAGTACTTTAGTTTATTTTCAGCCTTGAAGGAATGTAATAGAGTTATGAACTACTATTTCATATTTGTCAATGGATAGAAACACCTTAATTTTCTTGCATATTGTATGACAATGATAGCAATTAATAAAGTTGATGTTTCAATCTTTGTGGCAATGCCTTGTTTATCTTGTGGTACTTGGTATGCATAAGATAAAATGATACCTAAAAGTTATTGATAACTCAAACAATCATATTAACATAAATCATGAGAAATTCATTTCTAGTTTCCATATGATGGATAAGTCTAGACTCTTTTGGTTAGAGAACTAGTAAGAGACATGAATCTCTTAGACATGATTAATCAATCTTCACTAGTGGTAGTGGGAGAATGATTATCCTATTAGGTATAATATATATGATGTATTTACATACCTATTAGAGTGAATGCTAGTGCTTCAAAAAATGTTTAGAGAAATACCAATATGAATATCTTGAAGTGTTCAAGAATATCATAGATGAAGTACAAATTTGGTAAAGTGTTAATTCCTGATTAGATCAATGAATGAAATAATTAAACCAAATGTTTGAGATCCTTATGAGTGATTATGATAGTGTATCATTGTGAGCTCATGATTAAGGCATGGTGATGTCTAAATCAAAAGGAGTCATACTCTAAGGAGTTAGAGGATGATTATCAAATAACGAATTTCTTCTTAAATAAAGAATACCCCACACTAATAAAGGACATTAAGAATCACAAGGAGTTGTGAGTTCTTATATCCTTGACAGAGACACCTCAATTATCTATGTGATGAGCTGGTCATGTGATGAATCAACTATCTAGATGAATATGAGGAACCGGATTTTGAGTTATGGTTTATGACCATTACATCCTAAATGACTTCCATGTGAACCATAAGGTATGACCTTGATGGTAGAACCCATTGGGATCAAATCCATAAGTGCAAATGAGTCTTAAGCATTAAGACACATGGATAACATTTTGAGAAGGATGATGTTTGTTTATTGCAACTTAATGACTAAGAGATTTGGCATACGAATACTAAAACTGCATTCCTATGAGGAATAAAACAAGGATGTGTACATGACACAACCTATAAGGTTTATGAATCCATTAATGCAAATGAAGTCTATAAGTTACAATGGACTAATCAATGTGATTGATTGAGTACAAGCAACTCAGAACATTGATCTTTACTTTGATGATATAGTCAAAGGGTTTGACTGATATGACAAAGATAAAGAAAGGATCTGTGATTCAGTGGGAGCGTATTTGCATTCCACATGTTGATGTGAAATGGAAATGTTCTAGAATGGAAATCCAAAGTGGAAATTATCTTTAGGGAAGATAGAGACATTTCCTATGTAATAGGAATAGAGATCTATAGAGACAGTTCTCGAAAACCTCTTGACCTAAAAGGAGAGAGCATGCATTGGCAATCAATACTGAAGGGTTCAGTATAAGTAGATTCAGTGGGAGAAAAGTTGTCCATGTTACATGGAGTTAGTATCCCAAGGTCACGTGTCCAATTCTTATGAAGAATGGAAACACTAAGAATAGATATGGATCTATCATGTATGAAATCATCCCATTATCTTGCATGTATAGGACATAGCAAGAATAAAATGCATTCATCATCTTTTATGTAGAACATGACAATATGATGTGCTCATCCTGATAACTCATATGTGGGACATGACGAGTGGATGTCTGTCTAGTTCCAGTAAGGGTTACTGGAATACCATAAGAACTTGAGAAGTACTAGTTCTATGGAAATTAGGAAGGTGTTACGACCCCACCTTCTGGTAACCCCCAATCAAGGGAGACCGAGAGGTCAAAGCCGCACACATAATTTCTGAATCAAAGGTTCGGAAATTAACCAAGAACAATTATTAAATTTTATCAGACTAATCTAGAAAGCTGTAAGAAAATAAACTTTTGCTTACCTTTTTGAAAGATTGAATTTCTAAACCTCTATCCGCACTGGAGCTAATCTAACTATTACCTCCTTGTACTTTAATTTGTGAATTCACAATATTTTGCTTTACTGTCTACCCTTTTGGGATTTTATACCTAAATCGCTGACAAACAAAACAGCGGTCAGGCGAAGCTGGTATGTGGGGGAAACAATAATCGTGCAATTATGCATAACAATGTATTGCTGCCAATTACCATTTAACAAACAATTCTACATTTTAAATATAACTACGTGATCCATGCATTCCCTATCCTCTGCACTGTCCCTGCAGTGGACCTGGATGCTACTTTCCTTATAATATATCCCCATTAAACCCCTCATGGTCCCACTTAGGCCATGGGGTAGATAAATGCATCTACACCCGACCGGAAGCGTCAAGCGATTCTGAATCTGAGGCCGAAGAAACTGAAAATGTCTCTTTTGTGAGTTTTAAGAGGTCGGACCACCCCGGTTTCAGCTACGGCAACAAGGATGCAGCTGAGAATTCACATCAGCTGCACGACTCCTCTAAGACACCCCAAGCATTCGAGAAGAGGGGAGGACCCAGTCAGTACACTAAAAACACCCCCTTCCAAGAAGTCAAAGGTAACTTCCAAGGTCAACTCAAGTACCAAGGATCAACCAAGGAACATGATAAGGTTTCTGGCCAGTCTGATGTGGTTGGCCAACTGTTTGATTTCATAAATAGGCAAGACACTATCAACAACCAGTTAGCGCAGAGCGCGCTGTCGAATTCAGGTGTTTTGAACTCATTGCAGGTACAAATGGCAGACATGTAGACGCATCAACGTCATATTGATCAACAACTGGCTCAAATGGCCGAGTTAATAAAGAATCCTTCAGGAAAAATTCCATCGAATACTGAAACGGAAAAGAAAGCAGGACAGTGATAAAGAGGAACGAGGATCGAGTTGCACGAAAGGATGATGGAAAGTACTAAGGAGTGACGAAGCTAAAAGACATCAAGCAGGAGATGAAGATTGCAGTGCTTCTCGGGAGGCAGCCCAAGTTTTATTTTCTTTCTTAGAATAGGATGCATTTACTTTACTACAAAACAAACGTTACAAACATTTGGGATGTAATAAGGCCTGAGTCGGTGCATGCGCCACATGCGCTGACTCTTTTGTCTTATGGGCCACCGCGCTGCTTTATGGATCGAGGTGGGTAAGACCATCTGAGGTCGGGATCTTAATCTTAGGCCAATGATGTTTTACTCATCGACCGCTTTTAACCACTCTGTTTGCAAGTTTTTCTTCTCGGCTTTCCTCTGAAGGGTCGTATCGGGCAGCAACCCAACTGACACAACGAACATGCTCATATCAGGCAGTGGTACTCCGGGAATCGCAAAGGTCGTGATGGATGGCATGCCTAGACGACGTACACCCGTATCATGAAAGTGGAGTAATTACCCTTGTAACGACGGATGGACTGCCCGTCTCAGGAATAATTTATCCCAACAGCCGACGTGCATTCCAAAATTACCAGTTTTACCCCCGGTTGAGATTGCTATATAAAGAGCCGAGATTTTACCGTGTCGGGCTACTGCCTTACTATTTTCACCTACCTGTGTCGTGCTAAGATTTTCCGAGTTAGATCCCATGTCGTGCAAGGGTTCCCCTACTCTCGTGTCACATGGAAGTTTAAGAACACAACAAGGTATAGCCCGACAGACCGTATCGCCCGACACACCCTTCCTTTCACGAGTAGCTTATCGGACTCACGGTTCTTGAGCTAAGCCGCATTGAATCGCCCAATATGTATGTCACACAACGTACCTTTTATTCACGTTTTCTCGATACACCATTTCAGGCGATAGCCGCATCACCCATCTTTGCACCGCCTCACCTTTTTTGTTGTTGAACGACACGCTGCGTTCCTTTCAGAGAGCGCTATCAGGTGTCTTATCTTTCACGACCGTATCGCCCGACACACCCATGTCAGGCGACGTACCTGACGCGTATTTATCGCCATATCAGCTTGATTTTTATCACATGTATGATCTTCCGACGTGACAGGAGATACCCATATCTCATATCGGGCACGAGACTTCACCTCTGAAAACCTTGTATCGCCTGATGCAGTGTTGTGGGATCGTGCATATCTTATCGGGGCCTATCTTATCATGCATTCAGTTCCCCTTCTTTAAACATCGACACACTTAATTGACCAAGGAATTTGTTTAATGATTAACAGAAATGGCCCGCATCAAGCAGACTGTCATCCGGGTTGACGAGCATGGTAGGAGGATCTACACCGAGCCCGTAGGTGAAGCACCCACTGTCGGGAAGAAGTGTTCGAATCCAGAAGCAGTTGGGCCGAGCCCGTAGGTGAAGCACCCACTGTCGGGAAGAAGTGTTCGAATCCAGAAGCAGTTGGGCCGTCAACTACAGAAAAGAGGATGAGGGTAGGAGAAGTGGCGGCTCCAACACCAACAGCAATGGCATAACTCCTGGAATACATGCCAGGAAGGTTCGTGCCGAGGGACGATGAGCATGCACACCGTTATGCTGAGATGGCAACCAAGGTCTACAGACTGAGCAAGGTTCTGCCACCAGGCTTCGTTCGCCGAGCTGGGAATATTTGAAAGGCTGAAGGGCGTCCTTGCTGTGGCGGGGCTGAGGAAGATCTGCCTCAGCCGATCCTCCTCCTATACTGGACTCACGAGTGAGTTCATGTCATCTCTCCTCCGAGTGAAGAACTCTGCTGTAGAAAAAGAAGAATACGACAGAGCAGATAAACTCCAAGCCCAGCTATACAACTCGGAGCAAGCCATCTCCGAGAAGCTGCTGATTGAGATCTTCTCTTCCAGTGAGGAGGAGAAGAATCTAATGGATAACAGTGAGAGAATAACCAAAGGAGACAGGTCAATCCTGTGGAGCTCTAGAATAAGCTAACCGGTGAATCGTCATTTAAACCGGGAAGCAAGGTGGCAACAGTGCACTCCTGCTTTTGGAGAATAGTGCACAAGCTGGTGGCGTGCTTGCTGTTCAGCAAGAACGAGTCTAGCAATATATACACAGAAGAACTCCATGTCATGTGGCACAAGATGGAGGGATAAGTGATCAACCTCGGGCGGTTCTTGCTGAACAGACTGCACCCAATAAAGGATGCCACCAAAGAATACTGTATGGGTGGCATCATCAACTTGATTGCGGCTGGGCTCGGGTACCCGAAAGAGCCGCGCATCCTTTCGAGGACGAAGGGTGATGAGATGATCGACATCAAATACCTAATGAGGACCAACATCATAAAGAAGGAGGGAAGGGACTAATTATACAAATTTGTAAGAATGAACATACTCCTCCCATTCCCTCGCTGTGCCACCTACGACGCAGAGAAGCTAGTCTTCACTGCCACGGAAATTGAAGCTGTGGCGGTAGACGCAACCTACACCGCCACCACCAGAGTCCAAGAAAGGGCAATCCCAGAGCTACCGATGACAACTTCTAATAGAGCTATCGTCGCTCCTACTATACCGAACACAACCACAACAACGACTATACTGGCTGAAGAAGAACCAGTGATAGTTGAGGTCACCGAGACAACAATTGCAGGAGCTACCGCAGAAGAGATAGTCGCCGCCCCTGACATCCCCGTAAGGCCTATAGAGGCAAGAGAGGCACCTCATCCGGATGCCAGTAATGGGGTGTTCGACGAGATCCTAAGAATGGAGCTCGAAGGTGCACAGCTGACGCTGACACCGCCGCCGGTGTCTCCTCTTACAGCGGCTGAGGGGATCGCCGACAGTGTAGAGGTGGAGCCACGTCTGCCCACACCACAGCCTTCTCCACCATGACGAGAAGGCAAGGTGGTGACAGCTGAAAAAGCGCCATCACCTCACCCAGTGGCATCTGCATCACGAACAATTGAGATAGACTCTACCTCATCTGGTAGGCCATCACGCGAGCAAGGTGTCACGTGGACAGAAGGGAGACCCGCAGGAACCCCTCCGTCGCTTGGGAAGATGCTAGGGCACTAGCTCGACTACTTGCGGGAGGTAACATATAACAACTCAGCTACTTGTATTTCCTTAACCCTCAAGTTTGCATCTTTCCAAGACAGGTTGAATAGACAAGAACGAGAGCTGCTGACTCTAGCTAGCCTTCCCGGTGGACTAGAGACTTTAACTGCGACGCTTCAGCAAGTTCTCCAACACCTCGATAAGATCGAGGAGAGGTCGGATAGGAGGGACGACCATCCGCGCCGAAGGCAGCCGAGAATGTCGCCGTCGCCCCCTAGCCGTGGTTCTCCACCTTCTTCGTCAATGTCCTCCTCGAGATCAGTGTCCTCCTCTCCCTCCAGCGGGCAATCCACAACGCTCGAGGAGGGAACGCCACGAAGGTCAACCAACGGAGCTCTAGCAGGACAGGAGAGCTCCTTAGGCCTGGCAGAAGAAAATCCCTCTGTCCCCCTGGATGAAATTGAAGAAGATAACATAGATATCAGCATCGGGGTAGACTCTTCTGATGAATCTGAGGGAGAAAAGGGGGACATTTACATAGTCAATGAAAGACACCTCCCCCGAGGAAGACGCTCGATGGTGGATAGGTTCCGTGAGCCATCCGAGATACCCTCCTTTGAGATGGCTAACTTCGACAGAAGGGCCATCGAATACCTGACGATTAGAGACCAGAATTTGTTGAACAAGGTCTTAAGATCACTGGCAGATGAAGAAGACGTCGTCTGGAGCGATGACTACTTCTCCGTACGACGGGGAGATCTTCGAAGTATGTTCCGCTCACCGGCCATTGTCGGCAAAAGACTATTTAGGGTCCTTGAAAGTGCGATAATAGAAAATATTGACAGTTGGACAGGTCGGAAGACAATATACAACGCCACCCCGACCTTGGCAAGAAGACTGATGAAAGGAGTTCCGGACTCCAATGCGGTGGCCGACATGCTGTACTACATCTAAAAGCATAGACCAAACATCGTGTTGGCCCTATATAAGCACTGCAACATGTGGTTCCTCTGCATGGTAGACCTCAGGAACCGCGACGTCTAGCTATTGAGCTGTAGCGATGACGAGGTGCCACGCTCCGGGAATGTTTTCAGCCGCCCAGAGGACAAGAAATTGAGGCTCCTACCGATGCGTCTCCTACGAGCTATCAAGAAAGGAAGCCAACGTCACAAAGGCGTTTGGCTCTTCTTTTCTATCTGAGACCTCCCCGCCCAGGCAGAAGGGGGAAGCGAAAACAGCGCCTTCGTCGTCTTAAGTGCCATAGAGGTGCTCAATACAATTGGAAACTTGGGGGACCTTAGGGGCACATGCTTCTATCGCCGTAGGAGAACATACGCCATGCTTCTGATTAAATACGGATGCTATTTCCGAGACACAGGGGTACCGGAACACCTGCTGGATAGCAATCAAGAAGAAGACTCTTCACAACCCAGTAGCCCCTCAGAGAAAGAAGCAGAGATGGCAACTGACACCTATGGGGCAGGCAAGCAGTTGGAGACCCTATGGAAAGTGCACAGGATGGAAGACACTGCTTCGCCTGAAACTACAGAAGGGATGATCAAAAAATTTCGACCGCTTCTCATGCGCTACTCTCACACAGGAGCAGGTCAACGAAATCCTTATGAAGTTGACTGATTCCACCCCATCGGATGTCATCTATAAGGCAGGAAATGTCGTAGTCCCAGTCGATTACTTACGGGACATGGTAAAAGAAGGAGGATGTCTGGCTGTATCTGTGGTGGCCGCTTACACACAAACAATACAGCCAAGGCTCGAACACACATACATAGTTCATCCTATGCTGTTCAACGACATTTTCCTCACCGATGAAACAGGAGTGAAGCAAGCATTTCTGGAAGTGTTGGAGAGCGAGGTTCCATGCACGATCTTCCTACCCATCCTGCATTATAGCCATTGGACGCACCTGACAATGTACACTCGGCAATGAGAAGGGATCTTCTACAACAGCTCAGACAACAACAAAAACCATCCAGTGCCGTGTACATCAGAACCGTTGTCATCCGTCGAACGCTTAGTTCAAAAATACTACGACGAGGTGTCAAAGATGATCCAACCATTCCTAGACATGCAAGCAAGAAAATGGCACGAACTCCAGTTCTGCCACCGCAGTCCGCAACAACTTCCCCTATCTAACGACTGCGGCATCTTTGTCCTGGAATGGATAGCAAATGAAGCAACGCCTGACCAACACCACCACATCGATTATCACAGCAAAAGAGGAGAATATGTGTGGGAGCTTCTATCTGACGCATGCACGCTCACTGGCTAACCTCATTGGAGTAACATTACCTCACCTTATCTACCTCACAACTCTGAGACAGAGTGTGGAGTAAGTTTTGGGGGGGGGTACCATGTACCAGTGAGGGAGGTATAAATTTTTTGAAGATTTTCTGATTTTTCTGACTCAAATTCTTTATTCTTTTGTTCTTTCCGCACGAGAAGGAACCATCGGACGACACACCTCTTTACCCGACAGGGAGCCGAGCTCACCATGACAACTCAAACGTGTCGCGTGACACCGACCACCCACCTGCAGGCCCCACTCGCCACGATGCCCAACAACTGACATCCTTGTGCCAGGCGATACTGATATCAGCCGTCCACCCATTCCACGATGATAAGGAAGACATGTGGCGCCCTGAGCACCATAACTTCCCCAACTGCTGCCTATAAATAGCAGCTACAGGAAGCCGAAAAGACAGGTCAGAACCCTACGCAAGTCACCTCAGGAAGCTATGAAGAGCTAGTGTATCGTGCCTCAGTGATCGTGCAGGGCGATTCTAGGTGAGCATTTCCCCATCCCGAGAGGGAGGGAATGGTTCACTTAGGGTCTCCCCGGGCAACACTGTAGGCCGATATCAGCCGACAAGGATCCCCGACATAAGTGACTGATACTAGGGGCATCACTCTAGCCCATCACAATACCAAACCCCGATACGCATCGCGCGTCACGACGCGTTGCCCGAGAGGGTGCTGCCCGACATGATCGTATCGGGCAAGGGTCCTCGCACGATGCAATCCGCCCATCACGATGTGTCGCCTGAGAGGGTGTGCCACCCGACATAGTTGTATCGGGCTAGGTTCCTACCCGATATTGGGCTGGAGGGTTAGCTGTAGTCTGTCGTCCTTCTATATCAAGAAGGCGACATCTATCTTTACTTTTTTTTAGTCAATTATTTCTTTTACTTATGTAATGTAACCAGAACCTTATTTTCTAATGGAAATAGAAGAGTTTAATTATCTGATGCTTTATGTTTGGTACCCTTGTTGGATGATTTCTATGTTTAATATCTGAACTCTAGCTTGCATGCTTGGATCGCGTTTTGATTAGCTACTGAATCGTGTTTTCCCGTTGCAACAGCCTCGAGAGAGGTGTTGTGGCTCTAGTGTTTGGTCTGATTCTGGAGTATGAGAGTGCCCAGAATCAGAGTTGTTGTAGTAACCATTCCACTCTAACCTAAGTCCAACAACCTTGAGAGTGGTGTTGATGCTTAATTAGAGGTACCCGCTCTGAGAGGAGGGGTACAAGATGTTCCTGCTACCGCTTGTTTTACCTAAGTTTTCCTCATTCGTACCTTGCTTTAGCTTTAGTATTATCTCTCTATTTCTGTTGCATGAAAATCCCTAAAAACTGATAAATGCTTAAAACCTAAGTTTTACTTGTAACTCGAGTTGGAGATAGGGTTTTCTTTTGTTTTATCGATCTTGTTCTGCTGTTCCCTTTTGGGAATTTTATCATCTCTTATCCTTGCCAGAGTGTAGCGTGTCGATTCCGCATTCTCAACACTACCACCCTTGTCCCTATGTTCGACCCCGTATATCTACTTCGACCCCATAAACAAAGTTGCGGGGCCCTAGAAGGTTTCGGGTTTTAAATGTAAAAGCTTGACTACCTCAAATCCGCCTCCAATTTTAGGACGCGCGATTTAGGCCGGTCAACAACCCATCCCTACATTGCTTAAGAAGAATCGGGTCATCCCAAGTATAAAACTTCAATGAGTGGAAAGTCATTTTTTCTCTTGGTACCCCCAATTCACAGGAAATTCCTTACAAGCTAGGTAATTAACAATATCTACAAACCAAGGATCTTCAGTTTTAATTGCAAACAATTTCTCATCTAAGAATTCCTCAATAATGGAGATGTCTATATATTTTTCATCCGCCCTTTCTAACCTATAAAAATGATCAGCTACAACATTCTCTACCCCTGCCTTGTCTCTAATTTCAATGTCAAATTCCTGAAGCAAAATAATCCACCAAATCAATCTAGGTTTGATGTCTTTCTTCTATAACAAGTATTTGATGGGAGCACTAGTCAGTCCAAACTATCACTTTAGCCCCAACTAGGTATTGGCGGAATTTTTCAAAAGCAAACACTACCGCTAGCTGTTCTTTTTCAGTAGTAGTGTAATTCATTTGTGCATCATTCAAAGTCTTTGATGCATAATATGTGACAATTGGAGTCTTGTCTCTGCATTGACCAAACACAACTCCTACTGCATAATATGATGCATCACACATCAGCTCAAAGGGAAGGCTCCAATCAGGAGCCTGTACAATAGGTGCGGAGATCAATTTTTCTTTAAGGATTTCAAAAGCTTATAAACAACTCTCATTAGAGGAAAACTCGACATCTTTCTCTAAAAGTTCAGACAATGATTTGGCAAATTTTGAGAAATCCTTTATAAAATGGCAGTAAAATCCAGCGTGTCCTAAAAAGCTCCTTACTCCTTTCACTGATGTCAATGGAGGTAGTGTGGAGATGACTTCAATCTTTACTGGATCCACTTCCATGCCTTTACTAGAGACCTTGGGTTCAAGAACAATCCCTTCACTTACCATCATGTGACACTTCTTCCAGTTTAAAACTAGGTGAGTGACCTCACATATTTTTTTTCTTCTTTAGGCAAGTCAGGAGATAGTTTTATTCATCCCGCTCTCCTCTAGAAGGGAAAATACAAAGGTTACAAGGTGTTCCTACTGAAAATTTAAACTTGGTAGGACTCCTACCATTACATGAGAAGGGAGGAGGGGTTTACCCACAGAACGAGAGGAGGATCAATGTATAATTTATCATCCTTATAGTTTTTGAAGTGGTGTTTGGCTAGGCCGTCCACTAGGCTCAAGGATTTTTTGTTAACCTTCATAATCATTGCTTCCTCAACATCAGCTAAAAAAACTTGGGTCACCGAGATCCAGGATCTAAGGACAGGTGCGTTCTCAGCTAGGTCCTCTAGAGCTAACACTACACTTGCATTGTCCATAGTTAGAACAACACATGATATGTGATTGTGATTGCAAGATTCAACAATGAGGTGAATCACTCTAATTTCTTCTTCCACTATAGACTGGACCTTAGTTTCCTTGCACACCCCCCCTAACCACTGCCCATCAAAATCAATGGCCATGGCTGCTATTGCTGTGCTGCTACTATGTACTGATGCATATGTCATCGATAGAGTCTTCCTCTTGTTATTCATTAGTAGCTCACGTTCCTGTGCGACAACCTCTTCATGGTTTCACTTTGAGCTACTCCAAGATATCACAATAGAATTGTATAGGCAAATAATCTGATTGATTTGATAGCTCATTGGAGTTATTATTTTTTCAAATACCCCCAAGTTTCTCGCTCTCCAAATCATCCAACAAGTAACTACAAACTTGGATTGGATATCATCATTTTCCTTCAAAGTATTTGAGAGCCATCTACTAAAATCTATCACTGTGTTGATTAAGGTTATGCCATGAAAGTTGGCTTGTTGCCTTACCTCAGTTGTGTGCGGGAAGTCTCTCAGTGCATGCAAAGTAGACTCCTTACTACTTTCACACCTAGGACAAATGGCTAAATCAGTGAAGGTGTGTTGTTTCCTATGGACATTAGTCATGATGGCATCATGCACAACAAGTCACAAGAAGACTCTAATTTTGGAGGGAGCTTTAATTTTCTAGATTTTGAGCCACATACCATCTGAATGGTCAGCATCTTCTGAATGGAACAGATCATAAGATGTGCTCGATGAGAACTTGCCCCTGGTATCATGTTTCTAGCTCCAAAGGTTGTGGACTCTACTTTGGTGAGGTAACTGTAGATTGGTAATACATTTCATGCATGCTAACGACAGACATTCATTAAGAAATTTGGTGTCCCATTCATTTTTGAGGTTAACAAGGCTAGATACTCTCATGTCTTTATATCCTCTGGGATGGGTCTTATACAGACATCTTAAAGATTACCATAACCTGATACCCAACTATCAGACCAAACAGAAGTATCCAAGCCATCTCCATATTCTTTAACACTATTTGAGATGATGAAGTTCTTCCCTGTGTAGAGGGACCTCCAGAATGGCATCACTCAGTAGCCTCTTTGATCTCGGTAGTTTATGTACTTATTCTGCAATCCCTCCTTCCATAGGGATGGTTTAGAATTAAGGAAGTTTCATGTGTTTTTCCTCAGAAGAGATTTTTTCTAGTCTGACATGGACTTAATCCCAAGTCCACCCTTTTCCATGCTAGCCATCATCTTACGCCAAGCCACTAAAGAGGTGGGTTGTTCTTTGTGTCCCCCTCCCCACCCAAAGTTTTAGACAATCTTATCCAACTTGTTAAAAAATAGAGGTGGGAATCTTTGTTGTTTGCATAGTGTAAGTGGGTATAGAAGTGAGGACTATTTTAGTCAAACAGATCCTACCTGCTAGAGATAGAGTCTTGGTTGCCCAACCATTCACCTTTAATGCTAGATTGTTAGCAAGATAGGCATACATATCTTTTTTAACTCTTTTTTGGAGGAGAGGTACACCGAGATACTTCCCCTAGCTAGTTGTCTCAGTGATCCCACAGTCTGTACAAATTTGGTCTTACAACACACAGTTGACAGACATTGAGAAAAAAATCTTCAATTTCTCGATGTAGATTTGCTGACCCGATGCCGACTCAAAGATCTAAAAGCATTTGTTGATGGAAACTATTTTTTCCAAGGAAGCATGGGCAAAAATGACAATGTCATCTTCTAAGATAATGTAGGATACGTGCAGACCTTGTTGTGACATTTTTTACCAATTTCCACCTTCTGTTGTTCACAAACTGGTTGATGAGCTGAGTGAGCCTTTCCATGAAGAGAACGAAGAGGTAGGGGGGAGAGGGGGTCTCCCTATTGTAGTACCCTAGACACTTTGAAGGAGGGGAGGGTTTCACCATTGAGAATAATACTGGTCTGACCTGCATATAGAGAATGCATAATATAGTGTTGAATATTATGTGGCCAGGCCAAATATTCCAGGATGTCTTCAATGAAATCCCATGAAAGTCTGACATAGGCTTGGGAAAGATTGACCTTAATGGCCATGTAAGGTGCGCTGGAGCTTCTTCTGATATTGTGGATGATCTTCTAAAATACAATAATATTATTATAAATACTTCTACTAGGAACAAAGCTTGTCTGGACTTTGGCAATCCATCCCAGGATGTAGCGATTAATTCTTTCCACTACCACTTTGGAAGCTAGCTTCATAATGGTATTGTTGAGAGAAATTGGGCATAGCTGACTGTAGTTGGTAGGACTTTTGCACTTGGGGATGAGCACTATGCTCGGATTTGCAAGTAAGTCATCAATAGGCTGGCCATTGAGCATACTAAAAATAGTACTAATGATGGAGGGTCTGATAAGATTCCATTTTTTTAACAAGAGGTTTTTGGTCCATTGGGACCTGCTAACTTATATGGGTCAGCGTCTTTAATGATCTTCCAGATCTCGTGCTCGGTGGGCGTTGCTTCCAGATGCCTCAGATGGCGATTGTTTAGCTGTTTGAACTCAGTAGGTATGGTGTTCATATTCCTGAGGATGATGTGAACATCTCTTTGAAGTGGTTCTGAACCAAGTAACTTAGGTTGGGTTGGTCTGAGATCCACTCATCCCTACTATTTTGTAGAGTAGTGATGCGGTTGGTTCGACACCTATTATTATCATAGGCATGGTAATACTTGTTATTATCTCCATGACAAATCCAATTAATATGGCTACATTGTTTCCAAATTTCATCTTCTTTCAACATGACATTTTACAGTTTATTCTCTAACTCAATGCAATTTTTGTCTCTCTCCTCACTGTAATGGGACTCTATGCCCTTTTGGGATTTAGTTAGTTTTTGAACGAGATCATCCTTATCCTTTTGTTGTTTCTTGGTGAATTTGATGTCCCAGCACATAGTATGATCCATGGCCGCATTAAGAGCTTTGTGAAACTTTTTATCGGGGTCCCAAAAAGTCTTGAGAAGTTTATGGAATTCTGATTGGCCATACCAGCTCACCTTGGTTTTGAAACATGCTTTATGTGGTGGATTTTTCTTGTTGAGGACTGCGACCAGGGTGTGATCCGAGCCGATGCGTGGGAGATTTTCACACACATAGTTTGGGAACTTTTGAATCCACACAACATTAGCTACTGCATTGTCAATATGTTCATGAAGCACTCCTTTCTTGTAAGTAAACATGTATTCAGTACTACCTATGTCAGTGAGGATCACCTAGATGAGCTAATGTTGAACATGTCTGCCTCTTGAAGGTTGAAGAAATTGCTGCCAATCTTTTCATCTGGAGTCAACATACAATTAAAATCACCAAGTGTCCTTACATCTCTGTAGCACCATGTCGAGGTTATATAGACAATAATTGAAAGATTTCCCATACATAGAAAAATCATCCATAAAAATCTCTAAGCACCACTCTACCATGTCAGAAAAAATGGCGAGCATGCAACGTTGAAATGGAGCAAGGGTGTTACAAAGACCAAAAGGCATCCATCGGTATGCAGACGTTCCATAAGGGTAGGTGAAAGTGGATTTCTCCTAATCTTTAGGCTCTATGGAAATTTAATTATATCCAGAATACCCATCAAGAAAAAAAGTGCGAACAGTTAGATAATCGTTCCAAGATCTGATCCATAAAAGGTAAAGGGAAATGATCTTTAAGGGTGGCTGCATTTAACCAACGATAATCTATGCACACTCTCCATCCTATCACTAGCCTAGTGGAAATCAATTCATTAGTTGCATTAGTAGTGATCGTGATCCCCCCTTTCTTAGGAATTACCTGGGTAGGACTAACCCACATTGAATCAGAAATTGCGTAGATTATACCTGCCGATAGTAGCTTGATGACTTCCTTCTTCACCACCTCAGTCATAATCAGATTGAGATGCCTCTAAGGTTGGACAATTGCCTTAGCTCCTTCTTCAAGCTAAATCTTGTGTTGACACAAGGTTGGAGAGATTCTTTATGTCAGCTATGGACCACCCAAATGCAGCTCGATGGTTTTTTAGCACAGTGAGTAACTTTCCTTCCTCTTCACCACTCAAAGAATATGATATGATCACGACAGCTTTTCCTTTGCATCTAAGAAGACATACTTTAGGTGCGGCAGTAATGGCTTCAGCTCTAAGTCTGGCAGGATCAATAGAGACATGACCAATGGTGGGGGTGGTGGTCCAAGGTCTTCAAAGCATCTTGCATAGTAGAAATGTATTACCTTCAACATCAAAATGCACTCCTCTAGATGGTTGTTGTAGATGTTGTCCTCCATTCTGTTCATCAAGCATGATTCTAAGGGTAGCTTGGGTGATGATTGTATCACAGAATCAACTATGGCTACTTCTTCAGTAGTAGGGTTATAGTCCTCTCCGTCATTGTCTAAGTAGTGCCTTGCTTGAGTCAATGAGATCACCTTTGTAGATGTTGTCCCCCATTCTATTCATCAATCATGCTTCTAAGGGTAGCTTGGGTGATGATTGTATCACAGAATCAACTATGGTTTCTTATTCGACAGTAGGGTCATAGTCCTCTCCCTCATTGTTCAAGTAGTACATTGCTTGAGTCAGTGAGATCACCTTTGTATTTTCCATAATATCCACCGCTAGAGTACCTATTTCTACTTTAGTCATAACATGGGCCATATCCAGGAACAACATCCCTAGAAATAGAGAAAATTTGATATCCACGTGTTGAAGCATGTTGCATTGCACCTTATCTCCTGTGGCTTGAGAGTGCTCCGACATCTTGATCTCAAACCTATCACCTTGGATTCCCATAGTCGGACATCCTCTACCCATCTCAAGTATCCTGTCTACAGTGGCTTGAAACGTTCTTCCAAGTAGAATCTCATTGCCATGGTCATCTTGCATTCCATCACTACAAAATCTACATGGAAGACGAACCTATCCACTTTCACCAGGACATCCTCGCATATACCATATGGTTTAACTACTGATTTGTCTACCAACTGGATTGTCATGCTGCTCTTCCTAGATTCCTTAAGTCTGAGCTTCTTCAAGGTAGATAGGGACATCAAATTTATACTCGCCCATGAATCACATAAAGCCTCTTCAAATTTTGTCTTTCCTATGAAGCATGTGATATTGAAGCATCCTGGATCCTATCTTTTAGGAGGCAATGTCCCCAAGACGAAAGCACTAACCTGCTCTTTCAAAACCATGACATCAAACTCTGGTATCTTTCTCTTCTTTGTAATTATATCCTTCAAAAACTTCCCATAAGATGGTATTTTCTCAATAGAGTCTATCAAAGGAATGTTCATAGATAACTTCTAAAAATTATCTAGAAATTTCTTGAAATGTTGATCCATCTTAGTTTCCTGCAAACTATTCGGAAAGGGCACAGGAAATACAGGTTCCCTCTGGTGAGGTGAGATATAAGCTTGAGTTTTATTACCCCCAACCTCATCAACTTGCTCCTCTATAGTCTTCTCCTGTGCTTACATGTCTGGTTCTTTTGCATGCACTGGTATAGTTTGATTTGTAGCTTCTTCTACAACTGCACTATGTGATGCATCATTCAGTGGATTCTTGCCACTACGTAGTAGAACATATTTCACATGCTAATTCCTAGATGGTACACTAATTCGACAGAAATCCTTATTGGGTTGGTTGCCTTAATGCACTCACATATGCCGCTATCTGAGAGATATGTGTCTCTATGCTACAAATATGTGCCCCTGATTTTGAAGATCCCTTTGAGTATATGCAATATGCATCTCATTCTGACTCAACGGCTTTCCCATCATTTCTTCAATCTTGTCAATTTTCTACTGCTCTGGTTGATACTGTGCTTGGCCGCCATACTATTGTGGCTTTGGATGTTGCTACTGCACCTATGATGGATCCTGTTGGAATTTGTTAGAATCCTTCTAAGAGAATTTGGGGTCCTTCCTCCAAGAATAGTTATTGTTCTTGTCTTGCCCCTAGTGCACATACTTGCACTCTTCTTCTTCCCCAGCATGAAATCTGTCTGTAACACATAACTTCTTAGCAATCAGATCTAACGTCTCGTTTAGAGCAGATATCACCTTGGATTCCTTGACACTTTTAATGGTCGCCAGTGGCTCTCTTTCTTCTCCCCATGATTGGTTTTTAGACATATTCTTGAGGATCTCATGGCAGTGAGTGGGCTTGTTGTTGAGGAAGAAGCCTGCTCCTGCACTGTCAAGAGTTGTTTCTCCCCTTAGTGTAAGTCATAATAGAAGATCTTTGCCTACCCCAGTAGATCAATGCCATGATGAGGCACTTTGCTCAACATATTCTGAAACCTCTCCCATGCCTCTGAATACGACTCATCATCTTGTTGTTTGAAGTTGTAAATCTTCTTCACTAGGTAATTTGTCTTTTGAGGAGGGAAGTAGCGCTCAAAGAATGCATCTATCATCTGATCCCATGTCTCGATGATCTGATCATCAAGATTGTTGAACCATGACTTTGCACTATCCACCAGTGAATATGAAAACAACTTAAGATATATTGTAGTAGCTGGGACCCTATCTGTCTTAACCATATCACAGTTCTCCACGAAATTGTTGATATGTGTCATTGGATCTTCATAATGATCGCCATGGAATGCTTGAGATTTGACTATGGCAATAAGTCCATGATCTATCTTGTAGCTACCCACATTGATGGCTTGCCTTTTGATGGTCTGTTTCTGGGCCGTAGATGAAGAAGCCTTTATCCTTTCCCATACTGTCAATTCTTCTTCTCCCTCCATTTCTACTATTTTTGGTTCTTCTGGTGTCATAGATCTCTCAGGTGGAGGTGTCGGTGGAGGGGTTCGGTTGAACCTATCCACAGATCTGCTGGACTCCCTTTCTCCTTGTAAGAGCTTTGCTTGTCCAAATCCTGGTGAGGATGGTTCTCTATCTTATATGGCTCTGGTATGCACCATGCACTAGATTCCCTAAAATAGTAGAAAGTAGGTATTATCGCAAGAAATTTATGTTGAATAAAAAAGATCTTATGATTCAGCTTGAAGAAAATTAAAAAAATGATAACAAAAATAAAATATAAAAAATGTCCTAGAGTGGCCGACCACAGCACTCACAGTGTTGGATGTTGTCGCTTCCCCGACAACGGTGCCAAAAACTTGACACGAGTTTACTGTGCGTAATATGCAAGTGAACATATCGAAGTAATAAGGCCTTGTGAGGCCTGAGTCAAACACGGGGAAACGTTTCTCCAGTAGACTACTACTAACTATAGTCAAATTAGCTAAGCTATTTGTAATGGTTGAATTGGTTTGAGTTAAAGAACAAATGCAGAAACAAAACAAATTTAAAGGTTGAATTAATCAGAGATGGAATGAATTCCTTAAGACAGTGGTTTCACCACAGATAACACTAATAATTGACCTCACACACACTAACATCTATTATCTCAATCCCTAGATGAGGAGCCTATAGCCAGAATTACATGCTCCCGCAATATGATTCACTACCTAATCTGATGCCAATCCCACTTTTGTAGTTGTTGGTTGATAAGTAAGATGCTTTATGATTATTCTCTGGGTTTCTCCTCCCGTTTACACTCGACTTTTCCCAAAGGGAACAGTACATAGGTAAATCTATGCTTTCCGACCCTCAACCTCTCTCCCTAGATGACTAAGTGTCTATCAGTCCACTCATGGTGATCAAGAACAAGTAGAACACAAAGCTTTCATAGATTTATATCGAGTAAAAAGAGATAAAACTGATACTAATGCATAGAAATCAATCACGGTGTATATCTGGGTACTCCTAGATCCTAAGGAATAAAGATTTTTAGCCTTGCATGATTTTCATAAATAAATACATGGAAAGGAAGAAGAAAAACGTGGTAAACATTTGGAAACTAAGGTAACCCCTAAATCTCTGCCTGTCCGGAAGATCCCCTCTATCGTACGTGTAATCTACTATCTTCTGGCTATAGAATCGTCCTCTGAAGGTGCTCAGATCTCCTCTGTTGAAGCTTTCGGTCCTCGATTCTTCTCTTCTCTTTCTTCGGTTGTATCCTTTCGTCTGGCCGTCATCCCCCTAAGTCATAGAAGGCACTTAGGATATGAAATAACATCCACCATTGTATTAGAGTGAAATCTGTGGATGGCCTGATCGGGCGGACTCGGTAGTACCGACTAGGTGAGTCGGTAGTACCAAGTCACTTAAGTTTAGTCACGTGATCCCAATCATGTCGGTACTATCGACAAGACTCGATAGCACTGAGTCTTGTGATTTTGGAACAACCTCACTAACGTCAAATCAGTAGCACTAAGTTTTCTCGATTCATGCTAGGGTCAACTGATGCTATTTCGGTACAACTGACTTTGACCGTCGGTAGCACCGACTCCGGGTGAGTTTCTGGGTCCATCACTGATGTCAAGTCAGTAACACCGATTGTTACCAGGTTGGTAGCATTGAGTCTGTGGATCTTCCTTGTACCTAAAAATACACAAAAACATCATAAGTACTTGGGATGCGTAAAATATTACATAAAACATTTAATATCATATAATTTGATGCATTCAATTGAAACAAGCCATCTATGACATTTCATGCATAATAAATCAATTAAATGACTAATCTACACATGAAATCAAGGGAAAATGTGCCTGTAATATTGACTAAAAACATATGCATCAGGAAACATGGACTTAATCAAATAGGGACCTCACCAACCATGAGGTATATGGTATAAATCCTCTTTATTTCATCATATTAAGAATATAATCATTTACCTCAAACATAGGAATCATGTGGTATAGATTTGGTAAAGTTAATTTTCCATTATCTGAGGGGTCATTAAGGAGTTCTTATATTCAAGAATGCTTGTGACTAATCATAATCATTTTCCAAATTAATTTCTGATCATGACATAATCATCATTTTATTCAATGCTTACTGATTCATTGAAATTTTAGTTTAACCCTTACATACGCTACCAATAATGGAGAGATCATGTAACTAACATTAATGAGAGAGATCACATGAGGATATGAGAATCAACTAATCATAACCTAGTGGGTGTCTTATCACAGTCATTAAAGAAGATATGAGATGTTATAATACTCTCTAAGCTTTGTATGAAAAATCCTTCATCCGGTCTTGGATTCACATTGGCGAGGTAGGTATACTAGGGAGACCTCATCCACCGCAACAAGGTGGATAGGAGGTGTATCAACCCCCTTGTAGTGACTTGCCTAGATACCTCAGCTTCACCATTATGTACTAAGGTTTTCACTAGGGTCATATGAGTGATTGATTTAGTAAACATGCATAGAGGAAATGTCATCACTCTGATATCATTTGTCACAGAATTGTTTATTTCCCAAATATAAACCACTAATGGCTAGTCAACCAAAGGAAATAGGACCCAGGCATCCATTTCTAAAGTAGATCAAAAATCATATGTATGAATAAAACTACAATCAACAACATAGAAGAACAAGGCAACATATGTCATGACATATTAAAAGAAACTAAACTAGTACCAAACATAAGATCTTAACCCTTCTAGATATCAAAACATGTGAATGAATCATTTTTATGTCAGTAGATGATTCTAATTGAGTAAGATCAACATATATCATAATAGAGTAGAATCAAAGATTTAAGCAAGAGAGTGATAGTGTACATGTTACCTAAAATCATAACATGGGTATACATCAACACAATTATGTTAAGTATGCTATAAAAGATATAAACTTGTAGGTTTAAGAGATCATATATGCTTGGAAAAAGTTAATATAATAACAAGAAATAAGGAAAAAAATATTAAAGACATTCTAATTAACAATCAAGTGTGTTTTAGGTGCGGTTCTATTAAACTAAACAACATTATATGGCCATTGACCAAATTCCCAAAGCAAGGATCTGTGATGGTCATTAAATCCAAAGCTACAATTCACACTTACTTCAATGTGAGGGACTACACGACTAACTCAACACTTAAACCTTTATATCAACATGTTCCATCCTTTCTTAACAACTCAAGTAGGTTACCAACCTTGTAATATTACATCGAGAAAATATCTAGGTGTGCAAGGTTTGCATAATGGAGAGGTTTAATCATGTTTCAAGGTTTGTTCAATATATTTCAAGAAAATTTAAGTACTAATAATAGGGAAAAAGTAGCTAAAACAAGTATATAAAGCCAAGAAATTCAAGCATACATACATACCTACAAGTTCATTACCACTAGTTTGGCTAATAGGAGAATAAAGTGTATCTTGATTGCAGTACAAGATTAACCATTTGATTCAGAAAAGCATATATAGTAAGCTTGACTAGATCTTGATAATTGGTTATTATAGAGATCTTGACATTACAAATGAGTATAATTGGATTCACATCAACAAAACTAGGTTCATTAATCATAATTATGGTGATTGGATGTGCCACCTAGATTTAAGCATCATCTTCTTCAATATTGATTTCACGGTCTCAATTAGGTCATGCAAGGCCATAATCAACTTACATCATACATCATTGATTCATTTAGAACTTAGAGTTAATGTCATAATTGTGATCAGGGGTCATAAGATTAGGCTTGCATGATCTTATTATAGCAAACATAAGGTTCAAGCATGATTGAGAAACAAAATCATCAACATGGTCATTTTAAGTATGGGATCAATATCATGCAAGATAGTTGTTGTGTGTTTTCCACATCATCTTTTCACGTGATATCACACACAAATTTGGTTCATTTTGATCTCACTTAGCCTCCTTTCATATTAATCTTGCCATCTTTTTGTTATTTTACTTATCACATGATGTGCATTGCAAAGATGTTCTAAAAGGACCGATTTGGGGATTTTCCGACTCAAATTTCACATCATTCATACTTCCCCATGTACAACCAGCTATTCAGAGTTTATTTCTATTGAAACAAAAAAACACATGGTGTGTATTAATTAAGACATGACGTGCGAGTTTCCAGGAAAGCCATAAGTTCAGTCAGAGTAACAAATGCACGACATGTTCATCCTTGGGCACGACGTGTGAGTTTCCAGAAAGTGCAGAACAAACAAAGACATGACATGTTTTCTCCAACACGTCGTGCACCTGGGAGTATCGAGTAGACCAAAAGTTTCTGGAAAGTTTCACGACATGCATTAACTCAGCACACGCCGTGCAAAGTGCATTCTGGAGCAACTGACGAAGGCTTTACACGCTGTGCACGAGGGATGCACGTCGTGTCGCTGTCAGTTTCAGAAATTCAAAAATATGATCCCTTGGTTTAAAACAAGGAGGGAACTTATGAGGCAGTTATCCAGAGTCATTATTTGACGTTCTCTCATCCCAGAGAAAGTCCAGAGCAAAAGGAGGGTGATTTTGACGAGAAAGGAGGTGGTTTCTTGCCAAAGGACCCCCAATCTTTTTCTCTTCTTCTCCATTCTCTTCTCCAAAAGTGCAACAGAGCTTCCCCATTCCACACAACTTTTGAGGAGAGGAGCTAGTCCGTTTTGGAGCAGCTGGAGAAGTAGAATTTTGTCTAAAATCCAAAATTTTACCTTCTTGTGGTTACACCTTTGGTTCTTCTCAATTTTCCTTTGCCTAGACCATGCTAGAACCTGAAAATTCTATAGCATTTCAGTAATACATGATTATGAACGAGTAAACTACCTTTCTTGGGAATGGGAGAGTATCTCCCATGTCATAGCATGTATGGAACATGTTAATTTCGTACTAAATACTATGTTGCTTGTTTTTCTACCTTGTGAGTACCGATTTTGTCATTTCTTGCATGTATGGCTGGTGTTACAACCCCACCTCCCGATAACCCCCAATTAAGGGAGACTGAGAGGTCGAAGTCGCAACCATGACTTCCGGATCAAAGGTTCGACAATTAACCAAGAATAATTATCAAATTTTAACATACTAAACTGAAAAGCTGTAAGAAAATAAACTTTGCATACCTTTTGAAAATTTTGGATTTCTAACTTCTATCCACTTAAGGATTCTACGCTAACTAATCCTCCTTGTATCTTTCTTCATGTATTTCACAATGTGACGGTTTACTGTTTGTCCTTTTGGCTTGTTCCTAAAACGCCGACAAACAAAATGTCGGTCAGCCGAAGCTGGTATGTGGGGGAAACAAAAATCATTCAATTATCTATAACAATGTATCACATTCAATTATCACTTAACAAACAAGTTTATGTTTTAAGTATAACTACGCGATCCATGTGTACCCTATCCCCTGCGCTGTCCCTGCAGTGGACCTGGATACTACCTCCCTTGTGGTAGATTCCCATTTTACCCCTCATGACTTCACCTAATAGATGAATCAATTTCTAGGGCTGAGTCACATGGCACTACCCGTAGGTAGCCCACTCCTTAACTCATGGTATGCTAAGAGTCTCATGGCACTACTCATGTGTAGCCCAGTTTCTAACTCATGATACCCTAAACCTTGCTCTAGGTTATCCTTAGCCTTTGCATAGCCACAAGGGTGGACTCGGATCTAGCTAGTTATACATGTATACTCATAGTGATATCCATAGTCACTTTATAGTTGCATGAATTAAAACATCCAACAGTTATTTCATGCATTGAGGGAAACGTCGATACAAACCTCGGAAAACTAATCGGTATAGTCATAAGAATAACCACATACCTGATTTGATGAGTCATGCAGATTATTCAACATATACTTCATGTATATACAATCAACCCATTCAACAGATCCAAGCAAGTAATTCAATCATTACATAATTCTTGAAAAGAACATGTACTCTTATTTATTACACACTTCATCAAGAATCTACTTTATTGTTTTGGATTCTCTTTCTAGGTTTTCTAATCCGCATTAAGGTTCCAGTAATACTCGTTAGGGTTTCTTAGATCAATTTCTCGAACTTTATCTCTTTTAGATTAACAAACCCTAAAATACTCTTTTCCATTTATATAAACCCTAATTGCTCAAACTATTCATTTTAATAGCCAAATTGACTTAGGATCATCATATCCCTATTTATTCATGGATTTGAACAATTAAACCAATTAAAAGACATATTCTCCTAAATTAATGCATAATCATGCACAAAACCCTAACTTAAGTCAATTATATAAAAAGATCATCTTTTTAGATCCTATTTCCTCATTTATCAACAACAGGTTAATATTGGCTTAAATTATCCATTAAACAACATTAAAACCATCTATAATCAAATCTAAGGGTTTTTCATTATTTAAATCATTAAAGATGATAGTTTTATGTACTTTTCACATTTCACGCATATTTATGCACATAAACTCCAAATTAAACTAATTACGTACAAAGATTATCCTTTTCGATCTTAATGTACCTTTTTACATTTAACATGTTAATATCAACTCTTATGATCCATTAAACCCTATTAAACACTTTATTCATTTCAAAATAGGGTTTCTTAATCATCATTACACTAAAGATGATATTTTACACTACTTTTTGAATAGCATGCAAAATTATGATTCAAACATAATTTCTTTGTGTTGCTCTCGTTCTGAGGATCAGTTTTCATATATAACTTGTATTTATCCGAGCTACGAATTAGGAGTTATGATTTTTGGTAGAATCAACTTCCTTGGGCCAATGAAAGGGTGCCACGTGTCCCTCTCCATGCGATTGCTCCCTAGCTGCGTGACTCGGCTGTTTTAAAAACATAACTAAATCCTGTTTTCTACCCATGCGTGACTCCTTGATCTTATAGAGCCCGAAAGGGCAAAAACATCCAAAGCAGCCCGTCATCCTCCTCCTCGCGAGTGTCTCCTGTAGCCGCTAGGTCAGGGTTCTCGCGCGGCCGGGACCCTCCTCCTCGGAGCCCGATGGCTGCTGCCGATGCCACCCCTAGCTCCACAACATCCCATCGCCCTTAGGGCGCTAGTTGGCTCACATCCAGCGCAGCTAGTTTGGGCTGGGGAAGAGCCGCAACCCACTGCTGCGTTGCATCTGCGCAAACTACTGCTGCTAGAGTTCGCGGGTGTAGGAGGATGGGAAGGATGGCCGACTTTCTGGGGTTGATCGTGGGTGTTTCCTGCTTCAAACAAAGTCATAAACACCCCCGTTTCTACAAGGATGGAACCCTACCCTCAAGGTTTGGGTTTTGACGAAGAAGATGAAAAAGAGAGGTATAACTGTGTGGAATTCCTCTGGATTCGCCCCCAAGCTTTCCCCCTTATATAGAGGAAGTCAACGAAGCCCTAGGACGGCTTTCCTTAACGAGACGAAGTTCCTCTTCTAATGGGAATCATTTTCCTTCAAAGAGAAGAAATTCTTCTCTCTTTCTCTTTCTCTCTCTCTTTCATATTACTTGGATATTAGGAATTTCTAAACTCCCTTTCTCTTATTTACTTCATGGTTGCTTTTTAATTCTTTGGCACGAATCCCTATTTTCCTTTATAGAAAGAAAAAAAATCATCCTTTTAACCAATACTACATAATTCATTAATAAAGCAACACATTACCCTCTTATTTTGCCTTTTTAGTATTTTCTCTGTATTTCCTCTTTATTGGGACTCCTTGGATCCCAAGTTACTCCATTATTTCGAAATTCTCTTTATTGGATACTTATTATTCTTCTAGATGCATCATTATGCATTATTTCACATTATCTTATTTATTTCTCATTAAAATAGTTCTTTTTTGAGGATTTCTCTTTATTTCTCTTTTATTTTCCTCATTGGCATTCCTTTTAATATTAGTAACCTCATGGATATGAAAATTCCCCAAGAAAACTCATTTATGCCTCTTTCCACTCATTTTCCACTTTTTATCATCATTTTCAATTTATTTCTTAATAAAGAAATATTTAATTAAACTTTTCTTTTCTTATTGCTCTCTTTTTGGAACCTTGGACTCCTTGGTACCCAAGGAACTCAAGAGGCACGAAATCCTATTTGGATTTGCCTTCTAGAGGTTTCTACATATTTATTTTCTTCAATTATCCATTTATTCATTGAATTTTCTTGTTATTGGGCCCAATAGCCAATAAAGCCCACAAAGCAACCAGTCAAGGCTATTGTGAAGAGAATCCATTGATTCAAAACAAATCATATCATTAATTGTCCAATTATCTTTAATATGAGAAATTACATTTCTCACTATTTGAACCCAAAAAAATTGGGGTTATAACATCCTTCCCCTCTTATAGGAATTTTTTCCTCAAAATTCCATCAAGCAAACAAACAATACAGGATAAGACTTTATCATGTCCATCATTGGCCCCTATGTGGCTTTACCGTACTCATGGCGTTTCCAAAGAACCTTTATCATCACATATTTTCTCTGAGTTCTTTCATCCTGGCGTCTATAAACTACACAGGTGACTCAGGACATTTCAGCCTCCCTTTGGGCTCACTAGGTTCATTGCTCAGCACATGGTCGGGGTACCTCACATAGTGCTCTAAATTGGACACATAAAAAAGCATCCTACATTACTTTATCCTGAGGGTAGGGTCAAAACCTAACCATCACCACCCATCCATCTCTAATGGACCCATGTATTGGGGACTCAGCTTTCTCAGCCGTAGCTCAAAGGGGTCGGATTCTCATTATATTCTCCCACAGTGCACTGCATGTTAGTCTACTTTGCATCTGCTCATGACTCTCATCGTCTCTAGGCTCCTTTCAGCCATTGCATAATTAAAATGACTTTCATCTTCATGCACTGTGATCCTTTTCTAATCATCATGTGGTATTTTCACCAACATCACCTTACTGAAGTGGTGACCGACTCAACCTCCCTTACAAAGCTTCTTTTAAATCCCAATACTGGCTATGGTGGTCATCATCACATCTTTCATAGGACAAGAACTGTCTCTAGCTATCACCCTGAACGAGCACACATGACCTCATCGGACCCTTTAGTCTGGATCATACTAACCATGGTTAGGGGTGATAAACTGTACTAACATTGAGTTCTTCATGCACCTACTTCCATCTTTTGTAAGGGAACCTTTAGGTCAACTCAAAAACCTTTGAACTTGCTTCATAGTTGAACCATCTCTCTCTCATGAGTAGTTCAACCAGATCTGTCCCTTGACCGAACTGCTTCTTTCACATGTCATCTAGGTAAGGCGAACTACCATAACCCACATTGCATCTCGACCTTTCTTGATCTAGGGGAGACTTATCACAACATCCATCATGGGAAATTCCCATCCCCTCTTGGGAACTCTCCTTATCCTTCATAACAATGCACTGGGTTACTGGTGTTCGTCCGTCACCTCAACTTGCATAGCCGTATACCACATGCAACCTCATCTTAAGCATACAAAGTGCTATTGTCACCTATTATCTTCGTGGTACGGTGTATGGTGATCTTAAAATCATGATCTCCTGTATGCCATTATTCTTCAAGATCAATACCTCAAAACCCTAAACCATTCTATCGGGGTTTCATCACCTTCTTTTCCAAAGAAGTGCACTTGAGGTTCTTCCACCATCCTTTCATCGTATCAAGGACTAAACTGACTAACCAAACAACTCTTAACTCTTCAACGTATCTGGTTACATCTGAGTGCTATCCAAACACCTCTCCTTTCCAAACTTAGGGTTAGCCAAACGACCTCTTCTAACTTCTAGTCAACAAGTCATATGTATCTCAACCATAGCATCCATTACCACCTCACATCCTTAGGTATTAGGTAACATTGAAGACATACACTTCCATGAATTTCACTTATCATATTACCTCAAACTCTATGTCTATCTCCATTAAGAATACTCTCTGATTTCATCATCATGGTGCTCAAACTCAGCTTGGTATAACTTGTAAGTTCCACATAGGTCATGATAAAAACATCCTCATAAGGTGACTACCTCATTTCTCTTAGTGTTTGCAAACCATCCATGTATCTTTCACCTTACCAGGATAGGTTATCTTCTCTACCTCCATTGCTGGTGGCAACGTTCCAACCTACATCATCTCTTATCATTAGTGCATGACATGCGTAATGTCCTATCTCTCACCCCCATAACAAGAGGAAATAAGTGTGGGCTCTGATCTCCAAAACCCGAGATAAACACATAAACTTCGAGGTAAACTCAGCAGAAGCGATTCGATTAGCAGCGGAATACAAAAAAAATCACGGGAAATTTAAACTTTTTGTAATAAGGTATTGAAACCATAAAACTCCTTTCATAGATTCAAGATAAACTGTCTACATCTTGGTTAATTACTTCTTGAGTAATTATACACAGCATGATACAAAATCTCAAGAGACGAATCATAACTCAGACCATGACTCCAAGGACCTGAGAGTACAGAGGACGCATATGACTGACTATCTATCTATATAACTCAGTAGTCTGAATCTCCACCTGAGATTTACTGTTGCTCTGGGTGCTGCTGCTGCTGATACTGGTCACCTGGAGATTGGTCCCTTCATCCTTGGCGACCACCTAAAAAGTTGAAATCTACGGGGTGAGACAATTTTAAACAATTGTCATTATAACTCTTCGCCAGAAACATGATTATTACAGAATAAGAGAATAACAGTACACAAAGAAGTCATATATATTTTAGGAATAGTTAGAACAATGTTTCACAGATTGTAATCTTTTCCTCCTACTAGAAGAAAAGCATCTCTAAGATAAACCCACATATCACTTTTCTTTTAGAAATAAAAGGACATGTATTACATTTACTTATTATAAATCCATCATCACCACACTGGCTCTCTTCAGGCTTAGATCATATATCCATCACCTGGCATTATAATAAGGGATATCATGGCCTGTAGCCATACCCTTTTCTACAAGGTGTTAGGATTCCAAATCCACAACATAACTATATGATTAGTACACATGAAATCATACTTAACCATACTCAAGTGACACAACGTTATTTACATTCATCACCCATAAGTCTGCAGTTAAGCCTTTCATAGGATTATCTTGTAATAGAATTTCACATAGTAACACTCTATATTAGGATCACATTTCATAATTTAACATAGGGATATCAATCCCTAAACATCTTATCACTAAGAATTCGGAAAGTGAGAGTCCAAACCCCTGGACTAATTATAACATTTGTTACCAAGAACATCTTATTTTATCTAGTCATCTAAATAATATGACATTTGATGATCATCAACGCATATTACTCATGACTCATTCAACCTATCAAACTCATAAGTTATCACTTATCAGATAAAATACATGTTCTTGAACATTAAACATTAGCATAGTAGCTAAGAAAGAAGGATACTAAATGTAACAAGTCTAACTTACATCAATTACCATTTCTCAATTCTCTCATCACAAGTCATCTGTTAAGCATGACCTTGATGGTACTCATGGCTCTTACAGACCATCAATCTCATAAGATGCCACTAATAGGGCACCAGGATATATCACTATTCATAAAGCTAAAAACATGCTTTCAATGAATATAGCATCATCATCCATACCTGGATATGATCATCCTCATATAGGAACCTGCATGGTCAATTCAACTGATAACAATAAATAACTCATTTAAAGAAGTTGTATCTCCCTACTCTTACAAGAGCTAGGTTTCCCTGGTTTTCATCAAATAGTGTTTACTATTCACAATACATGTCATCACCCTAGAATTAGGGTTTACTATTCATCATACATGTCATCACCCTAGAATTAGGGTTTACTATTCATCATACATGTCATCACCCTAGAATTAGGGTTTACTATTCACCTCATGGTGAATTGATCTCATAACATCACCATGTATGAGAATCATCATCATTAAAGACCTCAGATAAGATTAAGATTCATCAATTATCATAATTAGGGTTTCCATGATTTCACATAGTGGATCATACCCTATTCATGCACATTCATGTATATTGAAGGTATTTTACTTGAGTTTCCACCATAATTGGTACTTCCTCTCTCCTCTAACTAGTAGATGGTGATTACACCACTCTAGATTAGGTTGGGTTAAGTCCTCATTGACTAAAACAAGTCAACACATCACCATCATGTGATTAAGGTTTGATTAAAACAAGGTATCACTCAATTGAACCCATTTAAGTTGAAACGAGTGTGAACCCATTTGAATTGAAACGAGTGTGAACCCATTCGAGTTGAAATGGCTGTGGACTCGTTTGAGTTGAAACGGGTGTGAACCCATTTGAGTTGAAATGGGTGTCGACTCGTTTGAGTTGAAACGGGGGTGAACCCATTTGAGTTGAAACGGGTGTGGACTCGTTTGAGTTGAAACGGGTGTGAACCCATTTGAGTTGAAACGGGTGTGGACTCGTTTGAGTTGAAACGGGTGTGAACCCATTTGAGTTGAAACGGGTGTGGACTCATTTGAGTCTAAATGAGTGTCAACCCATTTGAGCCTAAATGAGTTTGGACCCGTTTGAGCCTAAACAAGTGTCAACCCATTTGAGCCTAAACGAGTGTGGACCCACATGGGTTCAAACCACATGGTCATAAAAGGTGAAACAAAAGTTATGTTTGAATAGGATTTCCTATGTTGAAGCCTTCAACTGGCCATGTCCTCGTTAACCATTTACAAATTGAGTCAATTAGGATGAGCCTCAATCAATTGGACACCAATTTTACCTTCAATTGAAAGCCAATTAGAGTTAAGTCTAACTCAGTTAAGGTTTCCAATCGGCTAATCATCAATTTTCAACAATGTGAATCAAATCAAGGTTGAACCTATCAATTGAACTCCAAATGGGCCCAAACTTGGCCCAAACGGTCTTGAGATCGTTTGGATGACCTCCAAACGATCTTGATACCGTTTGCCCAAAGTTTGACCAAAAACCAAGTCGGTTGGATTAGGGTTGAACTTGAATTAGGTCTAAAATCCGCATTTTTATCAATTCATCAACTTATTACAATTGGACCCTCAACCCATCAAATTACCTCAACTTTAGACTTCAAAAGGTCTTGGGTTGTGACCAAACGGTCTTGAGACCGTTTGGAGGAACCCCCAAATGGTTTTGAGACCGTTTGGGTCCTTCAACCCAAAACTAAACAAAATCTAAATATGAAAACAGCAATTTCAGCCCGATTAGGGTTAGGATGTTGAAGTGCCTTCAACTCTCAATTGGTTAAGAATTTAACTTTGATTCTTTGCAGAATGAAATTCAACATATTATGAACAGGAATCTCAAATGGTCAACGCTTGGTCAACTCATTCAAACGGGTTGAACCCGTTTGCCCAAAAGTTCAAGTTAATCAGTTTGGAAAAATCAGCACATAATTCAATTCGATTGCCTAATGGATTGGCCTTCAACCTACGATTCCTTTGGAGTTAACCCCTCAAATTTGGTGGGTCATTAGCCTACATGATTATGAACAGGAATCCCAAATGGTCAACGCTTGGTCAATGCCCTCAAACGGGTTGAACCCGTTTGCTCCAACCGACCTTGTGAACCCGTTTGCCCTTCAAACGGTTGGGTCAGAGGGGGGGGGGGAAACAGGACCGTTTGATAAAGTAACTTTGGTAATCACGCCCACCTTCTTCAAACTCTGTCAAGGTCAGTTATTCCACCGTTTTGCTTGCAAAAGTGCAAGGAAGAAGGGAGGTAGAAGAAGAACTAAATGCTAAAATTTTGCAAGAACAAGAAATGCATATAAAGCAAAGAGTTTAGAATTATAAAACCCGCCTTAAGGTCGTTCCTTGAGCTCCAAGCTTCCAAGCTTCAAGTCTTTAATGGTGTATTGAGCTCCACAGGTCGGACAAGGGTGTTTCTACAAGGAAAGGTTGGGAAAATATGGCTAGAACGAGAAAGCTAAGTGAGTTATCCACAAAACCAAGCTTGCATGATGAATTCACCCAAGAATCCGAGCTTGAAGATGGTTCTTCTCACCTTAGAACTACTTGGTCGCCTCCCTGAGCTCCATAGCTTGCCTTAGACGTTTTGAGAAAGAAGAGAAGTGAAGAGAAATGAAGGATAGTTCACTTGGTTTACAAGGAAAAGGGCTTATATACTTTAGGCCATTTTACACCATAAGGACCTCTAAAGCATGGGATTTTAATCTAAGTCCCTCCTTGCTTCTTAGGCACGTCCAAGCCATCTAAACTAAAACCAAGTTCATCAAAGCTCAAGATTTAAGGGTAGAAAAGGTCAACTTTCAACTAGGGTACACATATGAAGGTCTTCATACCCATACATGGTGAATTTTATGCATAAAGATTACTTTTCTTATCTGATTATTTATTGATGCATCTCTTTCATCATTTCTACTCTAAATGATGCCAAGAGTCATATAAGATGATCTAGAAGGTGTACTTCCCAAGTTTCACCCATAATTTGGGTAAATTGCACTTTACTCCAAATTAGGGTTTTTAAGCACCAGGATCATTCCACAAGCTGCATCTGAACGCCCAAGCTTGGAAAATCCATCATGCCTCATCATATTCACTCTTATGATGTTTCATCATCAAAGGTACATATTAACCTATGAACTCTACAAGTTAAACCTCTTAACTGGATAATTGCACATAGGTCCCTGCATTGCAAAACAATACTACAACATTATTCCTAGGGGACAGGAATGGAAACATATGTTCCTTAGGAGCTTTTATTACCTGCTAAAAGATGATTACATGTGTTTAATTACCTATTTAGGCAAAACTTATAGGGTTAGGTTATAACCCAGGTCAGGGATGTTACAAATTATAAACCCCTAACAAGGATTTCGTCCTCGAAATCCCATGGAAAGGAAGAACATATTGATCATTATGATGATATTATGGGTTTGTAATTCGTACAAAGTCCCTTTTGTTAATTACTTCTTATCACTGTTTATGCTTGTGTAAAGCATAAACCCCTAACATAAGGTGTCCATACTTTTTGAAAGGAAAAAGCATAAAAGAACATTCTTCCAATATTATTCAAGAATGCTTACCATCAGAGGAACATACATACCTTAACACATATATTTTACTCAGTATATTGTCTCAAAGGCTTCACTGAAGGAGTTCATTGAGTATGCTTACTAAGTAGTTACTGAGGAAATTCACCGAGTATATTCACTAAGTTTGTTCACTAAGTATATTCACTAAGTTTTCACTGAATATATTCACTAAGTATTCACTGAGTATGTTCACTAAGTATATTCACTAAGTATTCACTAAGTATGTTCACTGAATATATTCACTAAGTATTCACTGAGTATGTTCACTGAGTATATTCACTAAGTATTCACTGAGTATGTTTAGTGAGTATATTCACTAAGTATTCACTGAGTATATTCACTAAGTATTCACTGAGTATGTTCACTGAGTATATTCACTAAGCATTCACTGAGTATGTTCACTGAGTATATTCACTAAGTATTCACTGAGTATGTTCACTGAGTATATTCACTAAGTATTCACTGAGTATGTTCACTGAGTATATTCACTAAGTATTCACTGAGTATGTTCACTGAGTATATTCACTAAGTATTCACTGAGTATGTTCACTGAGTATATTCACTGAGTATGTTCACTGAGTATATTCACTAAGTATTCACTGAGTATATTTACTAAGTATTCACTGAGTATGTTCACTGAGTATGATCACTAAGTATTCACTGAGTATGTTCACTGAGTATATTCACTAAGTATTCACTGAGTATGTTCACTGAGTATATTCACTAAGTATTCACTGAGTATATTCACTAAGTATTCACTGAGTATGTTCACTGAGTATATTCACTAAGCATTCACTGAGTATGTTCACTGAGTATATTCACTAAGTATTCACTGAGTATGTTCACTGAGTATATTCACTAAGTATTCACTGAGTTTGTTCACTGAGTATATTCACTAAGTATTCACTGAGTATGTTCACTGAGTATATTCACTAAGTATTCACTGAGTATGTTCACTGAGTATATTCACTAAGTATGTTCACCAATTATATTCACTTAAAAGATTCACTCAGCTTTTCTCATTTAATTTTCCCTATACTCTCTAGATTGTTTTAGAATAATTACCTGATCAGAGTAATCAAAAGATAACAATCTAGGAGTTTCATACTTGCCTTATCTACAATGACCATATACCTGGCTAGGGTATATGAGCATTGAGATTAGGTAGTATGTATTTTGCTTATCATCATATTTCTCGTTCTTCATATCATTATACACACAGAATTTACCATACTAAATTATTCTTCAGGTATCACATCTATATTTCATCCTTTTCATACACAGTTAAGGGAGATTATAAATTGTTTTAAAGAATACTGAGTAAGATACAAGTTCTTATCTCCCTTGTGTTCTTCAGGGACTTAGACAAGGAATTCAAAAGTAGAAAATTTACATATCTTTTACACATAGAATCCTGATATGTAATATTAAAACAAAACTTATTTCATCTGACCAGTATGGGACGTTTTTCCACGTCCTCTATTATTATAGAGCCTCCCTTGTGAGCCTTACAGACTCTGTCCTTGGGGCTGAGTCATTATTGTATTCCTATCTGGACAATCCCTTGCCAGGTGTCCCGACTGTCTACATAGGTAACAGATCCTGGGTGCAAAGTGTCTATACAATCCAGTTACCGATGCTGATGCTATGTCGGAGGGTCCTCTTGGAATACTACTATGATCCCTACTTCCACTTGACACCCATTGTGTCTGGGTAGGAAATCCTGACAAAGCTGATGGTGTAGAAAATCTTGGTTTCTTAAAACTTTCAGGCCCTTGTTCTTGAGGCTGGGTGTACATCTTCTTACTACTTGTCTGTTGTTTCATGGTTTCTGACCTCTCTATCCTTCTTACTGACTCCACAAAGGTGGAAAACCTTTCTCTATTCTCTAGAGCAGACACAGGAGTGGCTAGTTCAGAGTTCAAACCCTTTTCAAAATGTCGAATTCTTTCTTCATCGGTAACTGCCATTTGTGGACAAAACCGTAGTAACTCCATGAACTTAGCTTCATACTCGCTAACGTTCATGTGTCCTTGTGTGATCTTCTCAAATTGAAAGATCTTCTCATCTAGATACGTCTTAGGGAAGTATCTATTGATGAATTCTCATCGGAAAACCTCCCATCCTATTTCTTCGCCTAATCTCTTATCCTCCTCTATCATCCACCAATTACCAGCACTCCCTTTTAGGAGGTATACCGCATGCTTTACCTTTTCAGCTTCAGGAATATCAAGGATCCTGAAAGCCTTTTCCAGCTCTGTCAACCATAGATCAACATCTGATGGGTCAGATGTACCAACATAGTCTATGGCTCCCACCCGGCGAAGTCTCTTGAAAGTCTTGCCAGCTCCATAACCTTCCTGATGGGCTGGTACCCTAGGTGCAGACGGTGGCACCCTATCTGCTATGTGTGTTATGGCTGTCAGAAACTTATCAAATAAGGCATGGACAGCTGGGTTTTCTATCTCAGATGGGTCAAACTGGGGTGGCTCCCTGGGTTGCTCAGGTAAGGGTTGTTCCATTTCTGGGCGCCTTGCACCTCCCTGTGGTGCAGCAACGCTACTTTCCGCCACGTACTCTTCATGTGGCTCAGACATCCTTATATATCTTCTTCTCCTGAGGAGCAGAAGGTTGTATTAGATAAGGAAGGAACACTAAGGATAGACTCGACATCCTAAGTCCTATGTCTCTGTAGACTCAGGGAACCTAGAGCTCTGATACCACTAATTGTGGGCTCTGATCTCCAAAACCCGAGATAAACACATAAACTTTGAGGTAAACTCAGCAGAAGCGATTCGATTAGCAGCGGAATACAAAAAAAAATCACGGGAAATTTAAACTTTTTGTAATAAGGTATTGAAACCATAAAACTCCTTTCAGAGATTCAAGATAAACTGTCTACATCTCGGTTAATTACTTCTTGAGTAATTATACACAGCATGATACCAAATCTCAAGAGACGAATCATAACTCAGACCATGACTCCAAGGACCTGAGAGTACAGAGGGCGCATAAGACTGACTATCTATCTATATAACTCAGCAGTCTGAATCTCCACCTGAGATTTACTGTTGCTCTGGGTGCTGCTGCTGCTGATACTGGTCACCTGGAGATTGGTCCCTTCATCCTTGGCGACCACCTAAAAAGTTGAAATCGACGGGGTGAGACAATTTTAAATAATTGTCCCAGCGGGAGTTATAACTCTTCGCCAGAAACATGATTATTACAGAATAAGAGAATAACAGTACACAAAGAAGTCATATATATTTTAGGAATAGTTAGAACAATGTTTCACAGATTATAATCTATTCCTCCTACTAGAAGCAAAGAATCTCTAAGATAAACCCACATATCACTTTTCTTTTAGAAATAAAAGGACATGTATTACATCTATTTATTATAAATCCATCATCACCACACTAGCTCTCTTCAGGCTTAGATCATATATCCATCACCTGGCATTATAATAAGGGATATCATGGCCTATAGCCATACCCTTTTCTACAAGGTGTTAGGATTCCAAATCCACAACATAACTGTATGATTAGTACACATGAAATCATACTTAACCATACTCAAGTGATACAAGGGTTATTTACATTCATCACCCATAAGTCTGCAGTTAAGCCTTTCATAGGATTATCTTGTAAAAGAATTTCACATAGTAACACTCTATATTAGGATCACATTTTATAATTTAACATAGGGATATCAATCCCTAAACATCTTATCACTAAGAATCCGGAAAGTGAGAGTCCAAACCCCTGGACTAATTATAACATTTATTACCAAGAACATCTTATTTTATCTGGTCATCTAAATAATATGACCTTTGATGATCATTAGCGCATATTACTCATGACTCATTCAACCTATCAAACTCATAAGTTATCACTTATCAGATAAAATACATGTTCTTGAACATTAAACATTAGCATAGCAGCTAAGAAAGAAGGATACTAAATGTAACAAGTCTAACTTACATCAATTACCAATTCTCAATTCTCTCATCACAAGTCATCTGTTAAGCATGACCTTGATGGTACTCATGGCTCTCATAGACCATCAATCTCATAAGATGCCACTAATAGGGCACCATGATATATCACTATTCATAAAGCTAAAAACATGGTTTCAATGAATATAGCATCATCATCCATACCTGGATATGATCATCCTCATATAGGAACCTGCATGGTCAATTCAACTGATAACAATAAATAACTCATTTAAAGAAGTTGTATCTCCCTACTCTTACAAGAGCTAGGTTTCCCTGGTTTTCATCAAATAGTGTTTACTATTCACAATACATGTCATCACCCTAGAATTAGGGTTTACTATTCATCATACATGTCATCACCCTAGAATTAGGGTTTACTATTCATCATACATGTCATCACCCTAGAATTAGGGTTTACTATTCACCTCATGGTGAATTGATCTCATAACATCACCATGTATGAGAATCATCATCATTAAAGACCTCAGATAAGATTAAGATTCATCAATTATCATAATTAGGGTTTCCATGATTTCACATAGTGGATCATACCCTATTCATGCACATTCATGTATATTGAAGGTATTTTACTTGAGTTTCCACCATAATTGGTACTTCCTCTCTCCTCTAACTAGTAGATGGTGATTACACCACTCTAGATTAGGTTGGGTTAAGTCCTCATTGACTAACACAAGTCAACACATCACCATCATGTGATTAAGGTTTGATTAAAACAAGGTATCACTCAATTGAACCCATTTAAGTTGAAACGAGTGTGAACCCATTTGAATTGAAACGAGTGTGAACCCATTTGAGTTGAAACGGGTGTGGACTCGTTTGAGTTGAAACGGGTGTGAACGCATTTGAGTTGAAATGGGTGTGGACTCGTTTGAGTTGAAATGGGTGTGAACCCATTTGAGTTGAAACGGGTGTGGACTTGTTTGAGTTGAAACGGGTGTGAACCCATTTGAGTTGAAACGGGTGTGGACTCGTTTGAGTTGAAACGGGTGTGAACCCATTTGAGTTGAAACGGGTGTGGACTCGTTTGAGTCTAAACGAGTGTCAACCCATTTGAGCCTAAACGAGTGTGGACCCATTTGAGCCTAAACGAGTGTCAACCCATTTGAGCCTAAACAAGTGTGGACCCACATGGGTTCAAACCACATGGTCATAAAAGGTGAAACAAAAGTTATGTTTGAATAGGATTTCCTATGTTGAAGCCTTCAATTGGCCATGTCCTCATTAACCATTTACAAATTGATTCAATTAGGATGAGCCTCAATCAATTGGACACCAATTTGACCTTCAATTGAAAGCCAATTAGAGTTAAGTCTAACTCAATTAAGGTTTCTAATCGGCTAATCATCAATTTTCAACAATGTGAATCAAATCAAGGTTGAACCTATCAATTGAACTCCAAATGGGCCCAAACTTGTCCCAAACGGTCTTGAGATCGTTTGGATGACCTCCAAACGATCTTGAGACCGTTTGCCCAAAGTTTGACCAAAAACCAAGTCGGTTGGATTAGGGTTGAACTTGAATTAGGTCTAAAATCAGCATTTTTATCAATTCATCAACTTATTACAATTGGACCATCAACCCATCAAATTACCTCAACTTTAGACCTTCAAACGGTCTTGGGTTGTGACCAAACGGTCTTGAGACCGTTTGGAGGAACCCCCAAACGGTTTTGAGACCGTTTGGGTCCTTCAACCCAAAACTCAACAAAATCTAAATATGAAAACATCAATTTCAGCCCGATTAGGGTTAGGATGTTGAAGTGCCTTTAACTCTCAATTGGTTAAGAATTTAACTTTGATTCTTTGCAGGAATTAAATTAAACATATTATGAACATGAATCTCAAACGGTCAATGCTTGGTCAACTCATTCAAATGGGTTGAACCCATTTTCCCAAAAGTTCAAGTTTATCAGTTTGGAAAAATCAGCACTTAATTCAATTCGATTTCCTAATTGATTGGCCTTCAACCTACGATTCCTTTGGAGTTAACCCCTCAAATTTGGTGGGTCATTAGCCTACATGATTATGAACAGGAATCCCAAACAGTAAATGCTTGTTCAATGCCCTCAAATGGGTTGAACCCGTTTGCTCCAACCGACCTTGTGAACCCGTTTGCCCTTCAAACGGTTGGGTCAAAGGGGGGGGGGACATGACCGTTTGATAAAGTAACTTTGGTAATCACGTCCACCTTCTTCAACCTCTGTAAAGGTCGGTTATTCCACCATTTTGCTTGCAAAAGTGCAAGGAAGAAGGGAGGTAGAAGAAGAACTAAATTCTAAAATTTTGCAAGAACAAGAAATGCATATAAAGCAAAGAGTTTAGAATTATAAAACCCACCTTAAGGTCGTTCCTTGAGCTCCAAGCTTCCAAGATTCAAGTCTTTAATAGTGTCTTGAGCTCCACAGGTAGGCCAAGGGTGTTTCTCCAAGGAAAGGTTGGGAAAAGATGGCTAGAACGAGAAAGCTAAGTGAATTATCCACAAAACCAAGCTTGCATGATGAATTCACCCAAGAATCTGAGCTTGAAGATGGTTCTTCTCACCTTAGAACTACTTGGTCGCCTCCCTGAGCTCCAGATCTTGCCTTAGACGTTTTGAGAAAGAAGAGAAGTGAAGAGAAATGAAGGATCATTCACTTGGTTTACAAGGAAAAGGGCTTATATACTTTAGGCCATTTTACACCATAAGGACCTCTAAAGCATTGGATTTTCATCTAAGTCCCTCCTTGCTTCTTAGGCACGTCCAAGCCATCTAAACTCAAACCACGTTCATCAAAGCTCAAGATTTAAGGGTAGAAAAGGTCAACTTTCAACTAGGGTACACATATGAAGGTCTTCATACCCATACATGGTGAATTTTATGCACAAAGATTACTTTTCTTATCTGATTATTTATTGATGCATATCTTTCATCATTTCTACTCTAAATGATGCCAAGAGTCATTTAAGATGCTCTAGAAGGTGTACTTCCCAAGTTTCACCCATAATTTGGGTAAATTGCACTTTACTCCAAATTAGGGTTTTTAAGCACCAGGATCATTCCACAAGCTGCATCTGAACGCCCAAGCTTGGAAAATCCATCATGCCTCATTAGATTCACTCTTATGATGTTTCATCATCAAAGGTACATCTTAACCTGTGAACTATGCAAGTTAAACCTCTTAACTGGATAATTGCACATAGGTCCCTGCATTGCAAAACAATACTACAACATTATTCCTAGGGGACAGGAATGGAAACATATGTTCCTTAGGAGCTTTTATTACCTGCTAAAAGATGATTACATGTGTTTAATTACCTATTTAGGCAAAACTTCTAGGGTTAGGTTATAACCCAGGTCAGGGATGTTACAATAAGCATTTGGTTGCAGTCCAAATACAGAGTTCTTCCTGTTCCAAGAGTAGAGATGGTACATCCCACCTTGCCCACACACTTTTACATCTAAGTTGCATGTGCCACATATGTCTCTACGTCACAGACATTATGATATCAAACTAGTCTTAAACCTACTGAGATTTATATCCTTGGTCAACATCTCTAGGTCTATAGGGTACCGACTCTTTTGGAGTCATCCCTCTTCCCTCATGCATCAAGAGAGTGCCCTACTCATCTGACCTTTGGGTCCCATGAGTTCATGAAGGTGATCAATCTCCTAACCCATGGCCCTCAGACAATGATAGTTGTTACCTCCCGACCCTATGGTCATGTGCAACTAGGGAATTAGGCAACTCCTACTTTCATCGGTCTTATCCCTTCCTGACCCTAGGATAGACTTAGGATTCTCCATCATAGTACATGTTCACTTAGAACCTTACCCAAGTCTTCATCATCTCTCTTTCTGCATTCATGGGTCGGCCTTCATCCTTTCATTGGGATCATGGCAACCTGCCTACCTTGGTCAAGCCCCATGTCAATTACCTCCATGGTAACTCATTCATATGAAATTAGAGATGGATATCTATGGGTATACAGGTCCATTCTCATACCATGTACTTAGCTTCTCAAGATCCTATGAGACTCTTTTAGGTTACCTTAAACCAACAAAACTGATATACACTCTACCAAAGGTGTCTCTCCCCCAGACTGGGAGGAAACTATCTCTTGATAACAAGGTCACAAAAGCTCTTCGGTCTAGGGTTTACATCCTCATGAGCCTACTTAACCCTAGCAAGCTATTAAGGCATAAACAGATCACCTACTGAACCATGCTAGGTTATACTTGTCCTCTTTCCTCAATGCTGGATCGAGATCATACCTTCCTTTATTATCAACCTAGCTATGAGGGGTTTATCACACATACCTTAAACTTAAGGGACTTCCCTTTTCCTTTATTCACGAGGCGTACCATGCTCGAAACTATAGAAACTTAATTCTCATCATGAACATTAGGTATACCACTTCCTCTCTTAGGCCTAGGAACCCTAGGTTCACTTTTAGGTGTCCAACTGCACACTCTATCTCTGAACCATGAATCAATCTTGCAAAAGGCATCTCGTGCACTTCCTGTCATCCTTCTTCTCGATCAACACTTAGGGTTGGGTCCCCCCTTAAGGACAACTAACAAGGTACAAGGCCTCATAACCTGCTACTAAACCTTCCTAGGTCTAAGGAACTCTTCTTCCGACCTCAGAAGGTAAACACATATACCGTAGGCACATAGGCACTAGAAGTTTAATCTTCTCCCTCTAGGGTTTGGTCCCTCTAAAGGCAACCAAGACATCAACAACTCCTCGGGATCGATCATGAGGCAACCACTATCATCTCATATCTCGGGGTTTTAGGCTTCCAACCTTCTTGCTGGGTTTCCTGTTCTCTCCAGAGATAACCCTACATCCAACCTCACCATTAGAGGTCCTATCTTCGTGAAGGGTCAACCTCCAAAGCATGAAGCCTATGTTCAACTTATGTTCGCTCAAGGTCATCCATGCTTATATCATAAGCCATCCTTCGTACCCTCATAGTCAAGGTTCAACACAACTAACGTACCCTGGGTGCACACTATGACTATTCGTATAAGCCCATAGGGTCTCTACAGGTCCTTCACTAACAACATGACCCTTTCCAGGGTTGGGTTGCCAAAGGTGCTAGGTCACTCATGGATCATATGGCATACTAAAAGCATGTACCTTCAAACACCTGGTCCAACTCATCTCTCTCTAACCATCACTTAGGGTTAGGGTTAGCATCATCCTCATAGGATGTGCCAGGTCTCTACTAGCAATGGAGATCTCTATCTCCAGGACTAACTTATCCTCCTGACAAGAAGGTCTAGCCTCAGGTCTCTTCTGAGGACATGACAACTTATGTCATACGACCTAAGCATGTATCTATCCTTTAATTTGCGCTTACACTATTAAGCTTATGTCCATGACATCTTATTTACATGCATTTCCTTTAATGTGGTGGAGGATCCCTTAAACCTTATCGACCTTACCCATACCTCAAGAGGGTGAGGAGGAGAGAGAAAACCCTAATCCTTTAGGTCCTTATCTGAATTTTTGTGATGAGAAGGGATGAATAAGATGAGAAGTCCTAAAGGTATCTTATTTTGATTCATACCCTAAGACTTTGGCCAGGCAGTCACACGGATTCGGGAGTCCTTGTATTCCGACTAGCGGTGCGGAGGAAAATATTGCCAGCCCCCGGGCGTGATCCTTTTCTAGACACCTCAGTCTTTCGGATAATCCTCTAATAACTCCCTTGGGTTATATGGAGTTTGTAAAATTTAATAATTATCAATGGTTAACTGAGGAACCTAAGCTCTGATACCAAATGTTACAACCCCACCTCCCGATAACCCCCAATTAAGGGAGACCGAGAGGTCAAAGTCGCAGCCATGACTTCCGGATCAAAGGTTCAACAATTAACCAAGAATAATTATCAAATTTTAACATACTAAACTGAAAAGCTGTAAGAAAATAAACTTTGCATACCTTTTGAAAATTTTGGATTTCTAACTTCTATCCACTTAAGGATTCTACGCTAACTAATCCTCCTTGTATCTTTCTTCATGTATTTCACAATGTGACGGTTTACTATTTGTCCTTTTGGCATGTTCCTAAAACGCCGACAAACAAAACGTCGGTCAACCGAAGCTGGTATGTGGGGGAAACAAAAATCATTCAATTATCTATAACAATGTATCACATTAAATTATCACTTAACAAATAATTTTATGTTTTAAGTATAACTATGCGATCCATGTGTACCCTATCCCCTACGTTGTCCCTGCAGTGGACCTGGATACTACCTCCCTTGTGGTAGATTCCCATTTTACCCCTCATGACTTCACCTAATAGATGAATCAATTTCTAGGGCTGAGTCACATGGCACTACCCGTAGGTAGCCCACTCCTTAACTCATGGTATGCTAAGAGTCTCATGGCACTACTCATGTGTAGCCCAGTTTCTAACTCATGATACCCTAGACCTTGCTCTAGGTTATCCTTAGCCTTTGCATAGCCACAGGGGTGGACTCGGATCTAGCTAGTTATACATGTATACTCATAGTGATAGCCATAGTCACTTTATAGTTGCATGAATTAAAACATCCAACAGTTATTTCATGCATTGAGGGAAACATCAATACAAACCTCGGAAAACTAATCGGTATAGTCATAAGCATAACCACATACCTGATTTGATGAGTCATGCAGATTATTCAACATATACTTCATGTATATACAATCAACCCATTCAACAGATCCAAGCAAGTAATTCAATCATTACATAATTCCTGAAAATAACATGTACTCTTATTTATTACACACTTCATCAAGAATCTACTTTATTTTTTTGGATTCTCTTTCTAGGTTTTCTAATCCGCATTAAGGTTCCAGTAATACTCGTTAGGGTTTCTTAGATCAATTTCTCGAACTTTATCTCTTTTAGATTAACAAACCCTAAAATACTCTTTTCCATTTATATAAACCCTAATTGCTCAAACTATTCATTTTAATAGCCAAATTGACTTAGGATCATCATATCCCTATTTATTCATGGATTTGAACAATTAAAACAATTAAAAGACATTTTCTCCTAAATTAATGCATAATCATGCACAAAACCCTAACTTAAGGCAATTATATAAAAAGATCATCTTTTTAGATCCTATTTCCTCGTTTATCAACAACAGGTTAATATTGGCTTAAATTATCCATTAAACAACATTAAAACCATCTATCATCAAATCTAAGGGTTTTTCATTATTTAAATCATTAAAGATGATAGTTTTATGTACTTTTCACATTTCACGCATATTTATGCACATAAACTCCAAATTAAACTAATTACGTACAAAGATTATCCTTTTCGATCTTAATGTACCTTTTTACATTTAACAGGTTAATATCAACTCTTATGATCCATTAAACCCTATTAAACACTTTATTCATTTCAAAATAGGGTTTCTTAATCATCATTACACTAAAGATGATATTTTACACCACTTTTTGAATAGCATGCAAAATTATGATTCAAACATAATTTCTTTGTGTTCCTCTCGTTCTGAGGATCAATTTTCATATATAACTTGTATTTATCCGAGCTTCGAATTAGGAGTTATGATTTTTGGTAGAATCAACTTACTTGGGCCAATGAAAGGGTGCCACGTGTCCCTCTCCATGCGATTGCTCCCTAGCTGCGTGACCCAGCTGTTTTAAAAACATAACTAAATCCCGTTTTTACCCCTGCGCGACTCCTCAATCTTATAGAGCCCGGAAGGGCAAAAATGTCCAAAGCAGCCCGTCATCTTCCTCCTCACGAGCGTCTCCTGTAGCCGCTAGGTCAGGGTTCTCGCGCGGCCGGGACCCTCCTCCTCGGAGCCTGATGGCTGCTTCCTATGCCACCCCTAGCTCCACAACATCCCGTCGCCCTTAGGGCACTAGTTGGCTCACATCCAGCGCAGCTGGTTTGGGCTGGGGAAGAGCCGCAACCCACTGCTGTGTTGCAGCCGCGCAAACTGCTGCTGTTGGAGTTCGCGGGTGTAGGAGGATGGGAAGGATGGCTGACTTTCTGGGGTTGATCGTGGGTGTTTCTTGCTTCAAACAAAGTCATAAACGCCCCCGTTGCTACAAGGATGGAACCCTACCCTCAAGGTTAGGGTTTTGACGAAGAAGATGAAAAAGAGAGGTATAACTGCGTGGAATTTCTCTGGATTCTCCCCCAAGCTTTCCCCCTTATATAGAGGAAGTCAACGAAGCCCTAGGATGGCTTTCCTTAACGAGACAAAGTCCCTCTTCTAATGGGAATCATTTTCCTTCAAAGAGAAGCAATTCTTCTCTCTTTCTCTTTCTCTCTCTCTCTTTCATATTACTTGGATATTTGGAAATTAGAAACTCCCTTTCTCTTATTTACTTCATGGTTGCTTTTTAATTCTTTGGCACGAATCCCTATTTTCCTTTATAGAAAGAAAAAAAATCATCCTTTTAACCAATACTACATAATTCATTAATAAAGAAACACATTACCCTCTTATTTTGCCTTTTCAGTATTTTCTCTGTCTTTCCTCTTTATTGGGACTCCTTGGATCCCAAGTTACTCCATTATTTCGAAATTCTCTTTATTGGATAATTATTATTCTTCTAGATGCATCATTATGCATTATTTCACATTATCTTGTTTATTTCTCATTAAAATAGTTCTTTTTTGAGGATTTCTCTTTATTTCTCTTTTATTTTCCTCATTGGCATTCCTTTTAATATTAGTAACCTCATGGGATTGAAAATTCCCCAAGAAAACTCATTTATGCCTCTTTCCACTCATTTTCCACTTTTTATCATCATTTTCAATTTATTTCTTAATAAAGAAATACTTAATTAAAATTTTCTTTTCTTATTGCTCTCTTTTTGGAACCTTGGACTCCTTGGTATCCAAGGAACTCAAGAGGCACGAAATCCTATTTGGATTTTCCTTCTAGAGGTTTCTACATATTTCTTTTCTTCAATTATCCATTTATTCATTGAATTTTCTTGTTATTGGGCCCAATAGCCAATAAAGCCCACAAAGCAACCAATCAAGGCTATTGTGAAGAGAATCCATTGATTCAAAAAAAATCATATCATTAATTGTCCAATTATCTTTAATATGAGAAATTACATTTCTCACTATTTGAACCCAAAAAAATTGGGGTTATAACAGCTGGCCACTTTATATGCTTGTATTATGATTTCTTGCTTGATATGAGAAGATAGGTTGGAATGTATGGAGGTGCTCATCTTGGCAACTCCTCTTCTACCACGAGAGTGGAGATTATGGAGTTGAGGAGTAGGTTGTGATCTCAAACAAAAATTATGCATGAGAATGTGGGTTTGAGTTGAGATCGTTGCACTTGCACCGGGAGGTGAAGTGCAACATACACCTCTCTTTTAAAACAAGTACTTAGTATGTTTAAATTTCATTTTCCTCTGAGATGCTATGATGTGTGGGTGAAATCTTAATGTCCAAGTTCATTTCATATCTGATTTAAAAAAAATAGTAATCCTTTCACTACTTTGTTTAAATCTAAAATTCTGTAATTAATTCAACATCACCATACTTTTAAAACAATCTAGATTGTATAACTTTAGCATTGTTGCATTTGATAATTTACCAAGCTCCTTGTGTTCGACCTTGACTACAACTACCTCCGTATACTTGAGGAGATTGGTTAGTTGAGTAAAAGATCCTTCTATGGATTGAAACTCATTAGTGTAAGAAGCCAACAAGTTTTTGGCACCATTTCTGGGGATCTACGGTAATCTAATTGGAGTAACAAGTGCTAATTAGTATTCGAGACTAGATCACCATTTCCATTTTCAAATATCCTTGTACCTTTTGGTTGTATGCGTCGCTCACAAAGGGGTCTTAAAAAATCAACATTGTTAGACCTTGAGATCGAGCATACTCTTTCAAGCTTAAGAAGAGTGAGGAGAGTAGAGCCACCACTGCCGGGAGGTACTCCACCATCATCACCATCGCCATCTTCTTCACCCTTTGAGGAAGCTACACCAAGTGATTCCACCATGGAGGACGACCGTCCTTTAAAGGATTTTGCAATGCCGGTTGCCACGAACATTTGTGTGGCCATTGACCTACCTACAGTTGAAGTGAACAATTTCTCTATTGCTCCTTCCATGATGCAGATGATACAACATAATCATTTTGGAGGTACAACCAATGAAGATCCAAGTCTTCATGTAGCTGAGTTCCTGGAATATCTGAATACTTTCTGAATCAACAGAGTATCTATCGAAGGAGTGAGACTAATGCTATTTACTTTCACCCTAAGAGATAGAGACAAAGTGTGGCTTTTGTCTCTTCCAAAGAAGTCAATCAAAAACTGGGACCAACTCCTAAATGCTTTCCTTGCAAAGTATTTCCTGCCAAGAAAGACAACCCAACTTAGGAATCAACTCACTAATTTCTCTAAAAATGATGGAGAAACTCTATATGATACATGGGAATGGTTTAAGGATCTTCAATGCCTTTTCCCTCACCATGGTTTGACTAACTGGGTGCTACTTCAAACATTCTATAATGGACTATTCTACAACACCTGATTGACACTGGATGCCGCAACTAATGGTGCATTGGTGACTAAGTCTTATAGGGAGGCTTATGACATTATTGAAGACATAAAGCTAAACCATTGCCAATGGGGATCAGATAGGGGAGTACAATTAACTTCTACAACTAGTTCTTCAACTAGAAAGCAAGGAGGGAAACATACTGTTGATGCCATTGATCTTATTGCTACCAAACTTGATGTTCTTACACAGAAGTTTGAAAAGATGACTACTATGCAAATCCAATCTAATGAAGTGATATGTGAAGCTTGTGGTAATGCAGGACATCCTTCTTCTTCATGTTTTGCTCCTAATGCAAATGAAGGGAGCTTTGAACATGTCAATGTTGTTGGAATGTAAGGGAACAAGTAGTACAATTCCTATTCCAACACCTACAATCTGGGATGGAGAGATCATCCTAATTTCTCCTACCGGAACACAAGCAACACTAAGAACTTCCAACAAGGATAGCAGCAACCGCAGAAACAACAACATTTCAACCGACAAGGGAACCCACCGGGTTTCAACAATAGGGGTTACTAACAGCCACAAAAACCCCAAATCTCTTCTTTGGAGGCCATGATGGAGAAATTTGTTTCTACACAAATGCAGCAAAATGAAGAGTTCTGGGGGAATAATAATCTATTGAAAGATGCTATTGCCCAACTTTCCACTAAATTGGATGACATTTCCACTCATACCAAGATGTTGGAGAATCAAATAGCACAACAAAGGAGTCCACAATCCGGTTCACTTCCAAGCCAACCGGAAGTGAATCCAAGACAACAAGCAAACACTATAACTTTGAGGAGTGGAGCTGAAATTCTGAGACCTTCTCCACCCAAGGAGAAGAACACTAAGGTGACTGATGAGGAGGAGTCCAACACTCCTATTTGCAGCAAGGATAAAGGTACAGCTGAAATACCCTTCTTACAAGGCTAATGCACCATTTCCATAAAGGCTTGCAAACAAAAAGGAGGATTTAAAGTTTAGGAAGTTTATGGACATTCTAAACAAGCTTCATGTCAACCTTCCTCTAGCTAAAGTTATTGCCGAGATGCCATCATATGCTAAGTTCTTAAAGGATATCTTAACTAAAAGAAGAAAGGTGGATCAAGTTGAAACAGTAATGCTTTCAGAAAGAATGAGTTCTATTATTCAAAATAGACTTCCACAAAAGTTAGATGATTTGGGAGCCTTCACTCTGCCATGCAAGATCAACAACACTACTTTTGACAAGGGTCTAGTAGACCTTAGAGCTAGCATCAGTCTCATTCCATCTACTTTGTGGAAAGAGCTAGATCTTGGAGATCTAAAATAGACAAAGATGGATATTGAACTAGCAGACCATTCCATCAAGTACTCGAAAGGTATTGTGGAAGATGTGTTAGTGCAGATTGGCAAGTTCTATATTCCTTGTGATTTTGTTGTTTTAGATATGGTGGAAATTCCTTCCAATCCCATTCTTTTTGGAAGACCCTTTTTAAGAACTTCCGGATGTCTTATTGATGTTTGGGAAGGCAAACTCACGCTCTAGGTTGGTGAGGAAGCCATGGAATTCTCTATTTATGATGCTATGAAAGCACCTTCATGTGTTGAAGGAATTTGCTTATTGGATACTATTGATTCAATTGTAGAGGGTGATGAAGGTATTGATGATTTGATGTTAAACCTTCGTGATGACAATCAAGTTGCAATCAACAAGTCTAAAAGTTTTGGAGTACTTCCCATTGCTAAAGCACATGCTACCAATGAAGACACTCCACTTGTTTATGATAAAGTTGCTGAAAGCATAGCCGAGAGAAAGGTATAACTTAAATCCCTTCCACCTGGGCTTAGGTATGCATTTCTTGACTCTAATTCTACTTCCCCTGTTATAATAAATGATGAGTTAACCAATGACCAAGAAAATAAGTTGCTTTTTGAATTGCATTTGTATAAAGATGTCATTGGTTATTCTATTGATGATTTGAAAGGCATTCATCCCTCCATCTGCATACATAGAATAAACATGGAGGATGATGCTGAACCGACTATTGAACCACCTAGGTGTTTAAATCAAAACATGCTTGAAGTGGTTAAGAAAGAAATTTTCAAATGGATTGATGTCAGAATCATTTATCCAATAAGTGACAACCCTTGGGTTAGTGCCATTCACATGGCACCTAAGAAGGGGGGGGGTGCAACTGTCATAAAAGGAGACAATGATGAATTGATACAAACACATATAGTCACATGGTGGCATATGTGTATTGATTGCCGACGCTTGAATAAGGCAACTCACAAGGATCATTTTCCATTGCCTTTTATTGATTTAATGCTTAAACACCTTGCAAAGCATTCTTATTTTTGTTACTTGTACGGGTATTCTGGGTTTTTTCAGATTCCTATCTACCCTCCCGACCAAGAGAAAACCAAATTTACTTGCACCTATGGAACCTACACCTATTTCCGCATGCCATTCGGACTTTGTAACGCTCTTGCGACTTTTCAATAGTGTATGATGGCCATCTTCTCAGATTTCATTGAAAACATAATGGAAATGTTTATGGATGACTTTAGTGTATATGGAGATTCTTTTGATCAATGCTTATGTAACCTGTCATTAGTCTTAGCCCACTGTAAAAAGGCTAACCAAGTGCTGAACTGGGAGAAGTACCATTTCATGGTATAATCTGGTGTAGTACTAGGCCATGTTGTATCTAATAAGGGTATTCAAGTTGACAAGGAAAAAGTTGAAGCCATTGAGAAAATGTCTACTCCATCTTCAGTCAAAGACATCCGTAGTTTTCTTGGTCATGTAGGTTTCTATAGAAGATTTATTAAAGTCTTCTCGAAAATTGCAAAGCTGTTGTGTTCCTTACTTGTAAAAGATGTTGAATTTGTATTTGATGATGACTGCCACACAACTTTTTCCAAGCTCAAGGAGGCCCTCATTTCATCCCCAATTATTCAACCATCGGATTGGGATGCCCCTTTTGAATTAATCTGTGATGCAAGTGATTATGCAGTAGGGGATGCTCTAGGATAGTGGAAGGACAAGAAACTCCACACCATATACTATACAACCAACACCCTTGATGAAGCACAAATCAACTATACAACTACCGAGAAGGAGATGCTTTCCATAGTGTACGCCTTTGACAAATTCCAACTATACTTGGTGGGTCTAAGGTGATTGTATGCACTGATCATGCTGCCATTAAATATCTATTGAACAAGAAGGATGCCAAACCTCATCTTGTTTGCTGGATTCTACTTTTACAAGAATTTGATCTTTAAATCTGAGACAAGAAAGGCACGGAAAACAATGTTGCTGATCATCTTTCTAGGTTGACTACGAAGGCTGGAAATTCATTACCCATTGAAGATCATTTGGCTATTGAAAAGATGTATGTGTTATCATCCACACAAGCACTATGGTTTGCGGATATAGCTAACTTTCTCGCTACCGGACAACTCCCACCTGATTTGACATATCAACAGAAGAAGAAATTCTTTCATGGTGTGAAATTCTATTATTGGGATGATTCACTATTATTCAAGCATGGAAGTGATGGGCTGATCTGACGATGTGTTGCTAAAGAAGAAATCCCTACTATTATTACTGAATGCCATGCCTCCCCTTATCAGGGACACTTTGGAAGAGAAAAGACCGCTGCAAAGATACTCTAGGCTGGTTTCTATTGACCCACCTTATTCAAGGACATCAATCTATTTGTCAAATCTTGTGATAGATGTTAAAGAACTGGAGGTATATCTCGCCGTGATGACATGCCCCTCAACTCTATCTTAGAGGTTGAAGTATTTGATGTATGGGGAGTTGATTACATGGGGCCATTCCCATCCTATTGCAGTTATCAATATATTCTTGTAGCTTGTGAATATGTATCCAAATGGGTTGAGGCCATCCCAACCGAAGCGCCGAATGCCAAATTTGTAGTAAAACTTTTTCAAAAGATCAATTTTCCTCGGTTTGGAGTTCCTAGAGTCATAATTTCTGATGGAGGCATACATTTTGCTGAAAAACAATTCAATAATCTTCTTTCTAGATATGGGGTAACTCATAAGATCTCTACGCCCTATCATCCTCAAACTTCCGGGCAGGTAGAGGTTTCCAACCGACAGCTAAAAAACATTCTTGAAAAGACAGTCTCTAGTTCAAGAAAAGATTGGGCTTTAAAGATAAATGATGCACTATGGGCATACTGTACAACTTACAAAAAAATCATAGGAACAACTCCATTTAAGCTGATCTATGGTCAATCTTATCACCTTCCACTGGAGTTAGAACACTATGCTTTGTGGGCTATCAAATTCTTGAATTTTTACATGAAGAAGGTAGGTGAGAAGCGCCTTTTGTAGCAGCAAGAACTTGAGGAACTTTTCCTTGATGCTTATGAAAATGCAAAGCTATACAAAGAGAGAACAAAGTCTTGGCATGATAAAAGGATCCACAGGATGGACTTCAAAGAAGGAGATAAAGTCTTGCTTTTTAACTCTAGATTAAAGTTATTTCTCAGAAAGATGAAGTCCAAGTGGTCAAGCCCTTTTCTTGTATTAAAGATTTTTCCATATGGGGCTGTGGAACTCCAAGGCAAGGACGACACATTCAAAGTGAATGGACAACATTGTATGCTATATATATGTGGAGATGAAGTAGATAAGGGAGCCTCTTGCTCCCTCCAAGATGCATGAATGAAGAACTGAAGAGTCTCACTCTGGACTCTAAACGGAGGACCTCATGGGAGTGGAACCCACATTAGGATAGATTTCGTTTCCATTATTTGAGTCGTGAACAGTCTTTAATTTCATCAATAAGCTTGTCATGGATGAATGTAATAATTTAGACATAGATGTCACCACATCTATCATTACTTTTGTGCTGAGTGAATTTTATTTCTACAGAAATTCCACACTACACGACATGTCTCTATTCGACACGACATGTAACCCTTCAGAAAGACACTGAAATAAAAAATGATCTCCCAGTACATGACGTGTTTCACATCAACACATTGTGTTTAGTTCACAAAAGAAGTTTCTAGAATGTCACACACATGCCTAATTCAGCACATGCTGTGTACTCATCACTCGACTTAGTAGCAAAAGTTTTTGGAAACTCGCACGTTGTGTCTTAATTAAGACATGTCGTGTGTCTGGGCATAAAGGTAGATCTACAAAAGGCAATTTGAAGCAGAACACGCCGTGCATGTCACATGCACGCCGTGTCTTTTCTCATAAAGTCTGGCCTAAAAGGGGGGGGTTGCATGACCTAACTTCTCAATCCCTTGAGAACTTAGTTGTGAGAGAGAAAACAAACCCTAGCACCCGTGCGATTTTCAGCCGTGCAACTACCATCTTGGAGACACCAACCTCATGTTGTGAATCCATCATCTCTGAGCTACCACACACCGACCTCACGCCATGCACGCTCACCGGCATATCTCTTTCCTTAGCTCACACCACCTCTGCCAACACGACATAGCTCACACCTTCTTCTCTATGAACTCACATCATCTCCGCCCCTTCACTAGAAGCCGCCTTCATGCCATCCCAACGTCTCTGTCTTCCTCACACCAGACCCGATCCAACAACGTTGAAGGCCCTGACCAAACAACTCGACTGCATGTCGTCCAGTAGTGGCACCCTCGACAGCAACCGACCAGCTGCCACCAACGCCTCCACCATCACCCTTGACAGCACCAATGTCGCCACCGACACACCGCCTGTCTCGCCAACAACTCACCGGATTCCTATTTCCCCCCCTAAATCTTCACATCTCGGCACCGATTCAGAGTGCTTCAAATCTCCAGGTGCACGACGTACCGCTAGAATACACACCGTACATTCCTATTTCAGGCTGAATAATTCATTCCAGGTGCATGACGTGACCATCATTTGCACGCCGTGTGTTCTTCCAGAACAACCATGGCTCCAGTCAAGCAAGGTTTGGGCAAGCGTCATGGTGGTGCTAGCTCTTCCTCCACACCTTCTGAGGTGGAACATGTCCCCTCCACCTAGTTCTGGGTTACACCCGATGAGGATGCCAATTACCAGTTCCTGATTACCAGGAGGGTGTTACCTTCCCGCTATGCATGTGAGGAGACTCTAAACAAACTGGGCTTCAAGAATGAGGTAATGGGCCACTTGAGGTTTTTGGGTCTACATTTTGTTTGCAAAAGGGTTACCCGAAACCTACCCATGAATCATTTATGAGTTTCTAACAACTTTTAAAGCAGAGGTGGATCCACAAAACCACCGTGATCTATACCAGAAGATCAGGTTTTGTTTGATTAACAAACCTTTTAACATGGATCTTCATCATTTTTGTGATTTACTCAGGTGCAACTATGGTAGTTACATTGATTATCTGGGGGCTTTCAATAGTGATACCTTTTGGTCTGAGATTTCTTGTGATTCGGTGCACAGGTCTAGAGAGGCAAGAGCCTCATCTATTCATAACCCCATTTTCCTCTATGTACATCACCTCCCCAGTACAAGAATTTTTGTGAAAAAAGAAACTCAAGGGGTTGTGGGAAAAATAGACCTTTTCTTCTTGTAGTGTATGTTAAACAATGAGGAAATCAGTTCAGGGTACTATATTGTCAAGAAAATTTTATAAACAAAGAAGAAGAAGTTGTGGGAGTCGAGGGATATCATGTGTGGTGGGGTCATCTCACTTCTTGAAATGAAGCTTGGGTTAGATTTGGCTATTTTGGACCCTACACCAGGAAAAAACCTTGTGGATATTAGTTACCTTCTTTCTTGTGGTCTTATATCGAAGCATGGTGATAGTAAAACAAAGTTCAATGTTTTTCTCACCAAGACACAATATATTGGAGTCCTCAACACAACCTGCAATGATCTCAGCAACAAGGCCAATTGGAAGGTTGATTTATAGCCTGAAGATGAAGCAACAACCCAGGGAGCGAGCAGCTCCAGAGCACCACCACTAGCAGAGGCAGCAACATCACCACCCTCCATCGGTACTCAGACTGAGTACACTTGGGCAATGCATGATGTGTGACATCTTTACAGATATGTTCAACAGCGGTTTGACCACATCAATGGCCATTTGGACCAGATGGGCACGCACTACACTGCGATGCATGACATGGTCCACCAGATGGACTCATAGAATATCTCTCAGGGCCATTACTCCATCCTGCCTCCATATCAATCACCACCGCCACAGCAACCCCAGTTTCCACAACAGTCTGAGTTTCGCCAGAAGCCAGACTCCACCGCCCAACTAATGGACATTCTAGAAAACATCAGCCAGTACTTCACTGATCAGGAGGGCAGTGACCCTTCTTTTTGATATTGATCCATGATAGGTATCCGGTTGTGAACTCTGTGAGTTTGTTTGACGCAGTGAGGACACTGTTGATTTCAAGCTTGGGGGGGCACAACTGGCCTGTAATTGTAGTTTTCATTTTGCATTTCCTTTTATTAGAGTCAGTTGTGTCAGTTTTTCATTTCATTTTGTTCTATGTTCTGTTTTCTTTGATGGCAGTCTTAATATGAATTGAGTCTACCATGTTAGAATGAACTCCATGCTTGATCTATCTTGTCCTTTGTATTTCTTGTGGCTATATGAAAAGATATTCAATAACATGCATGAATCAAATGAAAAAGGGAAGTCCCCATGTACACAATCTTGTTTTGTGTTTGTGGTTTGAAATCTCAAATTTTACATCTTTCATTTCTCGATACATGTAAAAGTTCCACATTTTTGTGAATAAATCAACTTTGCAACACTTACTAGAATACGGGATACTCTTGCTAAACTCTTAGTGCATTTACAATAAATTTTTTAGTGATTGTTTTTCAAAAGAATGATTGAAATCTTATTAATCTTAACACTCTTGTTGACTCTTTGGTGTTGTATCATATTTGCATTATCATTTGTTTACCTTTACCCAATAAAAGATGGCAAATAGCCCACATATCATGCTAGCCTAGTGTGAGTCCAATCTGGCAATGATGGTTGGGTGGTATGAAAATCAAAAGAGGGTAAAAACAACACCCCAAACGACATTCTATGTGAGCATAAGCCTAAATTAGCACTTGAGTGCTAGAAACTCAAAAATTTCCATCATCATATCCTTTTAGAAAAAGAGTACAACTAAGTTTGTTAATGTTAGCACTGACTTCATCATCTTATATCCATACTAGCTGAAAAATTTGTGTTGTACATCCACTAATTGTTTGGCTCAATTATCCAAATTCTATTTAGTGTTGTATAGTTGATTATTTCGTTTTATTTGGAACCACCATTGCTGAACTAAATTTCTCTATCTTAGATGTATAAATTGAGAAGATAACAATGAACACAAACACAATGTACATGGTTGGTTGAGCTGATTGCATATCTTCTTTTCATTTAATCCATGCATGAGTTTGAATATTCTTTCACCTTGTATGTAGCCCTGTTCTTTTTGCTTGAGGACAAGCAATGGTTCAAGCTTAGGGGAATTTGTTGTGTGTTTTCCACATCATCTTTTCATGTGATATCACACACAAATTTGGTTTATTTTGATCTCACTTAACCTCCTTTCATATTAATCTTGCCATCTTTTTGTTATTTTACTTATCGCATGCTGTGCATTGTAGAGATGTTCTAAAAGGACCGATTTGGGGATTTCCCGACTCAAATTTCACATCATTCGGACTTCCCCACATACAACCAGATATTCAGAGTTTATTTCTGATGAAACAGAAAAACACACGACATGTCTTAATTAAGACACGACGTGTGAGTTTCCAGGAAAGCCATAAGTTTGGTCAGAGTGACAAACGCACGACATGTTCATCCTTGGACACGACGTGCGAGTTTCCAGAAAGTGTGGAACAAACAAAGACACGCCGTCTTTTCTCCAATATGTCGTGCACCTGGGAGTGTTGAGCAGACTGAAAGTTTCTGGAAAGTTGCATGGCATGCATTAACTAAGCACACATCGTGCAAAGTGCATTCTGGAGAAACTGACGAAGGCTTTACACGTCATGCACGAGGGATGCATGCCGTGTCACTGTCGATTTTAGAAATTCGAAAATATGATCCCTTGGTTTAAAACAAGGAGGGAACTTATGAGGAGGTTATCCACATTCATTATTCGAAGTTCTCTTGTCCCAGAGCAAGTCTAGAGCAAGAGGAGGGTGATTTTGAGGATAAAGGAGGTGGTTTCTTACCAAAGGACCCCCAATCTTTTTCTCTTCTTCTACATTCTCTTCTCCAAAAGTGCAGTAGAGCTTCCCCACTCCATGCAGCTTCTCGAGAGAGGAGCTAGTCCGGTTTGGAGTAGCTGGAGAAGTAGAATTTCATCCAAAAGCCGAAATTCTACCTTCTTGTGAATACACCTTTAGTTCTTCTCATTTTTTTCTTTGCCTAAACCATGCTAGAACCTAAAAAGTTAGTAGCATTTCTGCAATACATGATTATGAATGAGTAAACTACCTTTCTTGGGAATGGGAGAGTAGCTCCCATGTCATAGCATGCATGGAACATGTTAATTTCGTACTGATTACTATGTTGCTTGTTTTTCTACCTTGTGAGTATCGGTTTTGTCATTTCTTGCATGTATGGCTGGCCACTTTATATGCTTGTGTTATGCTTTCTTTCTTGATCTGAGAAGATAGGTAGGAATGTATGGAGGTTCTCATCTTGGCAACTCCTCTTCTACTATGAGAGTAGAGATTATGGAGTTTAGGAGTAGGTTGTGATCTAAAATGAAAATTATGCATGAGAATGTGGGTTTGAGTTGAGATTGTTGCACTTGCACCGGGAGGTGAAGTGCAACATACACCTCTATTTTAAAACAAGTACTTAGTATGTTAAAATTTTGTGTTCCTATGAGATGCTATGACGTGTGGGTGAAATATTAATGTCCAAGATCATTTCATATTTGATTTAAAAAAAATAGTAATCCTTTCACTGCTTTGTTTAAATATGAAATTCTATAATTAATTCAACATCTCCGTCCTTTTAAAACAATCTAAGTTGTTGAACTTTAGCATTGTTGCATTTGATAATTTACCAAGCTCCTTGTGTTCGACCTCGACTACAACTACCTCCTTATACTTACGGAGATTGGTTAGTTGAGTAAAAGATCCTTCTAAGGATTGAAACTTGTTAGTGTAAGAAGCCAACAATAGTCATCCTTAGAGTATAGATTAGATGTACCCCAAATAGGGGCCATGCTCATCAATTATTTATTCATTCAAGTATATTATATAACATGGAAGACCATTAAGACATAGTTTGCACAAGATTGGATCTTCAGCTAGCAACATGCATAAAAGATCATATTTCATGTCAACATAAGTCAAATAGTCATACTAGTGCCAAAAAGTGAGACACATGGCTGTTTAGGGTCATAATACATTAAGTCCATTGATTTAGAAAAGTCATGAGGTTTTGAGTAACATAGATCAATATTTGAATAAAATCTAAGATTTAACATCAAAATTCACATTAAGGCACATTTAATGGTGCCTTTCTCATCATAAGGTAATAAAAGAGATCAAGTATTAACAAGTTTAATTACATGCTCAATCAGCAAAAAATCTTACTAATTTAGAGTTGGAAGGGGTGATTTGAGTCATGAAAAAGTCACTTTAGCTTATAGTTTAAGATCCATCATTAAATGGTCCATATATATCACATGCAAGGTAAAAAACATCATTTAAGAACATATGAGGGGTCAAAGTTGGATCTTGGGTCATATTATGTCAAAAAATACTTATCTTAGGAAAACATAACTATTTAGAGCATAAAGCATCAAGTGTGAGCAAGATACATCATTATTCATGCGAAAAGATATCAAAATATGCCATTTTTATCATAATCAGAGCTACAAGTGGAATAAATCATTGAAACTAGGTTCATTGTATATATATCATCCTCTAGATCAAATATCACTTATTATATACCCAATGTTGTCCAAGGAGTTAGTTTTAGTGATCGTTCAAAGAATTTCCTAGATTTCTATGATATGAAATGTTACTTCTTGATCCTAGGGCTGCATCTGGCCCATGTCTCCCTTGACTGGTGCACCCTCTCACCTGGGTCCATGGTAGTGGGTCACACACTCGGCCCTTTGTCTCCTACCACTAGCAGCTGGGAGATGTTTCTCATCACCTACAAGTTTCTATCAACAACCCTGGGTTGCTAGAAACCACTGCCTATCCCTGCTCTAGGAGGCTCGTACTCAAGCGGTGTCCTGCCCAACTGCTCATGCATGTGCAATAGTCTGGACATAGCAGCTTGCAAAGATAGAGGGTTGTGGAGCTCTAGACCTCATTGCATCTCAGAAATGTGTCATCTAGGCTTGCGACACAAACACGAGGTGGAAGTGGAGGAGAAAGGGCCCTTGCATGGTGAAGATGGACAAACCCCAAAAACAACCATGGCCACAACTTTCATGGATGAAGGAAGGTGAAGAAGTGGGGAGATGTATTTAGTGAATAGTTTTGCACAACAAGAGGTGGAAAATAAAGGGATAGGAGAAAAAAAGTCAAAATGGAGTGTGAAATAAAGAAAATGAGTTGTAGAATGGCTAGATTGGTTGGAGCAAAGCCTGTTGTACTTGCCTTGACACAAGGTTTTAGACAAGCTAGGAGCTGTTGGATTTGGTTCTATCATGTATCAAAGGAAGATCCAAGGGAAGATAGAGAGAGAGAAACCATGGTATAAAAATTGAGACCTCTCATTGGTTGAGAGGGGCTCCTACATAATTCTAACGTGTTTAAGTCAGCTCACATTTGTGTTTCTTTGTCAATATTGTAAAATGCTTATCTCCTAAATCTTAATTCCAATTGAGATAAAATTTTGACCATTGATTAAAAAACTCCTTATAATTTTTATATAAAAATTTTGCATCCAAGATAATAATGTTGAGGACATGCAATTTTGGAAATTCATTGTTAAAAGTGTAATCATCTAAACTATAGTCAATATAAGAACAAAATTGACATGTAATCAAATCCATTTCATCCATTGAGTATAATGTGACTCAAAGTCATTCGGTTGAGGGTGAGGGAGGTTATTCAGTATAATAGAGCATCTAATGAGTGAAGATGTACATAATTGGATGAGATAAAAAAACTCTCAATCGTCACACCATCTTAGGTAAGAGAAGGTGTTTCCATCATTAATTTCTAGAAAACCACAACCAGTGAAGCTTAGAAGAGAGAAGGAAAATAAGGTAAAGGGGAGAAAAGATGGAGATCTTACATGAAAATGGGTGGAATTCACTCCATAGTTTACATTGCCCATATTTTAATGATGACTTCAAAATTCCATTTATATGTGTTCAACATTTCTATTAAGATCATTACATATTTATATACATACTCAATTGACTCACGAACCATGTGTTGGAGATTGTCAAATCATACAAGCATAAATTTTGAAGATTGGATAATAGATAAATACTCTATAAAACTTGGTGTAAATCATTTGTAATGATCATATAACTTGTTATTGAGCTCAAAGGAATAATATAATCAACATAAATGGATTCGTGATTCACTTGGAGACTTTTGGAAAACCCAAAACAAAAGGTTCTAATGGTAGAGTTTCCCTAAGGAAAAAATGGTTGAAAGGCATTACTTTACAGTTCCAGGAGTCCCCACTAACCGAGATTTTGTGGTCATAAATCTTGACCAACAACAAAAGGTGGCCAAACAATGAGCTCCATCAGCCAGGTTTCCTAAAAGAAATCTAGGTTGACTGCAATGTGCTACTATTTTTTACAAAGTGTATAATAGTCATGAGAGGTGTAAGACCCCTGACCTAATTTAAATTAATTGTTCTTTGTTATTTTAACTGTGTGCTTGGATGCTTTAGTTACATGCTCATGTTTAATGCAACTAGTTGTTTAATATCTTATTTGTGAGGGTTTATGTGCAAATTTCCATCGTTCAAACAACATTCTTGTAATGTGCATATAGTATGTTCTACTTCTTGTCTTGACTTTATTGGGTGAAATAAAGTGCTTTGCCTTCTCATTAGTTGAGAACGGACATAAGTTCTTTTCCTCTTCATTAGTTTAAATCGATGAAAGAGTTATGTCTTATCAATAGTTGAGGACCAATGAGGTTGTCTTGCCTTTGCATCCATTGAAAACTGATGAGAATGGTTGGTCACTTTGACTTCATGTGGTTTCATAGGCTAGCAAGCTCATTGGTGATGACTATGATAATAAGTGATGAAGATCCCGACTGATGAAGCATCTACTGATGAGTTTTTAGGGATGAGACATCTGACACTTGATATGTGGTTGAATTTTGATGTGATTCTACCGATGGGGTACCTCAATTGCATGGAAAAATGGATGAATATTGATGGAATGGAGGCTGTTCGGGAATCGATGAGATATCAATGTACATCCATCAATGAAATCTCAGTGTGCTTGGACCAATGATGGTTGATTCTACCAATGGGATTCCTTAATTTCATGGACTAATGGCTAAAGACCAACATAATGGATGTTTCTTCGAAATCAATGAGATATCAATGTACATCCATCTATGAAACCCTGGTGTGCTTGGACCAATGATGACAACCGATGGATATCCACCCTCGTCAACTAATGATAGGTATGAACCCTCTTCCAATGAAGCTACAAAGGCAACATCATTATCACAACATCTTTGACCATCTTTCTCTCTCCTTAGGGGCTATATGTACCCTCTTTCTCCTCCTTCCTTCCTTATTTGGGTGAGTTGTCTCAAACAATTGAAGGAACAACAGATGTCATCAGTTGACTACATCGATTTGAAGCTAACCAACAAGGCATATTTTAACATACCTTCCTATGAGTTGCTATTTGCTTCTGTTCTACTCACGTGTGGATGAAACACCATTCCTTGAGCCTTCCAAATCAAAATCTATGTAAGTAAGGTTCTTTCCCTCCTTGATCTTGGATATCCACCATCTTCTTCCTCATTAAGGTGTATCCTTAAGAATTCTCCTTTAGTTTTTTGAATATAATAGTTTTATGCCCTACTTTCCTACTTTACTCTTGGTCTAGTTGCCTTTAGATCATGGATCTACTGTTATGGAAATCCCTGATAGGATAAAGTGAGAAAGTTCAAATCTTGGAGAGTTTGTGTTTACCTTTGGAGTTTTTCATGAATCTCAAAGCCTTACTAAAGTCCTCCTTGAGCATACTTGTGATTTTTTTCTATAATTCAAGTGATATAACTTTTTATGCATTTAGTACCTACCTTATACGTGCAAATCAATATCATTATGGAATCACCCTTAAAATGCTAAAAGGTGAAATATTGAACCACTCTATGCTGTTATATCGAGAATATATACTTGGATGTGTTATTTACACTTCATAAATAGTTTCTTGATGCGAGATACATGAAACATTTAGCTTGTCCTTGCATAAATTCACTTCAATTTGAAGAAAATGGCTCACATTGTAAGACAAGAGAGAGATTCGAGGGAGACTATAGAGGCAAGGCACCCTCATCTAGGAAACCAGGGCTAGATCTGGAAGGAGAAGAGTATGGATGCCATAATCTAGACAAGGAGCTGACTGCAGAGTTTGTTGATACCAAGAAGTTGGACTGATATTATATCGACAGGTTAAGGATGGCGATCATCTACAACAAACAAATGTCATGCTAAAGAATGGAAGGCTTGTTTACCCTAGATCTGAAGAAACTGAGAATGCAACTCGTTGGAATTATTGTGTTATGGTCTATGTCATCAACTTCCAACCTCATCTTCTTACCATAGAGAACTCTCTATTGGCTATGTAACCTGCAAGACAAGATTGAGATGATCAATAGAGGAAATGGTTTGTTCTTGATCAGATTCTCCAATGTTGATTACATGAAGTTTGCTATGAACTAGGGGGGCTAGTCTTGAAGAATAAGCCATTGGTTTTGATGAAATGGAAGTCTAACAACCCATTGATGAAGATGAAGCTAAAGGAAGTACTGATTTGGGTCAAGATCTACTCTTTGGTTAGAACTTTGGGATAAGTGAATGCTAGAACAAATTGACTTTGTTCTGGGATCCCCTTTGCAAGTTGATAAGCAGACAAAGAATTGCACTAGACATGACTTTACTAGAATCCAAGTCCTATTCCAAAGGTATTCATCATTCCTTGACTCCCTTGAAATTTAAAGTGATGAAGGACACCTACTCAAAGTTAAATTCGAATATGAGTGGAAGCCAAATGTTTTTAGGTGTTGTGGATTGTTTGGGCATGATGAGATTTTCTTTCTTGATTCAATGAACAAAGATAGTGTTGATATAAACATAACTATTGATAAGGAATCAAATGAGAAAGTGGAAGAGCAACCAAAATCCGTTGCCTCTCACCTGTTTAGGTGTTTGATGATATTCCTCTACATAATTTAGGGCATATGGATGGCCAAGATGGCTTCACTACAGTGCACACAGAGGAAGAAACAAGTCCCCTCCGAGAATTTGACTAAGAGTGTCATTGACACCTCTCAAAGGGTTATCGGTTACTTGTTCTCTCTAATGACTAACAGATTAACTTGGAGACGATTAATGAAATTAAAAAAGTGGAAGCCGGCAGCCCAACGACTCAAGTTATCAAATGATCACTGATATGAAGATTTCGTCTTAGAATGTGAGAGGCCTCAATAATAAAGTTATATGTGTTCAAGAGGAATTGAATAGACTCTCTAGTCATATTATAGTTTTAAATGAAATGAAGACCAAAAAAGGATGGATAACTTCATGAATCGTTTCTTCTAGGGCCTATATTACATTTCTAACCATGAATCTCACCTCGCTAGCTTCATGAATCATTTCTTCCAGGGCCTAAATTACATTTCTAACCATGAATCTCACCCCCTAGGTAGAGTCTTCATTCTCTATATTCCCAAGGGCTGCAACATTATTAAAATTGAAGAGTGTGATTAGTGTATTCACTCAAGGATTCTTATTGATGGTGAAACTATGTTGTTGATTGTTGCTTATGATCATAACCCTGATAATGACTGAAAGAAGCTTTGAGGATCCATTGAGGAGTACTCACATAATACGTATGATGAGAGTTTGATAAGTTTGGTAGATTTTAACAAGGTAAAGAAAGATTATGAAAGAATTAGCACCAAGTCCCCCTTTAGTGAGATCTGTGGAAGATTTCAAAGCCTGCATTCTGGATTGTTGCCTTTTTGAACTTAAGATGAAGGGTCCCATGTACACATGGGATAATCACCAAGATGGAGATATATTTATTTGTTCTAATATTGATCGTGTCCTATAAAATATAAATTTCTTGAATAAAATCCCCGAGTTCTTTGGTGAGATCATTTCTAACACTACTAGCGATTACATCATCATTACCATTAGCATTGGCAATCAAAGGAAGATCAGGTGCTTGTTCATATTCATTAACTCTTGGGTTCAACAAGAAGATTACCAGGAGATTGTTACAACAATCAGGGACATTAATTGCAGTTGTTATGCTATGTTTCAAGGTTTAGAAGGCTTCATAATACAACAATTAAGCTGTGGGAACAGAATCATGACAAGGTTGGCAACATCAATGACCATGCCAGAAAATATAAAGTTGAAGCTAGAATATGCCAAGAGTAGGCAGATATGAATCCTACTGGTAGTGAGCTTCAAGACTTATCTAGAAATGCAAGAAAAAAGTTGCTATTACATCAATTCATGAGGAGTCTCTTCTTAGACAGAATCAAGAGTCTTGTGGTTAAAGGAAGAAGATTCAAACATGAAATTCTTCTATTCTACTATAGATATAAGAAGACACAGGAAAATTATTAAAGTTTTGAATATCAATGGTACTCTTTCTCATAATCCTTTGGACATTAAGGATTTTGTTCCAAACTACTACTCTAAGATCTTCACACTGAATGTCGAGCCTCAAGTAACTTCAGACTTCCTCGGCATGGTCATAAATTAAATTCTTTTAGAAAAAGTAATCTTATTTCTAGAGTTACTCAAGAAGAAATTGATTATGTTATCAAGTCTATAAATGGGGACAAGGCCCCTGGTCCTGATGGCTTTAATAGACATTTCATTAAGAAAACCTGGAACATCATCATGCCTGATATCAGCAAAGGCATTCACAATTTCTTAAGGAATGGTTAACTTCTTAAGGAATCTAGTCATACTTTCATTACTTTAATTCCAAGAGGCACTGATTCTAACGAGCTTAAGAACTAGAGGCCAATTGCTCTATGTAATTCAATTTATAAGATTATATCAAAAATTCTTTTTAACAGACACCAAGGAGTCCTTCCTTCTATCATTGATCATGAGCAGTATGACTTCATCAAGGGATGTAGCATCAAAGATGCTATTCTTCTTTCTAATAAGATCATCCATGATTTTACAAGGAAAAACTCATGCGATAAAATGTACATCAATGTGGATTGTATTAAAGCATTTGATTCTATTATCTAGGAATTTCTCTTTTCCATTATGAATCATATCAACTTCCCTTCTATTTGGATCAATTGGATTTCTAAGATTTTTTCTACTACCTCTTACTAAGTGTTGCTGAATGGAGAACCTACTGACCCTTTCTACCCCACTAATGGCATCTGCCAAGGGGATTTATTGCACCATATCTCTTTGTGCTTGCTATATAGGGTCTATCTGAGATTGTCAAGCATAAAGTCCATGATCAAAAGATTATCCCCATCAAGGCTTTGGCTAAACTCTTTATTTCCCATCTAGTGTTTGCAGATGATTTCATATTGTTTTGTGAAGTTAATACCAACAATGCAGAGAAAATTTTGGATTTGATCATTAGTTTTGGATATTGGTCAAGTTTGAAGTCTAATCCTGATAAAAGTGGGATTATTTATAGCAAAAATGCAAACAAGGATGTTGTTTTCAATATTCTTAAGTTCCCATAATGCAAGCTCCTTTCCAAGTATTTGGGAGTTCCTTTTTTTTATAGGAAACCTTAGTAAGGACCACTCTAGTCTTATCTTGGATTGTGTGAAGAAAAGGTTGGAAGTGTGGAAATCTAGAACTATATCTTTTACTGCAAGACTTGAACTCATTGTTTCTACCCTCACTACTATTCATCTCCATTGGACCTATTTGTTCCCTCTCTCTAGTTTTGTTATTGATAGAATTGAAAAGACATAGATCAATTTTCTTTGGGGTAATACTGATGGTAAGAAAAACAATTCACCTAGTGAAATGGGAGTAGGTAACTCAGTCTAAGAAGGAAGGAGGATTGTGTATAAAAAATTCAAAGACGTAGTCAATGGATGTCTTATATTGAATGCTTGGAATGTGGCCTTAAGAAAAGATTCACTATGGGTTAAATGGGTGAATGAAAATATCTTAAAAGACTTTTTTCTAGCCTATCATACCTCATCCTTCTAAGTCATTGTTATTTTCTAAGATTCTAAAGAAAAGAAATATTATTAGACAAAGCATTCATTTTCACATTGAGAATGTCAAGGGGACTATGTTCTGGAAAGACCCTTGGGTCTGCAACAATCATTTTGTCACTAATATTATTAGAAATGATTTGATCCTTAAACCTGACTCCTCACCTAATTGTTGGGTTGAGCACTTTGTCTCTGATGGGACCTAGAAATGCTATGATAATAGGAACAAACATAATTTAGCTAGACTATTATATATGATTCCTCTTCCTATAGGGGATGAAGACTCCATTCAGTACAAGAACCTTAAGTATTCATCTTTCAATGAGATCTAGAACCATATTAGAGCCTGCCATGAGTCAAATGATATTGCTATTTGGATCTTAAAAGGGCATGTGACTATAAGATATTGTTTCCACCTTTGGAAAGCCATGCTTAACAAGATTCCTACCAATGACTACGCTAGGATAAGGGGATTTCAAATTTAATCTATTTGCTTTTTGTGCAGGAGTGCTTATAAGGACACTAAACACCTACTTTTTGAATGTTTGTATGGGTTTAATGTTATTCAATATGATAATTTTGATATTGGGCTTCATGTCTCCTCCAAGTGTTGGGAGGATCTTACAAAAACCAGTGTTTGAAGAAAAAAATTCTACTCATGCTTATTAACTACAACACCTGGACAGAAAGGAATTTTCATGTCCATGAAGATAAGTCAATGCTAGTTGAGAAGCTATGGAATTTCATGAAATAAGACTTCTATGGGTTGACCTAATTGAATTCTTGTCTACCTACTAATTTTCAGATCCTCTTTTCTTTATGTCAAGTAGCCTCTGGAGTTTTTATATGATCTATTTGGAGCTATGCGATTTTTGTGTGGAAAAGATTGAGACCTTTTATTGATAAATTCCACTCGAAAGAGTGTGAATATTGCAACAGTTAACCAGAGTTATGACTTCTGAAACCCATTATTACATTAGTAGAAAAAACATCAAATACATTCATAGATAAAAGCCAAAACCTAACTTTCATTTAGAAGAACTAAGCCTTGTTTATGCTTTGAGTAACTCCTTTTAATGTCAGGTTTTACTATCCATGAAACATGGTGAACCAATGACATAATATAGGTCACCATCCATACTCAGAAATTTAGTCACTTGCATGACCTATATCAGGATAATGGAAACAATCCTCCATCCTTAGATATGACCATCGTGGATACTGCTTGTTTCTTAGCCTGGATCCTTGTGAAATGAGGTGAGTCCTTCATTTTACCAAATGTACCCCGAGTCTATCATCCCATATTCGTTGATATTGGAGTTTCTTGTTCATACAGTAAAGTAGAGGTTTCCATTTGTAGCACTTCTTGTGACAAAGTTGGTTGCTGCATCATGCCAGTATCAATAGAGAAAGCAATATTATCAACATTAGTAGGAATAGATAGTGCATCATGGCAGTGGATAATAACTTCATCTACATCTGGGTCAGCTAATGTGTGCATTGATGCAAATTTCATTATAAGTAGGGCATGAAAGATACTATTGGATCAGTAAGAGTAGTCATCTTTGTCGTAGTTGAAGTGGTAGTACTGTCAATAGCTTTTTTTTCTATTTCATTGACCAAACCTTGCATTTTTAAGTAGAAACAAATGGATCTTTAGGTCTGATAGGTGTTTGTTCTTCATCCATTAGATCTTCATCTTCTTATAGGGATGCAAACTTATTTGCAATGGTAGTAACCAAGTTCTTGGTGGATCGTGCTATAGGCACCCTATTCAATCTTCTAGCATGGATATTCTTACCATAATAAACATTCCAGCAATCATGTTCTTCATTCCAAGTGACACCCATAGTTGCAGATGGTGGAGAAACATCCTCGTGAGTCTTAGTAGACGTTGAATTATCATGACCGATTGTACCACATCTAGTACATATGGTTGGTAATTTCTCATATTCAATCTTGTAGTCAAAACCACTTATAATGACTACAAGTTGAACTAGAGAAGAGGAGTCAAGTTCAATGGCGATTCTGGAAAATTTACTTCGAGTGAAATGAAGTGTGTGCTCATCCACCCACACTAACTTCCCCAATTGTGCCAATCTTTTAAAAAATGATGCTATTATAGAGATGAATTGGCAAGTCAATTATCTGTTCCTAAGTAACCAGTTTTGCAGGAATACACGTTGTTGGTAAAAAAAATCCTCAATCCAACGGGATACTATGAGGCTACATCCAAAAATAGCCCATGGACCGTTTGTTAGGGTGTTGATACAATCTTATTCACAAGTCAACTGCATAAAATAATGATTAAGGTGCAATTCATAAACTTTCCAACGAGCAATAGGACTCCAAAGAGATAGGATTCAATCACAAAGTGTCATTCGATCACAAAGTGTCATGTAACCAATTGATTTTCCAATAATTCACATGATGACAATATAAAAAAATGGTTGATGCAAGGAAGTATAGGCTTCTGGTGCTATGAAGAGTTCATTAAATCCACAATCATTAACAATGGAAACATCATCTGGATCAATAGAAACAAGTCCATCATCCTATAGGAATTGTGATCCTAAAGAAGGAACATTGCCAGTAGTTACATCCTGACAATATCATTTTTCTAATGACATCGATTCAAGTCCACTATGAGTAGCATGTACCACAGGCGAGTCTGTAATAGAAGGAGACACTATCAGAGAGTCAAAGATAGAAGGATACAACCTATGGTGATCCTCAGTTGGGATTGACTCTCGGCTTTCACCATGCATTCTAGTGTACACAAAGCCATGCCTACTTGTGGGACTCATAGATGTGCATTGTCACTATCTTGTAGATTGATGTCTTCACCCAAGAAACCACTGCCCCCTCAAACGTGTATCCAAGAGTGTCAACTCGATCCACCTCTTCCTCCCTGGTGAGATACCATGTCCCTCAACATAACAAAATCATCTAAGCAGAAAGGCATTAGTTCTTGAGGATGTTGGATCTAGGATGGGCTCTAGAGTGGGGTGAATAGATATAGATGCACTTAAACAAAATATATTAGACCTTCAAGACATTTCTAAGATAATATGGCAAGTATAAACTTTAAGTGCAACTAAAACATACATAGCAAGGGAGAGAGAGTGTGAACAAGTACAAGAACAAAATCTATATAGAGTGGTCTCAACTCCAAACTAGTAGAAAGTCAGTCCACTACCTAGAGAGGTCAAGATCTAGGATTTTGCAACCATTGCATTCTTATATTCCATTATAAGACATAAAATATATGACCTTCCTTTTTCAGGCCAGGGATACCCAACCTCCCCTATAGGGAGAAGACAACCAACAACCTACCAAAGGAATTACCTATCCAAGACTGAGTCTTCAACCTCACCAAGGACTTACCCACTTTTGCAAAGAGTCTTCTGCCTTCACCAAGGTCTTACCCACTCTTGCAACAAATCTTCCTCCTTGAAGGAATTACCCACTCTTCTTGGATCTTCTGCCTTTGACTTCACCTTTTCTAAGTAGAAGCTTTCACCAAGGGACTCCTTCCCTTCTTCTTCACCACTCTTAGCCAAGAGAGAGAATCTTCATCTTCAAGGTTGAATGAGAGATCAGGAGGTATAGGAAGTGAGAACCTCAAAAGATATACATGTAGGACGAGCTCTCTTACAAATCTCATACTCACTCTAATGGATGTAGAAAGTGGTTAAGCTTGAGAGTGGAAGGAGATTCTTAGAGGCACTCAACTACAATATAGGGACCTCCACAATGCTTATCGAACCATGGGATTTAGCCCATGTTGGTATGGTATGCACAGAGATCCAATCATATGATGATTGCGATGAGGCATTAGATACCTGACTTAATAATAAAGGTAATTCCATCTATTATGTTTGTCTCAGTCATGAGATGATGACATACATGACAAATGTCTAAAGAATGATGTGACTCGACGACATATGTCTTCAGGTTAAGGACCTGAACAATGAGACCATATGTATCTTAAGAGTACATACATTGTTGTTATGTCCCTAGTCAGATATTACTGTGGAAGAAAAATAGACAACAGTAATACATAAGAATAGAGTGTGTGTTGACTGATGATAGAGTCCCATTAGTCATGATATATGATACCAAATCAAGCACACATATATATGTTTGAGAATAGTATATTAGACAGACCCACTGTGAGAGTGATACATGGATACCAAGGAATGGTAGTCACAATCATCTCTCATAGTGATGGTGGTGATTGTGGTTCTTAGACCTAAAATCACTGCACTCATCACATGTCATTGGGTACACTTTAACATCATCAAACACATTCCTGAAACATGGATTGTTATAACGGTGATGATTGGGTGACTTTGACACATGGGGATTGACTGTGAGTGATAAATATGTGATTTGTCCCTCCTACAAGGAGTATGATATCTAGGGCCCCTTGATAAGCAAGACTAAGAATTGTATGGCCATACTCATGTGATTCAATATATGATATGTGAACTCACATGCATCTCAGACAATATGCTCTAGGTCAAGGAGCATGGATTGAATGTTGAATAGGATGACGTTCCATGCCTTGAGTTTAATCTAGATGTTAGAGACAAAGGAACTATACGATAAGGATAACATTAATCACATATTGTAGGTTGAATTTGTTCTCCAACTTTCTGAGTTACTTGGGTAGCAATGATGAGTTACTAGATTCCACTCATTGCTTGTGATGTCATTAGTTAGTTATGGACATTCACTGCCAACATAAATTGGAACATGCAGGGTCACACACATAGGATACCCCTGGAAGAGGAGATTGTCCATGAATAATGTTTAGATTGAGACTAAAGGTGTTTAGGCACTCAAATGAACATACAATTGATTGGCTGGACTCAGAACTATCAAGTTTAAGTGTTGAACTAGCTGGTTAGAGTGTCAGGTCGATTGAAGACTACATTGGCAATGCCAGGACTACCAACTGATCAATTCACCCAGGTGAGCTGATCGGTTGGTGTGAGACAACTGACCAGTTCACTTGGTGAACTGGGCGGTTCACAGTCCTACTAATTGAGGAAATTGGGATTTGCCTGATTGGAGGAAAATTCTCACGTTTCACTTGTTCAATTTGATTGGAATAAGGATTAATCTTTGAATTAATTGGAAACAATTAAGGAAAGTCAATTGTTGGCAAGTCTGGGAAGTGAAATGACTGGTTCACTAAGTGAACCGATTGGTTCACACTCCCAACCAACTAGTTCACATTGCCAAATGACCATTTCGTTTGTGAAATGACCGGTTTGCCTGCAGCAGTACAAACTATTCATGGAATTTTTAGATCCTTCTACTCTTGAATAGATTGGGAACCCTGACCCTGCCCTCTACTATAAATAGAGGGGTACTGGGGGCTTCTCAGAACACACAACTCAGAACATTAGTTGCTTTGCAAAGTTGTTGACCTCTCTAGTTTTAGTAATCGAGAGAGCCCAAGAAAGTGCTACCCAACTAGGGAGGCATAGCGAGGGAAAGACAACTATAGAAAAGTAGTCTGAGTTCGGGAGAGAAGGTTGGTGCTAGTACGCCAACAGGAAGGCTATCTCCTTCCTTCCAGTTCTTCTAGAATGATAGGAGTTTTAGATGGTTTGTGTGGACTATCTACAGAGGCAGGAGATGCCTGCCGCTTAGGAGGACATGTCAATTGCAGTCCATGGTGGAGGCCAAAGTCCATGGTGAAGACTTGGAGCTACACAAACACCATTCAAGATATGGCGTTGAAGACCACACATGAATGTGAGGTATTATCACTGGGCAAGACCTAGGACTAGGTATATCTCACTAAAACCATCCTCCCCATTACATAGTCATTGATGCGATCTCCTATTATGGGTTAATGGCCAGTAAATTTTTTGTTTCCGGTGGCTACTCTGAGCCAATAAAACCCAACAATGTTATTAGAGCCACGTCAACATACTGTGTTTTGGGATAAATCGATATGATCATATTTTGTTTTTGTCATCATTTATTTATTACATACGATGTGAGTATTGAAAATGACGAATATGCATATCTGACTAAATACCACATGAGGCCACAAACTAATATACATATATGATATGGTATATATATGTATTTGATATGTGTTGCCTTAAAACGGTTTTGATGGTGGATATGTAGCATGGTTATGGCCTATAAACCCTATGTGTGCTTGGTTGGTTATGGTTGTTTGCATCTTAGTTTGCATACCGAGCCTCTACCCTCTATTCCGCATGTAACTCAAGATAACTCGACATCCTTTCTCTTCTACCTTTACTCCCCTCGAATGTAACTCGAGGTTTCCCAAAGATTTTGTAAAAGTAGGATAGTTTATTTTCTGTTACATCAAAAAAGAAGTTTCTCAGCACCAGACAAGCTGACCACCTGGAGGACCAAGGAGGATTGTGAAGGAGCCAGTTTGACTGGATGATGGCCCATCCGCTTGTTGGAGGTGTCCAGACAATAGAGGCCAGACCGACCAACCTACCAGCCAGGAGGTGAGTCGATCGTATCATAGGATGAGCCGATCAACCCAGAATGGTTCAAGCAAAAAGATCTTCATTAATAGAAGAGTTGCATATGATGTAGACCTTAGATGACCATAATTCCTTGTGGCTCCAAGAAATTACAATAGGATGACCATAATCATCGCTTTTATCGATATTGAATGTTTTATCGTTATTGTTATAGCATGTATATGATACATACTATAAAAATGTGGTGATTGGATATGTATATGTACTTATATAAAATTCCTCAAATACAATATTAAGTTGAAGATGCCTTTTAAAAGTAGCACACATGAAAAGCTTGTTTGACTAAGTGTGGGTACGCCTTTGCATGGTGCATTGTCTACCTCATGGAAGTGTGATGGTGAATATGTAGGTCTTCCTTCGTAGGGTGCATATTCATCGTGTTGGCTTTTGGGTCTAACTTAACTTGGTGACCTTGATCAGATCAAGCACCTTGAGGCATGTAGATGTTTATGGCAAAGAGTTGTGCATATCATATATCCAAGAATTGCATATGATGCAATTGGCATGATTGCCTACCTTAATAATTGGTCATGAGTGCCAACATTGGTTGGGTATTGATGCAATTATTTTGGATCTGGGCCACTAGAAGATTGTACACTACAATCTTCCAAATTGGTACATAAGGGTTATCAATTTGATCAAAATAGTGGGAGCAATAATTAATCGAAGGCCTAATTAATATCATCAAAATTATCAAATCAAACAAATCAAAATATGTTTTGAATAAAGGACGATCGGTAAAAGGTGCTCTGCTAGGGTTTGCGTGGTGCTCTGCTAGGGTTTATGCGAGGGGGCGCTAATGGAGGCCGTGGAGGCCGGGGAGGAAGGGGAAGGTTCGGTGGGTCTAGACCGCCGGATGACGCGGACGAGGCAGATGGATCGGTCTATGTGGGCATGGAAGGGCTGGAAGGAGGAGAGGACGAGGGATCATCAACTAAAGACACGAACAGGGCGGCGGAACCGCCGGTTGTGTTATCTGATAACCCGAGAGAAGCGTCGAAGGATGCAGGTGCTGGTGAGGAAGTCGCACCGGAGACGTTGGTCCTCTCGGACAACCCGCTCTTTGTGGCGGAGAAGATGAATCGAAGGTTGTCACAACAAGAAATTCTCAAGAAGCTAGGTATAACGTTGAACTAAAAGAGCAAAGAAGACGATGGAAGCAGGGGCGGAAACCAAACGCTGGGAGGGAAGGAAAGCTCCCCCCCACCGGCGGGGCAAGAGGAGTTTCCAGTTTTGCATGCAGGAAAGGCCGGAAACACAACGGCGGCGAGACAGGAGCCACGCATAGCAGTGTCGTATCGTGAGGTTGTGGGCGGCGGTGTAGAAGTATGTAGACTTCCGTTTCTGGGATTCGACAATCCAAACATCGCACTGAATAAAGAGGATATTACCACAAGTATTGTGGACGGGACTCCGAAGTTCGTGATCGCTGAGAATAGGTTCGAGGAGATGGTTAAACCCTGGATGTTCGCGGTTGTCGTAAAAGTCATCGCGCGCAACATCGGTTTTCTTACACTCCAGGACCGGATCCGGGCTATGTGGAAACCTGCAGGAGCTTTCAGACTTATAGATCTGGAGGACAACTATTTCATTGTACAACTCACCAGGGAAGACGACTACCTTACGGCCTTGACCGGGGGTCCCTGGCCGGTGATGGGATCATACCTAAGTGTGCAACCCTGGGACAACACTTTCTCCCCGTCGGAGGCGAATCCCAAATTCATGGTGGTATGGATTCGTATACCACGGCTACCGATCTATCTGTATCACTCAAAGTTCTTGACAGAAGTAGGAGATGTGATCGGAACCACGATCAGGGTCGACACCAACACCGACCAGAAGAAGCGAGGCAAGTTCGCACGTATAGCGGTGAAACTAGACACCAGCAGGCCGCTGGTCCCAGAAATCATCGTCCAAGGAGTAACGTACAGGGTGGAGTATGAGAATTTGACAAGTATTTGCATGTTCTGCGGTAAAATTGGCCATACGGATGAGAGCTGTATGGAGAAGAAGCGAGCCATTGAAGCACAGGCGAAGGCGGGCAAACAAAAGGAGGGAGAGGAGTTCAGGCCGAATCCAATGGGAAACTTCACGGAGTACCTCCATGCCAAGGCGTTCGTCAGGAGGCCAAGGAAGGACGAACAACCGAATAGGAAAGGAGGATTACAAATGCACAATAAATTTGGCAACTTGGATACTACGGAGGAAGCTGATGAGGAAGCGCCACAGATGGAAATGGAGGGTCCTAAGCAGGGATACGAGTGGAGGCAATGGAAGGCAGCGAATAAGAAGAAGCGTCCGGTGGACGAGCAGAGACCCACGAAGCCGGCAACATGGCGTGCCAAAGAAGGAACGACGATCCAAAAGGAGAAGTCGCAAAACCACCAGGTGGTGACGATTGAAGGGGATGACACTGTGATTATACCGGGGGACGACGAGGAAGGGCACGGAAGCCTGAGCTTCAAGATGGGAGCGATCCTAAACCAGAAAACATCAGATCGTTATTACAGTCCGACCAAGACCCTGCGATTTGGTGCGTCTACCGGAGTACATCTCCGGAATCGGAAGATTATGAACTCAAAAGATCTAACGAAGAATGGTCCGAGGAAGAAGACTCGTCGCAGTGGACCGGAGGAGGAGTGTACACCGGGCAGTGAAGACCCGAGACAATCAGAAATGATAACCCAATGATCCTAGCTGCTTGGAATGTACAGGGTATCTGTGGACAAGATACCCAAAACACTATAAAAGATCTCTCACAGCTATACAAAATCGACATGCTTGCGGTGTTAGAGACGAGAACCAGTGGATGTAAGGCGGACAAGATTGTCAGAATGCTGGGGTTTGAAATGTCCTACCGTGTGGAAGCTAAGGGGTTATCCGGGGGTATATGGGTGTTGTGGAGGAGACGAGTGGGGGAAGTTGAAATCTTAGCGAGCCACAAGCAATTTGTACATTGCCAGGTGAACAAGCAGTACAGGGTGACCTTCGTCTACGCGAGTACGAAGCAACCGGGGAGAAGAATGCTTTGGGACCATCTCCATACCATGGAGATGGCGTCGAGCTCACCTTGGGTGGTGTTGGGCGATTTCAACACAGTGCTGTGTGCGGATGAGAAGGTGGGAGGGGAACCGGTCGTGTTAAGTAGCTGTATGGAGTTTGCTGAGGGGCTCTGTAACGCTGAGCTTGAAGATTTGGGCGCGTCGGGGCCAAAGATGACGTTCAGGCGCGGTTGGCTTTCCGAAAGGCTGGATAGGGTGGTAGCAAACCAAGCTTGGCTAGAAGCATACCCGGCAACGGCAGTGACAAATCTACTATGCGTAAACTTGGACCACGCACCAGTTCTAATCTCGACCATGTCAAGAACGCAATCGAGAGGCCGGCGACCGACGACAAGTATTACATGGAATGATAGGCCTTCGTTCCCAACTTTCTTACAAAAAAATTGGAACAGCTCGCTACCTTTCCACAAGGCGATCATGAACCTGATGGAGAGGTCGGTGCTATGGGATCAGGAGGAAAGACGGAAGACAGGAGTGCGGAAGCACAAACTTTTATCGGAGATTGGGAGATTGCAGGCTAACTCCAACTTTGGGTCGTCTGAGCAGCTTGATAGCAGGTTGGGGGAACTGCAACTAGAATACAACGAGATGATCCACTCGGAGGCGGAGGAATGGAGACAAAGGGCGAGATGTGACTGGATGAAGAAAGGGGATGCTAATACTAAATTTTTCCAAGCTTTGGTTAAAGCAAAACGGCAACGGAACCTGATTACTAAGATTAAGAGCGAGCAAGGAGTTTGGGTGGAAGGTGCAGAGTTGCAGGAGGTTGTCCGGGGGTACTTTGAAGACTTGTTCACGAGGAGAAGAAGAAGAGGAGTCAGTTCGGTGGTTGAGGAGTACGGAGGAAGCTTTCCAAAATTGAAGCAGTAGGAAATGTTTATGATGGGGCGGAGTCCTACCAAGGAGGAAGCGAAGGAAGTGTTGATGAAGATGAACCCGATCAAGGCGCCGGGGCCGGACGGTGTAGACGCCGGATTTTTACAAAAAAACTGGGATCACTTAGGTGACTCAGTTACACTAATGCTATCTAAATGTTTTGCAGGTGACCCAATTGCAGCTGAACTGGCAAACTCAACGTTAATTTTGATCCCGAAAACTAAGACGCCGGAGAGCTGCAATCATCTCCGCCCGATTGCACTCAATAACGTCGGGCTGAAGCTCCTCTCAAAAATCATAGTGGAAAGAATAAAGCCATTTCTGCCGGAGTGGATTGCGCCTGCGTAGAGTAGCTTTGTACTAGGTAGACGCATCACGGACAATATCATCCTAGTTCAAGAGCTGATTCACTCAATGAAAATGAGATTGGGCAAGAATGCGTCGCTGGCGATGAAGGTGGACCTCTCGAAAGCATTCGATAGGATGGAATAGGATTTCATCCAGGATACTTTGAGGAGGACGGCGATACCACAACACCTACAGCAGGTCATTATGAACATCATCATGGCAGGGGAAATTTCAATTGCCTGGAACGGAACGAACTTAGCACCGATTAAAGCGACACGAGGAGTACGACAAGGAGACCCGCTATCCCCTTACATTTTTGTCTTGTGCCTAGACAGACTAAGCCAAGATATCGCTAGGGAGGAAGACAATGGTGATTGGGTGCCGATTCGAGCGACAAGGAATGGGATTGGAATCTCGCACGTATGCTTCGCAGACGATTTAATTCTGTTCGGAGAAGCTACGGTGAAACAAGTGAAGACGATGATGACGGTAATGAAGAGATTCGAGAAAGCGTCGGGACAGATCCTAGCAAGGGAGAAGTCGGCGATCTTCTTTTCCAAAAACACAAACCATCGAACAAGGAAGGCAATCATGCGAGTTACAGGAATAAGACAGACGGAAGATTTGGGGAAGCACCTCGGCGTACCGATCATACATGGACGAACAACTAAAACCATGTACCTTGACATCATCAACAAAATTGAAGCCAGGATATCATCGTGGGTGAATAACTCACTGTCGCTCGCCGGAAGAGTCACCTTGGCCAAATCAGTGCTTAACACCATCCCCATCTATACTATGCAATGTACGGCTCTTCCAGCTACAATTTGTGACAACATTGACAGAGTCGTGAGGACCTTCATTTGGAAAGGAGCAGCGGGACTGAAGGGCACCTTCTCAGTAGCTTGGGATAAAATCTGTGCTAACAAGCAAGACGGTGGACTGGATATCAAGATGGCGAAACTCCAAAACGAGGCTCTGCTACAAAAAACGAGTTGGGACTATATGTCGCAACGACATGCCTTATGGAAGATAGTAATGAAGGAAAAATACCACCATCGTATCAATCAAGGGGTTGTGGGAGCCTCACAGTTATGGAGGAGGATTAGCAAGCTCAGACCAAAACTAGATGCGGTCTCCGGTAAGATTGTGCTATCCGGGGAACACACATCTGTATGGAATGACAACTGGGTTGTGGGCGAGAAGCCTAAGCTAAAGGACCAGGCTCAAATTCCAGGGGATCTACTAGGCCTGACCGTCAGTTCCATGGTCAATTTGAATGGAGGCTGGGACGTGGATTTCATAGACCAATGGTTTGAGAAGGAATCCGCAAAGTTAATCTTGGAGATGCCCTCACCGGACCCGACAGCAGGAGCAGATGAGAGCATATACCTGAAGGACAACCGAGGATGTTTCACTGTAAAACAAGCTTACAAATATTTACAGTTGGAGCACACTAGGAAATCGCCGGGTAGGTGGATGAGGCTATGGCAACTGAAGATACCCCAAAGAGCTAAAACAACGGTGTGGTTAACTATGCATGGTAGCCTCATGACGAATGAGACCCGAGTTAGGCGGGGCTTCACGGACAACCCTATGTGCCCAAGATGTCAAAGGATGCCCGAGTCTGCAATGCATGCCCTCATTAACTGTGAGGAGGTCCAGGAAGTTTGGCGACGAGTTCAACAATTCACAGGACTGAAGCTGTGTCAGCAGAGCACGTTGGATAGCTGGTTCCGGGCAAATTTGAGAAAAAGGAAGGAGCGGGACGATTGGAGCATTTGGATTGCTATTACTATCTGGAAATTATGGGGCTTTCGTTGTGGTATCGCATTCCAAGAGCTAAAAGTGAATGCAGAAGGTATGTTCAACAGCATTAAGCAGGAAGTCACACTCTGCAAGATGGCTTTCGCGAAGGAAACAGCAGATAGGAACAGCAGGACAGGCGAAGATCATAGGTGGATTCATCCGCCGAAGGAGCAAGTGAAGGTCAATGTAGACGCAACAGTCATGAAGAAGAGGAAGGCCATGGCCACCGGTTTCATCATAAGGGATCACGAAGGAAGGTGGCTAGGGGGAGGATGTAATAAGGGAGCTACACTGGACGTCTTGGCAGCTGAGCTGAGAGCCATTGAGCTGGGTCTGCAGGATTGTCGAGCACAGTACCGGACGATCCTACTAGAATCTGACAACAATGAGGCTGTGCAGATGCTTAATAATAGCATGCTCATTCCAGCTAAGTATAAAGCAATTTGTTTTTGCATTAATAAGCTTTGTAAGGAGTTCGATGTAGTTACGATCAAGTATGGTAGGAGAGTCTGTAATAAAGCAGCTGACACAGCTGCTAAGTGGTGTCTGAAACAGGATGTTGATTATAGGAGGTGGAGCCAGTGCCCTAGCTTCCTCACTGAGGTGGTGGGGAAGGAAGCTACACTGAGCCACAGGTCGTGTAATGATGTGTCAGGACCTGGACTGAGGGACCAGGATGAATAAGATTGTCCCCAGTTTACCCAAAAAAAAATTATGTTTTGAATAAGTTGCAAAATTATTTTTTAGGATCCAAATGACAAACACAAATAAATTTTCATCGCGATTAGTTCATAAATGCGATAAAGTTCAAATTTGGTTTGGACCTTTGCAAGTGTTCTCAATAATGAGTGTAAACTCTAAAATCCTTGAAAACCTGAGCTAGTTGAACCATTCCAAATGCACCTAAGGCTAAAATTGGATGCTTACTTGAAGTATGCCAATGATGCCTAAGACATCAAGAACCTTATGCTGAGCTATATGAACTATGAGTTGCATAAATAGCTTGAAGCATGAACATTCTTGAGATGGTTATACATCTTAAGAATCATGTAAATCATGAAAGGTATAATGTCTTCAAAGTGATGTTTGAGAATAATCAGACAGATGGAGATCAAGTATAATCTCATATGCTCAATATGATTGTGCATATAGATTGACTGTGATTTCTTAAAGGTCAAGAGTTGACCAAATATATGATTCTACAAATCATTGTGTGAATCATATAGCCAGTTTATCAAATGTTGAATAAACTTGGCCAAACCACTGTCTGAAATGCTTGGCATGATGATGCCAAAGCATGAATGAAGAAAGGACAAATCTATCATAATGATCAATAGAGTAAAGTCCATTGACAAAAGCAAGGTTAAGAAGTGTTCTGAAGCCAAGTTGAGGTCCAAATCTTCATCAATCAAGATATGGAGAAGGGGTAAGTGTAAAAGGGAATATGTCCTTTTTCACTTATAAAGATAAGGAAAGAAAGTTCCACCATTGTCACATGTTTGACATTGGAAAGGGAACTGACCTCTTTATAGAGAATCTCAAGAATATGAAAGAGATAGAGATCTCTACTTCAGAATTTGAGAGGAAGTAAGCTAGAAACGATGTGGAGCTAGAGTTGCTGCCATTATAGATACATTATGACATTCATGGGCATGTAATAGAATTAGTGAATTGCTATTATATGCCTACCATCAATGAAAAATCATACATCTTATATGGGTAAGAGTGTTATGGACTGATGTTTCATTTTAAAGATATGATCTTTGATGGAAATGCCTATGTCTCACTAACTATACTTGATAGTTGAAGAGACAAATGTGTATGACACATGTAATGAATGACATGATAACTCAAACTTGAATGCCTATAGCATAGTCATTTGTAGTGCATAAATGGGAATTGCATTTCTAGAATCCATATGATGGTTATCTAGACTCATTTTGGTTATTGAACCAATAGAGACATGCTAATCTCATTCATTATGCAAAATGACAAAGGTTCTTCACTAGATGTAGTGGGAGGATGATTATTCTATTAATTATTATACATATTGATGTATATAAACCTTTCAGAATAAATGCTAAAGGTAATCACTAGTACTTCAGTGTATTTACTGATGATCTCAATAGGTATGATAGTTTGTATTTAGTAAAATGCAAATGTGAATCTCTTGAAGTGTTCAAGGAGATCATAAATGAAGTACACAACAAACTTGGTATAAGTATTAAATTTTGATATGATCGATATGGAAATACTATGAACCAAGAGTTTGAGAACCTTTTGGAAGATCATGATAATGTATCATGATGGTCTCCACCTGAAACACAATGATAGTGTATCATGAGAAGTGTATCAGAAAGAAGGAATCACACCTTGATAAGTAAGAGTGTGATTACTAGATAAAACTTAAAATTTCCTTTTAGGCACATGCTTAACACTGGGAATAAAGAGAATCACAAAATGTTGTGGAATCTCAAAGTTCTTTAAGTAACACATAGAACTCATGGTTCTGGTAGAACATGCCTAGATCTTGAATGATATATGATATCCTATGGATAACAAGGCAGTGATTAGATCATATGATGAGTCAACAATCTACCTAGAAGCTAACAAAACCCAAAAACTGAGATATGGCTTGAAGCCATAAAATCCAAGATGGACTCCATGTATATCAACAAATTATGACTTTGGATGATCCACCTGAAGGGGTAAGACCCATAGGGTACTTTTGGGTCTTCTAGAAGAAAAATGGCATGGAGGATAAGTTGGTTGAAAAGAGTTTTTAACAATTTCAAGGTGTTGAACAAGATGAAATCTTTTCAGCAGCTACTATGGGTAAATCCATTTGGATAATGCTTACTATTGTAGCTTAATATGACTATGAGATTTGGCATATGGATGTTAAAACTACATTCATTAAATGGAATGTTGTGCAGAATGTGTATGTAACATAGCCTAAAGGTTTTATAAATCCAATAATGCAAATAAAGTCTATAAAGTTGCATAGATCAATCTTTGGATTGAAGCAAGCACCTCAGAACTGGATCTTCAATTTGACAAGATAGTCAAAGAGTTTGACTTGAGTCAGAATGAAGATGTAATGTGTGACTACAAATTTAGTGGGAGCATATATATTCCACATATTGATGGGGAGTATCATCCTTATACAACAAAATCTGGCAACGAAGTGCATTCTAAGAGGTTTTTAGAGAAGCATCCTATGTGATAGGAATCAAGATCTATATAGATAGATCAATTGGGCTTCTTGTCCTAGGAAAAAGAACACACTTTGTCTAGATGCTAACTGAGTTCAACATGGTGAGAGAAAATGAGTCCATGTTCCATGGAGTTAGTCTCTTAGGAGCTGAGTGTCCCAATTCTTATGAAGAATAAGGAACACATGGATAGATGTCATAAGCACTTGCAATTAGATCTATCACATATAAACTCATATCATAATCTTGTATGTATTGGACATGACAAGAAAATATGAACTAATTATCTTGTATGTATTGGACATGACAAGAATATACAAACTCATCATCTTGTATCTATTGGACATGACAAGAAGATATGAAATCATCATCTTGTATGACAAGATGATATAAATATCCAGTAATTTCATATGTATTGGACATGATGAATGGATATCTGTCGAACTCCAATAAGAGTTACTGGAATACCATGAAGGACATCTTTATGTACTTATGAAGTACTAAAAGGATTAGTTCTTTAGTTATGGTAATAAGGAAGAGTTGGGAGTAAAGAGTTACACCGATGCAAGCTTTCAAAATGACAAAATTGTGTTTGACCTTGGAATAAGAATTGTTAGTTGGAAATGTTCCAACATAAAACAATTGATTCATTCTACAATAAGAAGTCGAGTACCTTAGTGTTACGAACATTGTGAAGGATACTGTATGGATCTAGAAGTTCATATGGATGAACATGTGGGAGGTTCTGACCATTGATGACTCAGTAGTAATATTGTTACAAAAACGGAGCTAATGGTTAGGCAAAGGAATCTCAGATAGCATACTACGACACTTCTGTCTCATATGAGTTGTTGTACATTGAGGGAATGTGAAACATGTAATATACTGACTTGAAGCAAATGTTGCTTACCCACTATAAAAGTGCTTGTGTAGTAGAAACATGATGGACATGTTAAGATCACTTTGAATATGATTCATGGGTGATTTTCTCTAAGTGTAAGTGGGAGTATATTGGTATGGTAAGCCTAGAGAGACAATCATATGATGATTGCGATGAGGCATTAGATACCTAATTTGATAATAATAATAAAGGCAATTATATATATTATGTTTGTCTTAGTCATGATATGATGAAACATACACGATAGATGTCTAAAGAATGATGTGACTCGATGACATATGTCTTCAGGTTAAGGACCTGAACTATGAAACCATGTGTATCTTAAGAGTGCATACATTCTTGTTATGCTCTAGTCAGATATTACTGTGGAAGAAAAATAGACAACAGTCATACATAAGACTAGAGTGTGTGTTGACTGATGATAGAGTCCCATTAGTCATGATATATGATATCAAGTCAAGCACACAAATATATGTTTGAGAACAGTATATTGGACAGACCCACCGAGAGAGTGATACATGGATACCATGGTATGGTACTCACAATCGTTTCTCATGATGATGGTGGTGATTGTGGTTCTTAGACCTAAAATCACTATACTCGTCACATGTCGTTGGGTACACTTTGACATCATCAAACACAATCTTGAAACATGGATTGTTATAACGATGATGATTGGGTGACTTTGACACATGGAGATTGACTGTGAGTGATAGATATGGGATTTATCCCTCCTACAAGGAGTATGATATCCAGGGCCCCTTGATAAGCGAGACTGAGAATTGTATGGTCATACTCATGTGATTCAATATATGATATGTGAAATCACATGCATCTCAGACAGTCTACTCTAGGTCAAGGAACATGGATTGAATGTTGAAGAGGATGGCGTTCCATGCCTCAAGTTCAATCCATATGTTAGAGACAAAGGAACTATACGATCCTGGTAACACTAATCACAGATTGTAGGTTGAAGTTGTTCTCCAACTTTATAAGTTACTTGGGTAGAAATAATGAGTTACTATATTTCACTCATTACATATGATGTCATAAGTTAATTATGGACATTCACTGCCAACGTAAATTGGAAGCTGCAGGGTCACACATATAGGATACCCCTGGAAGAGGAGATTGTCCATGAATAATATTTAGATTGAGACTAAAGGTGTTTAGGTACTCAATTAAACATACAATTGACTGACTGGACTCAGAACTATCAAGTTCAAGTGTTGAACTAGCTAGTTAGAGTGTCAGGTTGATGGGAGACTGCATTTGTAATGCCAGGACTACCAACCGACCAGTTCACCCAGGTGAGTCTATCGGCTGGTGTGAGCCAACTGATTGGTTCACTTGGTGAACCGGGTGGCTCATAGTCCTGCCAACTGAGGAAATTGGGATTTCCCCCCTTGGAGGAAAACTTTCACGTTTCACTTGTTCAATTTGATTGGAATAAGGATTAATCTTTGAATTAATTGGAAACGATTAAAGAAAGTAAATTGTGGGTAAGTTTGGGAAGTGAAATGACTGGTTCACATTCCCAATTGACCAGTTCACTAGTTAACCGATCGACTCACATTTCCAAATGGCCATTTCATTTGTGAAATGACCAGTTCGCCTGTCGCAGTGCAAACTATTCATGGAATTTCCAGATCCTTCTACTCCCGAATAGACTGGGAACCTTGACCCTGCTCTCTACTATAAATAGAGGGGTACTGGGGGATTCTCAGAATACACAACTCAAAACATCAGTTGCTCTACAAAGTTGTTGTTTTCTCTGGTTTTGGTAATTGAGAGAGCCCGAGCAAGTGCTGCCCGACTAGGGAGGCATAGCAAGGGAAAGACAAATGCAGAAAAGTAGTTTGAGTTCAGGAGAACAGGTTGGTGCTAGTACGTCAACAAGAGGGTCATCTCCTTCCTACCAGTTCTTCTAGAATTTCAGGAGTTCCAGGTGTTCCCTGTGGACTATCTGTTGAGGTGGGAGATGTCTGTCGCTCAGGAGGACACGTCCCACGGTCTGTGGTGGAGGCCAAAGTCCATGGCAAAGACCAGGAGCTGTACAGACTTCGTCCAAGACATGGCATTGAAAACCGTACATGGCTATGAGGTATTGTTGCTGGGCAATCCCTAGGACAAGGTATATCTTGCTAAAACCATCCTTCCCATTACATAGTCGTTGATGTGATCTCCTCTTATGGGTTAATGGCCAATAAAATTTTTATTTTCACTGCCTACTCCGAGGCCATAAAACCCAACAGCCCAAGGGGTCCTATTTATAGTTGGGGATGCCTACTAACCAGTAGAAACACTTAAGGATGAATACTAGCCATTTAGGGTGTTGCAATGTATATTTTTATGAGTTTTGCAACACTCCAATGCCTAGAAACACTTTTTTTTTGTAGTTTCCATATTGTGTGATTGGTTGAGTCTACTTTTGGGAAACTCGAACAGTTGCACTATGCGACAAAGTAAATTTGAAGCATCAGTCAAGTTTATCTTGGATGAAACTTGACCAAACACGTAAATCTAATTTGCAAATGTAGGGTGTCAATCAAGTTCTGTGTATTGGAAACTCGACTAAACGTGGACATTCTCAAAATGCATCAAGGGTGTTAGTCGAGTTTTTCATAAAAGAAACTTTAATGAATATGCACTCTGTGATGTATTTTTGGAAAATGTCATTAGAGTGCTTTTCTGTTCGATTTAAGTGCTCACAACTTTTTCTAAGCTTAATTACAAGGCATACAATCATCATAAGTGATTTACAACATGATTTCACAAAAGTCCACTTGCATTAATTTTGACTTGTCTATTCTCCAAGTTAAGATGTGCAAGTTAGGGCATTTGGAGTGTGTCTATACCTAATATAAAATCACTCAAGTAGAAGCATTATACATGAATAAGTGGAATGTTTAGTCATCATCAAAACAAGGGTTTAGTCATCTTAGACCTTGAGTCAACATTGACCTTGAGTCAAGATTCTCCCCCTCTATGAAGATTACAAACCATTTCACAAGTTTATAAAAAGATTTTAAATAAAATGATACCTTTGGAGAAACCTAGGGGTTTTAATAGAATTGAGTTCATATGATCCCCCTCAATTGATGCTCATTGAGTTCTCATACTCCCCCTCAATTTATGTTGTTTCTTCTGCATGGTTAGTTTTCACAACATTTATAGAAACTATGTCTTCTACTCATATATGTTCTACATATATGTCTTATCCCTTTAACATAAGACATGCCTTCTCCCTACACATGTCTTCTCCCCATATTACATAAGACAAGACATGCCTTCTCTCCCTGTCATTTCAAAAAGTGGGGGTTTGGAGAGATAAAACGAAACATTTTAGAATAAGGAGATACAAATGTTAGAAAGGAGAGTAAAAGAGCAAAAACTAAGGGCTCGTCTAAGCAATGTATATAAAGCAAATAAAGACATGCATTAAAACAACCATGGATGCTCTAGCAAACAACCAAGATAAGGCTATGCGTGAAAGTAACTCAAGATAGTAGATATGCAATTCAAGGAATAAACTTGAGCAAGTATGAGACAAAATACAAGCATATCATATATTTGAATACCACTTGATCAAAAGATGAAAAAAGCTAGAACTATAGGGAAATATGGCGACAAAATAGGTAGTAGAAACAAAATATTTATTGCCATATTCCCCATTAAACTAGTGGATCACGTCAACAACTATATAATGAAAATGATGGTTTCAAGGATATACCTGGTCCTGGAATAAGTCCAATGACATCTATTCATCATTGTAGTCATGCATTTGTATTCTAGTTGCATTGGGACACATCTATTGTGCCTTCTAGTCTTCACCACAAATAAAAAGTTGATGTTGCCCTCCTAGCGGCATAAAATGGCATCCATGCCTATATGGAAGTCCACACGGACCACCTAGAACTCTTGTCATCCTACCAAAATAGACAAGAAGGAGTTGTCCCTCCTGTTGGTGTACTAGCCACCAACTTTCTCTCCCACGATTGTTCTCCCTTGCTATCCCTCCCGTTATCAGGTAGGACTTGCTTAGGTTCTCTTGGTTACCACAACTAGAGAAGACAAACAATTTTTTGAGGCAATTGATGTGTCTAAGAAGCCCTTTGAATCCCTCTATTTATAGGAGGGGTTAGGGTTAGGGTTAGGGTTCCCAATCTGTGTGGGAGTGGAAGAGACTGAAATCTCAAAATTTCCAACCTAAAAATGGTGAAAGGGTCGGTTCGCCAAGCAAACCGGTCGGTTGGCACGTGAACCGATCGGTTTTCCCAGTGAACCGGTAATTTCACATGTTTTCCAATCATTTATTAATTGATAATTCTAATCCAATTAATGCACGACATGATGTCATCACCAATCCTTGATGGTTGGAGCCTCAGCTTCATGTAGAACTTAGCAAATGCAATATTTGATTGACCTGACACTCCAACCGGTCATTTCATCACATGAGCAGATTGGTTGGGAGTCTAGTTAGTTGATTTTTTATCTTGAATTGAATACCTAAATAATTAAGTAATTAATCTAATTATAATTCATTATCAAAACTCCTCTTCTAGGTCAATTTCTATGTGTGTGACCATATAGGTCCCATATTACATTGGGTGTGAATGTACATAACCAGTTATGACATCACAAGCAATGAGTGGTTCCTAGTCACACATTAATGCTACCCAAGTAAACAAAAAGTTGGAAAACAACTTTAACCTACAATCTATGTTTGGTGTTACAATGTTGGTATAGTTCCTTTATCACTAATATCCAGATTGAACTTAAGGCATGGAGTTGTCAACCTCTTCAACATTCAATCTCGTTTCTTAAACCAGAGCAAGTTGTCTGAGATATATGTAAGTTCAATATCACATATTGACTCACATGTTCATGGTCATGCATTTTCCAATCTCTCTTATCAAGAGGTTTAGGATATCATACTCCTATAGAAGGGACAAATCCCAACTACATCACTAACAATCAGTCCCCATGTGTCACAGTCACCCAATCATCACCATTATGGTAACCCTTATTCAAGATTACGTTGGATGATGTCAAAGTATACCGAACAACATGTGATGAGTGTAGTGACTTCAGGTCTAAGAACCAAATTCACCACCAACAATGTGAGAGCTGACTATGACTACCATTATAATGATTTCCATGTGTCACTCTCATGGTGGGTCTGCCTGATACACTATTCTCTAACATGTATTTGTGTAATTGGTTTGGTATCACATATCATGACTAATGAGAATCTATCATCAACCAACACACACTCTAGTCTGATGTGTTATTGTTGTGTATCTGCCTTCCACAATAACATCCGACCAGGGACATAATGAGAATGTATATAATCTTAACATCTATATGATCTCATTATTAAAGTCACATACTTGAAGACATGCATTCTTGAGTAATATCATTCTCTAGACATTTATTAAGTTACATCACTATCTCATATCTGAATAAAATAGAATAAATTGGAAGCTTTCCTTTATTATTAATCAAATCATTTACAAATTATGACATAATAATCATCATATGATTGGCTCTATGGTTATACATACCAACATACTCCCACTTGTACTTAGAGCCAATCACCCACAAATATTAGCCCAAGTGATCTAACATGGACATCATGCTTCTGTTGTGAAAGTGCCTTTATCAAGGGGTCAACAACATTTCTCTCAGTTGGTACTCTACAAATCTTCACATCTCCTCGATGTATGATCTCTTGTATGAGATGGAATCGTCTTTGTATATGCTTTGGAACGTTGAAGAGATCTAGGTTCCTTAGCTTGTGCAATGCTCCATTGTTGTCACAATATAGCTCAGTTGTGTCGTTGATGCTTTGAACAACCCTAAGTTCAGAGATGAACTTCTTGATCCATACAACCTCCTTTGCTGCATTTGATGCAACAATATACTTGACTTCTATTATAGAATCGAAAATTGTCTCTTGCTTGGAACTCTTCCAGCTTACAACTTCATTATTTAGTAAAAACATAAATCATGATTGTGATATGTAATCATCTTTGTCAATTTGGAAGCTTGCATCAGTGTAACCCTTTACCACCAACTCCTCCACTCCACCGTAGATGAGGAATTGATCCTTAGTTCTTCTAAAGTACTTAAGGATGTGCTTTATGGCTGTCCAGTGAGCATCACCTGGATCTTACTAATATCTTCTTGTCATTCTCAAGGCATATGAAACATCGAGACAGGTGCACAATATTTCATACATGATTGATCCAATTGTTAATGCATATAGGATCAAACTCATGCATTCCCTTTCTTCATAAGAACTGGGATATTAATCTTTAGAGATGGTAATTCCATGATGCATGGGCAGGTTTCCTCTCTTTGAGCTCTCCATGATGAATCACTTCAACACTTCTTCGATGTATGTGATTTGACTTTGTCCAAGAAGCTTTCTAGATCTATCTCTATAGATCTTGATCCCCAAGATGTAGGATGCTTCACCCAACTCTTTATTGGAAACAAATTTACCAACTATGTCTTTACCTTTTGTAAAGTAGGGATGTCATTACCCATCAATGGTATGTCATCTCCATACAACATGAGGAATGCCACTATGATCCCACTAACCTTCTTGTAGACACAAGGTTCATCTTCATTTTGACTAAAGCCAAACTCTTTGATTGTCTTGTCAAAATGAAGATTCCAGCTCTAAGATGCGTGCTTCAATCCATAGATTGACCTTTGTAGCATAGATAGTTTATTTACATCCTTTGGATTTATAAAACCCTCAGGATGTGTCATATACACATCCTTGAGAAGCTTCCCGTTAAGGAATGTGGTTTTAACATCCATCTGCGAAATCTCATAGTCATGATAAGCTGCAGTAGCAAGCAAGATCCTAATGGACTTAATTATGGCCACTGGAGAAAAAGTTTCGTCATAGTCAACACCTTGAACTTGCATGAAACCATTTTCAACCAATCTTTTCTTATATGTCTGTACTTTACCATTCATGTTGGTCTTCTTCTTGAAGACCCACTTGCACCCTATGGGTTTTACCCCTTCAGGTGGATCCACCAAGGTCCATACCTTGTTGGTATACATGGATTCCATCTCAAATCTCATGGCCTCAAGAAATTTCTCGGATTATGGTCCCTTAATATCTTCCATATAGGTTGTTGGCTCATCATCTATGACCAACTCAATGCCCTCCTTAGTCATAAAATATCCAAATCTATCAAGTTCAAGGCATGCCCTATTAGATCTAAAAGGTACCTATGTTACTTGAGGAATTTGAGATTCTACAACACTTTGTGATTCTCTTTGTGTTGGGTTTTAGGGGAGGTAGAGAAGGCAGCGGAAACAAAAATTTTCTCCTCCCCAAACCCAGAACAAGGAAACGCGTCAACGTCTATACAATAGGAAAGGATGGTTTGTGGAATCATACCTTGTCCCAAGTCTTGCTCGGCGACAATACCTCGCGCCTTGCACAGTCTTCACCTCTGGTCTTGGACGGTGTCTGTGCAACTCCTGGTCGCACCGGGACTGACGACTCCTGGTCTCACCGGGACTGTTGGGATTGACATCTATCCTCTAAGCGGCAGAAATCTCCCGCCTCTGAAGTAGTCCACACGGACCACCTGGAACTCCAATCTCCTTGTCTCACAAGGAATTAGAAGGAGTCGCACCCTCCTGTCAGCGTACTAGTCACTAACACACTCTCCTGCCACCAGTTGCTTTCTGCAGTTGTCTTTCCCTTGCTGTGCCTCCCTTATCGGGTAGCACTTGCTCGGGCTCTCTCGGTTACCAAAACTAGAGAGAATGACAACTTTACAGAGCAACTGGTTGTACTGAGTTGTACTTTGAGAATCCCCCAATACCCCTATATATAGGAGGGTCATGGGACATGGTTCTCTATCCCGAGCAATGTGGGACTAAAGCAGGAGTAGAAGGATTTGAGATTTTCCACAAAAACAACCAACTGCATGACCTGAACCGATCATTTCATTTCTGAAATGGTCAGTTGGGGACCTGAGCCGGTCGGTTGACACCTCAACCTATCAGTTTGGACCCATGAAATGGTCGGTTCACTTCTGAACCGGTCGGTTCGTGGTCCTGGTCAATTCCCGATTGACTTTTCCTTTTTTGTTTCGTATTGGTACCAAATACCAATCCTTGTTCCAATCAAATTGGGCAAGTGAAACGAAAAGAAATTTCACACCAATCCTACTTTCCCAACTTGCTCGGTTGGACCAGTTCAACCAATCATTTCAACACTTGAACCAATCATTTCACCCTGTCCATGAGCCAATCAACTCACTACCTGAGCCGATCGGTTCACCAAGCTCAGCCAATCGGTTCATCACATGAGCCGATCGGTTGGGAGTGCAGATTGTGCAGAATCAGTCAATTGCAGTTTCAATCAATATGATACTCTAATCAATTAGTCCAACACCTTGAACATTATGACACTAAGATATCAATTGATTGAGTGTTTAATTGAACTACTAAACTCCTTTAGTAATCAATCTAAACATTGTTTGTAGACAAAACTCCTCTTCCAGGTTAAATCCTATGTGTGCGACCCTGTAGGTCCTTTTCACGTTGGCAGTGAAATTCCATAACACTTATGACTTCACAAGCAAAGAGCGGTGCCTAGTCACACATCAGTGCTACCCAAGTGAAATAGAAAGTTGGAGAACAACTTTCAATCCTACAATCCGTGAATGGTGTTACAATGAATGTATAATTCCTTTGTCACTGATATCCCAAATGAACTCGAGGCATGGAACAGTCATCCTGTCAATGTTCATTCACTTTCTTGATTTCAGAGTAGATTGGAAGAGATATGTATGACATCAATATCACATACTGATTCACACATGCATGCATGCCTTTCTCAATCCTACTCATCAAGTGGACATGGATATCAAACTCCCTCAGGAGGGACAAATCCCATATCTATCACTCACCCCTCAAAAGCCCCATGTGTCAAAGCCACCCAATCATCACCTTTATAACAACCCATGTTTTAGGACTGCGTTTGATGATGTCAAAGTGTGGCCAACGACATGTGTTGAGTATAGTGATTTCAGGTCAAAGAATCACACTCACCACCATCACTGTGAGTACTGACTGTGACTACCATGTCATGGTTCCACGTGTCAAACTCACGGTGGGTCTGTCCGGTACACTTGTTCTCTAACAAGTACCTATGTGTTTGGTTTGATATCTCTATATCATGACTAATGAGATTCTGTCATCAACCAACACCACAATCTAGTCTTGTGTGTCATTGTTGTCTATCTACCTTCCACAATGACATCTTATTAGGGACATAATGAGAATGTACAAACTCTTAGCATATGTATGATCTCATCGTTCAGGTCCTGAACCTGAAGGCATACGTAATGGAGTACTTTCATTCTCTAGACATTCAATCTGTTCTATCACTATCTCATATGATTGAACCAGAAAGATTTGGAAGCTTGCCTTTGATGTTTATCAAATCAATCTTAATGTATCCCACCAATTTTCCCATGATTGGCTCTCAGGGCATACATACCAACAGACTCCCACTTGCATTGCGAGCCAATCACCCTTGAATCATATTCATAGTGATCTTCAAACATGTCCCACATGTTACTGTGCTCTAGTGTGAACATAGTGACTTATGGCAACACCTTGCCAAAGTCAGTATCAATTGCATGTCTCACATATCTTCGTTGTACATCACACGTATGAGATGGAGTTGCCGTAATATGCGATCTAGTATTCCTTTGCTAACCTTTAGCCACATTGCATGATCAAGGATTCCATACTTGTCATCAATGAGCGGAATATCTATAAGTTCATCTCATGAACTTCCAGATCCATATAGTATCCACTGTTGTTCTCTAACACACGAATTCTCGACATTTTCCTTTTGAAATGGTTTTATTGGAACACTTCCAATTATCAAAAAACTTTCACTTTATATATCCCATATATATTTTGCGATTAAATATTTTTTTGTCCTTTCGGAAGTTCACATCAATGTAACTCTTTACATCGAACTCTTCCTTATCTCCATAGAACTAGTACTTCACAAATACTTATCAAGTTCTTATGATTTCCAGTAACCTTTATTGGAAGTAGACAGACATCCACTCGTCATGTCCCACATACGAGCTATCAGGATGAGTACATCATATTGTCATTTCCTACATACAAGATGATCAATGCATTTTGTTCTTGTCATGTCCATACATGCAAGATGATGGGATGATTACATACATGATAGATCCATATCTATTTTTAGTGTTCTCATTCTTTATAATAATTGGACACTTGGCCTTGGGATACTAACTCCATGTAACATGGACAAGTTTTCTCCCACTGAATCTGTGTACACTGAACCCTTCAGTATAGATTGCCAATGTATGCTCTCTCTTTTCAGGTCAAGAGGTTTTCGAGAACTATCTCTATAGATCACTATTCCTATCACATAGGAAACATCTCTATCCCCCTTAAAGATAATTTCCACTTTAGGATTTCCATTCTAGAACATTTCCATTTCACATCAACATGTGGAATGTGAATACGCTCCCACTAAATCACAGATCCCTTCTTTATCTTTGACATATCAGTCAAACCCTTTGACTATATCATCAAAGTAAAGATCCAATTCTGAGTTTCTTGTACTCAATCAATCACATTGATTAGTCCATTGTAACTTATAGACTTCATTTGCATTAGTGAATTCATAAACCTTATAGGTTGTGTCACATACACATCCTTGTTTTATTCCTTATAGGAATGCGGTTTTAGTATCCATATACCAAATGTCTTAGTCATTAAGTTGCAATCAACAAGCATCATCCTTCTCAAAATGTTATCCATGTGTCTTAACTCAAGATTCATTTGCACTTATGGATTTCATCCAATGGGTGCTACCATCAAGGTCATACCTTATGGTTCACATGGATGTCATTTAGGATGTAATGGTCATAAACCATAACTCAAAATTCGGTTCCTCATATTCATCTAGATAGTTGACTCATCACATGAACAACTCATCACATAGATAAACGAGGTGTATCCATCAAGGATATAAGAACTTACAACTCCTTGTGATTCTTAATGTCCTTTATTAGTGTGGGGTATTCTTTTATTAAGAAGAATTCAGTTATTTGATAATCATTCTCTAACTCCTTAGAGTATGATTCCTTCTTGATTTAGACATCACCATACCTTAATCATGAGTTCACTATGATACACTATCATAATCACTCATAAGGATCTCAAACATTTGGTCCAAGTATTTCATTCATTGATCTCATCAAGAATTAACACTTTACCAAATTTACACTTCATCTATGATAATCTTGAACACTTCAAGATATTCATATTGGTATTTCTCTAAACACCATTTGAAGTATTAGCATTTGTTCCAATAGGTATGTAAATACATCACATGTATTATACCTAATAGGATAATCATTCTCCCACTACCATTAGTGAAGATTGATTAATCATGTTCAAGATATTCATGTCTCTTACTAGTTCTCTAACCAAAAGAGTCTAGATTTATCCATCATATGGAAACTGGATATGAATTTCTCATGATTTATGCTAATTTGATTGCTTGAGTCATCAATAACTTTAGGTGTCATTTTATCTTATGCATATCAAATACCACAAGATAAACAAGACATTGCCATAAAGATCATATCTTTGTGATTGAAACATCAACTTTATTAATTGCCATAATTGTCATACAATATGCAAAAATAAAGTGTTTCTATCTATTGGCAAATATGAAATAGCAGTTTATAACTGTATTACATGCCTTTTAGGCTGAAAATAAACTAAAGTACTCCTATCTATGGTGGCAACACTTGCCCCATTTATTGAGTGCTTTACACTTTACATCTTGGTATCATATACCTCAAAAAGTGTTACAAGTTTACTTTCATGACACCTTTAAGTAGAGACGTATGTCACCTCCTTCTTCTTTTGTTCTTCTAGATAGAGAGGACAATTCCTTCATACACCCTTTCCCCATGTGGCTTGAGGTTGAAGACGGCTTGGGCTGCTGGATAGCATCAAAACACTTCTTTGCTTTGCCCTTGCCCTTGCCCTTAAGACTTACCTTTCATTGATCTCATCAAAGATTAGGGTTAGTCTTTCTTCATATTTGCCTCTACTATCCTCAACATGTCTTGTCAACACTTGTCAAAGTTGTTCATGTTGTAGTTTATCATGAACTGTATGATTCTTGCAACATTTGCAGTATCATACCAATAGCCAACTCTTGGCTTAGAGGGAATCCTTCTTAGCCAGGTCTTTCACCATATACCCAATCATATTGAGTGTGTGAATACCTTGCTGGATCTCCTTCTATCATGACATACTAGGACAATGTCTTGGAGACATCATATGTCTCATGTTGTCTCTGCAACTCATAGTTCAGAGAACACAACATCAAGCACTCCTCATCAATGTCATCCTCGGTATGCTTCCATAAGCATACTTTCATCCATTGATGTGGTGGGATCGAGTTCATCTGGTTCTGGTATAACTAGGACTTAGAGCTTTCACTCTTTGATTGAGAACGCTTCTCAACATCCTAACCAATCATGGAAATTATTCCTATTTAACTTGTCCTTTTCCAGGACGGATCGCAAAGACATGTGATTGTTGTTTGTGGCCATTTGTACTACAAAAGGAAAATATGCAATTTTAGTCCAAAAACTCATTTTTGACTTATTTGATTGATTTGAAAAGTTGACGATATAATTAGGCCTTTAATTAATTATCGCTCCCACTATTTTACTTCAAATTGATAGCCCTCACCATCAATTCGGAAGATTGCAGCGTACAACCTTCTAGTGGGCAAGATCCTGAAATCCTCTAAATCATGGACCAGCTAGGGTTGTGACCCACAACTTAGATCTCTCAGGTAGGCAACTCTTGCCAATTGCATCATATGAAACTCTTGACAAGATGTCATATGCAACTCCTTGCCATGATCATCTCCATGCCTCAAGGTGCTAGATCCTATCTAGGTCACCTTGTTAAGTCTGGCCCAAAGCCAACATGATGAATATTCTCCCTGCTAGGGATGACCACATATCCATCATTCACGCTTCCACGAGATAGACGGTGCAACATGGTAGGGTGTGCCCACACTTGGTCGATCAAGCTTTTCTTGTGTATCGCATTTGGAAGGCATCTAAAACTTAATATTTAATGAGGGATTTGGTTTTATATACATATACATATCCAATCAACCCAATATATAATACGTATCATATACATGCTATATCCCACAAAAAACATGTGAATAAAATCGATGATTATGGCCATCCTAATGTGATTCCTCAAGCCAAGAGGAATCACGATCATCTAGGTCTACATCACATGCAACCTGTACAAGATGAACTCTGTGCTTTGCCTTTCTGGGTTTGATCAACTCATCACATGATTGATCGATTCATCATCAGGCCGGTCGGATGGGTGCCACCAGCCGATCGGTTGGCTCCTCCAACCGATCGGTTCGCCTGGTCGTCATGCATCTCATCATGGCCGCCACCTGCTCGTCTCGCTCCTCGAACCAGTCATCAACCGATCATCTCACTCCTTGAACCAATCATCTCGAACATCAACCGATCGGTTGATGCCTTGAACTGATCATCTCAACTATCATCAGGATGTCCTCCATTCTTTGACATAATAGGAAATAAAATTCTATCCTATTTTACATTGTAAAAAGAGAAACCTTGAGTTACATTCGAGGGGAGCGAAGGTAGGAAAGAAATCTCAAATTATTTTGAGTTACATTAGGAATAGGAGAAGGAAGATCGGTGCGCAGACTGAGATGCAAGAAACCACATACAACCACACACAGATAGGGTTTATTGGCCATAACCACACTATACATCCACCAAAAAACTCATTTAAGGGCGACACGTATGGAGTGCATTCATATTACATATCATATATGTTTATTGGGATTTGTAGATTTAGGACTGGACATGCATAAAGCCAATTTTATTCACATCGTATGCAATAAATAAAGGCGACAAACCAAAATCAATCATATTGATAATCCTAAAGTATAGAGCAGTTGACGTGGCTCTGATATCACTATTGGGTTTTAGGGGAGGCAGAGAAGGCAGAAGAAACAAAAAATTTCTCCTCCCCAAACCCAGAACAAGGAAACGCGTTAATGTCTATACAATAGGAAAGAATGGTTTGTGGAATCATACCTTGTCCCGAGGCTTGCTCGGCGACAATACCTCACACCTTGTGTGGTCTTCACCTCCGGTCTTGGACGGTGTCTGTGCAGCTCCTAGTCATACCGGGACTGATGACTCCTGGTCTCACCGGGACTATCAGGATTGTCAGCTATCCTCTGAGCGGAAGAAATCTCCCACCTCTAAAGTAGTCCACACGGACCACCTGGAACTCCAATCTCCTTGTCTCACAAGGAATTGGAAGGAGTCACACCCTCCTATCAGCGTACTAGTCACTGACACACTCTCCTGCCACCAGTCGCAAACTGTAGTTGTCTTTCCCTTGTTGTGCCTCCCTTATCGGGTAGCACTTGCTCGGGCTCTCCCGATTACCAAAACCAGAGAGAATGACAACTTTACAGAGCAACTGGTTGCACTGAGTTGTACTTTGAGAAGCCCCCAATACCCCTATATATAGGAGGGTCATGGGACATGATTCTCTATCCTGGGCAATGTGGGACTAAAGCAGGAGTAGAAGGGTTCGAGATTTTCCACAAAAACAACCAACTGCGTGACCTGAAATGATCATTTCATTTCTGAAACGGTTGGTTGGGGACCTGAGCCGGTCGGTTTACACCTCAATCGATCGATTGGGACCCATGAAACGGTCAGTTCACTTCTGAACCAGTCGGTTCATGGTCCTGGTCAGTTCCCGATTGACTTTTCCTCTTTTGTTTCGAATTGGTACCAAATACCAATCCTTGTTCCAATCAAATTGGGCAAGTGAAATGAAAAGAAATTTCTCACCAATCCTACTTTCCCAACTTGCTCAGTTGGACCAGTTGAACCGATCATTTCAACACTTGAACCGATCATTTCACCCTGTCCATGAGCCGATCGACTCACCACCTGAGACGATCGGTTCACCAAGCTCAGTCGATCAGTTCATCACATGAGCCGATCAATTGGGAGTGAAAATTGTGCAGAATCAATCAATTGTAGTTTCAATCAATCCGATACTCTAATCAATCAGTCCAACACCTTGAACATTATGACACTGAGCTATCAATGGATTGAGTGTTTAATTGAACTACTAAACTCCTTTAGTAATCAATCTAAACATTGTTTGTGGACAAAACTCCTCTTCCAGGTTAAATCCTATGTGTGTGACCCTACATGTCCTTTTCACATTGGCAGTGAAAGTCCATAACACTTATGACTTCACAAGCAAAGAGCGGTGCCTAGTCACACATCAGTGCTACCCAAGTGAAATAGAAAGTTGAACAACTTTCAATCCTACAATCCGTGAATGGTGTTACAGTGAATGTATAATTCCTTTGTCACTGATATCCCGAATGAACTCGAGGCATGGAATAGTCATCCTATCAACGTTCATTCACTTTCTTGATCTCAGAGTAGATTGGAAGAGATATGCATGACATCAATATCACATACTGATTCACACATGCATGCACACCTTTCTCAATCCTACTCATCAAGTGGCCATGGATATCAAACTCCCTCAGGAGGGACAAATCCCATATCTATCACTCACCCCTCAAAAGCCCCACGTATCAAAGCCACCCAATCATCACCTTTATAACAACCCATGTTTCAAGAATGCGTTTGATGATGTCAAAGTGTGGCCAACGACATGTGTTGAGTGTAGTGATTTCAGGTCAAAGAATCACACTCACCACCATCACTGTGAGTACTGACTGTGACTACCATGGCATGGTTCCATGTGTTAAACTCACGGTGGGTCTGTCCGGTGCACTTGTTCTCTAACAAGTACCTATGTGTTTGGTTTGATATCTCTATATCATGACTAATGAGATTCTGTCATCAACCAACACCACAATCTAGTCTTGTGTGTCATTGCTGTCTATCTACCTTCCACAATGACATTTACTAGGGACATAATGAGAATGTAAAAACTCTTAGCATCCGTATGATCTCATCGTTTAGGTCCTAAACCTAAAGGCATACGTCATTGAGTACTGTCATTCTCTAGACATTCAATATGTTCTATCACTATCTCATATGGTTGAACCAGAAATATTTGGAAGCTTGCCTTTGATGTTTATCAAATCAATCTTAATGTATCCCACCAATTATCCCATGATTGGCTCTCAGGGCATACATACCAACACTTTTTTCCTCTTGTACATCTATTAATTGTATGCTTTTTTGTTGGTCTATAACATCTTTGAGTTCCACTTTTCTCCCACTAATTCCTTTGGAAATAAATTTCGTTTCTAGGAATACAACATCTCTAGCAAGAAACACTTTGATGTCAGATAAGGAATAAAACCAATATCCTTTAGTCTCCTCAAGATATCCAACAAAATAACATTTATCTTATTTGGGGACAAGCTTTTCAGGAAACATTTTCCTTACATAAGCTTCACATCGCCAAATCTTCATAAAAGACACATTGGGACACTTCCCACATCATGTCTCATATGGTGTCTTTTGAACCAATTTAGATGGTTCTCAGTTTAGTGTAAACATGATGATTTATAGAGCATAACCCCATAAGGTATTTGGGAGCTCATCTAAACTCATCATTGATCACGCCATATCCAGTAATGTGCAATTCCTTCTTTATGCTGAGGTGTTCTAAGTGAAGTCCATTGAGATATGATCACATGTTTTCTAAGAAGATCCTTAAACTCTTAGCTTAAGCATTGTCCACCTCGATAAGAAGGAAGTGCCTTAATACTTTTGCCAAGTTGGTTCTGTATTTCATTCATAAACTCCTTGAACCTGTCAAGACTTTTGATTTATGTTTCATCAAGTAAACATAATCGTACCTATTGAAATCATCACTAAAGGTAATGAAGTACTGATACCCACCTCTAGCAATTGTTCTAAATGGCCCACACAAATCAGTATGTAGGAGTCCTAATAGATCACTAGCCCTCTCATTGTTACTAGTGAAAGGGTTCTTAGCCATCTTTCCCATCTTTATGGAGTCTAGATATGTGATTCTCATTTATGTTCACTAGACAAAAATGCCAAAGGTATGTTTTGATTGAGTTGTTGAGTTTCAATCTTTTGGTATTTAAGTTATAAACATTTGTCTTTATATCTAGCAAATAAAGACCATAAGACATTGGGGCACTTCCATAAAAGATCCCATTTTTAGAAATAGAACATCACTCATTCTTAATATGAAATACATATGCATCCTTGTCCATACTAGATATAGAAATGATGTTTCTATTTATGGCTGGTACATAATAGCAATTCACTAACTCTATTACAAGCCTAGTAGGTAGATATAAACTTTGGGTTCCAACTGCAGTGTCAACAACTCTTGCTCCATTTGCAACTCACAGTTCAACCTCACCCTTTCCCAAAGGCCTACTTCTTTTTAGATCCTACATATTCGAGCATATGTGATATCCACATCTGGTTTCTAGTACCTGATGTGTGCACAAATTATCACTATTTGGATATCTAATTTGGTTGTTTTCTTTGTCATTTGTGCTTAATTGAATATATTTTCACACATATTTCACCAAATTCGTATAAAACTAGTGTTCATCAGTTCTTATATTTATGCATGTATTTTACATGAATTTTACATATTTTGATTATCATAATAATTATTTGATTTAATTTATTGCTTATTTTATTGTAGATAATTATTATTTACTAGAGCAAAGTTGATACTACCGACATGCAACTTGCTAGTATCGACATGGAATCGAAGTATAAAAAATATTATTATTCCAGATCGAAAAGGGAAAGGATTTCTACTGCAACTAACTTGGTAGTACCAATTTCTAAGTTAGTAGTATCGACACAGACGCTGACGGCCAAGATTAAATGCATTAAATCCAACTGTTATTGTTATGGAAAATAATTCCAGGTCTTCTCTTAACCTAAACATATATAACGGCTAGAAAGGCAGCATTATAGAGAGATAATAGAGATCTATCTCATGGGGATGACAAGAATGATGAAAGGAGGGAGAAAAGTGAAGGAACCCTACCCGGCTGACCTTAGAGGTGTTTTGGCGGTAGAAATGATGACAAATCATCTCCATCTTCTCCAGATCCATTCTTTAGCCCTGTCTCCAATATACTGTATCTCAAAATTCATGTTTTACATCTTTTCAATTTACAGTGATACCATGTCTCTATTTTTGACTAAAAACATATTACTTAGGATCCAAGAGTAGCCCATATATGCATTGTACCTTACTTTTATCCATTAATATAGCTTTTAGTCCTAAATTCTGGATATAAACCTATGAGATTGTTATGTAGAAATAGATTATTAGATACTTAATCATTTTGGGAGAAGGGTTAAGGGTTGGAAGATCATAGGTTTACCTATTTACTGTGCCCTTTTGGAAAGGTGGATCATAATCGGGAGGAGAAACCCAAAGTTTATCGTAAATCACCTAACTAATTAACCAATAGTTATTGAAATTAATTGGCATTAGAATAGGTAGTCAACTACACTGCGGACGTGGGTAGTTCTTTCTATAAGCTCTTAATCCAAGGTTAGGAGTGATGTGTTTTAGTGTTTAGAGGTTAGTTGAAGTGTTATCCATGGTGAAACAAAAATTCCCAAGGAATTCATCCATTCTTGATAACAACAAACTTAGTTAGATTTACTTTTTATTCTTAGTCAATTAAAAAACCAATTAACTCTTTTTCTAGGTCTAGCTGATTTGATTTCAGTAAGTAGTAGTCTCTGGTGTACGATTCCCTAAGTTCGAAAACTCAGGCCTCTTTTGGTCTATATTACATGACACGTGCACTTGCATTTTACATGTATGTTCTACGCGTGTTGAGTTTTTGGCGTCATTATTGGGGAATCGACATCACCAGCACAACGAGTGCTGAGACCGACCACTCCAGGCCATTATATTTATTTTCATTTTTTTCTTTTTATATTTTCTTTACATTTTTCATTACATAAAAATTCATTGTTAAATTAGGCATTACTCATATTCATCTAGATATTTCTTTGTAGTTAGTCTTTTTTTAAAGTTAAAAAACACATGGATCCTATTTGACTTGAGTGTGAAAATTCACAAGTAGGTTATAGATGTCTGAGTCCACCTTCATCACATCATGTGAAAACCTTCAAGGAAATTCATCATGAGCATATTAGGATTATGGTTCAATCTTATTTAAATCTCTGAAGTCCTATTTATTAATGGAGGTTGGGGTGGAGTATAGAAAATGTAAGAAGTTGAGGTTGAGGACAAGGAATTAGAGAGTGAGGAGAACATACTAGAAGAAGTTTTAGAATCACCTCTACCACGTCCTTCCATTGAGCCCACACCCACACCCTCAACTCCTAGGATTGATCTTGAATATGATTGGGGATATGATGAGGTGAATGATGCAAGTAAGGTAGAAGACAATTTTGATACATGTGTTTGGGATATGAGTGAAGGAGAGGAGGATATAGAAGGTGCTTTATTTGCTAGTGATCTTAGAGAGGAGGAAGAGAGTGAGGAAGAGGATATTGAGAGTGAAAAGGTGGAAGAAATTCCCATTACTCATTACATAACTCCTTTACCACAAGATGCATCTCTCAATTTCCTTATGGAGGATCCTATATGGGACATATATACAGATGATAATTTTGAAAATTTTTGTGAGCATATTAATGAATGTGGGGGAGTTGAATTATTAGAAAAGGAGGAGGCACAAAAATTCACCTTTGATTTAATCCCTCCATTATGTGTAGATTGAAGTGATCCATTGGGGATGGTTATAGAAATTAAGGATAAATCAACATTATAGCTTTGACCTCATGGCTACCCATTTCTACATGTGCTTCCACATCAAGACTTGGTTGTGTCATGTCCATGATCATTGCAATGATAATTTACTTTTAAAATGGAACGTCAACCATACATGTTGGTCTTCTGACTATTATTTATTTTTTCTCATTGTTGCAAGGAACCAGCTATTTAGAAGGAAGAGGTGAAGAGAGCTTCACCCTCATCCATGACCACCTGATTATTGTTGATTGACATGTTTCCAGTCTAAGACATTAAACAAGGGTGCTTGTGGGAGGCAACCAACCAATCATGTTTATTTTATTAAACTTTCAATTCTATTTTTACATTCCTATTTGTAGATTTTTGACATCGAGTTTTGGTGTAAGTAAAAAGGGTGCCTTGATATGTGTATTCAGTGTGCATGAACGCACTGAGTCGGTACCAGTGACACTATGTTCGTGGCACCGAGTCAGTTTTTATGTGGATCCCACCCACCCGTCTTTTGCCCCAAATTTTAGTTCACATATCGATACAACTGTTCCATTTGTCTTCCTTTGCTTTTCGACATTGAGGACAATGTCATATTCAAGCTTAGGGGGAGGAATGGACCAATGCTTCTATCTTTATCTCTTGCATATTTACTTTTTATCATATATCTGCATGTTTTTGTTTTAAAGAAAAGAAAGATCTTCCATCTTTGTTTTTAGGGTCAACTTATATCTAGTGTAATTGTGGGCAAAATATAAAATTTTAGTTAGGATTAGCCATTTGTTGATGATGTGGTATCAATTTTCAAAATTGTATAAAACTGAATGTGCTCTTATGATTTGCTCTTTAAGCTAAATTTACTATGTTTAAGAGTACATAACTGGAGGAATTGTTTGGATTAGTCAGCTTGAAGACACACTGAATGAATGAAAAACCTAACTCAACCCTATGGCTTGTGTTATGATGATGATGTTTGAGTCTAAACCAACCAAACAATAACATGATATTTAATGTAAATTCTAGAGATAAACTCTAATGTTATCGTGTTACACAAGTTGATAGGAGTGGGACATATCATGGTTGGGAAATACATTGTCTCTTAGTCATGTGATCTCATCCACCTTCCATTCATCTTCATTCACCACCATAGGATGATAAAGTTTAATCTAAGTTATTTTCCTCTTACTTGCATCACATTGCATGATAAGAAGCATGTAGCTACTTCATCTTCTTGTGCATTAGAAAAAGAAAATAAAAGGTTCCAAATCATCTTTTGAGCAGTTGTAGTTTGCATAACAAAATTGCATGTAGTTGCATTTGCATTGCATATTACATAAGGTGTTACATATCTATTATCTTCTACAATCTTATCTCATGTAAGAGTGCAAAAAAAAGTTTTTATCCTTCTCCAAATAAAAAAGAAAAAAAACCCAAGCATGAACTATTCATCTTGCTAAAACAAAAGGGAGAAAAATAAGAGTCATTGAAGAAAAAAAAGAGGAGAAAGGAGGAAAATGATTTTTAAGTTCAATGTCATATTCTCTCTAAGCAACAAACAAGGGGATTGTGGATTTTTTTTTAAACACCTTTCCACCTATACTCATAATTAGGATGAGACATCCATTGCATGCATCATTCCATCAACATAAAAATAGGCATTAGAAGGCATACATTCACATTTTATCCATCATAAAGGCTCATCATATGTTTTTTACTCATTGCATAAATAATTTAGATTATTGTTGTGAATGCTATATTCATAACCACCCATCTTTTCCACACATTGCTCTACAAGGTAGGTAACCACCATAATTATTCCCCTCATCAATGTTTATTTGGGGATCTGCTTCTAAGTAGTTTATTTAGGTTGATCAGAGCATTGTAGATAGGGAGATCACATGGTGCATCAAGCACGTGTCCTATTGGACATGATATTAACCGCTTCATATTTATAGTGTTTTTTCATTAATATTATTATGGACATCTACTATGAACATTATTGATTTCTTTATAGAAGTTACTTGTTCAACGGTTGGCATGGACCGGGTTGGGACCGACTGGTGGAGGGCGGTTAGAAAAAGTAATTCATAGTACTTATCTCCTTGTTGACTTGTCTCAAACAAATACAAGAGTAGTGTTGCTAGAGGAGGAGAAATATTCAAGCTTAGGGGTGTGATGTGTGCACAAATTTTCACTATCTGGATATCTAATTTGGTTGTTTTCTTTGTCATTTGTGCTTAATTGAATATATTTTCACAAATATTCACCAAATTAGTATAAAACCAATGTGCATCCGTTCTTATATTTATGCATGTATTTTACATATTTTGATTATCATAATAATTATTTGATTTAATTCATTGCTTATTTTATTGCAGACAATTATTATTTACTAGAGCAAAGTCGATGCTATCGACATGAAACTCGGTAGTACCAACATGGAATCAAAGTAAAAAATATTATTGTTCCAGATCAAAAAGGAAAAGGATTTCTATTGCAACTAACTCACTAGTACCGCCTACCAAGTTGGTAGTACCGATACAAACACTGACGACCAAGATTATATGCTTTAAATCCAACTGTGTTATGGAAAATAATTTTTAGATTTTCTCTTAACCTAAACACATATAATGACTGGAAAGGGTACCATTAGAGAGAGATCATCAAGATTTATCACATGGGGATGACACGAATGACAAAAAGGAGGGATAAAGTGAAGGAACCCTACCCAACAGACCTTAGAGGCATTTTGGCGACTGAAACAACAGTAAATCCTCTCCATCTTCTCTAGATCCATTCTTTAGCCCAGTCTTTAATTTATTGTATCTCGAAATTCCTATTTTACATCTTTTCCATTTACAGTGATACCATGTCATCTATTTTTGGCTAAAAATGTATTCCTTAGGATTCGGGAGTAGCTCAGATATGCATTGTACCTGACTTGTATACATTAATATAGCTTTTACTCCAAATTTCCATATTTAAACCTATGAGAATGTTATGTTCTATTTGTTCTTGATCATCATAAATAGATTATTAGATCCTTAATCATTTTGGGAGAAGGGTTAAGGGTTGGAAGAGAATAAGTTTACCCATTTACTGCGCCCTTTGGGTAAGGTGGAGCATAATTGGGAGGAGAAACCCAGAGTTTATTGTAAAGCACCTAAATAATTAACCAATTGTTTTGGAAATGGAATTTGCATTAGAATAGGTAGTGAATTGTACCGTGGAAGTGGGTAGGTCTTGTTAGAGGCTCTTTATTCAGGGTTAGGAGTGATGTATGTTACTGTTTAGAGGTTAGTTGCAGTGTTATCCATGGTGAAACTAAAAGTCCTAAGGAATTCATCTATTCTTGATAACAACAAACTTAGTTAGATTTACTTTTTGTTCTTAGTCAATTAAATAACCAATTCACTCTTATTCTAGGTCTAACTGATTTGGTTTCAATATGTAGTAGTCTCTGGTGTACAATTCCCTAAGTTTGACAACTCGTGCCTCTTTTGGCCTATATTACACGACACGTGCACTTGCATTTTATACGTACATTCTACGTGTGTCAGTACCCATGATGAAGAAGTAGATAAGTTTATCTCAATAACATATATACCTGAAGTGGAGATCTGTATCACCATCTTCTTCTTCCTAAATGCCTTCAAGTACAAAGGATAAGTTACTTTTGTACTTTTCTTTCACTTTATCTTGAGTCTTGAAGATCTGGATTTGGGATTGGCCTTAAAACTCTTCATGGCCTTTCTCTCATCCTTGGATTCAACTTCATTGATCACTATCACAAATTTTTCCTTTTTCATTCTTACTTAGGCATAAATCAACATACAAAGCAAATCTAACATCATTCTAGCCATATTTTTCAAGCGGTAACACTCAATAAAGTGGATATATGATTCTGACAATGATTTCAAAATCATATCTGTGTCCAACTCTTGGCTCAAAGAGGATCCCAATTCTTCAAGATGATACATATGTACAATCATATTGAGCACATGATCTTCTACTGAGTTTCCCTCTGTCATTTTACACTCAAAGAGTGCCTTTATAACATTGTTCCTTTCCTTCTTTGTGAGATTATGATTCACTTTCCTAAGATGTGTCACCATCTCAAGAATCTCCATATCCATGCATTGCTCATGAAACTCATAGTTCATGCAGCTTAGCATAAGTTACTTTATGTCCAAGCCATCGCTGGCATGCTTCCAATAAGCATCTACATTAGCCCTAGGTGCATTAGGAGCAGGTATTTCTGGCACTAGTTTATCAAGGACAGAAAGGTTGCATTCTTCATTGAGAACCTTTCTCAAAGTCCAAAACCAGTAGTGGAAATTTGTCCCAACAAGTTTATCCTTCCTAAGGACTGATCACAATACCGATTTTTTCATCATTTGATTCTAACAAAGAAATTATATTTTGTTAAAAACCCTTTTTATTTGATTTGAAAATTTTGACGATATTCAATTAGGTCTTTAATTAACTATCACTCCCTCTATTTTGTTCAAATTGATAGCCCTCACATATCAATTTGGAAGATTGCAACGTACAACCTTCTAGTGGGCCAAGATCCAAAATAGTTCCACTATTACCCAGAAAATGTGAACATCCATAGTTTCTTTTTTGAGAGCAACTAGATCATTTTCATTACTTAAGCCATACATCATCTACAAGTAGGAGAAAAAACTCTAACATACCATACATAGTTAAGAGTAATACAAAAGAACCATCGACACTCATATTGGATTGAAAATACAATGCTTCTGCTTTGATCCCTAAACCATAGATATGACTAAAGCAACTTTTCAAATGGGATTCCTTCAACCTGAGCCTGCATCGGTGGTGATAAGATTGCAACCAAACACAGATCTGAACAAAACAAGCCACCGCTAGCATAACCATACAACCAAGTAAAGAAAACAACTAGGACAAAATTGAGGACCTAACACAGCAAGAAACTCAAGCTCTCACGAGGAGAGAGAGAATAGGATCGAGACCCCCACCAAAGAATGGTGACTAACAAAGCAGCAAGGGCTGCAGTAACCAACACAACAAAACTAGAAAGATGAACAAACAAAGAAAGGAAAATGAGAAGGGGGAAGGAGGCCGAAAGGGGATGAAAACTAACTGGGAGAGATTGCAGTCGACCAAGCAGCTCTGTGACAGCCGCATGGATCAAAACCCACTACGACCCTACTGAAGCCCGCCACCGTCGAGAACCCCTCCAGAGAATCTCTTCGACACGGTAAGAACCAGAGAGACACCCACTGAGAAGGGGTAGGCAGCATCCGACTGACGAAGCTCCACTAGTAGAGGCCTCATCCACCGTGCGACCAAGAAGGAGGAGCCCAGGGGGAGCGGGCCGCCGCAGACCAGAACCGAGACCCCTCCCTCGATCCTCCGCAGTGCTACAGAACCCTAGTCGCCCAAACTATTGCTAGAGCACAGACCCCTCCCCCGATCATGGTTCCTGATTTTGTGTTAGTACAGACGTCTTCGCCAACATCCATGGTTAATTATTAAGGTAGGTTACTTTGGCCATTTGCATCATATGAAACTCTTAGATAGATGATATGCAAAAATCCTTGCCATAATCATCTGCATGCTTCTGGTTCTTAATCTCATTAAGGTTCCACAGTTAATCCTGACCCAAAAGCCAACACGATAATAATGCACCCCGCTTGGCGGGCCCACATTATTATCATCACACTTACATGAGATAGACAATGCACCACCCTTGGGGTGCCCACACTTAGTCGATCAAGATTTCATGTATGCTTCTTGGAAATCATCTAAGACTTAATAAATGATTGAGGGAGTTTGTATTTATAAATACATATACTTTATCCAATGACCACATAAATAGTGTGTATCATAGACATGCTATATCTCACAATGAAATCATATAATGAACAAAAATTGATGGTTTATGGCCATTTTAATGTATTCCTTAGAGATACAAATAATTACCACAACCTAGGGTCCACATCACATACATGAACCTATTGTTGATGAAGATTCATGCTTTCCAATCTAGATTGATTGGTTCAATCCTTAAACTGATTGACTCACCTCCAGGTCAATCGGTTGGTCATCTCAACGGTTGTCTGATCTGTTGTCCACCATCTTTTGGGTCCTCCAGTCGATCGATCGGGTCCACCAGCTGATTGGTTCGACTCATCCTCCTCAGTCCTCCAGCCAGTCATCTTGCCTTGGAGACAGTCAGTTGGCCTGGTTTGAGCATCTTTCTTCTTTGTCATAACAAGAAAGTAAACAATCCTACTAATAAATGATTATAGAGAAACCTCGAGTTACATCTGAGGGGAGAAAAGGTAGGATATAATAATACTTTTACAATTGAAGATAAGGTAAAGGACCGGTATGCAAAGTGAGATAAAATAGGAATAACCAACCACACAACTATGCACAGATAATAGGGTTACTAGCCATAACCACAGTACATATCCACCATCAAAACTTGCTTTTAAGGCAACACATGTAAATTGCACATATATATCATATATATATATGTATTAGTTTGGGATTGTTCAATGGTATTTGATTGGACAAAATCATTCACATCACATGTAATAAATAAATGATAAAACCAAAAATGTGATCATATTGATTATCCCAAAATATAGTAGATTGATGTGCCTCTGATACCAATGTAGGGAAATATGGCGGCAGAATAGGCAGTAGAAATAAAAAAATTACTGATAAATTCCCCATTAAATAAATAGATCGCATCAACAACTATATATTCGAAAGGATGGTTTTAAGGATATACCTAGTCCCAGAGCAAGTCCAATGACTCTCTTCATTATTCTCGTCATGCAATTGTCTTCTAGTTGTACTGTGATTCATATGTTGTGCCTCTTGGTCCTCAACATGGACAACGAGTTGACAATGTCCTCCTAGAAGTAGACAATGACCTCCACGCCTATGTGGAAGTCCATACAGACCACCTAGAACTTCTATCGTACTACTAGAATGGACAAGAAGGAGTTGTCCCTCCCGTTGGTATACTAGTCACCAACTTTCTCTACCATGATGTTTCTCCCTTTCTATCCCTCCCTTTATCCGGTAGGGCTTGCTCGGAGAGGAACTAAGTGGCTCGACCTTCAGGGAGAGGTACAAATCGAGAAAAGAGAGAGGTACAAATCGAGGTTCTCTCAGTTACCACAACCAAAAAAGACAAACAATTATCAGAGGCAATTGATGTGTCTAAGAAGCCCCCATCCCAATATTTGTGGGAGTGGAAGGGACTAGAATATCAAGTTTTTGCAACCTAAAAATAGTGAAAGGGTTGGTTCACCAAGTGAATGGGTCGTTTCACATGTTTCCCAATCACATATGAATTGGAAATTCTATTCCAATTGATGCAACATGACGTCAGCACTAATCCTTGATGCAATCAAATTGCACCATGAACCGAACGTCTTACAAAGTGAGCCGATTGTCTCATGACCCCATCTGATTGGTTCATTCAGTGAACCGGTCGGTTGGAGCCCCATTTCATGCAGAACTTAGCCAATGTAATATCCAATTAACCTGACACTCCAACCAGTCATTTCATTACATGAGTTGATCGGTTGGGAGTCTAGTCAGTTGATTTGTTGCTTGAATTGAATACCTAAACATTTTAGTAATCAATCCAGTTATAATTCATGATCAAAAATCCTCGTATAGGTTAGTTCCTATGTGTGTGTGACCCTATAGATCTCGTATTACATTGGCAGTGAATGTCCATAACCAATTATGACATCACATCAATGAGTGGTGTCTAGTTACACATCAATGCTACCAAAGTAAATGGAAAGTTGGAGAACAACTTCAACCTACAACATGTGTTTGTGTTATTGTTTTTGTATAGTTCCTTTGTCACTGATATCTAGATTGAACTTGAGGCATGGAGTAGTCATCCTCTTCAACATTAAATATTGTTTCTTGAACTAGAGTAGACTGTTTGAGATATGTGTTAGCTCAATATCACATATTGACTCACATGTGCAAGGTCATGCATTTCTCTATCTGGATTATGAAGAGGCCTTGGATATTGTACTCCTATAGTAGGGACAAATCCCATCTACATAACTCACATCCAGTCCCCATGTGTCACAGTCACCCAATCATCACTGTTATGGCAACCCTTATTCATGATTATGTTGGATGATGTCAATGAATACCAAACGAAATGTCATGAGTGTAGTGACTTTAGGTCTAAGAACCAAAATCACCACCAACAGTATGAGAGCTAACTACAACTACCACTGTAATGATTTCCACATGTCAGTCTCATGGTGGGTCTACCCAATACACTATTCTCTAACATGTATCTATGTGCTTGGCACATATCATGACTAATGAGATTATGTCATCAACCAACACACACTCTAGACTTATGTGTTATTGCTCTCTATCTGCCTTCCACAATAACATCCAACCAGGGACATAATGAGAATGCATATACTCTTAACATTCATATGATCTCATTGTTCAAGTCATGTACTTGAAGACATACATCATTTAGTAATATCAGTCTCTAGATTTGTTATGTTACATCATTATCTAATAACTGAATAAAATATAATAAGTTGGAAGTGTGCCTTTATTATTAATCAAATCATTTACAAATTATGCCATTACAATCATCATATGATTGTCTCTCTGGGCATACATAAAAACAAGGACTACATGTCAATGGACTAATAGTAGATGCTATCACAAGTTAAAGCTACTAGTAGGATCTAGATCATAGCAGAGGATACACAAGTTATAAAACACACTATGAGTAGATGTAGATGAATATCCAAACAAAGAGATATGCAGTTTCAAAAGCATGAAAGGATATTACTCACTACCAAATATGAATCATTACTAAAAGATGATTACCACTAAAAGCTTCAAGGTTGTATCAAAACAAGATAGACAACAAGATAAATGTAGCAAGTTAGAGCACACCCAAAGCAATTTAAGACACAACCAAGAGATCCAAAGAGATCATCATCAAAACCTGCATAACAATGCAAGATAGGTAATTACAAGATATGAAGATACAAATTTAGAGCAATTAAAGAGATAGAGTTGTAAGAAAGATAGGTAATTTAAAAAATAGCAACATGCATATATAAAGGTACTAAAGGGAGTGCGATAGAATACAGATTGAGGTTGATAAAATCTAGTTGAGAGGGAAATTCTCTTCCACAAAGTCATCTGTATATTCAGTGCACAATGTTGTCGATCAAGTTTTTGGGTTGAACTTCTCGACCTATGAAATCTGTTGGCAACACCCATTGGTGCTTGTCGTTCGAGTTTCTATTAGGAGAAGCTCGACCGACAACAACTGCTATCAAAAACATATTTTTTTCAGAAAAACATATTTTTTTCAGAAAAACATATATAGAGGATAGATAAAAATATAAACCATGTCCAAACGTGTGTAAGCAAGTTAGTAATGCACTATGAAAGCATCAGGGGCAGCTTTTGAGCAAGAAGGTGACAAGAACCACAATATATCACTTTTGACTCAAAAACGATATGTATAGTGCATACTAACTTAGCAAAAACACATTATGATTTGATATGAGCAAGAATAACATTACCTATGTTCTTACCATTCCTTTTCCACTTGTTGCCACCCCATACACATCTCACATTTTTCTTTTATGTGGATTGAGAAACCAATTCACAAATAAATAGCTCATGTCAATCCAATTGCACTTGACCTACAAGAAGAAAGATGAAATGGTCCCTAATCATATTTTTTGGTCTGGAGGGGTTAGCTTAGAAGCCCAAGTTCTATCACTCTTGGGTGCTTTCCTAAAAGGGAAATACGTGGAATAATTACCAATATCATTGCAATGATTAAATGATCTCCTAGCCTTGGAACTAAAGGATTCATTATTGAAAATTTATGGTCCTTCATCTTTGTTGTTCCTTTGGCTATTATAAAGTCTAAAACCATATCTAACCATTTGTTTAGTAATATGATTCAAGATTTGATTAAAATTCTTCTTATCATCTAAGAATCTTTGCATATAATATTTAAAACTATGATTATCATGCATAATATAAGTAATAGTATAAGACAATTAATTGATATTATCTCTAGCATGCAAAATATCAATGTCTAGGAAAAGAGCATTAATCATATAAGAATCTATATCAATATGAAGAGAAACAACATTATTCTCTCTACTAGTAGAACTAGAACAAGATTTAAGGACATTGATTTTAGTAAGCAAGGAAGCATTTTCTTTTTCAAGAAAAGAAATATTAGAAAGTTAAACACTATTTTCAGATTCTAATCCTTACTAAACAAATCTTTGTCCTCAGTTTTAGTTTTAAGTATGTCAATATCAAGCATGAGAGAATTCACAATATTACTATGCTCTTCATTAGTACTAGGGGCATAAGAGGTTGAGCTTCTAGAAATCTAATCTTATAAAGCAAGCTAGAGTTTTCAAGTTTAATAGAGTGTACTTGACTAAGATAAGCATTATTTTCATCTAGCAACCAAATATTAGCATGTTCAAGATCATCTTTTTTTTACATGCAAATTATCAACAATTCTAGCAAGCTTTTTATTTTTCTTTTTAGAAGACTTAAGAGAGCTACGAGTAGCATAAATAATTGCAATTAAATATTTTTTATATAAAGAGTTTTTTTTAAGGTAAGCATATCCATTATATTAAGAAGTGTCATACATCATCTACAAAGTCAAGAGACCTAAACCATCTCAATGACAAAATAGCAAGAGATACATATAAGTTATGTAAGTTTGATAAGACACAAGTTAGCTTCTGTCTGAATTCCTTCCCATCATGCTGAACAAAGAAGCTTTTAACTGGAATTCTTCCACGATCATGGGTAGTACTTGCATAGATAGAACTCCAACTATTAAGCTCGAAACCATAGGAACACTTGTATTTATAGCCAATATCACTCTTACATGGACAATGCAGCAAAAGACTACTCACCAAGAAAACGAGAGCACAGCTAGAAGCTTCATTATCGACCATAACCAAAAATTTATAAAAAGAACACAACATGCATAACCCAACTCACACAACGAAAAGAAAAAGAGGCAAAAAAACAAATAGATAGCTGACAACTCTGGCATAGATGGGTATTATCCAAGAAGCACAACCATTGTTGCTCCAACTGTGCAAGAAAAAACCAGTGATAAGAGAAAGTGGGAGGAACTGCTCGGGGACTCCCCACCACCATGACCCAACCACCACTGTGTTCCCCCAACTCAAGCTGAGCTCAAGTTGTAGAGAGAATACACATTCCAGAGGGCGAGTCCACCACCCAGCCGAGGACCCTCAAATATCCCCCTGCACCTACAAAGACAATGGCGTTGGCAGCCGACACCAACAACGCTACCAAGCTGAAGTGAGCTATGACCGGAAAGAAAGGGGGAAGAAAGAGAAACCCCGCCCCAGTAGAGAAATACCCCCACCAGATCTACATGCCTCCACCCGACTCAGGAAGGGATGAAAGAGGACCCACTCGAGGATGAGGCTACTGAGAAATCCTTCCCAAGTCATAGCCACAGACGCACCCTGCCAGGAGCTACGACGCCTGCACAGAGGGAGGCGAAGAACGACTGCAGGAGACTTGTAGAAATTGGAGAAGCAAGCGTACACCACTCGACGACTAGGGGGAAGCTCGGAGGGAGCAGGGGCTACGAGATTCGATGGCGGCACCCTCTCCCCTGAGAAGAAGACATGGTATCATGAAAACCTAAATCGCCGCACGCTAAGAAGAAGACCGGGTAGGGATTGTTTATCTAAAGAGTTTATATTTACCTCATTTGAGTCATGACTTGTTGAGGCCATGAGAGCAAAGTGGCATTCTCCATCTTTACTAGAGCTTGAGCTAGATCTTCCACTTGATTCTTCACTTGAGCTTGAGTTAGAGGAGTCACTAGAGCTTGAGTTGGAGGAGTCACTTAAGCTTTTGTGCCATTTTTCCTTCTTCTTGTGCTTCTCATCTCTTCTCTTCTCTTGTGATGATGGGTCTTTTTGCCTTGTGGACAATCTTCCTTGAAGTGACCCTTCTTTCCACATTTGAAGCAGTGGGTGAAGGAGCATGACTGGCCTTTGTAGAGTCTACCCTTGGAGTACATGGCATCTTCTTCAACTTGAGAGGGTGGAGAATCTTGACCAACAATAGCCTCAATTTGTGCTTTTATTTTAGCCTTATTCATTTTATTTATCTATTTCTCTTCTTCTCTTTCTTCTTCATCTTGCTTGTCAAGTTTGACTTCAAGGGCTTGTAGATTTCCTGTGAGCTCTTCAATAGGATATCACCAAGAGACTTTGTTTCTTAAATGTAGGTCACCTTGGATTCCCGCATCTTGGGGAGATTTATAAGGATCTTTGAGTTGATTTCTCCTCTAATTAAAGGATGACCTAGAATGGAAAGACCATTCACAAAGGTGTTGAGCCTTGAGTACATCTCGGCTACCCTCTCCTCCTTTCCCATCTTGAATGTCACAGAATCGGAATCCCAGTCCCATGAACCAAACATATACCAAAGGCAACATGTGGAAGCGTAAAGCTTAGCACACATGAACATATAACAAGATACAAGCACCAACATAACCTCAACAATCAATAAGATACATTAAGCAACATTATTATATTATACAATTTGAATTACATATTCAAGAGTCACTTTGTATAAGTCTGCTCATGTATACTATATCTGGATCTTACAACAAGTACACCTAGCATAGCCCATTAAGCCCATCAACCTTCTAGCCATCTCTGAACCTACAAAAAATACGAGAAATGGGTCAACACACGAGGTGTTGAGTATGGGGTAGAAAGATACACATATGTATAAGCTTTGCATAATTTTGAAAAGATTTCAAGACTAAACAAACAAGAATAAATATGTTAACTGTTTAACAAATGTGAAACCATATTTTATGTCATTTCACTCCATTATACCAACAATATCAAGCATGTTTAAGGCCTTTGACTATCTTCCCTTCGGAAGAGTCTGTAAGGGTGCTCAAGCTTAGCTAACCCTTTTATATGAGAGGGACCTCAAGGACGTAACCAAGAGTTAACCATTTATCATCAGTATTATAATGGAGTTCTATATATGTGTGTGTTCAATTTATAAAACCGACAAGGCAAACATCGAGTAAGACATAGCAATACTACATGGCAATATTTGAGCAAGTAAACAAACAAGCATACAATATATGTCTTTTCAAGCAAGAAAGCGATAGTCATATAACTAGATAAGGCCCATACCTGATTCAGAGATTCTTAACTTAACACGTCCATTACCATCTAGATCATAAACCAACCTGATTAACAACAAGATTACATATATGAATTAGATTATCATCATTAACCCCAAATTAGATTCATTTTTAGGGTTTTGGCCAAGTTGGGTTCACGGTTGGTTATTAGTACATTAGATGATCTCATATTGATTTACAGTCCATCATAAGAGTGTGGTTCAATTTTCATATGCTTTCGAGGTTTCATGTGGACATGACAAGATTAGTGACACTTATGCTCAAAGTAGGTCACGAGACTCATAATAGAGTAATCAAGGTCAAAGATCATAAATGAATAAGAGCCAAGCATAAGGGATGGTTTAGATCAGCAAGAATAGACCATAACAAACACATTCAAAGTAAGGTGATGTCCACTAGGGTCTAGGCATCAAACCACCAACATGGGGTACCAACATTCACTCATACATGCAATTATCATAATAGCATACTTATGTCATCAAGAGTACAAGGAAGGTTATAAAACTTCTGAAGGGTCCCAACAACATAAAAAATACTGACTCATGATCGGTTAAACATTAGGATTCATTAGGTAGCAAGGTTAGCATCAAAAGAGAAATGTATACCATTATAGTCTAATATGGTCACATATGTATAGAAAAGAGTCATGTATGAGCATTAGGGGGAGTAGGACCTTCATTAGTTCAAGGATGCATAAAAGATACTGACTTACGGATCAAAGGGTAGGTTGAGCATCAAGGTCTACACATTAATCATAATCATGTGTTAAACATATTCAAAGTATTCAAAGGTTACATCTTTAGAAATATAAGGTAACTAGAAGAAGATTCAGGGTCTGAAAATATGCTCATGTTGTATACCTTTTTGAGAGGATCAAAATTATATATTGGTTCATTAAATTTGGCCAAGGGAGCAAGGAGTTATGCATTTTTGAAGTTTCAATTAGAAACTATATAGAAGCATATCATCCAAGATCATAGGAAATTACCCTTGATAATGAGGGGGATCCGACCCCTTGGTTTGCGATCGGGTGATCAGGGAGGCACACTTTCCTTGGCACCACGCTACTGCTCCCATCCCGGGGGCCTGCACTGTCTTTGACCCTGGTCAACGGGAAGGCAAGGCTGAGTGGGGGAAGAGGTGCTCGTTGCCAGCGGTTGGATGCCGATCCAACAACAACTGTGCTCATCTGCGATCCAGAGGTGGAAGAAGGGCCCGAGGCCTACGCCGTGGTGGTTCTCGTGCATGAGCTTGCCGGTGTGAGTTCATTTAGGAGCTAGAGGGTTCCTCAGTCCTTGCTGAGGTGCCGCCCACGACCCTCAAGGTCTTGTAGATAATATGCTAGTACCTATTAGCTCCAAGGAAGCATGGGATGAGAACCCCTTTGTGGCGGTGACACAGATAGGGGAAGAAAGAGAAGGGTGTTGGAGCAACCTGGGGTGTGCGAATGAGAGAGGAAAGACCTAGGGAGGTTGAGAATGGATAGAATATATCTTCAATCATCGAAATGGGTGAGGAAAGGGGTTTATGATGAGTGCCACATGGTGGCTAGGTTGCGACAACACCTCTTGCGCTGGTGGTGTGTATGGAGGTAGGGGGAATAGGTCCCCAACCCTTGGATATCATGGATCCAAGATCCAACAGATGATAGGAGGAGTGGATTAGGGCTTCCCCCAAAAAAGGTTGGCGGCTTCTGGGCTGCGCGCCACCCTGATTCGGCCCATAGAGTTTCAATTGCCAAGGGAAATGATTTAATCGAGTATAATTTGGGCCAATCTTCTTTAATTCATAACTTGGGCTCTGGATGTCCGATTTGGGTGATTTTTATTCCGTTGGATTTGTAATTGAATCCTATACAATATGATACATATTACAAAGCCAAAGGATTATGGTTATGCGTTTCAAAATTAGATACAAGAAGGTGACATGATATAGCAATATACTTAGTTAAAAGTACAAATTAAAGTCGCACTTTGCATAATTGACTATGGTAGTTGCCAAATTGGAACATCACAACTATCCAATAATGAAATTAATACCAAAATGAGTAAAATACACTTTATTAGAGATGAGGAGTACAATAGAGGAGAGATAAAATCGAGGTTGTCACATCCTTCCCTCCTTCCAAAGAATTTTGTCCTCGAAATTCATCCATGATTAAAGTTAAGCGTCAAGTTAGGATCCATCGGGTCTGGCTATTCAAAAATAGTTGTCAAGGAATTCCCCACAATGGGATGTAAACATAGGCTATCATTATTCAGGGTGTGTCTCATCTTTACTCTAGATTTCATGCATGTTTTTGTTTTCCCCAAGATTTCCACCAACTCTAATCAATTATGTTCATTATTTTTCCTTTTAAATCTAAAATTACACAATTTATTCATCATGTTCATCTGAGTTATGACTCCAAGAGTATTGTCATATCAAGTTGATCATTTGGGTATGAGATTAGGCATGTTACCCTTGATTATTCAAGCTAAGTTTTCATGACATCATCATATTATTTTCATGATTTCAAGGCTACATCTTTTATGTATAGTATGATTTCATATTAGGTCTAGCTTATGAGAGTGGCTTATCGTGCATATGCTAAATTTTTAATGTACGTGAGATATTTCATATCTCAAGCACCATATGAGGAACAATATTATCATCAACTTCGAGGTTTTGAAGCTTTCTCACTTGTAACTAGGAAGAGCTCCACAAGCTCAAGCCACTCAAGATAGTACATATATGTGTCCAACAAGACATGCTAACCAAAATTTTCTACCCGTAGCATCAATTTCCACCCATCTTAAGGGTAACCACTAGATTCCTTTATATGCAACTACTAACCCGAGCATAACGCTCATCATGGATATCATATATCATATAAATCATCTTAGGTCTTAGGACATCTCCCTCACCTATATATATCGAGCATCAAATTTTCAATTTCCTCTTTCTCTAGGGTTAGATATTTTTATAGGAAATCTAGGGTTCAACATTTTCAAGGAAACCACATGTTAGGTCACTCAACTCATATACTTAGAAGTATTCTATCTAGGGACTCATCATCAAGTATTTCATCATTCCTATTTTTCAATATTTCAAATATTTTGGAGTTTAGGCATCTAACCTTCTCCTGAGGTGGGTCGACTCATATCAAAAGGTCACCCTATTCATATGTCCCATGCTAGAGGTCCTCCTTTGTAAAGAGATTGAGACCTGTGTTGGTCTCAAACTGTATGTCACATATCATATCTCGACACATATAAAACTAGGTACAAGAAAGCATTCCAACCCACTAACTATGTTTAGCACATAAACCAAGCCATATGTATCATACAAGGTGCTAGGTTTAGCTAGGGTTGCATGGTCCAACTCATTCCATATCGTTAAACATACTCGACCTTCCTCAAACAACTTGGGTCTTATCAACATCGACATCATCATCAATATCATAATCATCATCTTAGGTTTCTAGGTTATTCACTTGCCTAACCTATATCATGGCTCTAGACAACTCTAGAGACTATCACTATCATCTAAAGTCTCTCATCTAGACTTGATGTTACATCTCTTTCTCCTAGGTTGCATGGAAACTCACTGCCTTTCTGCGTGTGGTAACATTTTTCATATGTACATATAATACTACTTGAAATATGTTTTCTCCAACATTTAAATAGACGATGAAAACCACCATACTCCATTCGAATAAAACCAAAACCAAAATGAGTTACCACACTCATTAGGCAGTCTAGTATCATGACACCTAGAGAACTAGAAAGAACATGGTGTGCACTTGTGTAGACATCCTAAGAACATGTCGCGAATCATGTCTAGGGAGGTAATTTACACAAGTCTACACCTAGATCTAGAACATCTAGGTTCTAACCTATAGGCTAAGTCAACCTAATCCACAAGAATATTTCATTAAGTTTCTAGGGTTGAGATGTAGGGTGAGTTTAGTTTATGTTTCATGTGAGTAATGTTTGGAGTAGTTATTGTTCACGCTCTGATACCATCTGTCATGGAACCAGAATCCCAGTCCCATGAACCAAACATATACCAAAGGCAACATGCGGAAGTGTAAAGCTTAGCACACATGAACAGATAACAAGATACAAGCACCAACATAAGCTCAACAATCAACAAGATATATTAAGCAACATTATTATATTATACAATTTGAATTACATATTCAAGAGTCACTTTATACAAGTTTGCTCATGTATACTATATTTGGATCTTACAACAAGTACACCTAGCATAGCTCACCAAGCCCATCAACCTTCTAGCCATCTCTGAACCTAAAAACAAAATACGAGAAATGGGTCAACACACGAGGTGTTGAGTATGGGGCAGAAAGATACACATATGTATAAGCTTTGCATAATTTTGAAAAGATTTCAAGACTAAACGAACAAGAATAAATATGTTAACTATTTAACAAATGTGAAACCATATTTTATGTCATTTCACTCCATTATACCAACAATATCAAGCATGTTTAAGGCCTTTGACCATCTTCCCATCAAAAGGATTCGTAAGGGTGCTCAAGCTTAGCTAACCCTTTTATATGAGAGGGACCTCAAGGACATAACCAAGAGTTAACCCTTTATCATCAATATTATAATGGAGTTCTATATATATATATGTTCAAGTTATAAAATCGACGAGGCAAACATCGAGTAAGACATAGCAATACTACATGGCAATATTTGAGTAAGTAAACAAACAATCATACAATATATGTCTTTTCAAGCAAGAAAGGAATAGTCATATAACTAGATAAGGCCCATAACTGATACATAGATTCTTAACTTAACACGTCCATTACCATCTAGATCATAAGACAACCTGATTAACAACAAGATTACATATATGCATTAGATTCTCATCATTAACCCCAAAATAGATTCGTTTTTAGGGTTTTGGCCAAGTTGGGTTCAAGGTTGGTTATTAGTACATTAGATGATCTCATATTGATTTAGAATCCATCATAAGAGTTTGGTTCAAGTTTCATATACTTTTGAGGTTTCATGTGGACATGACAATAAGGGACACTTATGCTCAAAGTAGGTCACGAGACTCATAATAGAGTAATCAAGGTCAAAGATCATAAATGAATGAGAGCCAAGCATAAGGGATGGTTTAGATCAGCAAGAATAGACCATAACAAACACATTCAAAGTAAGGTGATGTCCACTAGGGTCTAGGCATCAAACCACCAATAGGGAATACCAACATTCACTCATACATGCAATTATCATAATAGAATACTTATGTCATCAAGAGTACAAGGAAGGTTTTAAGACTTCCAAAGGGTCCCAACTACATAAAAAATAATGACTCATGATCAGTTAAACATTAGGAGTCATTAGGTAGCAAGGTTAGCATCAAAAGAACAATGTATAGCATTATAGTCTAATATGGTCACATATGTATAGAAAGGAGTCATGTATGAGCATTAGGGGGAGTATGACCTTCATTAGTTCAAGGATGCATAAAAGATATTGATTTAAGGATCAGGGGGTAGGTTGAGCATCAAGGTCCACACATTAATCATAATCATGTGTTAAACATATTCAAAGTAGTCAAAGGTTACATCTTTAGAAATATAAGGTAACTAGAAGAAGATTCGGGGTCTGAAAATATGCTCATGTTGTAGATCTTTTTGAGAGGATCAAAATGATATTATGGTTCATTAAATTTTGCCAAGGGAGCAAGGAGTTATGCATTTTTGAAGTTTCACTTAGAAACTATATAGAAGCATCATTCGAGATCATAGTAAATTACCCTTGATGATGAGGGGGATCTGGCCCCTTGGTTTGCGATCGGGTGATCAAGGAGGTGCACCTGCCTTGGCGCCACACTGCTTCTCCCAACCGTGGGGCCTGCACTGGCTTTGACCCTGGTTAACGGGAAGGCAAGGCTGAGTGGGGGAAGAGGTTCTCATTGCCAGTGGTTGGATGCCGATCCAACGATAGTTGTGCTCGTCTGCGATCCGGAGGTGGCAGAAGGGCCCGAGGTCTACGCTGCGGTGGTTCTCGTACACTAGCTTGCCGGCGTGATTTCATTTAGGAGCCATAGGGTTCCTCAGTCCTTGTCGAGGTGCCACCCACGACCCTCGAGGTCTTGCGGATAATATGCCAGTACCTATTACCTCCAAGGAAGCATGGGATGAGAACCCCTTTGTGGCGGTGCCGCAGATAGGGGAAGAAGGAGAAGGGCGCTGGAGCGACCTGGGGTGTGGGAATGAGAGAGTAAAGACCTAGAGAGGTTGAGAATGGCTAGAATATATCTTCAATCATCGAAAAGGGTGAGGAAAGGGGTTTATGGTGAGTGCCACAGGGTGGCTAGGTTGCGGCAACACCTCTTGCGCTGGTGGTGCGTATGGAGGTAGGGGGGAATAGGTCCCCAGCCCTTGGATCTCATGGATCCAAGATCCAACGGATGATAGGATGAGTGGATTAGGGCTTCCCCAAAAGAGGGTGGTGGCTGCTGGGCTGCGCGCCACCCATATTCGGCCAATAGAGTTTCAATTGCCAAGGGAAATGATTTAATCGAGTATAATTTGGGCCAATCTTCTTTAATTCATAACTTGGTCTCTGGATGTACGATTTGGGTGATTTTTATTCCCTGGATTCATAATTGTATCCTCTACAATATGATACATATTACAAATCCAAAATATTATGGTGATGATTTTCAAAATTAGACACAATAAGGTGACATGATATAGCAATATACTTAGTTAAAAGTACAAATTAAAGTCGCATTTTGCATAATTGACTATGGTAGTTGCCAAATTGGAACATCACAACTATCAAATAATGAAATTAATACCAAAATGAGTAAAATACACTTTATTAGAGATGAGGAGTACAATAGAGGAGAGATAAAATTGAGGTTGTCACATCGAAGTTTTCAAGGAGGACTTTGAACATGTATTTGCTTTCCTTCACATGCTTTATCCCCTCATAAGTGACATATATCTTTCTCCATACCTCATAGGTCATCTCATAAGAAGATGTCTGGTTGAACTCAGTGGGGGACATGGAGGCATAGAGAATGTTGATGGCTCTTGCATTCAAGGTTGCTTTCTTCAAATTAGGCTCATCCCCTTCTTCTATCGTTGTCTCCATTGGCTTTTATGGAAGGTCCACCATTCTCCATATCTCAATACTTGATCCTTGTATGTAGTATTGGATCCTTCTCTTCCAATGGAAGAAACTGCACCCATCAAAGATTGGAATGTTGATGAGGTATCTCCATCCTTAATAATTGCCCATCTTCTCCTACTTGTGGAAGTATGCTTGGAGAAGACGCACTCTGATACCACTTATTGGATCTAGGATGGGTGTGGGGGGTGAATAGAGCTAAATATTAGACCTTCAAGACATTTCTAAGATAATATATCACGTATGAACCTTGAGTACAACTAAAACAAACATATCAAGGGAGACAGATATTAAACAAGCACAAGAACACAAGCTATGTAGAGTGGTTCCAATCTCCAAACTAGGATAACGTCAGTAGAATACCTAGAGTGGTCAAGCTCTAGGATTTTGCAACCATTGCATACTTATATTCCATTATAAGACATATAATATATGACCTTCCTTTTTTGGGCCAAGAATACCCAGCCTTCCCTTTAAAGAGAAGGGAGCCAATAATGTACCAAAGGACTTACCTATCCAATACCGAGTCTTCAACCTCACCATGGACTTACCCACTTTTGCAAAGAGTCTTATTCCTTTACCAAGGTCTTGCCCACTCTTGCAACAAGTTTTCTACCTTGAAGGAATTACCCACTCTTCTTGGATCTTCTACTTTGAATTCACCTTTGCCAAGGAGAAGCTTTCATTAAGGGACTCCTTCCCTTCTTCTTCTTCACCTCTCTTAGACAAGAGAGAGAATCTTCATCTTTAAGGTTAAATGAGATATTGGGATGTAGAGGAAGTGAGATCCTTATAATATATACATGCATGATTAGCTCTCTAACAAATCTCCTACTCACTCTAATGGATGTAGCAAGTGATTAAGCTTGAGAGTGAAAGGAGGCTCTTGGAGTCACTCAACTATAATTTAGGGACCTTCATAGTTCTTGGCTAACCATTGGATGAAACCCAAGGGGTCCTATTTATAGTTGGAGATGCCTACTAGCCAATAGAAACACTTAAAGACAAATACTAGCTGCTTGGGGTGTTGCAACATATATTTTTTCAAGTTTTACAACACGCCAATGATTAGAAACACTTTTTCTACACTTTCTGTACAGTGTGATTGATCTAATTTACTTTTGGGAAACTTGACCAATTGCACTATACGAAAAAGCAAATTTGAAGCATCATTTGAGTTTATCCATGATGAAACTCGACTGATCACTTAAATCTGATTTTCCAATGCATGGTGTCAGTTGAGTTCTGTGTATTGGGAACTCGATTGAACGTGGACATGTTGGTATGTATGCCCTGAGAGCCAATCATATGATGATTTTAATGGTATAACTTGTAATTTATTTTATTAATAAATAAAAGAAAGCTTCTGATTTATTCTATTTAAATCTATTATGAGATAATGATGTAACATTATTTTATATTACTGAATGACGTATGTCTTTAAGTACATGACTTGGGGAAATGAGATCATACAAATGTTAAGAGTACATATATACTCTCATTTTTTCCCTGATAGATTGTTATTGTGGAAGGTTGATAGACAACAATGACATGTAAGATCAGAGTGTGAGTTGGTTGATGATAGAATCTCATTAGTCATGATACGACTATATCAAACCAAGCACACAAATACATGTTGGAGAACAATATATCAGAGAGACCCACCATGAGATTGACACATGGTAACGATTACCATGGTAGTCATAGTCAACTCTCATAGTGATGGTGGTGTTTCTGGTTCTTTGACCTGAAACCAATACACTCATCACACGTCGTTCGGTATGTTTTGACATCATCAAACACAATCTTGAAACATGGGTTGTTATAATAGTGATGATTGGGTGACTGTAACACATGGGGACTGACTGTGAGTGATAGAGATTGGATTTGTCCCTCCTAAGGGAGTTTGATATCTAAGACCTTTTGATTAGAGAGACTGAGAAGTGCATGGCCATGCAGATGTGAGTCAATATGTGATATTGAGCTTACATATATCTCAAACAGTCTGCTCTGGTTCAAGAAACAAGATTGAATGTTGAAAAGGGTGACTACTCCATGCCTCAAGTTCAATCTGGATATCATAGTCAAAGGAATTCTAAAAACACTATAACACCATGCACAAATTGTAGGTTGAAGTTATTCCCCAACTTTCCATTTACTTTGGTAGCAATGATGTGTGACTAGGTAGCGCTCATTGCTTGTAATGTCATTTGTTGTTATGAACATTCATTGCCAACGTAATATGGGACCTATAGGGTCACACACATTGGTCTTGACCTAGAAGAGGAATTTTATCTTGAATGATAATTGAATTGATTTCTAAAGTGTTTATGCATTCAATTCATGCAACACATCAGCTGGCTACACTTCTAGATGATTAGCTCACACTGTGAGATGACCGTTTGGATTGTCAGGCTGATCAGAAACTGAACTAGTTCAGTTATGCCCAAACTGAGTTGTGAATCAGACACTTCATTATATTAAACCAATTGGCTCAGCTCGGGTTACCAGATGACCATCTGGGTGAGCGATATGATCATCTTGCATGTGTGAGATTTCTCAGTTCGTGGGAAATTTGATTGCAAGAAGGAATTAATGTTGATGTCATGTTGTGCATTAATTTGATTCGAATTGCCAATTTTTTATGTGATTGGAAAACTACAAAATGACCGCCTTGCATGCCACATGGCCGTATGGGTTTCGAGATGACCGTCTCACATAACACAAGACCGTATGGGTTTCCAGACGACTATTTGGATGTTCGTAGGTTTCAAAAATTTAAGATCTTTTGGTCCCTTCCACTCCCGCATAGACTGGGAACCCTGACCCAAACCTCATCTATAATTAGAGGGGTACTGGGGGCTTCCCATAGAACAACATAGACAATTGAGAATTAGTTCCTCTGACAAATGTTGTCCTCACTGGTTGTGGTAACCAAGAGAGCCCAAGCAAGTCCGACCCGACTACGGAGGGATAGGAAGGGAGAGAACAACTGAGGGACAAGTCCTTCATGTCTGTTCTCCAAGGATGACAAGAGTTCTAGGTGGTCTTTGTGGACAACTCTAGAGGCATGAGTCTTTTTCCTAAGTTCATGGCGAGACCACATGACTCGCTACAAAAGTTGTCTAGTCGGTTGTTTGTGGGGAAGACTAGGAGTTTCACAGACACTGTCCAAGTGCAACTAGTCAATAGTTGCACATCCACAGTGATGAAGAGATGGTGTTGGACTTGATCCATGACCAGGTATATCCTAAAAACCATCATTCCCATCTTATAGTTATTGACACGATCTACTGGTTTATGGGGAATATGGTAGATAAAAATTTTGTTTTCATTTCCTATTCTATAGCCATATTTACCTACAGGACTTTCTCAAAATGCATCAAGGGTTTTGGTTGAGTTTGTCATAGGAGAAACTCGACCAAATAGGCACTCTATGATGTATTTTGAAAAATGTCATTAGAGTGCTTAAATATTCAATGTAAGTGCTCATGATTTTTTCTAAGCTTAATTGCAAGTCATACAATCATTAAAAGTTATTTACAACATGATTGTAATGGATTTGCATCATATTCCACAAAAGTGCACTTGCATTGATTTTGACTTGTCTTTTCTCCAAGTTAGGATGTATAAGTTAGGGAATTTGGAGTGTGTCTATACTGAATCTAAAATCACTCAAGTAGAGCATGAGGAAAAAATAAGTGGAATGGTTAGTCATCATCAAAACAAGGGTTTAGTCAATATAGACCTTGAGTCAACATTGACCTTGAGTCAATAGAGGATCTATCCTTTCATTGAGTGTGCTGGCAAGGAATCTCTGTCCCGACCCATTTCCATGTTTGCCGACCAAACCATCAAACTCTGTGCGTGAGTTTTCCTTGTAACCATCATCGCTTCCGTGTGTAGAGAGGAAACCCTTCCTCATCACACCCCCCATAGCTATGTAGTTTTTTTTGCTTTTAGAGTGTTGAATCCTGGTTTTCTGTGTTTAATGAGAAGCTTTGAAGTCTTATCTGATCTACTTGTAGAATTAGTTTTCCTTCACAATCTTTCTTGGTTTTTTTGGCTCTTCCTACCTTTGGGGACCTGGTCATGAGTCTGATGATTCTTCTTCTTTGTTTTCGTCCTTGCTTTGAGCTATATATGTATAGATAGAGCTCTCTTACTTCTTCTTATCTTTCACCCTACTATACCAAAAAAAGTTGAAGGAATGAACTTAAAGGTGGTACATGTATACTCGTTGATAACCAATGAGTATACAATGCGATCTAAATGTCTCCCTTGCTAAATTTTCTAAGAATTTTTTTAAGGCCTTCTTATCAGATTTTCTATTGCTGGATGTACTATGTAGGAATGATGTAGTCTCTCTTATACTTCAAAGTAATGTTTTTTGATACTTTTAAAGGGATAAATGGCCTTCTAACAATATGATATGATGTCCTAAAAGTGAATTGTAATGCCCCTTCAAGTACATACAAGTCAGCAGAAGCAAACCCTATGCTATCAATAACATAGGTCACTTGGCTTGGAGGAACATCACAAGAAATGATATAAATAATAATGAGATAGATGAAACACCATGTGATAATAAGATATATACATTCATATAACCTTCTTTTAAAGAGAAACTTATGATGTAATATATCTCATCTTTGGATTAGAATCTAATACATGAAAGGTAGAAGAAATCTATGGCATAAATCTTTTTTGGAAACTTGATGTAGGATCTTCTAAGGTTTAGATGGCACCCGACTAGACTAAGTCTTAGAAACATCTACTTTGAAGCACTCACTTTAAATTCATTTTCTCTTTGATCTAGGGATATCTCATCCCAAGACCATGCAAAAATAGAGACATACATCAATAAGTGACACTATACCCATTATCTGGAAAAGAAAAAATATATAATTGACTTGGGAGAAAATCTTGACATGTATATGACAAGCATTCTTGAGTACATAAATCTTATAACATGAAAAACTAAATAAATAAATATATGCCCATTTATATATTATTATCACTTAAGAGCACATAATGTTGTAAAAGCTCATAATGACCCCTTGAGGTCCATGATTATGTGAAGCATATAAAACTTAATCAATTCCATTTCTTAATTTTACCACTTATCATTATCTAAATCTTGTCATCAATATAAAATGTCCTCATCCAATAATTGCACCAAAGTGCTCAACAAGAGAATTAGGGCTCATCTTAGTTGCACTAAAGTGCTCATCAATTCCATAAAGACAAGATAACATGAGGAAAAATCCACTACTTAGGTGCATTATCTTAATCATCATGGGGTATCTCCCTCTTATTCTTGAAATAATCATTACATGAATTACATGATTCTTTATACAATTTTTTGAACAGTACATGATCATAGAAGTAATTACTGAGTAAAGGTGATAATCATAAGACTTCATGAATATAACAAACAACATGAAATTGTATAACCAGAGACATCATCATTATTATCTCAATTGCATTAATAAACTTAAAATTGAAAGTATAATCCATAAATCATAAATAGCATGTAATTCAACCAATATGTGTGTATATATATTAATATATATATATATATATATATATATATATATATATATGGCATGATCCACTTACTTGAACCAAAGCACATCCTTATATTAGGCTTTTGTATACATGGGTGAACCCTAAAACACCTGAAAATAACATCCATACATCAAAATCTACCTTGAACACAATCAAAACCCTAATCATGGGTGTTTAGGAGAACAACGCCTGATTTTATTGAATTAGGCTTTACATCTATGAAAATTTGTTTCTCTTTTAATTATCATTTCAATTACTATTTGTACTTATTTTTCTAACTATGTATGTAATTACTATGATTTTTGAAGTAAAGACTAATTGACAAATTTTCAACTAGTTGAACACACCTATACGGACAGGCCTTGCAGCAGGCCCACAAGCCTTGTGGTTGGCAGCCTGCAACTACAAACAGGTGTCCAACCTAGATGGAGAGCAGGTCAGTTCCTGCCATGCCACAAGAGTAGTAGCTCCAAGCCCCTTCACACTGCCTCCTGCTCCTAGCAAAGCATGTGCCACACAAAGCCCTCGATTGGAGGTCCTCTTTCTCACCTCTTTTCTTCTCTATGTCTCCTATGAGCATAGAACACAGGAGTATCATCTACCCATCAGGAGAGATCCTCTTCCTCAAGGATTCACAACTCCACCTTTAGTCACCCCAAACACATCATGCCGATATTTTTCTAGTGGTAGGGCATCCCAAAATCTAGAGTCTGTGCTCTGTTGTTCAGGGAACCTCTATGGTATGCACCTTTCTTTGGTGTATGTTTTCCAGTGATAGGGTCCTTGAGGATCAGATGGTACTGCAAAGCTAGAGTAAATGTAAAATGGTGGGGATCAAAGGAGTAACCCAAGATAGTTGAGGGGGTTTGGCAATAGGTATGAGTTACGGGGGACTCATAGATTGTTTCATGTGGCTTCAGTATGTATATATTAAGGATAGGGTCTGTATGGGGAGATCAGGAGGTGGAGTTCAGGTAGAACAAGGAGTACTAGATGGTCTAGAGTTTGTATATGTAATGCCTTGTTGAGTTCAACATTCTTCCTAGAGGTTGGGTTTGATTTCTTTTCGTATAAGACTATAGAGTCCAATAGTAACAACTGTGGTTGGGAACTGATGAAACTCTATGTTAGGGATTTTGTCTTCTCTTATTTTTATTTTTATTTTTATTTAGGATATTTAGAGTAATCTGAATCTAACCAAAATTGATAAGTTAGCTTATGTAAGTTTGAGGATTTCTAAAATCAAGTTAAATTTGGTTCTTGAGATACACAATTATCTAAGTTCCCTTTTTAAGATGAAACTTTATTTAATTACTTAGGATTACTTAAAAGGGTTAATAGGTCCATACTTTTAGGAATACACAATATTGTTGAAATCAACTTATCTAAATTTTAGCCTGTCTAATAAGGTGGATATTTAGTGAAAATTTCATTAAGCATTTGCATGTAATTATTTTACTAAGCATCAGATTTCAAGGATGTTACAAAAACTGACATTAATGTGGTCTTGATACCCTTAAAACTATTTGAGACCTGAGTCTTCATGATGAGCCTTGAAATAGCTAAGAAGTGTTGTTGTATACCTTGCCTTGAGAAGGTAGGTTCTTGTGACCATATGTTTTATACTCCTGAAGTTACAATACTTTGGTTCTCTTGTGATTTTCTTATTATAGTTATATGTAATTTGATTGATATGGTCATACAAGAGAAATGGATCTACTTAAGAGAAATCTTAACCCGAAAGCACCCTGAGTCTGTATAACTATTTCCCTAAATCGTTGGGGAAAATAGTGAAATGAGTCAATCTTGTAGCAATCCAAGAATTGTGAGAAGATGTTTGGATCATTACCTTTGATTGTATGAGGGTGTGAGGGGTTAAGATTGTAAGGATTCAATTTTTACAAGATCAAGTTTCAACATAATTTTATTCAAAAGAAAATACAATAATATTTACATCATGACATCAAAGTGTGTGGAAGCTTGAACTACCTATACATTGGAACTAGTAAATAAATTTCATCACTTAGTATACTCTTATATCCAATAGAAGACATCACCTACATGTGTCACGTTGTCTCTTCTATGTCATTTGGAACACATGATCAGTTCTTATGTTTCCCCCAAGGAAATATATACATGTATAAACCATAACAGAAAATGGGTCAGTCACAAGGACTGGTACAAAACTAGTTATTTGAAAAATATACAAAGTATGCAACTAACTACCTGGAAATTTCAATAAAAATATACATGGGACTCAACAAATAGGCAAGTATCAAATTGCAAACCAGGGCTATCAATACGAACAAAATTCATTTCCAATATCAAGACTAGGAGTTCAAATTCATAATAGACAACACATGTCAATATTAATTTTGTTGTGGAAGCCATATGTTCTCTCCATGGAGAATGACAAAACACCAACTTTCCCAATATATTGAAGGAACTAATGTCATTTCTTTGCATAAACTCATTGATGTAAGACAAGTCCCAGACCCAGATCTTAGTGCCACTTTTAGATCCGAGTGCAGATGACATATTAGGATAATTAGTTATTATATTATATTTTCCTTTTTAAGGTGTCTCGTGCAATTGTTTTAGTTTTAGGATCTAAATGTAATTTTAAATACATACTTGTATTTTTTATTAATTAGTTCTTAGTTCTTAGTTCTTATTTTAGTTTGGTTTTGAGCAGAAATAAGACAATTAGGACTTCCTGAGCATTCTCTATATAAGCCCATGCATGGGGATATTGTCTAGTAGAGATGAATTATGAATGGAGTTTTGCTTGTCGTGAATTGTATTATGTGGTATTGTATTTTTAGATATAAACCCTAGGTCTAGATCCCAAGACCTCAGATATATGGCCAAAACCTTAGGTGTGTCCTAACCCACCTATCCTCTACCATTAGTTAGTCGCCTAAACCCTAGGTCTAGGAGCCATACCCACCGTTCACCATATACAAATCCTAGATTATATCCATTGGTTAATCCTGAACCCTAGGTTAAAATTAATCCCATCCATCCACAACATTCCACCCATCCACCCTTAATTGATCCTAAGCCCTAGGTCTAATATTGATCTTATCTTAAAAAATGCCAATGTTGACATAGCGCCAATGGCACTATTCATCCCCTTTCCGAATCATAAGTCTTATTCATGGATCTTCTTCACATAATCTTCCATTCTAATTTTCCTACTTTTTGTAGATCTTCCTCATGTACTGTTCTTCACCCTACAAGAGGAACCTTTTCTTTTCAATCCTGCTTCCATTATAAACAATCAAACTAGTGAATGCCTTTACAAGAAAAGTTTTATGTACGACAGTTGGGAAGAACATATTGTCACATGCTTTCATAATTGTGACATTCATGGCTAGTGATGGTGTGACTGATGATGGAGGCAACATACTCTTTGTTCTCTTTTTCTAGTTTCATATAAAAAATGAAAAATCAATTCACCTCCTTGGTGATGTGGATATGTACTCATGCCATTGTGGATGTCACAATGTAGACTGCCCTAGCATGGATTCAGATAATTCACACACCTTTTGTCGCATTTCCAGAAGAATATTATCTAAGTGATCGAAACACCTATCATAATGAAGCAATCTTTCTTCTAATTTTGCAATTTTAGCATTGATCTCCTTATTTCCCAACATCTTATGTGTCGATGATGTTTTTGATAGTTGGAAGTGTGATTTTCTCCTCTTGAAGTTTTCTGACTCTGGGTACCCAATAGGTATGCTAAAAGTCATGGTACTCGAATTAGATTGCTACTAAGGATGCAAATTCACATGAAGAATGTTAAATTGAAGACCAGACCTTATAGGGGAAAGATTTAAAAAAACACCAATCTACACCCGAGCCTATGGCCCCAGGATTTCACTTGGGTATGCCACTGGTGTCCCATGGAGTGGCTCATGCCCACACCTCTTGACGGATGTGAAGAAGCTGGTTCTTCAAGATTACTTCAGGGTTTGTACATTTCCGTTGGACTATAAGTGGGTGATGGTCTGTATGTTTCCACTAGATGAAGAAGGCAAGAGCCCCATCCATGATGTTTACTTTTATCCATTAACAAACTGGTAGGTGGATGTTGATGTGAAAAAACCTGTAGATAGATTGCATGAGGGAAATTGCCTAGAGGTATGGGGATGTGGGTGGAGGGAAACTGAAATAGTACAGACACCATCCAAGAAGCGGGAAGAATGAGTCTGCCTTAAAGAGGAAGGTTGTATAGGAATGTGATGAAAAGTGAAAGGTGGGTTGGTCGGACACTGCTAGGATGCATGAATTGGACAACATTTGTGTTGCCCTATGTTCGATGAGCGTTGGGCATGGATAACTCTACTTTCAAGGATGTGGCTGGTGGCTGCTAGGGATTCATACCATTGAGTAGTGGTAGGAGTTGGGTAAATTAGGCACATGGGCACAAAGGGGTGTATTGTTGGGTGAAAGTGTTGGATGGTGGTTGGTAGTTGACGGTCTTTTGTGGAAAACGGTAATAAGAGTAAATGGTGGGATGGTAATAGATAGCTAGAAAAGAAAATGTTCTTCTTGTGGGGTGAAGAATAATATAAGAGGAAGATCTATAGATAGTAGAAAGATCAGAAGGGAAGATTGGAGGAAGACGATTCATGAATTAGATATATTATTAGGTAAGGGGATGAATATTTCTAGCATCTCTACATTCACAACAACATTTTTTAAGATAGGATCAATCCCAGACCTTGGGTTTTAGATCAATAAAGGATTTACGAGAACATGTGGTGGATGGATGGGATTAATATAACCTAGGATTTGGGATTAATAAATAGATCTAACCTAGGGTTTGGATATTGTGAATGGTGGATATGGCCCTTATACCTAGGATTTAGGACACCAACGTGTGGTAGAGGATAGGTGCGCTAGGCCACACCTAGGGCTTTGGCCATATCCCTAAGGTCTTGGAATCTAGACCTAGGGTTTAGATCTTGGGATACAATATCCATAATGCAACCCATGGAAAACAAAATTATATTCATAATTTGACTCTGCTAGATAATATCCCCAGGTATGAGCTTATATAGATAATGCACGGGAAGCCCTAGTTGGAATATATCCTCTCAAGACCAAACTAAATAATAACTAAGAATTAATTCTCAAAAAACATACAAGTAAACACCTAACATTACATTTATATCCTTAGACTAAAATAATTGTGTAAGAAACCTTAAATCTGAAAAACACTAGAGGGGGGTGAATAGAGTTTTTAAATCAATTTTAACAATTATTTAACTCAAACAACCACAATTGAGATTAGAAGAAGGAGACAGGTGTTTAGAGTGGTTCCAACTTTAGCAAATACTAAAGTTGTCAGTCCACTACCTGGTTGCTTACCCAACCGGGATTTTGAAAGTATTTATTTTATTACCTTCTCAAGGATTTATACAAAATACAATACTTTCCTTTACACCCCTTGAACAGCCTTCACTTGAAGTAGGTGCACCAACTTGAGGTATCCTTCTTGAAGTAACTCCAAGCTCCCCCTTGAAGTAGCCTTCCTCTCTAGAAGTAACCTCCCGTTGCACCAGCCTTCTGAAGTAGCTCAAGGTCGCCTTCTTCACCAAGAAGATCTCCACCCTCTCCAATCCACAACCTCCAACCTAGGAGTAGCAAGGAGAGTACAAACAGTAATAGAGAACAAGAAAGGAAAAAGGAAATTACAACTTATCCTTTGTAGCCCAAGGCTTGATTTGCCTAGATCAAATGTATAGATCTCCTAACCAAGTGTATGGACTTGTGATTGCAGTGGGTAGGAGATACTAGCCTATAGGACACGAATTTTGAGCTAAGGATGAAAGTAGCCAATTGTTACAATGCTCAAATTGCTCACAACAGATTGCAAATGTAATTGCTTGCTCAAAGAGTACTCAAGTGTGTAAAAGATGTATTTGAGAGTCCTATGGCTTGTCCTATTTATAGGAATGGCCTATGGATGCTTAAGGACGTTCTAGACAACTTCTAGGGGTTTCTAAGTGCTTAACTAGCCGTTAGGTACAAGTTTGTTGCTTTAGCAATGGCTAATTAATTTACTCTGCAGTTGCTGTCAGAGTTCATCTCGGTCGAGGAATGGTCGATCGAGATACCTACTCGGTCGAAGTTTTGTCGACCGACAGGCTCTCTGGATCAAGTGATTTGCAACGTCTATCTCCAACTGCCAACTACCTTGTCAGTTGTGTCTAACGACTACTTTGGATCTTTCTCGGTCGAGAAGATTGTCGACCGAGAGTGTCTCGGTCGAGGAGTTTGTCGACCGAGATTGACCATGTTTCAATCTTTCAATTAAGGCACTAAGTGTGTGTATGAGTGTGCATATGTGACACTATTGAAGGGGATGACCTAACTAAGTGTGGTGTTTAGCTAGGGAAGATCTAACACTTGATTTACATGAAGTCTAAGTACTTGTACATTATATATTTGTACAAGTTTACAATTGATTACATTTCATGACATTTACAATCATTCAAGCATATAGATTCCCTAGAGCTTTGTCATCCACCTTATTCCTGCAACACTCAAGTAGCACGTTAGATCAACAAGAATGAAATGTTTGTCATCATCGAAACAAAGGGATTTATTATAATGTCCAATTTATCCAACAAAAGCATGAAGATATAATAAAATAGCTAATTTTCCTAATATGTTATCTGGCACTCGAATCTAAAAGTGGCACTAGGATCTGGATGTGGGACTTATACTACATCAAGTAGTCTATGCAGAGGAAGGACATGAGTTCCTTAGTGTGTTGGGAAATGTAGTTGGTGTGTTGTCTCTCTCCATTTAGAGAACATACAACTTCCCCAACAAAATAGACATTGACATATGATGTATATTATGAATTTGAACTCCTAGTCTTGATATTGAAATTGATTTTGTTTTCATATTGATAGCCTTGGCTTGCAATTTGACTTGCCTATTTGTTGAGTCCCTTGCATATTCTTATTGAAAACTCCTGGTAGTTAGTTTCATACTTTGTTTACTTTTCAAATAAGTAGTTCAGTACCAGTCCTTGTGATCGACCCATTTTCTCTTATGGTTCATAGTGAATAAAGTTTTTGAGGTGGCCAGGTGCTAGGCATTTTTGAGGGGGTGCCTAGGGCGCCTTGGAGGGCGCCCATGAGTTTCAAGCCATTTTGATTATTTTACAAGTAATGATGATTTTTGATATTTACGTTCATATTTCCATATATGTAAATATTAAATTATGATATTATTATATAGTATTACATAGAATTTAGGCTAAATCACACCTAATATTACCTTAAGTATAACTCATTGGCCCTAATTTTAACTCATTTGATCTGCATTTGATCTAATTTGATATAGTTTACCCTAATTTGGCTACACCAGACCTGTTGTATAAAATGGCTTAATTAAACCCAATTTCCCTAATTTTTTCATAAATAGACCTAAATGATATCCACATTAGACCTAATATTTCAAACTTAGAACTATTTCTTCCAAATCATAATTGTTTTCCCCAAATTAGAACCAATGTACTCAAATTTAACATGATTTGGCCTAAATGAAACCAAAATCTTGCATATGATGACCCAACCATACCTAACTCCCCCAAAATATCCCTATGTTGACCTAAAAAAGCTCTAATTTGGCCAAATCAGACCTAATTTGACCAAACCATACCCATCTCCCCCAAATTAGACTTGTTTTCCACAAATCAGATTGAATCTACTTAAATTTGACATAACTTGGCCTAAAAGCAAACCTAGTTATCCATAACATGACCTATATAACCTAAATTGGCCTAATTTTCCCTATATTGATCATAATGATGTCACTTAGGTCATCTAGAGATTTGGGTGCCCAGTTTGAGGTGGCCTACCTTAAACCTAGGCACCTAGGAAGGCGCCTTGGAAACTAGGATTTCACTATGAAAGGTCTCGTCCCAATATCAAAATAAAAAGTTGATGATGCAAGTTAATGCCTTGTTTGCATGCAATAAATATGATTTTGAATGAACATCATGCTTCCTGTAAACAATCAAACTAACGAATACCTTCACAAAAAAAGTTATATGCAAGAGTGTTGGGAAGAACATATCATCACATGCTTGGATAATTGTGACATTCTTTGCTAGTGATGGTGTAATGATGGACGGGCAAAATCAGTATACTCATTATCTTCTTTTCCTAGTATCATCTTCAAAAATAAAAATCAACATATCTTCTTATTGACATGGAGATGTAGTCATGGCATTGTGGATGTCATAGTATAGATCTCCCCTACATGTGTTCAAATAATTCACACACATTTTGTCGCATGTCTGGAAACATATTGTCTAAGTGATAAAAACCCCAGTCATAATGAATCAATCTTTCCTCTAATTTTTTAGTTCTAACATTGATCTCCTTGTTTCCTACCATGTCATGTGTCAGTGATGTTTATAACAGTTGGGACTATGATTTTAGCCTCTGAAATTTTTTGACTCTTGGTACCCCACATGTATGCTGAAAGTCATGGTACTCAGAGTAGGTTGCTACTAAGGATGCTTGGAAAAGATGCAAATTCATCGATAGAATGCATAATTGAATACCAAACCTTGTAGGGGAATGATTAAAAAAAATAACCAAGATACAACCAAGCCTACAACCTCTAGATTTCACTTGGGTAGGCTGTTGGGGTCCCAAGGAGTGGCTAACGCCCACACGTCTTGAAGGATGTGAAGAAGATGGCACTTAGAGACTGCTTCAGGGCCTGTAGGTTGCAATTGGACTGTAAGTGGGTAGTTGTCTATAGGTTGTCATTGGATGAAGAAGGCAAGAGCCCCATCCAACATTCTTTGATATAGACATCAACAGACTGGTAGGTGGTTGTTGACATGAGCAAGCTTGTTGACAGTTACAAGAGGCAAATCATGAGAGGTAGGGGGATGCATAGGGATGGCAACTAAGACAATGTGTGCATAGTCTAGGAAGAGGAAAGAATAAATCCATCTTAAATAAGAATGTTGCATAGGAAAGAAATTGTAAGTGGAATGTGGTTGATCAGGTTCTACTAGGATGTATGAATATGGACAATGGCTACGTTGCCCTGGGTTCAACCGACGTCAGTTTAGTGTTGGGCATGGCTTAGTCTGCTTTTAGGGGTATAGCTGGTGGATATTAGGGAATTATTCCTTAAAGTAGTTGTAGGAGTCGGCTAAATTAGGCGTAAGGGCGCAAAGAGGGTTAGTATCTTTGGGTGAAAGTGTTGGTATGTATGCCTTGAGAGCCAATCATGGGATGATTGGTGGGATACATTAAGATTGATTTGATAAACATAAAAAGCAAGCTTCCAATTCTTTCTGGTTCTATCATGTGAGATAATGATAGAACAGATTGAATGTCTAGAGAATGATAGTACTCAATGATGTATGCTTTCAAGTTAAGGACCTGAACGATGAGATCATACGAATGCTAAGAGTTTTTACATTCTTATTATGTCCCTAGTCGGATGTCATTGTGGAAGGTAGATAGACAACAATGACACACAAGACTAGATTATGGTGTTGGTTGATGATAGAATCTCGTTAGTCATGATATGGAGATATCAAACCAAACACATAGGTACTTGTTAGAGAACAAGTTTACCAGACAGACCCACTGTGAGTTTGACGCATGGAACCATGACATGGTGGTCACAGTCAGTTCTCACAGTGATGGTGGTGAGTGTGATTCTTTGACCTGAAATCACTGCACTCAACACATGTCGTTGGGTACACTTTGACATCATTAAACACAATCCTGAAACATGGGTTGTTATAAAGGTGATGATTGGGTGGCTTTGACACATGGGGCTTTTGAGGGGTGAGTGATAGATATGGGATTTGTCCCTCCTGAGGGAGTTTGATATCCATGGCCACTTGATGAGTAGGATTGAGATAGGCGTTCATGCATGTGTGAATTAGTATGTGATATTGATGTCATACATATCTCCTCCCATCTACTCTTAGATCAAGAAAATGAATGAACATTGACAGGATGAGTGTTCCATGCCTTGAGTTCATTCGGGATATTAGTGACAAAGGAATTATACATTCATTGTAACACCATTCACAGATTGTAGGATTAAAAGTTGTTCTCCAACTTTCTATTTCACTTGGGTAGCACTGATGTGCGACTAGGCACCACTCTTTGCTTGTGAAGTCATAAGTGTTATGGACTTTCACTGCCAACGTGAAATGGACCTGCATGGTCACACACATAAGATTTAACCTGGAAGAGGAGTTTATCCACAAATGATGTTTAGATTGATTACTAAAGGAGTTTAGTAGTTCAATTAAACACTCAATCAATTGATAGCTCAGTATCATAGTGTTCAAGGTGTTGGACCGATTGATTGGAGTATCAGATTGATTGAAACTACGATTGACTGATTTGCATAGTCTGCTGCCCCAACTGATCAGCTCATGGGATGAACCGCTCGACTCAAGTTGGTGAACTGATCGGCTCAAGTTGTGAGTCGATCGGCTCATGTGTCATGAAACGATCGGCTCAATTGTTGAACCGGTCAATTCGTGGACCAACCGAGATCATTTGGAAAGTCAGAAGACTATTTTGCAAATATAATTTGTTTCACTTGCACAAATTCGATTTGGATAAGGATTAATTTTTTATTAATCGGAAACAAATATGAAAGTCAATTTGAGTTGGATCAGGACCATGAACTGATCGGCCCAGGCATGAAATGATCGGCTTAGAGCACCAGACGATCGACTCAGGTCCCAAATGATTGGATCAGGGCCCGAAACGATCATTTTAGGGTGTGAACTGATCAGTTCAGCTGACGTAGATTGGTTGTTTTGTGGAAAATCTCAAACCTTTCTACTCTTGCTTTAATCCCGCATTGCTCGGGGTAGAGAATCCTGTCCCATGACCCTCCTATATATAGGGATATTGGGGGCTTCTCAGACAACAACTCAGAACATCAGTTGCTCTGTAAAGTTATCGTTCTCTCTGGTTGTGGTAACCGAGAGAGCCCGAGCAAGTGCTACCCGATAAGGGAGGCAAAATAAGGGAAAGACAACTGCAGAAAGGTAATTGGTTGAAGGAGAGTGTGTTGGTGACTAGTACGCCGATAGGAGGGTGCAACTCCTTCTGATTCCTTGTGGGACAAGGAGATCAGAGTTCCAGGTAGTCTGTGTGGACTACTACAAAGGCGGGAGACTTCTGCCACTCAGAAGACAACTGTCAATCCCGACAGTCCCGGTGAGACCAGGAGCTGCACAAACACCATCCAAGACCAGAGGTGAAGACCGCGCAAGCTGCGAGGTAACATCGCTAAGCATGCCTCGGGACAAGGTATGCCTCTACAAACCATATTTCCTATTCTATAGACGTTGACACGATTCCTTTATTCTGGGTTTGGGAGAAGAATTTTTTTTCCACTGCCTTCTTTGTCTCCCCTAAAACCCAACAGTGGTATCAGAGCCACGTCAACTGCTCTATACTTTAGGATTATCGATATGATCGATTTTGGTTTGTCGCCTTTATTTATTGCATACGATGCGAATAAAATTGGCTTTATGCATGTCCAATCCTAAATCCACAAATCCCAATATACATATATGATATGTAATATGAATGCCCTTGATACATGTCGCCCTTAAATGATTTTTGTGGTGGATGTATAGCATGGTTATGGCCAATAAACCCTATGTGTGTGCTTGGTTGTATGTGGTTATGGCCAATAAACCCTAAAGTATTAGAGCCATGTCAACTGCAATATACTTTAGGATTATCAATATGATCGATTTTGATTTGTCACCTTTATTTATTGCATACGATGCGAATAAAATTGGATTTATGCATGTCCAATCCTAAATCCACAAATCCCAATATACATATATGATATGTAATATGAATGCCCTCGATACGTGTCACCCTTAAACGAGTTTTGTGTTGGATGTATAGCATGGTTATGGCCAATAAACCCTATGTGTGTGCTTGGTTGTATGTGGTTGCTTGCATCTTGATTTGCGCACTGATTCCCTACCTCCTTATTCCTGATGTAACTCGAGATAACTCGAGATTTCTTTCCTACCTTTGCTCCCCCCGAATGTAACTCGGGGTTTCCCAATTTAAATGTAAAGAGGATAGATCTTTTTTATTTCCTGTTATGTCAAAGAACGGAGGACATCTGACGATGACTGAGACGATCGGTTCAAGGCATGAACTGATCAGTTGGTGATCCAGATGATCAGCTCAAGGAGCAAGACGAGTGGGTGGCGATTTGAGGAGATGCACGATGACCTAGTGAACCGATCAGTTGGAGGAGCCAACCGATCAGCTGGTGGCACCCAGATGACCGGCCAGGGCGAGCAGGTCATTCATGTGATGAGTTGATCAACTTGGATGGCTATATCACTTCATCATGGACATGTTGCATTTGATGTAGACCTAGATGACTGTGATTCCTCTTGGCTCAAGGAATCACATTAGGATGGCCATAACCATCGCTTTTATTGTTTCACATGTTTTCTGTGGGATATAGTATGTATATGATACATACTATATATTGTGGTGATTGAAAATGTATATGTACCTATAAAACCAAATCCCTCATTAAATATTAAAGTTTTAGATGCCTTCCAAATGTGACACACGTGAAAAACTTGATCAGCCAAGTGTGGGCACACCCTAGCGTGGTACACCGTCTATCTCATGGAAGCGTGAAGGATGGATATGTGGGTCTGCCCTAGCAGGGTGCATATTCATCGTGTTGGCTTTGGGTCGGACTTAACAAGGTGACCTAGATAGGATCTAGCACCTTGAGGCATGGAGGTGATCATTGCAAGGAGTTTCATATGACATCTTTCAAGAGTTGCATATGATGAAATTGACAAAAGTTGCCTACCTTGAAGATCTACGTTGTGGGTGACAACCCTAACTGGTCCATGACTCAGAGGATTTCAGGATTTTGAGCCACTAGAAGATTGTATGCTACAATCTTCTGAATTGATGGTGAGGGCTATCAATTTGAACAAGAATAGTGGGAGTGATAATTAATTAAAGTCCTAATTATATCGCCAACCATTCAAATCAATCAAATAAGTAAAAAATTGAGTTTTGGACTAAATTGCATATATTTCCTTTTGTAGTACAAATGACAACAAACAACAATCACTTTTTGTTGCGATCAGTCCTTGAGAAGGACAAGCTGAATGGGACTAACTTCCATGTCTAGTTTAGAACATTGAGAATTATTCTCACTCAAGAGTGAAAGCTCTATGTCCTAGATACTCCAGCTCCAGAGGAACCTGCTCCTACCGCACCAAAGGCAGAAAGGGATGCTTATAAGAAGCATTCTAATGATGCCATTGATGCAAAGTGCTTGATGTTGTGCTCCATGAACCACGAGTTGCAGAGACAACATGAGAACATGGGTGTCATTGAGATGATTCAGCATCTCAAGAACATGTATGAAGATCAAGCACGACAAGAGAGATATGATGTCTCTAGGGCACTATTCAAGTGTGTCATGATAGAAGGAGATCCAATTGGTCCTCACATGCTCAAAATGATTGGGTATGTGGAGAACCTGGCAAGACTGGGATTTCCCCTGAGCCAAGAGTTGGCTACTGACGTGATACTGCAATCGTTGCCAGAATCCTACAATTAGTTTGTGATGAACTACAACATGAACAACTTTGACAAGTCATTGGCAGAGTTGTTGGGCATGTTGAGGGCAGTCGAGGCACATATGAAGAAGGAAAAGCCTAAGTATGTGATGATGATCAACAGCGAGAAAGGAAAGTCCAAGCGCAAGGGCAAGGGAAAGGCTAAGAAAGGTTCTGATGATAGCCAACAACCCAAGTCATCTTCAACTCTCAAGGCAAAGGGAGGCATGACCAAGAGAGGCAATTGTAACCATTGTCAAAAGCCAGGACATTGGAAAAGGAATTGTCCACTCTATCTGGAAGAACTAAAGAATAAGGAGGCGAAAGATGTCTCCACCTGAAGGTGTCATGAAATAAACTTATAACACTTTTTAGGTATATGATACCAAGATATAAAGTGTAAAGTACTCAATAAATGGGGCAAGTGTTGCCGCCATAGATAGGAGTACTTTAGTTTATTTTTTAGTCTTGAAGGCATATAATAGTGTTATGAACTGCTATTTCATATTTGCCAATGGATAGAAACACATTATTTTTGCATATTGTACGACAATGATTGCAATTAATAAAGTTGATGTTTCAATTTCAAAGATAGATCTTTATGGCAATGCCTTGTTTATCTTGTGGTACTTGGTATGCATAAGATAAAATGATACCTAAAAGTTATTGATAACTCAAACGATCAAATTAGCATAAATCATGAGAAATTCATTTCTAGTTTCCATATGATGGATAAGTCTAGACTCTTTTGGTTAGAGAACCAGTAAGAGACATGAATCTCTTGGACATGATTAATCAATCTTCACTAAGGTAGTGGGAGAATGATTATCCTATTAGGTATAATACATGAGATGTATTTACATACCTATTAGAGTTAATGCTAATACTTCTAGCAGTGTTTAGAAAAATACCAATATGAATATCTTGAAGTGTTCAAGAATATCATAGATGTAGTATAAATTTGGTAAAGTGTTAATTCTTGATGAGATCAATGAATGAAATACTTGAACCAAATGTTTGAGATCCTTATGAGTGATTGTGATAATGTATCATAGTGAGCTTGTGATTAAGGCATGGTAATGTCTAAATCAAAAGGAGTCATACTCTAAGGAGTTGGAGGATAATTGTCAAATAACTAATTTCTTCTTAAATAAAGAATACCCCACATTAATAAAGGACATTAAGAATCACAAAGGGTTGTGAGTTCTTATATCCTTGACAGATATACCTCGATTATCTATGTGATGAGTTGATCATATGATGAGTCAACTATCTAGATGAATATGAGGAACCAGATTTTGAGTTGTGGTTTATGACCATTACATCCTAAGTGACTTCCATGTGAACCATAAGGTATGACCTTGATGGTAGCACCCATTGGGATGAAATACCCAAGTGTGAATGAGTCTTAAGCGTTAAGACACATGGATAACATTTTGAGAAGGATGATGCTTGTTGATTGCAACTTCATGACTAAGAGATTTGGCATATGGGTACTAAAACCACATTCCTATGAGGAATAAAATAAGGATGTGTACACGACACAACCTTTAAGGTTTATGAATCCATTAATGCAAGTGAAGTCTATAAGTTACAATGGACTAATCAATGTGATTGATTGAGTACAAGCAACTTGGAACTGTGATCTTTATTTTGATAATATAGTCAAAAGGTTTGACTAATATGTCAAAGATAAAGAGAGATATGTGATTTAGTGGGAGCGTATTCACATTCCACATGTTGATGTGAAGTGGAAATGTTCTAGAATGGAAATCCAAAGTGGAAATTATCTTTAGGGAAGATAGAGACGTTTCCAATGTGATAGGAATAGAGATCTATAGAGATAGTTCTCGAAAACCTCTTGACCGGAAAAGAGAGAGCATACATTGGCAATATGTACTGAAAGGTTTAGTATACACAGATTCAGTGGGAGAAAACTTGTCCATGTTACATGGAGTTAGTATCCCAAGGCTAGGTGTCCAATTCTTATGAAGAATAGGAACACTAAGAATAGATATGGATCTATCATGTATGTAATCATCCCATTATCTTTCATGTATGGACATAGCAAGAATAAAATGCATTTATCATCTTATATGTAGGACATGACTATGATGTGCACATCCCGATAACTCATATGTGGGACATGACTAGTGGATGTCTGTCTAGTTCCAGTAAGAGTTACTGGAATACCATAAGAACTTGATAAGTACTTGAGAAGTACTAGTTCTCACTGTAAAGAGTTACATTGATGCAAACTTCCAAAAAGGACAGAAAATTAATCGCAAAATATATATGAAATATATAAAAGGGAATGTTTGTTGATAAATGGAAACGTTCCATTAAAGTCGTTTAAAAGGAAAAGGCCGAGTATCCGTGTGTTAGTGCATTGATATAAAGGATAAAGAGTCCCCAAAGGAGAAAGGGAGTTCATCACTATAGATGTTGTAAGTCTCCCCTAGACCAAGGAAGGTCGAGATGCAATATGGGTTATGGTAGATCACCTTACCTAGATGACATGAGAAAGATAGAGTTATGTAAAGGGACAGATCTGGTTGAACTACCCATGAGAGAAATGGTTCAACTACACCATGAAGTGAGTTCAAAGGTTCTTAAGTTTAACCTAAAGATTCACTTCCGTGAAGTGGAAGTAGAAACGTGAAGAACTCTATCTTATATAGTTTATCACCCTTAACTAATGGTTAGTGTGATCCAGGCTAGAGGGTCTGATGAGAGCATGTGTTCTCATTCAGGGTGATACATAGAGACACTTCTTGTCCTTTGTAAGGTGTGATGATAACCACCATAGACAGTATCATGTTTTAAAGAAGATCTGTAAGGGAGGTTGTGTCGGCCACCACTTCAGTAAGGTGATGTTGGTGAAAGGACCACATGATGGTTAGGAAAGGACCAAAGTGCGTGTAGACGGAGTCGCTTTGATCGTGCAAAGGCTGAAAAGAGCCTAGAGATGATGAGAGTCGTGAGCAGATGCAAAGTAGACTGACATGTAGTTCACTGTGGGAGAATATGTGATATGAAAATCCGACCCCTCTAAGTTATAGCTCAGAGAGTTGAGTCCCCAATGCATGGGTTCTTTTGACATGGTTTGGTGGAGAAGGTTAAGTTTGATCTTACACCTCAGGATAAAAGTAATGTGTGATGAGTTCTAGGTGTCCAATTTAGAGCACTATGTGAGGTACCCCAACCATGTGCTGAGCAATGAACCTAGTGAGCCCCAAGGGAGGCTGATATGGCCTGAGTCACCTGTGTAGTTTATAGACACCAGGATGAAAGAACTCAGAGAAAAGAATATGTGATGATAAAGGTTCTTTGGAAGCACCATGAGTACGGTAAAGGCACATAGGGGCCAATGATGGATATGGAAAAGTCTTGTCCTGAATTGTTTATTTGCTTGATAGAATTTTGAGGACAAAATTCCTATAAGAGGGGAAGGATGTTACAACCCCAATTTTTAGGTTCAATTGGTGAGAAATGTAATTTCTCGTATTAAAGATAATTGAAAAAATAATGATATAATTTTTTTGAATAAATGGATTTCATTTACCATAGCCTTGATGATTGTGTTGTGGGCTTTATTGGCTATTTGGCCCAATAACAAGGAAATAAAGAAAGGAAATTCAATTATTAAATTAGTAAATGAATAATTGAGTTTTTGAGAAAAGAATGATGTGGAAACCTCTAGAAGACAAATTTAAAGAGGGATTTCGTGCCTCTTGGGTTCCTTGGGTTCCAAGGAGTCCAAAGTTGCAAAGAAAAGGAAATAAGAAAAGAAAAGATTAATTAGGTATTTCTTTATTAAGAAAGAAATTGAAAATAATGATAAAATGTGGAAAATGAATGGAAAGAGGCATAAATGATATTTCTTGGTGAATTTTCGTATCCATGAGGTTGCTAATATTAAAAGGAATGCCGATGAGGAAAATAAAAGAGAAATAAAGAGAAAACCTCAAAAAGAGTTAATTTAATAAAAAAATAAATATGATAATGAGAAATAATGCATATAGATACATCTAGAAAGATAAGAAGTATCCAATAAAAAGGATTTCGAAATAATAGAGTTTCTTGGGATCCAAGGAGTCCCAATAAAGAGGAAAGAAAAAGAAAATACCAAAATTGCAAAATAAAAAGATAATGTGATACATTATTAATGAATTTTTGATATATTGATAAAAAGGAAATATTTTCTATTAAATAAAAATAGAATGACGTGCCAATGGTTTAAAAAACAAGAACAAAGAGAATAAGATGGTTGATTTTGAAAAATCCTAATATTTAAAGAAAAAGGAATATCAAAAGATGTTTGGGAGAGAGAGAATCTTGCTTCTCAACAAAGGAATTGGATTCCTATTGGGAAAGAGTATAATTGCTTCGTGGGCAAGCATCTTAGGGCATCGATACCCTCCCATATATAAGGGGTAGGGCTTTTGGCTCGAGTTTGAGAGATCCCACACGTCTCACTTTCCTCTCCTCCATCTTCTTCATTCAAACCCTAGTCAAGAAGAAAACGTCTAACCCTGGGGCAGCAAGGCCTCGTGGGGTCGCCACAGTCGAGGAGAGAGGTTCCACGACAACCCTAGGATGATCGACTATCTCTCCCGCACTCCCGTCTTCATGCTGCCCAAGCCGAAGGTCTGCCAACCTGCAACAGATCGTGGTCTTGGCTTGCGTTCGATCGACCATCTGGGCAGCTAATCAATGGCGCCCCACACGCGCAGGAGGACAACGGAGGTAGGGAAGGGGTCCCCGACAGCCGATGAGGCCTGAGGAGGGGCGGCAGGGCCGCACTAACTCCTACAGCAACAGCCGCGCTAGGGCACACGCGAGGTAGAAGAAGGCCTTGGGCCGTTGGACCGTTCTACCCTCCCAGGTAGTTAAGGAATGACCCACTTAACCAGGGGTAAAAGGAACAATTCGAAATGTTTTCAAGCTCAGCCGAACAACGTTGCATGGAGCGGACACTTGGCGCGCTCTGATTGGCCCAAGTAAGTGAAATCTTGCTAATTTTGTAATTAAATATTTGTAACTCCGATTAGGACAAATAATATATGAATTTTGATCAGGATAATGAGAGGAATCCAATAAAAATGATATTAAATATTCATTCCGTTCCTAATTGCAAAAGTACTATAAGTTGATGAAAAGTGCATTAAAGTTAGGTTAAAAACCCTTTTTGTGATTAAAGGTTGAATATAGTATGTTTAATGGGTTAATTGAAGTATTAATAACCTTTTGAATGATAATGTTAGATTCGAACCTGATCTAGGTGTAAAATTGCATAATTTAGGGATTTTACCCCATATGAGAATAATTAAGTATTTAGAAACCCTAATTTAGGGTAAAAGAGGATAAGATCATATATAATTGGAAATATGTGAAAATATGTTATTATATGATGTTTCTAATCTATTTCAAGCATTAAAGTCCTTAGTTTTGGATAAATACCCTAAATGTAGTAATTATGGTCTTTTCATGAATAAAAGGTAGAATTGATGGCAAAATGAGTTCATATGTTAATTAGACCCTAATGAACTTTGAATTGATGATAGAGGCATATAATGATTTTGTCATGGATTAAAAGGATAAAAATAGTAGCTTTAATGTAAAAGAAACTTAATGAACTTAATTAATTGTTAATGGTGCCTTTAATCCAAAAATAGGGTAATATGTTGTTAAGATAACCTTAATATTGAAGAATAGATGAGATAATTAGGGTTTATGAGTAAAGGCATAAAATTAGGTTTTAAGATAATAAAAGATGAAGTGAAACCCTAATTTCCAAGGAAACCCTAAAAAATTAGAATAGAAATCCTAAGGAATATGATGATATTGGATAAATATTAATAAAAGGAAATTGGTATATTTATTTCAGGATTTTGTGCATAATTGATTGCTTGATTGGTATTTCTATGTTCTGGATAATTATGTTTCAAATCTGCAATCAAAGGTATGTGGTTACACTTATGATTATCCCGATTAGTTTTTTGAGGATTTTATCGACGTTTCCCTCATGTCTTGAAATAACTGTTGGATGCTTTTATTTCATGCAACTATAGAGTGACTATGATTATCACTATGAATATACATGTATAACTGGCTAGATCCGGGTCCACCCCTGTAGCTATGCAAAGGCTAAAAAGGATAACCTAGAGCAAGGTCTAGGCTATCATCAGTTAGAAACTGAGCTACACATGTGTAGTGCCATGAGACTCTTAGCATGCCATGAGTTAAGGAGTGGGCTACTTACGGGTAGTGCCATGTGACTCAACCCTAGAAACTGATTCACCTGTTAGGTGGGATCATGAGGGGTATAATGGGGATAGGATATATATATGGATCGCGTAGTTATATTTAAAACATAAACTTGTTTGTTAAATGGTAATTGACTGCAATACATTGTTATGAATAATTGTATGATGATTGTTTCCCCCACATACCAGCTTCAGATGATCGAAGTTTTGTTTTTCGGCGTTTTAGGAACAAGCCAAAAGGACAAATAGTAAATCGTCATATAGTGAAATACATGAAGTAAAATACAAGGAGGATTAGTTAGAATCCATAAGTGGATAGAAGTTTAGAGATTCAAGTTTTCAAAAAGGTATGCAAAAGTTTAATTTCTTACAACTTTTCAGTTTAGTCTGTTAAAATTTTATAATTGTTCTTGGTTAATTGTCGAACCTTTGATCCGGAGATTATGGGTGCGGCTTCGACCTCTTGGTCTCCCTTAATTGGGGGTCATCGGGAGGTGGGGTCGTAACATTTGGTATCTGAGCCATAACTCCTCCAGTAGGTGGGGCCCACATGGGCATGTGACATGCCAGTCTTGATCCGTGAGGTCTAGGCATGTAGGAAAGGGTTGTCCATGGTTGATGTAGCCACCCTTGCGCTGGTATTCCGTGATCGGGAGCTGGGTGTCCATGGGTCATTGTGGGTTTGCACTGAAACGGGGTCAGATTATGAGGCCATATAGTTGAGACTTGACGAGGACGTCAAAGTCTAAGTGGGGGAGATTGTAACATCCCAGGATTTGAGGCCTCAGATAAGTTGATCTTAAAAGGAATGATTGGACTACCCATATCACAAAGGTGCACCTCCTTTTCTGGGAGCCCATCACTAAGAGCTCCATAGTTAAGCATGCTCATCTTGGAGTAGTACTGGGATGGGTGACCTATCAGGAAGTTGATCGTGGCATATGCGTGAGAGAGGACAAAGTGCACATTTAAGGCTAGTGGTGGTCTGTGGGGACAATCGTCATTCCTGAAACTCTACTAGAGCCTAGGGAAGTGGGCCCAGACGTTACAAGCTGCACAGACACCGTCCAAGACTGAAGGTGAAGACCATACAAGCCACGAGGTAATGTCGCCGAGCAAGCCTCGGGACAAGTTATGCCTCTACAAACCATCTTTCCTATTGTATAGACGTTGACGTGATTCCTTTATTCTGGGTTTGGGAGAAGAAAATTTTTGTTTCCATTGCCTTCTCTATCTCCTCTAAAACCTAACAAAAAGTGTTCGATGGTGGTTGGTAGTCGATGGTCTTTTGTAGAAATGGGTAATAGGTGGAAAGGGTGGGAGTGTTCATTCAACTGATCTTTATTCCACATAAACATGGCATTGACTTGCATCATCAACTTTTTATTTTAATCTCAAGACATGATCTTTTGTAGATGAAGTTTAGTTATTAGGGTTCTGCCTAGGCACCTAGGCTTAAGACAGACTGCCTCAAATTGGGCACCCAACCCCCTAGATGACCTAAGTGGCCGCCTAAGACCTTTTAGGCCCAAATTAAACCACTTCAAGGATAACGTAGCATAAATTAGGTGTGTATTTGATGAAATCCTATTTTAGGGCATCATGTTGTGTCTTCTTACATTTTGATCACATCTAGACATGTTAGATTGCAAGCTATTTCCCCTAATAAATGGTTTTCTATGAAATGCATTTATGAAAACTATTTGCACGTATTTTACGTACTTGGACCATGTATTGTATGGATGGGAGAGAAGGAATATATTTGAGGGTTCCTCCACCCATGGAGGAGTCCAAAGAAGGCCCAATAACTCCCCCAACCTACCTCTAGTGGCCAAGGGTCAAGTTGAAGCACAAGTGTCCATGGATTTTAAAGTTTGAAGCTCAAAGTGCTTGCAAAGCCCCCATAACGGTTGTGGTGACACAAAACGGCTATGCATCCAACACCAAAATGATAGGGAAATTCAAGACTTGATCAAGCTACAAACTAGTAACATAGCCATGCTAGCCAGTGAGGCCATTCCATGAAGACACCAGCATGGCCAAACTAGCCAGAATGTATTTGTTGCCCAGAGCCAAAATGATCATGCCCAAGAGAACGACCCCAACCAAGTCACCTAGCATGGTCGTTCTACCTATCCCCTACTACGATCGTGATAGTAGCCTCCATCACCCCAATTTTTAACTATAAACTCACATCCACCAGAATGACAATTTCTCATCAACATGATCGTTATACCCTCCACCCACCACAGTCGTGCTTCCACCAAAACCCTAACTTTTTGTCACTGATTTCCCCAAACTACCCCCACTTAACCTAGTGTTTCCCTACCACATTTATATGCCTAGGTGGTAGTTTTAGCATGAGGTTACACCCCCTAGCATTAAATTCTACCCTATTTGAGCATTTAAGGAGCTCCTACCTACTCCCACCTACTTCCACTTCATTTTCATCTTCCCTCACCTCAAAACCCTACTTTTCTAGGGTTTTTGGCCACCTTCCATCACCATTCGATTCCATTCATCCATCTTGGGAGAAGAAGGGCGTGTTCCAACTGCTAGGAGGTGTAGAAGGAAGAGTCTTCACCAAGCTCCTATGGCTATTCACTCCTCTACTCCTTCTTTCTAGTTTTTTGTTCTGTTATGAGTAGCTAAGCCCCTTACGTGGGTTTTTTTTGGGGGGGGGTTACTTTGATCCTTGTTGGGGAAAATAACTTGTAAACACTATAATTTAATTTTGTGGTGATTGCCTTATACTTTTATATTTATTTCCCATATTTCTTCTTGTGACTTCTGCTTGAAACCATGGATTACTTATTGATTTGTGCTTGAAACCACTTACACTCTAGGAGATCATGGTTTGTATGTGTCTATCTTAGGAATTTCTCCTAGGGGAAACTAATGGATCCCTATTTAGCACCCTATCTTCCCACGTAGATATCCTCTCTCCTACTTCTAAGTGGTAGATTTAAGTAGAGAGTGTAGGAGTGCTTAGTGCAATTGACTAGGAGTTTCCTAAAGGCTATATGGTGAGTGATGTGAGGTAAAACACCCTCAACTCCACTCTCCTTTCCTTCACATGGATCCCAATTTTCCTAAGGACACCTACTCTAGAAACCTAGACATGCTAAATCCTAGTGGAAATTCACCTTAAGCCCTAGTTCATTTGAGCCTCGTAAGATTGGATAGGGCGTGCAAGGGTGTAGTTCCCCTTCACACACCTTATATGACCCATGGACAACTAGTAGCTCAGCGTAATTGCATATCATATATCTTTTTGTGTTGTTTAACAACATAGAATGAATGGATATAATGTTCATGTTATGACCCCCCAACTTTGATTCTAGTTAAACAAAGAATGAATGGATATAATGTTCATGTTATGACCCCCCAACTTTGATTCTAGTTACATTCCCCCAAACAACCCACACCTCCATTAATAACGTAAAACCCCAATTTTTTTCTCTTTCTAGTTCATATTTGGTTGTTTACTTGCCTTAATTCCCTTCTTAGTTAATTGTTTTGTCCTTGATAGTTAAGTCTTGCTAGTGTATCTAGAGTCTCCTAGTGCTTTCTTGTGTTAATCTTATCTTGTTAGTGCTAATCTAATTCCTTAACTGTTCTAGTTGCCTAAATCATTAGGTAGTGTAGTTTAGCTCTTGCTTTGCTTTTCTTAGTCTTAATTACTCTCTTCTTGATTAGTTGTTTTTGTTGCTACTTAGAACTAACTTGTCTTTGGTTAACTTAGGTTTTGATCGATTGCTCCATTTAATTGCTTGCTTTTCCAACTTTAGTGTAATCAAACAAACCCCAATCAAACCCTTGAACCCTAGACTCTACTTTAGGAACCTAGCTTTATCTAACCTAGCTCTAGTGCCCCCATCTCTCTTTGTGGATCAAACCCTATTTTACCACTTTCCTATATTATAATATGATAATGAGTGCTTGCGTGTGAAATATTTTAGTCTATGTGTGTGTGTTGGCTTAGGGCTTTATAAATTTGAAAGATCCCATCCTGTTTTCTAAAGGAACATCTAATCAAAGTTCAATCGGTTAGGTGTACCCCAAGTGAAAAGCACATGAAGCTTTCTGGCACCATTGTTGGGGAGAGTGGCACTCAACCTAGCTAGTTATTTTAAATTTGCTTTTCCTATTATCCTCATCATTGCTATTCTTTATCCTTTGTACTATTTATGGAAACTTTTCTTTTGACTTAGCTTTTGTTGTTTATTTGGGTCTTGTGAAGGTGACAGTTGTGCATGATTGGGTGTTGTTCACTCTCTATAAATTTGGTTCTAGAGGACCCTAAGATAGGTAGAAGATGATGTCAATAACGACATAGGAAACATCAAGAAGTTGAAAATGGGATACATGGAAGATGTCCCAAATCCACCTCCTCCACCACCCAAGCCACTTCATGACTACTTTATGTTTGGACACTATACTTTTCCAATTTCCACTAGGGTGGATGAGATGCCAAGGCAACAGTTCTCAATCCCATCATCTCTCCTTGGATTGCTCTCCACTTTTTGTGGGTTTGAGAATGAAAATTTATACAAGCACATAGATGCTTCTCTAGAAACTTTCTCCACTTTTAAAACTCCTACAACCACTGGTGATTCTATTTGTCTCACCTTGTTCCCCTTCTCTCTTAAGGACAAGGAAAATGAGTGGTACTTTTCAAAGATAGATATTATCACATGGGAGGCAATGAAGAATGAGTTCTTGAAGAAGTTTCATCCTATTGCTAAATTGACCCAGATGAGGAGACAAATTATCTCCTTCATACAAAAGGAGAATGAAAAATTAATGAAACTTGGGAGAGGTTCCAAAAGTTGCTATGAGATTCCCCACATCTAGGAGAGCTTCCAAAAGTTGGTATGAGATTGCCCATATCATGAAGTACCCATCTGACAGTTGGACTAATATTTCTACATCGGTCTTCTAGAAATGGGTCAAATCATGGTTGACTCTTCTTGTGGTGGATATTTCATGGCCAAGCCCCACGAGGAGTCATGGACCCTCTTTGATCATAATGGCTGAGAACTCCTGTCATTGGGCTTCTAGTGTTGATGTGCAATCACTACTACAGATACAACATTCAATGTCACTTTTCTGGGCGACGGTTATTTAAAAAAACTGCCACCTATAACATTACACGTCGGCTATTTAGTAAATCCGACGTCTATATTTGAAGACCAGCCAGACACGGGTACCACTTTGTATTCAGTGTCAGCTGCATAACAAACAACTGACGCCTAAAATTGCCCGTGAAATCCAATTTTCGAGCAAAAAAAATTTGGCACATACAGCGTCGGTTTCTTACCAAAAAACTGCCGCCTATATAAGATGAAAAATTGCGCAAAAAGTTCCATCTTAGGTGTCGGTTATCCGTTGATAACCAACGCCGATAATGGTTCCCGACATACTATTTAGGAAAAATTTTGTCTAATTGGACGTCGCTTATTTAAGTAGAACCGACGCCGAAGACGTTAGGTGTCAGTTGTATTTTATAATTGACGCCTTTTACCAACTTAATAGACCCTCAAATGGCCACTGTCCCCTTTCTTCTGTTTCATTGCTAGAATTTCTCCCCGGTGCTGCTGCCGCCCGACTGCAACCCCCACCCGCCACTGCTGTTGCTCCCTGCTCGTTCTGCCGCTCCCTGCTCGTTCTGCGCTGCCGTCTCCGGTCCTAGTCGCCGTGCCCTGCGGCTACCTGCCTGCCCTACGTCGGCGGTCCTGGAGCTCGCCACGCCTGCCCTGTGTCGGCGGTCCTTTGCTCGACCTCACCTCGCCGCCGACCTGTCGACCTCACCTCGCCCTGCTCGCTTGCCCATGTACCTGCCGACCTACCCAGGTGGCACCCAGGCACGCCTAGGCAGCCAAGCGTTCACCTAGGGTCCCAAACCCAGGCGCCCAACCTAGTTAGGCCTCTGGGATGCCTAGGCGATGCTTGGGCTGCGCCAAGGCACAATGCTGCTGTGTATTTTTTTTAAATTAAGTTATTTACTGATTTGTGTTTATTTATGTACTGATTTGTATTTATTTATGTATTGTTTCTAGAATTAATCGATCATCTACTTCTTCCCGCCGTCTCCCTGCCCGTCGCCTGCCCACCTGCCTGCTTTCCTGCCTACTTGCCTACCCTCCGTCTCGCCCAAACAGAGGTAAACCCTATTTTATTACACTGCTTGATCTTTAATCACATAGACTTACTCAACATGCTACTTGTATGATCCTAGTGATTAAAAGCACTCTTTCTTGGTCCCTTCAGTAACTAATGTTCCCTTGAGATGAGTGTTAATTGATCTAGTTTGCTTACTTTCCTTGTAATGCCATCTTTTATGTGCTATGACATAGTCACCTTTAGAGTATTAAAATGATGCAACTTGTACACTTGTTAAATTTGAATCTATAAATCCTATGAATTGATATCACCCCACAAAATCAGTAGTCACTATTATGTCTTGTACACTCTAGATCTAATACTCTTATGCTATTTTAACACCATGAGACATTTTATGCTCATTCTAGTGGATTATTATGACCTATGATGACCTAACATGAAACCATGCTCTTAATGATATGATTTACATATCTATTATTGTGTTTGTTGGCCTAGAAACCCATCCAATATTTACTCATTAGGAGTAAATCTTGGATAGTCCCCGGTTTGGGACTGTTCTTGAACACCTAATCACACTTAGGATGTAAGTGTATAATGTGTATTGGGTTTTCGAGAAAATTTCGGTAGCATTTCCCTGTTTGTTCTCTAAGTACATATGTACTTAGAGAACAACGGGGAAATGCTGCCGAAATTTTCTTGAAAACCCAATACACATTATACACTTACTAGTGAGATTAGGTGTTCAAGGATGGGATAGGTGGTACACATTTATTATATATAAGAATGACATCACATGTGTTTGTTGGCCTAGAAACTCGTCCAAGATTTACTCATTAGGGGTAAATCTTGGATAATCCCCCAGTTTGGGACTGTTCTTAAACACCTAATCTCACTTAGGATGTAAGTGTATAATGTGTATTGGGTTTTTGAGAAAATTTCGGTAGCATTTCCCCATTTGTTCTCTAAGTACATATGTACTTAGAGAACAGCGGGGAAATGCTGCCGAAATTTTCTTGAAAACCCAATACACATTATACACTTACTAGTGGGATTAGGTGTTCAAGGATGGGATAGGTGGTACACATTTATTATATATAAGAATGACATCACATGTGTTTGTTGGCCTAGATATGTATGTTTATATTTTTTTATTGATAAAAGATCACAATTTTAGAGGCATGTATGTTTATATTTTTTTATTGAAGCTAAATGTTTGCTTTTCTAATATCAATATCATTTTCAGATTTGATTTTTCATTATCTTCTAGTTAATACAAATGCTAAATGTTTGCCTTTTTCTAGTTAATACAAATGCTAAATGTTTGCCTTTTTAATGACATTTTCAGATGGCTGACCATGATGAGCATGATGTCCATGATGAGCATGAAGTCCATGATGAGCATGCTGTCCATGATGAGCATGGCGAGGATACCAATGTAAGTTCTAAAAATCATATCCTGTATTTCTATAAAATTCATTATCTTGTAGTTATGTCATATATCCCATATTTCTATATTGTGCTAATTAAGTGTGTTTATTTTTGTCAAATTTTAGGTTGATGATGCACATGTACCCACTGAAGCACTGGAGCAACTTGATGCGCAACCCCAAACACTTAACAAGAAAAGGGGCATCACTCTGTTGAAGAAGTTAATAGCACTGAGTGGCAGTGGATCTAAATTGGTTGTTGAGTTTGATAATGGAGGAAATGCAATTGGAGTGAACCACAATAATTTTGTAAACTATCTTGGGTGTGTCACTCGAAGCCATTGTGTTGTTAAGTATGATAATTGGCATAAAGTTCCTCAGGCGAAGAAAGACTTGATATGGAAGGATTTATGCATGAGTTATTATTATTTGCAATTCTATTTTGTAGATTACAAATTATATTATTTGCAATTCTATTTTTGGATACTAGTTAATAAGAATTCTATTTTACAGAATCTGTTTGCATTGGATGAGAAGCTGCATCGTAAAAGTGTGATGCAACACGCTGGAAAGATGCTTAGGAACTATAGGACAAATCTGAACAGAGAATACATAAAAGATAGTGATAAGAAGAAGAAATCAGCCCTTGAGCAGTGGAACCTCTTGGACAAAGAAGATTGGGACAACTTTGTTGCTTCAAGAAAATTTGAAGAATTCAAGGTATTAGGCGTCACTCCCAATTTAATTAATATATGTTGTATTCACCTATTCAAGATTAACATTTAGTGCTACTACCCAAATCATTAATGTGCATACTAACTAGGCCCTCACTGACACGCAAAAAGTAAGGTGTGCACTGAATGTGCATGACCACACTATGGGTCCAAAGGGCTATGCAAGCATTCGCCAAAGACTACAGGCGGAGTCTGCGGCTACTCAGGAGTCTACTGCTACTCAGGAGTCTGCCACACCCATGCCTCGCCATAATATCTGGATAGCTGGGAGGAAAAACAAGAAGGGTGAAATAAAGAAGCTCGTAACTACTGAGGCGGCTGCGAAAATGGTAAAATACAACTCTTAGAGCAATCGTTTGAATATTGATTATTTGTGGTGTTAACTAATCATGTGTGTTGATGGTGATTAGCGGGAGCTGCACGAGCAGAGGAAACAAGGCACATTCATCCCTCAGGGCACAAGGGATGAATTGACAGTTGCTCTGGGTAACCCAGAGCATCCTGGACGTGTTAGGGGTGCAGGCGCTGGTGTGGGCATCAAAGCATTCTTTGGGCCATCCCAGCACAAACCCAGAGTGGGACTTTCACAAGAAGAGGTATATATTCCCGACCCTCAAAGAGAGACAAAATTACAAGCTACACCCATAAGTGTAGTTTACAAAATAAAAGGTCTAAATTAGACCCTTAACAAAAGAAATGAAAACTAGTACTTTTAGTACTTACAAAAGGACCAATTTTGAATCAAGAACTGAGATACATTATTCAACTTATACGTTTTATAATGCATCTGAAGTTCTTTCTCCATCCTACTGAACATCTCTAGTTCATCTCTAGGTTTTCCTCCATGTTTCCTAGAGTTTCTTTCAATC